>OW240913.1:136213908-136336718 GCA_933207985.1 Pelobates cultripes | reverse complement strand
AGGCAGGCACAAAGGGTTTGCACCAGGTCTGGGGACACAGGGGACACCGTCTTAAAGGGGCCGTGTCCCCAACAAGTCTGGGGACACGGCCTTAAAGGGCAGTGTCCCAATCTTCCTGATGTCCCAGAAAAGGTGTTTAAAGGGCCAGCACCAGTCACATAAAGAGTCCATAAGCCCCAATATGCCCACCAACAGTCTTAAAGGGCCATACACACCAAATAAAAGTGCATACATTTTCACAATCTCCCAGGGGCCATAGTCATGCGGGAGGAGGCTGGCAAATAGGCTTCTCCACAGCCCAGGGAAGCAGGGCAATTTGCCATTTAAAGGGCCAGTTACAAATAGCAGTTTGTAACAAGGTGTCAATCCATATCTGCCAAGTGACCCGATGTAGGGGGGACAGTCCCTATTCTGCTTTGTGTCAGTGTGTATCATGGTCTCTGAGGACAGGTGTCAATCCATATCTGCCAAGTGACCCTATGTAGGGGGAACAGTCTCTATTCTGCTCTGTGTCAGTGTGTATCATGTTTTCTGAGGACAGGTGTCAATCCATATCTGCCAAGTGACCCTATGTAGGGGGAGCAGTCCCTATTCTGCTCTGTGTCAGTGTGTATCAGGGATCCTTAGGACAGGTGTCAATCCATATCTGCCAAGTGACCCTATGTGGGGGGACCAGTCTCTATTCTGCTCTGTGTCCGTGTGCATCAGGGGCTCTGAGGACAGGTGTCAATCCATATGTCAAGGTGTCAATATGTCATATGTCAGGTGTCAATCCATATTGATTGTGATTTAGGAATGTTAGGTGATTTCTGCCCTTTATGGATTAAAACCAGACTCTGTATCAACTGTGTAATTTTCCATGGGAGTTTTGCCATGGATCCCCTCCGGCATGCCACAGTCCAGGTGTTAGTCCCCTTGAAACAACTTTTCCATCACTATTGTGGCCAGAAAGAGTCCCTGTGTGTTTTAAAATTCGCCTGCCCATTGAAGTCTATGGCGGTTCGGGCGGTTCGCCGGTTCGCGAACATTTGCGGAAGTTCGCGTTCGCCGTTCGAGAACCGAAAATTTCGGGTTCGCGACATCACTAGTCCCCATGTCTCCCAGTGTCCCCAAGTGTCTCAGTACCCCTTGTCTCCCAGTGTCTCCAAGTGTCTCAGTGTCCCTGGGTCTCTCAGTGTACCCATGTCTTACTGTGTCCCCTAGTATCCTAGTGACATGGGGACACACTGGGAGAAATGAGAACACTGAGAGACTAGGGGACTGGGCGATGTGGGGACACTGACCATGTGATACATAGGGACACTCATGGCCGGTGCAAGGATTTTTGTCGCCCTAGGCAAAATAAAGTTTTGCCTCCCCCTCCCCACCCGCCCCCCCCCAGTGACATCACAATGCCCCACCCATATGATCTGCCATATGAACTAATGACAGTTCTGCACACAGTGTGTGTTTACATTCAAAAGCCTGCAAGGACAAACTATAGACACCAGAACCACTTTATTAAGCTGCAGTGGTTCTGGGGACTATAGTGTCTCTTTAATGTGAGGTAAATTAGAGATTAGTGTCACTAATAATATACTAGATTGCCTACTTATAATCAGATGAGGATGGTGATGGGCTCTGGCTGCAGTCTGGCTCCACTGGTCTGGTGTAGAACAGGATCTCTGGAGTGTGTTTGTAACTGTGGTCACAGAATTGAATGTTCTGGGAGAATGGGAAGCAGCTCCATTTTTCCCTTACACAGATCAAGGTCTGGGCCCCAGGGCCTGATGGTGAGTATGCCCATAAGGCATACCCATAAGTCCACCTACATGTTCCACCCTGAGTTCGCTCACAGGGAGTGGAGTGTGTGGGGGATGTGTTATGTGTTACTGTAGAGGATCTAATGTGTGTGCTTATGGAATGTAGTGTGTAGGGATACCAGTTTGTGTAGGTGATGCTGCGTGTTTGTGTGTGGTGGAAGCAGTGTGTTTTTGTGTAATGGATAGAACGCAGTGTGTGTTTGTGTATAAGGGATGTATTGTGTGTTTCTTGTTGTGTGAATCTGTGTTTGTATGCATAAGGGATGCAAAGTGTGTTTCTATGTATGTAGGGATGCAGTGTGTGTGTCTGTAAGGGGTGCGTTGATGCAGCGTGTTTCTGTGTGTGTGTAAGAGAAGCAGTGTGTGTTTGCATGTGTGTGTAAGGGATGCATTGTGTGTTTCTGTGTATATGTGCAAAGGATGCATTGTCTTTATGTGTAAAGGTTGCATTGTGTGTGTGTGTGTGTGTGTGTGTATAATGGATGCATTGTGTGTTTCTCTGTGTGTAAAGGAAACATGTTGTGTTTCTGTGTGTATAGGGATGCATTGTGTGTGTGTGTGTGTGTGTGTGCGTAGTGTGAAAGAGCTCCCTGTCCTACCCCCTGTCCTATAGACCTCTCCCTTCCATCCCTTAGAGATCTCCCCTGCCCCTTACTGGTCTCTCCTCTCCTCTCCCCCCCCACCTCACCTGTAATCTTCTCCATTTTCTCTTGTGTCTCCTTTTCTCCCCGACTTTCCATTAGTGGTTTCTCGTCTCCCCATTAGTGGTCTCTCCTCTCCCCCAACCCCCCTAGTGGTCTATCCTCCACCCTCCCTCCCTTAGCGGTCTCTCCTCACCCCCTTTCCCTAGTGGTCTCTCCACCACCCATCCCTCCTTTAGTGGTCTCTCCCTCCCCTACGTTCTCCTCAACCCCTCCTTCCCGTGTTCTCATCTCCCCTCGTGTTCTCCTCTTCTTCTCCTCTTCTTCTCCCCCTCGTGTTCTCCTCTTCTTCTCCTCTTCTTCTCCCCCATGTCTCCTTTTCTCCCCGACTTTCCATTAGTGGTTTCTCATCTCCCCATTAGTGGTCTCTCCTCTCCCCCAACCCCCCTAGTGGTCTATCCTCCACCCTCCATCCCTTAGCGGTCTCTCCTCACCCCCTTTCCCTAGTGGTCTCTCCACCACCCATCCCTCCTTTAGTGGTCTCTCCCTCCCCTACGTTCTCCTCAACCCCTCCTTCCCGTGTTCTCATCTCCCCTCGTGTTCTCCTCTTCTTCTCCCCCATGTTCTCCTCTTCTCCCCCCCGTGTTCTCCACTTCCTCTTCTTCTCCCCCTCCCTGTAATCTCCTTTTCTCCCCTGTAATCGTCCTCTTCTCCCCCCCCCCTCCCTGTAATCTTCTCTTCTTCTCCCCTCCTGTAATCTTCTCCCTTCCCCTGTAATCTGCTCTTCTTCTCCCCTTCCCTCTCCGGTAATATCTTCTCCCCCCATAATATTCTCTTCTCCTCCTCTGTAATCATCTCTTCTCCCGGCTCCTGTAATCTTCTCTTCTTCTCCCCCTTCTCCCTCCTGTAATCTTCTCCCTCCCCCTCTCTCCCTGTAATCTTCTCCCCCTCCTCCTTGTAATCTTCTCACTCCCCTCCTCCCTGTAATCTTCTCCTCCTCCCCTCCCTCCTGTAATCTTCTTCACTGTAATCTTCTCCACTCCCCTCCCTCCCTGTAATCTTCTCCCTCCCTCACCCATCCCTGTAATCTTCTCCATTTCTCTGATGTCACTCCTTGTGATTTACATCATGTGATGTCACACATAACTAATTAATTATACAAATGATTAAGGCTGGTATTTTTTTCCAAGAAAGGTGGCAACCCTAACTACTCTTCACATACTCTTGCTTAAAGGAACACTATAGGGTCAGGAACACAATTATGTATTTCTGACCCTATTATGTTAAAACCACCATCTAGCCCCCCTGGTACCCTTTGCCTCCCTAAATATAGTAAAATCTTACTTGTATTCAAGTCTGCAGCTGCAGGCTCTGCCTCTGAACTGACTCTGCCTGCTGATATCATCAGAAGTGGTGGTCTGAGCAAATGACAATGCTTCCCCATAGGATTGGCTGAGACTTTCAACTAGGCAGATCAGGGGCAGAGCCAGCACAAGTTAAACATCAACATCTCCTCAGAAATCAACATCTCCTCATAAAGAAAAATTGATTCAATGCATCTTTATGAGGAAAGTTCAGTGTCTGCATGCAGAGGGTGTAGACACTGAATAGCAGTGCTGCACACAAGGCAGTACTTCCCCAGGAAGCACCTCTAGCAGCCATCTAAGTGGCCAATTGAGTTATTTTCTTTGAAAAGACAGTGTTTACTGCAAACACCCTGTAGGGAATGATTAAACTTACCAGAACAAATACAAAAAGCTGTAGTTGTTCTGGTGACTATAGTGTCCCTTTAAGTTTGGAAGCTTAAGAGGGATGTATGGGAACAAAACTTGTGTGGACTGGCTGACAATAACATTAGCTTAGGTAATGCAGAATTTGGTCTCTCTAACACTGTAGCATGTCCCCTTTCTTCTACACTCACTACATACACCTTTTCTCTATCCCAGTCTATATACCAGGAGCTTCTGCCTGCTAGTAAGAAGGTAAGGAGACAAGTGGACATGTGAGTGCTAGCGAACAGTCCTTAGAAAGCTTGGAGTAGGCACATCATTTCAGGTGTTCTCTGCATAGTATGCCCTTAGATGGCCAGCCTGCATGATTCTTTGGACAAACATGCCCCCTTTTTGGGCATGTTCACCCCTTTTGGCAGGTCTGGTCACATGATTCGCGCCAGTGGCCCACCCTTTTACCCTGCTTATTGACTTCCTGCTTCACTGGACACTGCTGTTAGGGGTTGTGGATTTACTTGAAATATGAAAGCATAAATTAGAGAGAGATTAGCATAGAGTATGTGTTTTCTGTTAGCTGCATCCTTTGACTTTCCCTCCAACACCATCACCATCAGATACATGATAATTGAGAGGTATGATTGTTTTAGTGTTTTTGGTCGATAAGATTAAGTAATTAGGCCCATCATAATTGTCAGCACCAGGCCCACTGGGCTCTTAATCTGGCCCTGGAGGCAGGTGAGAGAAACTGAGGATTGCCTAGTGGTTAGGGAGGCCACAAGAGGCGAGAAACAGGTATTGCAGCCATAAAATAAAGCAATATCTTGGTTGTCAGGATAGAATCCTGACAGTTTTATAACTAAAGAGAAATTTTATATTAAATATTTTATTAATTGTGAGAGTATAAATGTAATTTACAATATGGTTGTGGAATACAGTATGCAGAGAGAAGGACTAGAACTTTACATGTAACACTAGCAGAACATTTCTACAGGATTAGGAAAAAAAGTTTGAAACATAGTGTCACAGGCATCAAAGTTATATAAATTTTGGTTTCAATAACTTTCTATGTATAGGGGGAGCCACATTGGGTGGAGGAGATTTGCCTTAGTACTTACTAAAAAAGAAACATTTTTTTTTTAATTTTAATTAAAAACACTGGGTTTAATAGCTCGAGTAATGAATTGGACATCCTTGCTATTATAGACTAACATGTATGGGTTTTTTTTATCCCTTTCTCTTTGGACACAAGAATGTGTTTCTTTTTCTTTTTTTCTTTTTTATTTAATTTCTACAGATGAATTTATTGCACCATTGATTTTCCCCATATTAATATTGTATAGAATAATTTCTTCATATTTAGCCCCTAAGTGACCAGACTGTTTTTAAATTTCTGCGGTGTTTGTGTGTAGCTGTAATTTTCCTCTTACTCATTTACTGTACCCACACATATTATATACCATTTGTCTCATCATTAAATGGTCTTTCTAAAGATACCATTATTTTCATCATATCATATAATTTACTATAAAATAAATTATAAAATATGATGTTTTTTTTTTAAAAAAAAAAACACACCTTTTCTAACTTTCTAAAATCTGTTACGCATCTACAACCGCCAAAAAACACCCATGCTAAATAGTTTCTAAATTTTGTCCTGAGTTTAGAAATACCCAATGTTAACATGTGCTTGTTTTTTTTTTTTTTTGCAAGTTACAGTGCTATAAGTACAAGTAGGACATTGCTGTTTCAAAATATATATTTTTAAAATGTATCAATAGTGACATTGTAACACTGTTATCTGTCATAAATCTCTTAATCACACCTCACATGTACATATTTTTTTAAAGTAGACAACCCAGGATATTCAATATGGGGTCCAAATTTTTTTTAGTAGCCACTTAGTCACAAACACTGGAAGTTACCATTTATATTTGTTTGTGTGTTAAAAATGCAAAAAACAATTATGAATGCTAAATTTGGCCAGTGTTTGTGAGTAGGTGGCTACTAAAAAAGACTGAACATACCCCATTTGCAATACCTTGGGTTGTCTTCTTTTGCAAATAGTATGCCATCATGGGGGTAAGTCTCATTCCTGGGCTACCATACGCTCTCAAAGACAACATATGCAATCTGTCAAATTTCAATGTGAAAAAACAGAAAATCAAGCCTTATATTTGACCCTGTGACTTTCAAAAACACTATAAAACCTGTACATGGGGTGTACTGTTATACACGGGAGACTTCGCTGAAAACAAATATTAGTGTTTCAAAACAGTAATACGTACCACAACAATGATATGATCTGTGAAAGTGCCGTTTGAGTGTGAAAAATGCAAAAATCATCACTTTCACTGACAATATCATTGCTGTTATATGTTTTACGGTTTTGAAAAACTCATATTTGTATTCAGCGAAGTCTCCCGAGTATAACAATACCCCCCCCATGTACAGGTTTTATGGTGTTTTGGAAAGTTACAGGGTCAATATAGGGCTTGCCCATTTTAGGTTGCAAGATTGGTTTGCTGGGTCTGTGTTGCCTTTTGAGATCATATGGTAGCCCAGGAATGTGAATTAACCACATCATGGCATACCATATGCAAATGTAGACAACCCAGGGTATTCAAAATAGTGTATGTTCAGTCTTTTGAAGTAGCCACTTAGTCAAGAACGCTGGCCAAAGTTAGCGTTTTTATTTGTTTTTTGCCTTTTTTTAAAACAAAAACTGCACTTTTACTGGTGATATCATTGTCGTAATACATTTTACTTTTTAAGACAACCATATTTGTGTTCAGCGAAGTCTCCCGAGTATAACCATAACCCCCATGTAAAGGTTTTATGGTGTTTTGGAAAGTTACAGGGTAAATATAGATTATATAAAAGTAATACTTTTTAATAATTAAATATATATGTAGAATGTATGTATATATATATATATATATATATATATAAATATAAAAATAAATATATATATATACATACATACAGTATATATATATATATATATATATATATATACTTTTTCTGCTGGTATTTTAATTAGTGAAGTCCCCTGCAGGCAGCTCCATAGACTTCTATTGCGGCCATGTGATCATGGTGATCACATGGCCCTGGAGGGCCTGGGTGGCTGGAGCTGCTGCAGGGGAATTGCTCGGGTCTCGAGCAGTCCCGCCCCCCGACCGGGATCGCCGTGGATCGCCGGCTCAGGTAAGTTTAGCGCTCTTATTTCTTAACGACTGTCTTTTTGGCAGACGTCCGCGGTCGTTAAGGGATTAATGCTATATAGATTTATTTCCCATATTTAATATGGTATAAATTTGCTCAAATTTAAAATGTGATATTCATTTCGACCAATACTACCATTCTCATACAAAATTTCCTTATGTTGTAATAAAATATATATTTAAAAGTATTGGTTTAATTTTTAATATTTATATTTTAAATACTTTTAAATGTATTATTGACTGTCATTAATAAATAAAGTTTTTTTGTTTTTATTTAATATGAATTGTAACTCTATCTGTAATATTAGAGACAAATATGAGCCACCAGTTCTCGCATATCACCAGTGAAGTTAGCTCTCATGCCAAAGTCTTCTGGAGAGAAGCACAGACTATGGTCCTTTTTCTTGGACCCCTCAAAAGGGACTGTTGTCCGTGTGGGTAAAGGGTCCCAAAGTTTGTTGTATTACAACAGATCCCACTGCCCAGAGACCCTTTTTTTTTCTTTATATTGTGTTATTATGAGTGCCTGTATGTTTACCCACATGATTTAGTTATATGTATTAAATTTAATGTATTGATTGTCTAGGTTGTATGTGCCTTTCCCCCTCACCCTTTTTACTGTCTTATTGTTTTCCCAGCAGGGCGTTGTTCCATTGTTCCAGGGACACTTCCAGACCAGTTCAAACTGACTGCCCTGTAATTCCATTTGAATCCCTCATGTGGTTCTCACTGTGTTATTTGGAATGGGGTTATGGTGAAGGACCTGGAGGGGAACCTTATGCACCACTGTAACCATATTGTATGTAAATGAGGCTATGGGGTTATAACGAGAGGTGCTGTTTTCAATAAATTGTTGTTGTTGTTGTTTGTTGTTTTTTAATTTGTATTTTAGTGGAGCTTAAATACTCAAAATGCAGCTTTATCGCAGTAAATACATTAATAACAGATGTATCAGGAAACACCAATTGTCTGTATGGGGTTTTGAACTTGTAATGTATTATGTATTATTGGTTAGCATTGAATACAAATACAATATATAGTATATAGAAGTCACAGGAGGCTAACACTGTACACAGAGACGAGTGGGGGATTCAGTGATACTGGAATAAAAGTAACCATCTTGAATGAAAAAACAAAAATGTAATCTGACCACTGGAGTACATTTAGTATATGCATATGGAATGGCTTATTTAGGGTGGTTTCACTACTCAAGTCTGTGTCTGGAAAATGGAGGCTAATATAAATGGATGAGTGCTTATGTGAGCTTTAATTTGGGCTTTAATAAAAAAGTGCGGTAGATTAGTCTGTAAACATAAAAAGAGACAAATAATAGTGCAGACTATCTGGACTAGACAAAAGTTAAAACACAGGGGGGTATGAGGGAAAAAACTCACATATACCAGAGCCCTATCACCCCTGGCTCTGGGTATTCAAAGCTCCTCTGGAGAGGGAGTATCCCCACACTGAAGACAACTCCAAGCAGTATATCCACTGATAGCTTGATAATGCTTTGCAAATAGAGCATAGAGAGAGGCAGGACCTCCAATTGAATAGTATCAAAAGTAATTTATTATAAGACAAAAGTTCAAATCCATACTTGGTTAGTGGTGGGTTATGCTTTCAAAGCTACCCACATAAAAGCATATAAAACGGCAAAACAAAAGTCACTTCCTGGTTTCGTCCGGCCCAATCATGTCATCCGCTTCCGGGTCCGCCTCTCAAGTGACGTATGCATGACAAGTTTCGCCCGCCTCCACAGCCTTCCTCTGACACCGTCATTCCACTCCAGCCCTCTCTCTTAAGCGTCTGTCTCCTCCCCCTCTATTGTACCATTGGTCGGGGGGTGTGGTCTAATCACCCAAGCTAATCTAGCTCCTTCTTTATACAGATGTAGATTCGAACATAAAGTTCCACCTACTCTTATTTACAAATGTTTAATCCAACTACCTTACTTAGCTCAATTAAGGACTGGTGTTTATCTAGTAATTGCACACAATATCAAGTCAATCGAATACAAAACATATATTGTTAAAAAAGATACACAATTAGATTTCAGTATTAAATATACACATCAATCAGATGGAAATAGAAGAATATCCTTGTTTTATAATTAGAAATCCGAAATTTGGTATATCTAAATACATTTTTCTCTATATGGATATTCTCCTTTAAAGAGATATTCACCCTTAATATCAAACTTTATTCTATATATTCGTCCACTAGGGACAGTGTACCAAAAGATCCAAATCAATCCAAAATTGATACCAAATCAATACCAAAATGCTATAAAATAATACAAATTCATGAAACTCAAAGATTACACGGTGTCCTTTTATATAACAGTATTGATACTGTGTTAAAAACTCCTTAAGATGACAATGTTTAAAAATACATACTATTTTGCAAGGATATTCTTCAGGTAACAATATTGGGTACATGATGTTCTACGTAAATATTTTTACAATGGCATTCATCCCTAGATGGTGTTATACATTTGATTCATATACAGAAATAAAACCGACTACAAACATATGAAATTATGGGACCAGCCCATAATATTTATGTTACAATGTATATAGATACTATCCCATAGACAAGATGTTACAAACCAGACTTGTAAATATCCCAAAAACATCACATTCACATATAATGGTAAAAATAAAAATGGAAATTATATATCTAGTAATTCGAACTCCTTCTAAAAAGAGAAAGAAGAGACATCATAATCAGAGTAATCAAAAAGATACAAGCATCTTAAAGGTGCATAATGTGTTTCAAGAATTACCTATCCAATGTAAAGAACTAGAGAAAATGACAGATCTCGAAATCTCTGTTCAAACCCTTAGGAGACAGCGACTTCAATTTAAACACCCACCTCATCTCTTGCTTCGCCAGTTTGTTGTCCAAATGTTCACCTCTCCAGTTCCTGCTCACTCTTTCAATTCCAATAAACTGCAGTTTTGTAACATCCCCCTGGTGTTTGTATATGAAGTGTGAGGATAAGGGATGCTCTTTGAAACCCCGTTTAATGTTTCGTACATGTTCCTCAATGCAAATATGCACTTATCTGGTGGTTTTCCCTACATAGTGCATATTCCATGGACATGTAAGGACATAGATGCAATTGGTGGTATGACAAGTTATTACTTGTTTAACTTGATATATTTGTTTTGTGTTTCCTCCTATTAGTTCTCTTTTAACACATTTGGAGGCACCTGTGGTTCTACATGCCAAGCAAAATCTGCGTTGGAAAAAACCCACATCTTGATTAAGAAAGGTTTTAATTTGGTTTTCTACTTCTCACCAAATTATTTTTTATGCTGGGAGTTCCTCTATATCTAACCCTAGGTTTATTTTATCCAGAAGGGGATCCTCTTGTAAAACAAACCAATACTTATTTATGATATTTTTTAGTTCTCTACTTTTCCCTGAATAATTAAAAATCAACGGGACCTTATTACCCTTATTTTCTTTACTTTTCTTTCCCTTTTTGGAATTCCCTAAAAGTTCTTCCCTATTGATAGTCTTTATCTCTTTATACGCCTTATCTAATAGAGTTTTTGGATAGTGCTTGGCTGCGAACACGTCTATTAATTTATGAACCTGGGTTTCGCAAGCATCCATATTGGTGCAATTCCTTTTAATCTCATATTCCATAGTGCTTACACACTTGTGGTTCTTTTGAGTTTAATTAGGGCTTTGCTAGCACTGGCCCACCTCTAGGTGCCTGCTGTGCCCGATTCTCAGCACATCTGCTTCGGACTATTTTCCTGGTTGGCAAGTTCAGCTTCTGTAGGAATGCCTATCGGTCATCCACAGAGGACAAGGTGAGTGCGTGGTCTCCCCTCTGGACCTGCAGAAAGCCATCCGCCCCCCATTGGTATTGGACTGTTGCCTCTTGGAGCTGCTTAGCTATTGGGGCAAGCTGCCTCCATTCTACTGGTGCTGTGAATGGGATGTCTCCATTGAGAGCCACTGTGCTTCCCGCTAATTGTATAGTACTTAGGTTTCTGGAGCATAACATAATAGCAGTCTCTGGTTACGACTATAGTTTCCCTGGGTGCGTCATCTGGAGCTGCTGTGGCTTTCCTGATTCGGAATGCAGAGAGTAACATCCCTGTGTCTGTGCCACCTTTGCTGCCTATTGAGGCCAGTTATCACTGGGGATATGCAATAGAGCATCCCCACTGATGTGCTCCGGGATGCCTCGGAAGCGTATATTCTGTTTCCTGTGTCTTGATTTTAGTGTTGTGACGGTCCGAGTTAGTCTTTGGAAATTTCTTGCATTTGAACCTTGGTGGTTTGAAGGTGGTGTTCACTGTCACCTTCCCTGGATGCAATAATTCTTTGCTGGAGAGCCCACATCTCTCTTAGCGTTTCTCAGAGGCTTTCCAAACCTCCCTCATTTCTTTCAGGAGGTCTCTGATATCCTCAGGGCCTCTTCATCACTGGGCAAGAGTCTTCATTTGAATCCATGTCTCGACAGAGGGCCCCCAATGATGGTGAGGTAAGGCTTTCCCTGTCATCCTGGGAGTGTACCTAGGCCTCCTCTTTGCTGTGTGCCTCCGGCTCTATCTTGGACTGAGCTGGCGGTGTAGGCCTGCAAACGAGAGCCTAATATCGGCTAACTGAGAGGTCTCTGTTAGGCAAAATTTTTTGTTCTTGCTCCCCATTTTGGTCTCACAATTAGACCGCTTTTGTCCCAATGCTTGAACGGAGCTCCACGTGTACACGTCTGGTCAGTTAGTTGGTTGGCCGGAGTTGTTGTTTTTAACCTTCACTAAGTGTTGTCTGGTGTTTGGGGATAGGGCTATGATCACTGCACTGCTGGAGAGAGTGTTTCCAGAGCTATAAACACAGTAGTCTGGTCCAGGGTGGAAAAGGCCCTCAGCGATCCCAGTCAAGCTTCAGTGACTGGGTCCAAAGTGCTCCAGGGACCCTGATAGCAGCGAGGAAGCAGACTTGGCAGAGGTACAGTAGCTCAGTCACATCACCATAGAGTAGAGTTTGTCTGTTACATAAAAGGAGATTGGTTTCCATCATGTTTGTCCTTGAGCTATATTAATAAAAAAGTTTATTATGCTTCTTTTCTCTGAGCAGTGCAATCATGGGAGGCAAAACTGCGTTCGAGCGTATATAACATTGAGCGCGGTGATGTCATCATTTGAAGCATTGGAGTCCCACTTGAGTGCCCTGAACACAGATGTGAGAGCAGCATTTGAGGAATTAGCTCTTCTTAGGTTCTTAGGTTCTCTTATTTACCACTATAACGTCTTAAAGCATAGAACTTAGCAGGGCTAACCATACAGATATCTTAGCCAAATTTTATATACCGTATTTATCGGCGTATAACACGCACTTTTTCTCCCTGAAAATAGGGGGGAAATTATGGGTGCGTGTTATACGCCGGCCCTTTAAATACTGCAGCCGCCTGAGCGCTCTGTCAAGAGCGCTCAGGCGGCTGCAGTTGGTTCTCACCTCCCCTGTAGCGTGGCCGAGCTGCTCTGCTGTCCGCGGTGCCCGGCCGGAGTGATAGGAAGGTGCACGCTCAGTGTGCACCTTCCTGTCAGTCCGACCGGTACAGGAAACAGAAACCCTGCCCGCCACGAGGGGTAAAGGGGTAAGAAGAGGGGAGGGGGGGAGTAAGAAGAGGGGGAGGGGGGAGCAAGAAAGAGGGGTAAGAAGAGGGAGAGTGTAAGAAGAGGGAGGAGTAAGAAGGGGTAAGAAAAGGGGAGGGAGCAAGAAGGGGGTAAGAGGGGAGGAAGTAAGAAGAGGGGGAGGGGAGTAAGAAAGTAAGAAAGGGGGTAAGAAGAGAGGGAGGGAGTAGAAAGGGGGGTAAGAAGAGGGGAGAGGGGGAGTAAGAAAGGGGGGTAAGAAGAGGGGGAGGGGGGAGTAAGAAGGGGGTAAGAAGTTCTTTATTTGAAATGTAAGTTTTTTCCCCTGAAATTTCCTTCTTAAAATGAGGTGCGTGTTATACGCCGGTGCGTGTTATACGCCGATAAATACGGTAGTTAGTAAGAGATCCTCTATTTAAAATATATTAATAATTGAGAATATAATATAAAATAAGGATTGTCTTGGAAGCAATAAAGTTTTGTCTTTTAGATATTTCTTATATAAAAATATAAATATAGACATATAAAATCCATTATAGCAGAGTTTATAAGATTAAACTAAATGCTTGCAAATATCATTAATAGGTTAACATACCCTCCTGAACATGTCATCATGTCAGCCTCTCTGTCATTTTAAGATGGAGCAGCGTCTGTCTCCAGGTCTCTCCTCTGTGTCTTAACATTTAAAAGTACACCTATTTATACCTTAGGTGTCTCCATTTTAGGGTCACCATAGTTCATATATGAAAAAGTAACTTGTTTACTTTTATTCATTTTAGGACCTCCCTTAACTTGTCAAAAATACAAGGCCATAACTAAAGGGTTTATACTTCATGGAAATTTTCCTCACTTAGGTCAAGATGGCATTTTAAAGTCTGAACATCTTTATCTACTTAGGGTTATCACAGTATATTATGTACTGAAAGAGTCATAGCATAGCCTTGAAGCTTGTTTATGCATTATTGTTATTGTATGTCGCAAGGTAAGTAAGAGGTTATTGCTTAAAGACACAGTTATGAAAAACAATATGTTCCATTTCTAACACCTTGTCAGTACACAGTTTAAGAAATACAATATTTGCATTTGCCCATAACACTCTAATTTAGAATGGTATAAAAAAGAGGATAGATAGCAGAAGATCACAGCTCTTGAAAAAGTCTGCCAATAGAGACGAAATGTGATGTGTCGAGTGAGTGAGACAAGTACACAGGTACACAGGCTACTCCAGTTATCCCAAGAAGAACCCTTGGTAGGATTTGCTTCCCACGGTCAAAGTGGTATCTGACTAACATAGAAGTTGAGAAAATCAGACTCTGAAGAAAGGGACTATAAAAAGATAAGTGGCCCTTATTGGACAAGTGCTTTTACCCAAAGCAAATTAGACTAACAACCCACAAAATACAATTTAGTACAATATCTAAATATTGTAGGGTGCCCTTCTGCTGTTCTGAATTTGTACAATAGGAGGCATTTTTATTAATCTCTGGGTTATTATTAATGGTTTTGGATATGACTCTATGGCAGACAATTGTCTCCTGAGACCTGACTGCTAAAAAGTACTTAGCATTTCAAAAGGACCAGTTACTTATAAGGTAATACGAGCAAATTATATGATAGCTAGCTACTCTAATAAAACTAGACTTGCAATTTATGTGTAAAATTTCACACCTGGCAGAGGAACACTGTTTAGAGTCACAGCTTCAAAAAGGAATGCATGTTGTAAATCTTCTGACATCTATCACAATATTATACAATCAGGTTAACCCTTTTTTTGCTTTAATCAGCCACACCATCTCTACTAGGTGACCAATTCATGTATCCACTACACAAATCACATTTAGTAGCAATATTCTATTGTGCGACAATGGTTTCTGCTTGCTGGGCGTGACAGTAGTAACCATTGGGTGGACATTGAGGATACTGTATGTAGTTCACGTTGTCTTTCAAGTATCTTTTGGAAGGAAGAGAAGATATGATTAATAAAATGCTTCAAATAACAGTACATAATACCTCTGGAGAAAAAGAATAAGAAAGTGTTGGTCTATCAGCAATGAAATAAATCCATGACTCTTGTGATTGGTAATCCATCGCCAATGTGGGATGAGACAGGGGGAATTTGTTTGGTGTAAATAGTGTGGCATCCATTGACTGCTTGCAATCTCATCTGCGCGGGCCATCAGTGTGATATAGACTTTATTACTTGAAGATGTTTAATTCAAAACTAAAAAACTTATTATGGAATACAGTGGGTCCTTAACTCAACCTTTTAAAAGGCTCTGTACATTTAGTCACTCTGCAGGAAGAAATTTTGCCTACAAATCTCTACATAATGCTGCTCCAAACTACCTATCCTTCCTAATGCACATGCATGTCCCGTCTAAGCCCCTATTCTCTGCCAAGGACCTGCGTCTATCTTCTGTTAATATTCTCACCTCTGACACCCACCTCCAAGACTTCCCTAAGACTGCACTGTCCCTATGGTACTCCCTTCCCTGCTCCATTAGATTCTCATCCAGTCTCCATTCCTTAAAAAAATCATTGAAAATCATCTTCAGGAAAGCATATCAATTAAACTATTAATAGCCTTCCCTCCCCACACTTTCCTTCCTCTCATGCAACTGTCATACAAGAAAAACACTAAGCCCTCAGTGAAAAACTATTCTAACCTACTTTCTACCCTACCATTTCCTTTTGTGTCACTATACTCCACACCTTCTAACATGTAAGCTTGTTTGAGCAGAGACTTCAACCTTCCTTTCCCCCCCCAGTAACAAATGACAATTTGGAACATGGTTGCCAAATTGTCATGCATTTTGCAAAACATTGTGTGAAATCAATTCAGGCCCAAGTTTCTTTAAGAGCCTGAAAGAACAATCCTGGGAACTGTGTGCTCTGATTTATCGTCTGGTAAAAAAAAAATGCTCCACCTTAAAACCAAATGAGTAGTAGGTGGAACTGAAACAGTACTTAACTGAGTACGGCAAAACAGCTTCCCAAGAGGCCTTCCTCAATAGTGCCTCTTATTAGACAGATAGAAATATACAAAACTGGGATACAGCTGGGTTCTACAATGCAAAAGATGAACAGTATGTAGTGATATATAGTAACACAAATTAATACGGCAACTATAGATTGTACTCACAAGATGGAAGTTCAAGAAGCACCTTGAAGGCCAAAAGGGCTGCAGTAATCAATTTTCCTCCATGGGCTGTAGTAGATAGTTCAGCAGACACAGTAACTCAAAGGACGGAGGGATCAAAGAAAAATTGGTCAGGAATCAAAGAAAAATTGAATCTTTTATTTGGCATAAAAGCCTAGTATATAAAGATTTAAAATCAAATAAACACAGTAAAAATATGTCAAGATGGACTTCCTCAGAGATATCAATGAGCAAAAAGAAATAGAATATATTGTGCATTGTCCCAACCCCCCTCAGTGTTATGCTACAAGGGGTTTTGGAATTGGAACTCAACTGCAGCTTGTAGAACTCCTTAATTACAATAGCAAGAAAGTGGAGAATTATTAAGGATACTGTAGCTTTAAAGCAAAGTGGTGGTTGCAGGCAGTTAGTGATGAAAGTGAAGTCTTAATGAATGCAATAATATTTTAGTAACTGAGAATTATAACATGCAAGTCACAATACATTAGGAAGTAGCTGCAGGTTATAGCAAGCAAGAAACAGTTCATTAGTAAATAAGTCTTCAGAGATGAGAGTAATTGGTATACTTAAGATTGATGGGAGTTGTCCTCCATGGGAATGTATAGCTTGAGTCCAAGGAATGAATAATATACATAGTCCGGTTTTCAGGAGACTCCAAAACAATCCGTGGTCAGAGGTACAGAGGAGGCAAAATCCTTTATAGTAGTCAAATGTTTGGTAATTTTGTGAACGAAGTGCTTAGCCGGCGTTTGAATGCGGAAGTAGGTCCGAGAATCACCAAGCGGTTTGAATCTGGAGCGTAAAAGATAGCGTAAGAGAGCCGCTTCACAAAGGGGGCGGGGGCGGCTCCGCATACCGGAAACGCCGGAGCCGGAACAGATACGGCCTGACACTCAGTCCCATTTAAATAGTACCAGTCCTTGATGTTGATTGGAGAATCCTCTGTGGGTTAATTGGACCTAGAACCAATCACATCCGTAATTACGGGGCTAAGTTCTCCTCATAGGTCCTTATTGATCTTCTTTCCAGCCATTCCCAGTTGCTGGTATGATTTCCCTCCAATTCTCTAAGTATATTCGACTTTCGTTCCACAGTGTGATGTTTACATTCCACTGGGTTATTTCCAGTTATTTCAGAAGAGTTCCTGAACGCTGCTTGCGTTCCATCTCCATAGTACCATGCGTTCCAATTTACTGGAACCGCTATATGGCAGTCCAGCATATGAAACAGTAGAATTTTGGAAGGTAATCAATATGAATGTACCAAAGAATACATGCAATATGAAAAAATGGGAAATCAATTTCTCACCTTTAGAAACAGACCACTGTGGTAATGATGACAGAATTAAATATTGGAAAATTGTATGTATGTATGAGGAAACTTTAATATGAAAATACAGGAGAGACAGAGAGAACAAGTTAAGCAACGTTTTTGCTACAGTGAATACAATTTCACATAGAAGGCAATAACTAAAACATCTACACACAACAAAATAAATTCATCACAAAAATAACTTAGAAACTCTAATTATGTCAATAATTATAGATCTTCTTCTAATGATAGATCACAAAGAATCCATAGATCTCCTAAAACCCTCTCCTATGATTATAGTGAGAGAACACAGAGAAATCCCAGAACACCTCCAAAAGAAGACAGTCATTATAGACGTGATCTGCAAAAAAGAAGTGAAAAACCTAATGATGTCATAAATAAAAGATCTTACGCTGAGGCAACTAGAAGTGACACATAACTTCAGGACGAAACTTCTCCCATTAATAATAGAAATAATGTTTTAGACAAAGGTCACACACAACAAGACCAAAGGATAACAAATTATTTTCTACCACAGAAAACCACTTGGGTACTTCCCAATCATTTCTCCCCTCTACAAAAAGAGTCTACTTTGAAAAGAATGAGAGTAGAGGAGGACAAGTTAAATCCCATTAAATTAACGTAATAAAGGTATTTTCAATATAACTAATATACCACTAACAGATTTAGTAAAAATCCGAGTATGAGAAAGGGGACTTAAATTTACCCCAGCCCAGAAAGCAGATGACTTCACTTTATTTATTGATCTAAATAAGTTTGTAAACAGTTAAAAGGCATTTTATAAAAAATCCCACTCCACCGACATTAACATACATTCCTAAATATTTCGACGAGACACAAAGAAAATATAAGGATTTTGATTGTTTTAAACCAAAATCCATTTTCAATCCAGGTATAGTAGTGTAGAGTCCCTATCTATCTACAATGGTTCCTTTTTTCATCCCTTTTTGGATTATAGTTATCCTTCCTCCAATAGTGATTATTGGATTACTGTCAGGATTACAGAATGATCCAGCACGTAGAACTGTGTAACACAGAGGACTAATAGGTAATGTATACCGGACCTTAGAATGGCCGGACTAACGTACCAAAGAATAGTCAGGAATAGCCGAGGTCAAGGGAAACAGAAAGAGACACAATGATAAGGAAAAGACAGGAGTCAGGGATGTCAGAAAACAGGGAAGTCAAAAACAATGCCAAAGTCAAATAACCAGAATAACCAGAATCAATAACACGCTCTCGGACAACCACAAGGGAAACCATGACAGGGCACTGAGCAGGATGAGAACTCCTCTAGGTCTGATAGGCTGTAACCGGCCTTTGACCCCAAAGGCAGTTACCAGATCTCATTTGCATAATTGCTGCTCAGCATTAACCCTTGGTTGTTGCGCGGCACAACTTTTCCTGTGTGGACAGTAAATGTCATTAACCACATTTTTGTAAGCGGATGAATACGTGACAATTACATACCTATTTTATTATGTGAATAAAATTTAATCGCTACACTACCTTATATGCATGTATAATTGTAAACTGTTTTTAATGTACTAAATATTTTGTAGAGGATGATGTAATCTAACTATATATATATCTTAACTGTGTGTTTTGAGTAATTCATCATTTAATGCAAGCAAAGGAGTTAAAGAGGCTGTACTACAGTGTGAAACGCACCGTGGAACACATAACTCTAAGAGAGCAGAAACCGGAAGTACGTAGCTGTCACGTGCACGGAAGGGAATGGATGAAGTGGAGGCTTCATTGCAGGGCATCTCAGTTTCTATGGAGATTGCCCGCGAAAATTACAAGCCCAGATACAGAGATATTACAATCAACAAGACTATTTAAAGCAGGAAGGAGTCTTCAGAGTTCACCCAGACTTTTTCCAACTGAGAAAGCCCTTTGGCAAAATGCGTCTTGGAAAGAACAGTGATCACATATAACTGTCCGTTGGACTATAGCCTAATACGTGTTTATTATTTTATGGAGTATTTTTTATATCATATGTTAATATATATTTTTATATCTTATGTTAATATATATTTTTTATAAACAATAAATCATAATCTTTACATTAACGGCGTTCATCCTTACCTGCTATTATAAAGAAGGAATGTGGTCCTTAACCACATACACCTGAAGAAGTGAGCCGATCTATTAGCTCTGGGTTTGTGAGTACATACGTGTTATCTCATTATATATACCCAGTATGTCAACTGTACTACGCTATATTTCTCCCTCCTATACTTATCATCTAGGACATAACCACTGAAGAAAATTTGGATCCTAAGGAGGGTGAGGGTCGCCTCAACGGACCCTAAGGCGTATATACCTGAGCTAGTGTTTTAGCTCAGAAAAGTGTAAGTTAGTAATTCACTATTCTACCTTTATTTTTACACATTTATATACAGGTTACACTATGTTCTGTATGTTTGTGTTTTTCATTTAAGGTTTATATGAAATCATTGGGACTATATATAAGTATATATGACCCCTTAAGGTATATTAATTTTTAATTATAATTATACATCTACATATCCACTATATCCACTATTTATTAGAGCGCTTCACCTGAAACTCCTTCTTTCCACAATTTCTGTTAAAAAGATAAGCACTGTGATATAGCAGCTCACGGAAATTTGGTATATATAAGGATATAAGATAACCACAATAAGCGCTTGTACTCTTCATTTTCTACATTTGTTCTTAAGTATTCCTTATCTTTTAACTTGAAGTTCACACCAGAATGGGATAAACATTTCATACATTTTTGGGATTTAAGCCTGTTCTGTGAAGGTGATAGGGTGAAATCAAAATTCTATTTCAAAAAAACTGATGGGAATAGTTATGTCCACAGGAAGAGTTGCCACCATAAACCATGGCTGAATAGTATTGCAAGGAGTCAAATAACTAGAGTACGTTGCAACTGTTCCAATATACAAGATTTTAAAATTCAGGCAGGACATGTGAAAACAAGTTGGTAAAAAAAAAAAAAAGGGTATAACAAGAATTCTATTGAAAAAGAGATTAGGATGATCGCACAGAAAGACAGAAATGAATTGCTTACCGACAGACCAAAAAGTGTCCCAGATGAAAAGTTTAGACATTCCTTTGTTAAAAAAAATATAACACCGAGCACTGGAAGATAAAGAACTGCCTAAATAAAGTTTGGCCTATACTACTCCAGGATCCAGTAATGGGTAGCTTTTTACCAAACCGACCACCAATTATTTATAAAAAAAAAAAATCTAAATTTGAAAAAGCTTGTGGCACCAAGTTACCCTAAAAAAGGCAGAACCCTAGAAAATAAAAATATTAACCATACACATAAAGCGTTTAAAGGTTGCCAAATGTGCACGGCATGTTCAAGGAAGAGTCTGGGGCAATCTTCAAAATGTGAGAGCAACATTAGTGGGAAAACATTTCTGGTGAAGTCCAGAATTAGTTGCCACACAGATTTTGTAATTTACCTGCTGCAATGTCCGTGTGGCAAACAATATGTTGGAAAAACTAAAAGATATTTAAAAGTGCGATTAATGGAACATATCAATAATATTAAAAAGGGCATCACTACCCACTCTTTTCTGGTCCACTGTAACTACTGCCCCCCACTTTAATTGGAGGAATTTTAGGGGTATAGGTATCGAGCAAGTGTCGTCCCATTAGAAGGGAGGTGACAGAGAATTAAAATTTAGAACCTAAGTTTCATATACTGATATTTCCAAGTGAATGGTATATATCTATACTTTTTTTTTTCTTTCGTATTCTCTAATTTTGTCTATTATATTACTATAATTCATTCTTTACACATGGGGTTCCCCTGCACTTGTTAAGATACAATATTTTCTCATTTTGGATTTGTTTTTTGTGTTCAGATATCTGAAATTATTGTAAGGGACTCCGATTTCTCACCGTTCACTTTCACTAGGTCACTGCCCTTCATGCACACAAGTGTGTATGTAAGTACATTCATGTATATACATGGGTGTTTCTGTGGTTCACTGCTTTTAAAAAGCATCCTGTATCGATGTTTTGGGTATATATATTTTTTATAATATCTCTTTTTTTATATAAATTTTTACTCATTATTCATATTTTTATTTAAAAAAAATTTTCTTATATTTTCATATTAAAGTTTCCATATATATATATATATATATATATATATATATATATATACAATTTTCCAATATTTCATTCTGTCATCATTACCATAGTGGGCTGTTTCTAAAGGTGAGAAATTGTTTTCCCATTTTTGTATTTGTTCTTTGGTACATTCATATTAATTACCTGCCACGTTGTTTGTTATGTTTTTATATTACAAGATACTACTGTTACATACGCTGGACTGCCGTATAGCAGTTCCAGCAAATTGGAACGCATGGTACTATGGAGATGGAGCACAATCGGCATTTAGGAACTCTTCTGAAATAACCGGAACAGGAAATACCCCCGTAGAACGCAAGCCGAATATACTTACCCAAGGAGGAGAGTTGATTACTACAGCCCTTTAGGGCTTCAAGGCGCTTCTTGAACTTCCATCTTGTAAGTGCAAACTATAGTTGCCATATTAATTTGTGTTACTATACATCACTATGTACTGTTCATCTTTTGCATTGTAGAACCCAGCTGTATCCCACTTTTGTATATTTGTTCTGATTTAGCGCCAGCTCCGACTTCGTACTTTCCTCCTGCTCTTCATCCTATTCTCTTTATCACTTTTTTTACTCCTGCATACTTCACTTTACTTTACCCTTACTTTTAGAGTTGAGCGAACCCAAACTGTAAATTTTTGGACCCTGAACCAGAACCTGGACATTTCAGTAAGAACCTGTCCGTACAGGTAGGGGGTGTAACTTTTTGAGGGCCCAGACCAGGGCCAAGCACTCCTTCTCCATTGCCGCATAACTAACTTCCCTGGGTAGTAACTTTCTGCTCAGGTATGCGACAGGGTGCTCTCCTCCATCCTCCCTGAGTTGGCTCAGCACAGCCCCCAGTCCAAACATGGAAGCGTCTGTGTGGACAAGAAAATATTTGTTAGGTACAGGGGCAGCCAAGACTGGGGTATTAACAAGTGCTTGCTTCAATGCTTTAAATGCGGCTTCTCAAGTTGGAGACCACAGGACCTGCTTTGGTAAATTCTTCTTAGTCAGGTCCGTCAGGGGCTTGGCGATAGCGCTATAGTCGGGGACAAAATGTCTATAGTACCCTGCAGTCCCCAAGAAGGCTAGTACATGGGTCTTAGTGAGGGGTGTGGGCCAGTTAGCTACCGCCTCTACCTTGGCTGGCTCTGGTCTCTGGCTCCCACATCCCACTCTGTGTCCCAGGTACTGTACCTCAGCCATACCTAGATGGCACTTATCTGACTTCAGGAAGAAGGGTCAGGAAGAGGGGTCATTTCCACGGAGGAGGAGGAAGAGGGATCATTTCCACGGTTATCAGGCCAGTCATTCACATGTGGCTCGGAGGGTGGGTTCCTGCACCAGCATAGGCCAGGTAAACAATTGTCCAGCCAGGGCACAGTTCTGGAGGAGGAGGAGGATGAGGAGGAGGAGGAGTAGGAGAAGGAGGAGGAACCGTGTTCACAGCAGGGTGGCACCCAACACAACTCGTGGACATCACTGGAGCGTGGCTGGGGGGATACGGAGGACACAGACGATACACCTCCCAAAGAGGACAGCTTGTCCTTGCCTCTGGGCAGCCTGGCACACATGAGCAACTACATGCTGCAGTGCCTGCGCAAAGACTGCCTAGTTGCCCACATTCTAACTTGTGCTGATTACTGGGTGGCCACCCTGCTGGATCCCCGTTACAAGGACAACGTGCCGTCCTTAATTCCCTCACTGGAGCGTGATCGGAATATGCGCGACTACAAGCGCACGCTGCTAGACGCGCTGCTGAGGGCATTCCCAACTGACACCGGGGGCTCAGTGGAAGCACAAGGCGAAGGCAGAAGAGGAGGAAGAAGTCGCCAATGCTGCTGGGGCACAGCCAGCACCTCAGAAGGCAGAGTTAGCATGGCCGAAATGTGGAAAAGCTTTGTCAGCACGCCACAACAACCAGCACCACCAGCTGATATGGAACGTCTTAGCAGGAGGCAGCATTTCAGCAACATGGTGGAACAGTACGTGCCTACACGTACTGACTGATGGGTCTGCCCCATTCAACTTCTGGGTCTCCAAATTGGGCACATGGCCTGAGCTTGCCCTTTATGCCTTGGAGGTGCTGGCTTGCCCTGCAGCCAGTGTATTGTCTGAACGTGTGTTTAGCCCGGCAGGTGGCGTTATCACAGACAAGTGCAGCCGCCTGTCCACAGCCAACGTGGACAAGCTCACGTTTATTAAAATGAACCAGGCATGGATCCCACCAGACAAAACAATACATCATAATTACATGTATAAGCAGTAAAATAAGTACATTATGAAAATATGAACATAGGTGAAATAGAATTAGGTGAACATAGAATCTGAATAAATAGTAATCAATAATAAGGGACAATCGGATAGACCAGTGACAATCAATACCATTTTCATTAAAAATCACAATGTCTATATCTATACAAAACATGAATAAAGTATAAAGTTCATTATTCTGTGCAAAGATAGTGAATAAATTAGTACCGCTAAGTGAACAAAAAGTCCACATACTAAAGTGCAGTTGCAAAAAATTGTATGTATATACATGTTGCAGCGACAAGATTAAATAAAGTGCATATATAGGTATAAAGTGAATAAATGTCAAACAATATGTATAAAGTGACCAAGTGTAAGAATAGTCAAATATATTAAAAATTGTGTTGTATAGATACATATCCTATGTTATCTATAAAGTGTATAAAAAATATCATTACAAATGATTAAATACTTATGGTGTAAAAAGACAAATCTCGTATTGTGTCCAAGTCAGAGTAGTCCCAAAATAGAATGTTCAAAACAAAAGATTAGGATGAAGGAAAAACCAGCACCAATTTTTTTCCCTGAAACCTGTAAAATACAGAAGATACAGTTGCAAGAAAAAGTATGTGAACCCTTTGGAATGATATGGATTTCTGCACAAATTGGTCATAAAATGTGATCTGATCATCATCTAAGTCACAACAATAGACAATCACAGTCTACTTAAACTAATAACACACAAAGAATGAAATGTTGCCATGTTTTTATTGAACACACCATGTAAACTTTCACAGTGCAGGTGGAAAAAGTATGTGAACCCTTGGATTTAATAACTGGTTGAACCTCCTTTGGCAGCAATAACTTCAACCAAACGTTTCCTGTAGTTGCAGATCAGACGTGCACAACGGTCAGGAGTAATTCTTGACCATTCCTCTTTACAGAACTGTTTCAGTTCAGCAATATTCTTGGGATGTCTGGTGTGAATCGCTTTCTTGAGGTCATGCCACAGCATCTCAATCGGGTTGAGGTCAGGACTCTGACTGAGCCACTTCAGAAGGCGTATTTTCTTCTGTTTAAGCCATTCTGATGTTGATTTACTTCTATGCTTTGGGTTATTGTCCTGTTGCAACACCCATCTTCTGTTGAGCTTCAGCAGGTAGACAGATGGACTTAAGATCTCCAGCAAAATGTCTTGATAAACCTGGGAATTCATATTTCATTCGATGATAGCAATCCGTCCAACAAAGCAGCCCCAAGCCATGATGCCCCCACCACCATACTTCACAGTTGGGATGAGGTTTGGATGTTGTTGTGCTGTGCCTTTTTTTTAGCCACACATAGTGTTTTGTGTTTCTTCCAAACAACTCAACTTTGGTTTCATCTGTCCACAGAATATTTTCCCAGTACTGCTGTGGAACATCCAGGTGCTCTTGTGCAAACTGTAAACGTGCAGCAATGTTTTGTTTGGACAGCAGTGGTTTCCTCTGTGGTATCCTCCCATGAAATTCATTCTTGTTAAGTTGTTTACTT
The DNA here is from genome assembly GCA_933207985.1 of Pelobates cultripes. Taxonomy (NCBI): domain Eukaryota; kingdom Metazoa; phylum Chordata; class Amphibia; order Anura; family Pelobatidae; genus Pelobates; species Pelobates cultripes. The sequence continues at coordinate 136,311,295 of OW240913.1, read as the reverse complement.
ATTGTAGATTCGCTAACAGGGATGTTAGCATTTGCCAGTGACTTTTGTAAGTCTTTAGCTGACACTCTAGGATTCTTCTTCACCTCACTGAGCAGTCTGCGCTGTTCTCTTGCAGTCATCTTTACAGGACGGCCACTCCTAGGGAGAGTAGCAGCAGTGCTGAACTTTCTCCATTTATAGACAATTTGTCTTACCATGGACTGATGAACAGCAAGGCTTTTGGAGATACTTTTATAACCCTTTCCAGCTTTATGCAAGTCAACAATTCTTAATTGTAGGTCTTCTAAGAGCTCTTTTGTGCGAGGCATCATCCACAGCAGGCAATGCTTGTGAAAAGGAAACCCAGAACTGGTGTGTGTTTTTTATAGGGCAGGGCAGCTGTAACCAACACCTCCAATCTCATCTCATTTAATGGACTCCAGTTGGCTGACATCTCACTCCAATTAGCTCTTGGAGATGTCATTAGTCTAGGGGTTCACATACTTTTTCCACCTGCACTGTGAATGTTTACATGGTGTGTTCAATAAAAACATGGCAACATTTCATTCTTTGTGTGTTATTAGTTTAAGCAGACTGTGATTGTCTATTGTTGTGACTTAGATGTTGATCAGATCACATTTTATGACCAATTTGTGCAGAAATCCATATCATTCCAAAGGGTTCACATACCTTTTCTTGCAACTGTAGCTAATATAAGCAGGAGAGAAATCATTCAAGTAATTGATGCACAAACTTTCTCATTCCAAAATGTATTCTGCATACTAAATACATGTACAACCCAACAACATGTGGTAATATGTATCTGATATCATTAAAATAAAGGAACAAACAGTGTAAATCATGCAGCAAATGTAAAATGATATTAAAGTTTAATTATACACATGACAGTCACATCTTGCTTGTCTCGATACCAAAAATTATTTACCATTCCAACTGTCAAGGAAGTGCTATGTTTAGTGATAGAAAACAAGACTTAGGAACTATAACTTACACAACCATCTATATTTCTTGACCAACTTCAATATCATTGGAATAAGTGGGAAGAGGATGTTAAAAACAAATGTATCGTTTGTAATTGGGAACTTGTAATAATATTATGTAATAATTATGTTACAATAATATATTTTTGATGGCTATGTTATATATGTTGATCTTTCCTTCCCTTGTTTTTTTGTTGTTGTTGTTATTATTATAAATGATTATGTTACATAAAATTGTTTTAAAATTCCTTAATAAAAACTAAAAAAAAATTGAATATGTACATTTAAAACACACATATATTGTTACTTGGAACTTGGAACACAGAACAGCAAATGTGGTGGAATTTGCTTCTGAAGAGGCTTCTCCATTAACAATATAATATCCAGAATGGATACAAACTCATTGCTCATCAACTCAAATGACTTCAATAATTAACTCATCCTCCAGTGGTTTGATCAAAAGGTTTTCAACTGCATAAGTCACAATAAAGAAGGTTATGCAGACAAATGCTATTCAGTTCCTGGACATGGTATGGCTTTCTCATTATCAAGCCAAGGAATTGCTTCATTTTCTTGGAGTGATTCACAGCCACTTTCATTATGCAGCCAGACATTGTGTGACAGCTGTTCAAGATGAGGTTTTCTATCAATAAGTGTAATTTAGTAACTGCACGCCAGACAGATCCTTCCTTACAATAAGAGCCAAAGGAAACTTCAAATTGTACAAACAGATTCAAGATGAGCCTGGACATTAAAAGAAAAAAAAATCTTACAAACCAAAGTAGAGCAACCTATATAATGTGAATGTAATTTAACTTATCACATAGAGCACAATTCTTAAAAGTAATGCTGACTAGTAAAATCATTGATTCCATTCAAATAAAGAAACACTATTACTTTTAATTGAGTCAATTCAATGAATCATTCAATGAGATCTATATATGCAATCATAGTGATTTTAATATTATTGGCAATGTTTCAGTCCAACCGAATATATCGGAGGCGCAAAGGTTAATCAAGTGGTAGCTGGCCTTTGCTTGCTACCCAGCTGCCATATTAAAACATTTAATAAAAATAAAAAAAGATTGTGGGGGTCAATATAACCACTAAATGAGTAAAATAGAAGTTTAATACCATCCATATGCCCAATACCTGCTAAACATAATTAATTATAATAAAACACATATAACATTTGATTGTTCTGAATTGAGAGGGTGATTTTGGATCAAAGAGGTGGTGATATCATGATGAAATCGCAGGAAAGGGTAGGTTTTTGGATCCACAGATTGCAAACTTTGCTACCAAGTGGATTAAATGTAGATTTTGATTTAGTTTGTTATTTATGATTTCTATGATATTTTGATATTTGTATATGCATTTTTTTAAATTTTATTTAATTATTATTATCATCATTACATTGTTAATAATCTATAAAAAAGATTTAATTTCTTATATTTTTTTATTATGTATATTTTTTTGTATATTTTTAAACCGATATTTTTTCATTCATTAATATTTTATAAGTACCAGGATCCATTACCTTTTATGGTTTTTTCATCATGTGTTTTAGTTATGTATATACATTCTGCATGTTATAATGTACTCCTGTCTATGTGTCTCTTTAATGCACACATTTATTGGATCTATACAATAATCCCCTTTTTTATACTCTGTTTTTTATATATTTAAAATTCTCCATTTTTGTTATATTTTTAAACTTGTGCCAAATAATCTCTATTTCGAACACTTCTTAATAGTCCTGCTTTTTAAGTTTGATACGTTTGTCTTTTCTTTTTTATTAATATACCATTGAGATGTATGGACTTTATGAAAAAACAAAGGTGGAACACAGTGTGGAATGCAGATTTCATACATTCAAAGATGGCGGTCGGAAGCGCATATATATTAAGGATCCTGATCGAGTAAATCCGGGTAAATGAAGATTTAATGCGGAACAGCCGCAAAGCACTTCAGGACTCAGAGCGGATTGGCTCAGTGCGATCCAGAAGAGGAGGAGCTAGTGCAGAATTTTAAAGCCGAACGAGTGGCAAATGGCTTCAGGCTGCAGACTTACTTGAATACCCCTGAGGAAGTCCATGAAAGTGGATAAAATGCGTAGGGTTCATTTTATATTGATTATATTTTATTTTATTTTATCTTGTTTATGGTATGCTGTATGCTGGGACACTTTGCCACTTGATCATCTGGAACACCGCTTAGGAGAAGTTCTACTGGCTATGGATCAAGTACAAGTACATCTTGTTGATGTGCCTTTTATTATTTTGAAATTTGTGAGTGTAATATTATTAAAGTTAATGCTTTTAAATGTTATACAGTTTTGCACTATATTTGTCACTTTATTTACATTTCTATATCACCGAAAATAATTGGGTAGAGACATTTATTTTTATGGGGGCTATCAAGTGGATTTGGAAACCCTAACTACCCTGTGGAGAAAGGTAAGAAATTACATTCTTTTTGGTGGGGTAGACAGTAGCATGTCCTCCCCGTTGTTTATTTAATTAGAGCCCCTTCCAACTTCCCATTGGTTGGTGCTGGGGAGGACACTAGATCCTTCTCCCTGAATATGAATATTAGAACCTGGGGATGGACAGTGACTTGTCCACCACATCATATATTTTAAAGTTCCCCAGCCAACGCCTATGGTGTGGGGCCTTGATAGCGGTTGGGCAGCAATGGCTGTCCAGTCACTAGTTTTAAATGTCTGCCGCTTTGAAGGTGGGGGCATAAGGAGGGTTAAATCCTCATAGGCTTTTTTTTTTTAATTTATTTATTATGTTATGTGGCAGCTGGCTAGCAAGTGCTGGCCTGCTGCCACATAATCAACCGTTGCACCTCTGAGGGTTATTTAACAATGTACGAAAACAACAAAAGAATTAGCGTTAACTAACCAAACATAAATAGGGTTAATTTAATAAGGCAGCACTCCTAATATGTATGGGGTTCCCTCACAAACCCCAAAATAGGAATAAGCAGACAAAAACACGGGATAGGATGTGCCTAAAAATATAAAATAAAGGTATAAAAAGTAATTAAAAGTCCAAGAGATAATAATACAAAAAATAAATCAAAACAAAAATAGCCAAGTCCAGGTCTCTTTTGAAGCTCTAAACAGCAGGTCATGTAGACAAAATAGAGATAAAATAATAAAATTAAATAATATTAAAAGTGTTATCACTTGATGAAGCCCTGTGTCAGCAAAATGCATTGTGGTTTATTTTAATTACTTTACTGTTAAAGGAATTTTGGGTACTTTTTTGTGCCATAAATCTCCTTTTAATTTTATTATTTTACCTCTATTTTATCTACCTTGCCTCCTGTTTCCAGCTCCAAAAGAAACCTCACTAAAGAATCCCAAATGGGGATTATACCACCTACGCCCTACAATTGAGCAGTTTGTCCTGCTCAATAAAATGTGAGTACAAGATTTTTAAATATTATATATTTTAATTGGTTTTATACAGAGAGCACTCTTGTTTCCTGTGTTTTTTGAAGGGTTACCACTTCTTTGAAATATCTGCTGGACATATTGTCACTAACATCCTACCAGTGGGGGATCAATGCCACTGAATGCAAACTACACCAGAGCTTGTATTAGCTTTACAAATGGTGATTAAGAACACATAGATCTACACATCACATATTACATGTTTGCGACATGCTACACTATTGTGGCTTCTTTTTTCTGTTTCTCTCCTTTACGTGGATACGGGTCTCAAGTCGTTTCTGACTCCCTATAAGAATTCCCAAAAGGTCCTAACTGCATTTTAAAGTTTAGCATCAATCTTTATTTTCTGAAGTATTTTTACTTTATTCTTGGACTTAGCTATAATTGTTTTTATTAATGTTTTGTATTATTAAAGACGTACCTACTGTCTACTAGCACTACCAGCAGGCAAATAGCTAAAAAAAAAAATGTTTTAATCCAGAACCAAATTTTAGCCATCCTGCAATGGCTAGTCCATACCAAATTCAGGCCCATTTGAACTGTAAAATGTGGACATTGTTGAATACTGTGAACAATGTTCAGATTTTGCAGTCAGAATGGTTCTGCTCAGCAGAGAATGCTTTTGCCCCATTCCGTACAAGGGCATTCAGTCTTTAGTGAATAACACGCCTGTTGAATTATTAAAATGTGTTGGCATACCTGCTTCTCTGTATCTAAAATCTAAATAATTTTGTCATGACTGTTAATATATATTATTAATGTAATATGTGTTTATTTTTATGATTTTTTTTTTTGATTTTTTTTTAAAAGCATCTTCATGAATATTACAATGTTATGTGTGTTACTTGCTCACAAAAAAAAATGGAAATCTCAATGTAGGTTTCCTGGAAAAGTAAATAATACTAAAAATAATAACCCCTCTGATTTTACCCTTTGTGGGGAGAACCTAAATGCTTCATAGCAAAGAAAAGACAAATCTCAACATATAATGAGAGTCCTGGCACATCATCTGTCTTTAAGAAGTTAATAGTAATTCTTGTCTTACACAGTATCAGCATTGTTTTTCCTTACTATCTTGTGTCAGTCACTTAGAAGTTACAAATGTTGCATTAGTCACATCTGTTTCATCTTACATATAGGTAATGTAATATATATATATATTATACCAAATCTCTTTGCAGATATACACCATTATCATATTTCACTCTATAACATACCTGAGGGAGTCTGAAGGTTTTTCATTTTCAAAGTCACTAATATTTATCTTGTGCTTGATAATACATTTTGTTAAGCATTTTGTAAAGTCATGATTCCCAAGCCATGGCACATATACCCCAATGAAAAATTAAAAATGTAAGGAGTCTGAAAACACCCAATTTCCTCAGGCACATACCACCCAGCTCACAAAGAATACACCGTCTACACACAAAACACACCCATACAAAACACAACACATGCAGCCTCCCCACACACATAAACAATGTGGTTCACACACAAAACACACAAGCATCATTCTCCACACCACAGCCTATATTTCACCCACATGCACAGCCCCTACATGCAACCATCAATGCACACAAACTGCTGGAGAGACAGTAGGAAATGTTAGTTAGGATGAACAGCAGTGAATTAATGAGCATCCATACTAACATTGACTGGGGATCGGCAGTCCAAAACCATAGCATTGACAATACGTGCAAATGGGTTACAGTATCTCGCAAAGGGGCTAGGTTACCCACATGCACTGCTTAGGTAAGTCAAAACAATGTGCATAATTCCATTAGTAATATTTTCTGATACGTCAGAATGCTTAGAATAACCAGGTCTGATCTTAAATTGGTTAATTAAATGTTTTGTAAATAGAGAAGATAAGTGACATTAGAAATGACATTAGATGTGTAATATGTTTAATCTATCTTGCAATTCTGGGTCTACTCCTTCTCATCTATTCGCTGAACTAAAGAAGCAGAGCAATTTGCTGACAAACATCCCCAACACCTTTTCTGACAACCTTTGCTTACCTTGCAGAAAAAAAAAAAAACATGCCCTGCTTGTTCCAGGGTAATGTACTATAAATATCTAAAACCGGCTGTCAAAATGTATTTACAGCATGGGTCTACCTATAATGCAGATCAGATCTCTGAAGCTGAGCTGGAACACTGCTGACGTAAGAGAAGATTGATAAAAGATTCACTCTGGCAGAGCAGAGGAACACATACACTACAAATCTTCTCGTTCCAGGAAAAAAAAAATCTCTTTTAAAATTATTTTAAGCAATCTGAAAATTATATCTATATATCTTTATGATAATGTCTCATGTTTCAATGCTATTTTCATGGGAATGCAATTGAAGCAATGTTATTTTCCCCACCCTCAATAGTTATGATGAGTAACATATTAAGATACAGCTTCAGTAAGCAGCATTCTGAATTACACACAGGAACAATTTATCAAAAAGGAAAGTATTATTCTTTCTGAGAAATCGGAACCAGAGAGCAAAAATACGATTTATTCTGTTTTATCTCATTGCTTGAAAAATGCAAACCTAAACGTGAAGCTTGTTTTATAGTGTTTTTCATTTTCTTGTAATAATAAATATGCCATCTTTTTTGTACTGAGTCTTTTGTGTACCTGTATTATGCAGATTTTGAGGATTATCTAAGTTTTTTTTGTAGTTACATGTTATTGTTCTTTGATTCGATCTGACCACCCACAATTACTTTTTGAAAGGTTATTTCCTGCCACCTCCCCCCATTATTTCACAGTCCCCATCTCCATAGTATGGGACCCTTTTCTAGCAACAAGGCAGCAATGGAGTTTTATAGCTAGGTTTAATAATTTAGTAGCGATGCCCACACCTACCACATGATGTAATTATTGTAATAATGGGATCTTGACCCCCATAGGACTTTTGTTTATTTAACTATTTGCTCAGATTTAACTAATAGTTCATATATATTTTAAAAATCCAAGCCTGGATTTGAAGTCTCCTGGCTCATATTTATTTAATTTGGTCTGGATTTCAGCTGCCTGGCAGCATTTGGTCCCGCTGAAATCCACACCAAATTCAGGCTCATTCAAGGCCTGATTTCCAAAAATAAGACTTTATTGAATTGCAATATAAATGTCCAGATTTTGCAGTCCGAATGGTCCAGTACACAGCAGGATGGTTTTGCTATGCACATTCCCCAACATACAAAAATATTTCTTGCAAATATCTACAAAATTCAGAGACCCTTTACATATCTTTAAACTGTGATGACATTACATAGTATCAAATCATAGGTATCAGTGTCACCTTGATCCAATATTATACCCAGGATAGCGGGGAAGTCAAGGTTGTCCTCTACATTTATACATGTTCTGAGGCTCTGTCTTACTTTGCTGTTGTCTTTATCTTTATAAAATTTTAATACAACAAAAATAAAAAATTGAAATAATGGAATTATTGGAATGGAAAATGGAAATGGAACTGTTTTAATTGTAACTTTCTAGATCTTGATTTGCAGATAAGTAAAATTTAAACAAAAATAAATGCTTTTTTTCTTGTGCCTTTTTGTTGTCATGTTCATCTTATGGGTTATAATATTGGTTTATAGTACATATAGTCTAAAAATTCCTGACAATTTTTCTATTTATTTGTTTATTAATACTCAAGCTCCCTCTGGTGTTCTTCCTGTTGTACAAAGGGAAAAGGTTCCTGGTAAACAAATGATTATATTACATTCAGATGTTTTTAATTTAGACTTGGAGATTCGTTTTGGGTCAAACTACAATTCGGCTGCAGCCAGCCTATTGGGTTCAAACTACAATTCGGCTGCAGCCAGCCTATTGGGTTCAAACTACAATTCGGCTGCAGCCAGCCTATTGGGTGTTCAGTCAAAATACCAATTTTGAGCCGCCGTAGACCAGAATCTTGGGGCTACTAACAATTGTAATTCCAAACATGCTCATTTTCATTCCTAATTCAGAATGCCATTCCAGGCACCATATAAAGAGGGTGGAATGAAGAAGAGGCTTGTTGTTTTGTTTTTTTTATACAGCAAATAAGTAGCTTAGTTTTCCATGATGGAAAATAAGTATGCCCAATCCCCTGTCTGAACAAGAGGTAGAAAAAAAGTGGACAGCCAGTAAATGTTAATTTTATTCACAGATCAAGTGACAACTGACCAATGGGGGGGAGGAGAAGCAGTAAAACAATCTATATTTTCAAGCTGGATTTTGCTCACACTTTTGCTGCTGCTACTGAAGGACAGACGAGCAGTGATACTGTACATTTTACCTTTGCTTTGCCTCTATGGGAGGTACATAGCCTGGGTCATTGATTAAGTTTAACTTACTGCTGTATTTAGCTAACTAGCTGCAGGGGCAGCTTTGGGTAAGAGCTAGAAGAGTTACATTTTGTCATTGAGCCTATTGTGAGACTAGCAGAATTATTCACTAATGGGAAAATTCTAATTGAATTCAAAGTGTATTTTAAATGTAAGAAAAAATAGCACACTGAAAAACTTCTCTTAGCCACGTATAACTTCAATTCTGCTACTCTAGCCTTAAATTTGAAATTCACTTTGAATTCACTGTGAATTCTCCCTTTAGTGAATGACCATGTAGATTACCAATATGCAGTTATAAGTTTTTCTTGTTGTCAACTGTGTAAAGAAAATCTGTTTTGGGGCAGTGTGTTGACCAGTAAAAAGCAAAAACAAATAAAAAAAGGTTTTGTTTTTTTAAATTAAGTGGTAGACAGTAGACATGTGCATAAATTTTCGTCCGAATACGATTTCGTCCGAAAATTCAGGGAATTTTTGTATTTGTTTACTAAAACAAAAACGAAAGCCGAAATATAAACTAAACGAAATATAAACTAAACAAAAGGGCAAATGCCGAATGCATTACCTTTTTGTTTTGTTTCATTCCTTCAATAGACTCCGTGCTGCAGGGGAATTAACCCCAAAGCAAGTGCAATAAGGGGGAACCTGGCAAAGGTCCACCCTGTTCCTGTCAAGATTATACTCCCCAACACGCAAACGAGAGAACAATAAAGGCCAACACAGATAAACGTATTACCGGACCTTAAAGTGGCCGGACTTAACGTAGGAATGAGAGATAAGAATAGTCAAACACGCCAAGGTCAGGAATACAGAGATATGGGAAAACGAAATAGACAAAGCCAAGGTCAGGGAGACGGAAATAAGAATAACCAATAAACAAGCCAAAGTCAGGAACCAACGAAAAGACAACCACTAAGAACGCACTCTCGGGCTAGAATAAACCACGACAGGGCAAGGAAGTGATGTCAGGAGGAGGTTAATATAGGGCAAGGTAAATGCTGATAGGCAGGGACAGAATTGAAGGAGGTATAAATAGATAGTGGCAATAGACCACTATCTCTTTAAATTTGGAGTCCACGATATCCCTGCCGGCTACCTTGTGTGCGCGCGCAAGTCCCCGGGGCGCTCTCCCAGATGCACACGTGCCCCCGGAGGCACACGCGCACGATGCCCGCCAGCGATCCACACCGCCTGAGATGAGAGGATAGACAGCGGGACCGGGACGGCACAGGACACCAGGTATGACAGTTCCCCCATGGTGGGGAACACAAATACCTAAAATGGAGGGGACATAATGCGCCCCCTGCATCCCCACCCGTTACCCTCGGGTGGGGGCTATTAATATAAACGGGGGACCTAATGCCCCCCTGTTCCCCACCCATGAGGGGTTGGTGGGGACCCTAAATAAATAAATAATGGGAGGCCCCCTGGTCTCCACCCATGAGCGGTGGGTGGGGACCCTAAATAAATAATGGTCCCTCTGTTTATATTAAATTAAAGGTCCCCCTGTTTATATTAAAAGCCCCCACCCACGGGTCACGGGGGTTAATATCTCCCCCACTTTTTAGATATTTGTGCCCCACCATGGTCCCCCCCATTATTTATTTATTTAGGGTCCCCACTCACCGCTCATTGGTGGGGACCAAGGAGGACATTAGGTTCCCCCTTTAATTTTTTAGGATCCCCACCCGCCGCTCATGGTTGGGGACCTGGGGGAGACCTTAGGTCCTCCCCATTATATATTTATTTAGGCCCCCACCTAAATTAGGGTCCCCATCCACCGCTTATGGTCCCCCTTATTGCACTAGTGCATTAGCTGCCCTGCCACTAGGATCTTTAAATGTGTTTAGGTGATGCTACTCGCAGCATGCCTGGAGGATTTAACCTCCCTTTTATCAATAATGCGGGGGGGAGATAGGAACAGTCATTTGTTACAAGGAGGGAGCTGGAAGCGCTGCTGGCTCGCTCCCTCCCTCCCTCCTTTCTTTTTTTTTTTTGCGCATACACAGTGATTTTTTTTGTCCTAATGAAAACAAATTATTTATGAACGAATTTCGTTTGAAAATGAATGGTTTACAGAAAAAAACCTAATATTATTGTTATTTAATTTGTCACAATAAATTATATCTATTTTTATAACAAATTGTGATTTTATTTGTATGGAATACATTTCACTTACATGATAACAATCTCTAAGATCAAAGAGAATTGAAATAGTGGGCAATTCTCGACTGTTTAATATTATCATCCCATAAATATCCCCACAATATGTAAAAGTAACTTTTACTTTATTCATTTTAGGACCTCCCTTAACTTGGCAAAAATACAAGGCCATAACTAAAGGGTGTATATGTCATGGAAATCTTCCTGACTTAGTTCAAGATGGCATCTTACAGTCTGAACATCTTTATTTATTTAGGGTTACCACAGTATATTGTGTACTGAAAGAGTCGTAGCATAGCCTTGAAGCTTGTTTATGCATTATTGTTATTGTAATTCGTCTGGGACAAAATGGCGTAAACATATTATGCACTAAAGGTAGGTAAGAGGTTATTGCTTAAAGAAACAGTTATGACAAACAATATGTTCCATTTCTAACACCTCGTCAGTTTGCAATATCTCTTAAAGACAAAGTACACAGTTTAAGAAATACAACATTTCATTCAAAACTTGTAATATTTGCATTTGCCCATAACAGTCTTTCAGCCCTTCCCGTTCAAATTCCACGCCATCAGATTGAGGGAGGCTTGATTTGGGTGAATAACTGGACCTTGTTGTTGTAGAGAAAGAACCTTCGGGAGCTGCCATGGTTTTTCTTTGCAGAGACTCAGCAGTAGTGGCCAAAGAGGAGCTATGAGAATGGTGGATACTTTCTCTTGTCTTAGCCTCCTCAGCAGGGGAAAGATGAGTGGAGTTTGAGGAAATGCATATCCGAGGCTGAAAAGGCATCTGCTTGACAGAGCATCTCTTTCAAAAGCATGCGGATCAAGACTTTTGGAGAACTCCTTTACTTTTCTGTTCCTGTTCAGGTCTATTTGTGGTAATCCCCATTTCTCTGTTATCATCCTGAATATGTTGTTCGAAAGACTCCTTTACCCTGGTTCTATTTCCACTCTGCTTAGGTAGTCGGCTAACAAATTCTGTATTCCGAGAAGATGGATGCTGTTAAACCTGCTAGATGTACTTGTGCCCATGTCATTAGTGGTTTCATTATTTTCATCATACTGTGATTCCTGGTTCCTCCTTGATGGATGATATAAGCTACCACCATTGGGTCAAAATCAGGACAGACAACACATTTGTGGAGGAGATGTGGTTGGAACTATTTCAGAGCATTGAGCACTGCCATGAGATCTAGGAGGTTTGAGGGAGTATTTGTTGCTGAGTGTGTCCATTTCCCTCGAATGAAATGGTTTTGAAGATGGGCTACCCATCCCCATAGGCTGGCATCTGTAAATATAATAGTCCAATAAATGTTTCCCAGGGGAAATCCTCTGAATCTGAATATCTTGTGTAGCCACCACATCGGGGACTGGTGAGACTGAGGAGTAATGATGATAGGCTGCTGCAGATTTCCTGATCTGAATTGTCGAATGAAATTTCTTGGAAAAACTTTCTCATTCTCCATTGTGCCCACCTTATCAGACCTACAGGGAGTGCAGAATTATTAGGCAAGTTGTATTTTTGAGGATTAATTTTATTATTGAACAACAACCATGTTCTCAATGAACCCAAAAAACTCATTAATATCAAAGCTGAATATTTTTGGAAGTAGTTTTTAGTTTGTTTTAGTTATAGCTATGTTAGGGGGATATCTGTGTGTGCAGGTGACTATTACTGTGCATAATTATTAGGCAACTTAACAAAAAACAAATATATACCCATTTCAATTATTTATTATTACCAGTGAAACCAATATAACATCTCAACATTCACAAATATACATTTCTGACATTCAAAAACAAAACAAATCAGTGACCAATATAGCCACCTTTCTTTGCAAGGACACTCAAAAGCCTGCCATCCATGGATTCTGTCAGTGTTTTGATCTGTTCACCATCAACATTGCGTGCAGCAGCAACCACAGCCTCCCAGACACTGTTCAGAGAGGTGTACTGTTTTCCCTCCTTGTAAATCTCACATTTGATGATGGACCACAGGTTCTCAATGGGGTTCAGATCAGGTGAACAAGGAGGCCATGTCATTAGATTTTCTTCTTTTATACCCTTTCTTGCCAGCCACGCTGTGGAGTACTTGGACGCGTGTGATGGAGCATTGTCCTGCATGAAAATCATGTTTTTCTTGAAGGATGCAGACTTCTTCCTGTACCACTGCTTGAAGAAGGTGTCTTCCAGGAACTGGCAGTAGGACTGGGAGTTGAGCTTGACTCCATCCTCAACCCGAAAAGGCCCCACAAGCTCATCTTTGATGATACCAGCCCAAACCAGTACTCCACCTCCACCTTGCTGGCGTCTGAGTCGGACTGGAGCTCTCTGCCCTTTACCAATCCAGCCACGGGCCCATCCATCTGGCCCATCAAGACTCACTCTCATTTCATCAGTCCATAAAACCTTAGAAAAATCAGTCTTGAGATATTTCTTGGCCCAGTCTTGACGTTTCAGCTTGTGTGTCTTGTTCAGTGGTGGTCGTCTTTCAGCCTTTCTTACCTTGGCCATGTCTCTGAGTATTGCACACCTTGTGCTTTTGGGCACTCCAGTGATGTTGCAGCTCTGAAATATGGCCAAACTGGTGGCAAGTGGCATCGTGGCAGCTGCACGCTTGACTTTTCTCAGTTCATGGGCAGTTATTTTGCGCCTTGGTTTTTCCACACGCTTCTTGCGACCCTGTTGACTATTTTGAATGAAACGCTTGATTGTTCGATGATCACGCTTCAGAAGCTTTGCAATTTTAAGAGTGCTGCATCCCTCTGCAAGATATCTCACTATTTTTGACTTTTCTGAGCCTGTCAAGTCCTTCTTTTGACCCATTTTGCCAAAGGAAAGGAAGTTGCCTAATAATTATGCACACCTGATATAGGGTGTTGATGTCATTAGACCACACCCTTCTCATTACAGAGATGCACATCACCTAATATGCTTAATTGGTAGTAGGCTTTCGAGCCTATACAGCTTGGAGTAAGACAACATGCATAAAGAGGATGATGTGGTCAAAATACTCATTTGCCTAATAATTCTGCACTCCCTGTATAGTGGAGGACATTGAGCCTAGTAGACTCATGCATTTTTCTCCTGAGGTTACATTGGATGCCAACATTTCTCTGACTTTCTTTATAAGCTTTGTACCTCTTTCTGGAGACAGCTGGACTGTTCCAATGAAAGTGTTGAACATAGCTCCCAGGTACCTTATGTTCTGAGATGGATATAGCTGACTTTTTTCTCTATTGATCTTCCACCCATGAAGTAGAAAGAACTGCATATTGATTTTCAGAAGGGTATCTTTGTTGTCTGCCAGGATGAAGATATTGTCTAGGTAGTGGTAAATGGCTATTCGCTTCTTTCTTTCTTAGTTCTGCTATCAGGACTATCAGAACTCTGGAGAATGTTCTTAGGGCCATAGTGAGACCAAACGGAAGGGCACGGAATTGAAAATGACCTTCTTCTACCACAAATCTGAGGTACTTTTGATGTTCTGTAGCAATGGGAATATGAAAATAGGCATCTGACAAGTCTACTGAAATTAGCCACAGGCCTGGAAACACTGCCTTTATGATGGATTGTGTAGATTCCAGCTTGAACCTGTGGGTATTCATGAACTTGTTTAATATGTGTAAGTCTAGAATCAGTCTCCATGCTCCTGAGGCTTTTTTGGTGAGAAACAAATTGGAATAAAATCCCTAAGTCTGTTGAGCCTGAGGAACTTGAATAATAACGCCCTCTTCCTGGAGGGTTGTAATAAATGTCTTTAATGCTTTTCGCGACATCACTACTCCTGACTGGGAAGGAAAACCGTCATAAAGATCTGGGATTCCTGTTGAATGAAGAGCCTTGAGACTTGCACCTCTGATAGAGGACCATCCTCCTCTCCATGGCTGGGATCTTCCATACTCTTTCTGGTCTATATGATCTGGAGTCACGAAAGGAAGGATAATCTATATATCTTTTGGAACAAAAGGACCCTGTGGGTTTACGATCTTGTGGAAGAAATGCTTTTCTTCCTTCGGCAGCTCTCTTTATGCACTCATCTAAATTCCTTCCAAATAACATATCTCCATGGAAAGGAAGGGCACACAGACTTGATTTTGATGATGCATCGGCCGACCAGGATCTGAGCCATAGTGCTCTTCTGGCTGAGATGGAGAAAGCCATATTTCTGGCTAAGGCTTTCACCATGTCTACTGAGGCTTCAGAAGTAAAGTCCACTGCTAGCTTTATGTCTCTGAGGCCCTCTAGAGGATAGGATCTGCTTCTGCCCTTTTGAATATCTTCCTCCAAATTTTCCATCCAAATCTGTAATGCTCTGGAAAATGAAGTAAGAGCTACTGCTGGATGGAAACATGTGCCTGCTGCAACATAGACTTTAAAAAGATGTAAGTCCGTCTTTTTATCCATGGGATCTCTAATGACCCTGCATTGTCGACTGGAAGGGTAGTGGATTTAGCAAGTCTGACCACTGCTGCATATACATTTGGAGCAGAGTCCCAGGAGCTGGAATCACTTTTCCCAAATGGATGGAGGCTTGAGATTCTGCCTTGTGCTGTTAATTTTCTGTCTGCATTAGACCATTTGTCCCCAATTAAATCCTTAATCGTATAGTGTACAGGAAACGTAGCTCTCTTTCTCCTTAAATCAGCAAAGTATCTGCTAAAGGTAGAAGGCTCCTTCTTAGCAACTTCTTTTAGGCTTAAGGACCTGCTCACTGTGGATATGAGGTGATCCACTTGGGCTAGTTCCAGAAAATCTGGAGCTTGAGTTTCTTCCTCTGAAGAAGATAATTATTCTTTGTAGGTGTCTATATCCATGGATTCATCTGATGATTCTTCCTGTGAATATTCCAAAGGATCAATAAACCATGGTCTTTTCCATGTTTGCCCACCTCTTTAATACCTTAAGATACTGTCTGTTTAATAAACTGCATGATATCAGGTGCAGGTGTAGAGGCAGAGGTAGAGGATCCAGCAGCTGCCGATAGACATTCTGAGCAGAGACATTTCCCTTCCAGGGATCTTTTGCCACAGGCTTTGTATCTGTTCCTTTTGGGCGACTTTCCTTTGGAGGATCTAGATGCTTTCTTTCCCGTAGAACTATCATGTCTCTACCATGACTCCTATAACTCTTGAAGTGTGACCTTTGCTTATGAACAGATACATCTGATCCTTATGAGAATGAACTCTCTTTCTCCTTTTTAGCAAATTGAAAATTGCTATAGAACAAAAAATTTAAATTAATATACTAAAGCAGAATAAAATTCAATTTTAGAAAAAAAAGGTGAACTATACTTATAAGGAGGAAAGAAACATACCTGAAATTCAATAAATATGTAATAAATGAAATATCATCAAAATCGGAAACTCTTTCTATGCAGCAGTTCCTTAGGGTTAGAGGAACCTAAACTGGTAAGGACATTTCGATGTTGGTGCCTTTAAAAGGCACTCGACGTCACCAATGTCATTCGGTGCGGCCTGGCCGATCTAATGCGCATGTGCATGCATGAATCGGCCCTATCATGCATGTGCGAAAAACGGCATGATGCGCCAATCCAGTTCGCGCATGCTCAGTCCGCAATACCGGACGCCAAGCAAGATGGCATCTCCCAGATACAGAAGCCATCCAAATTATATATTACATGCCTGGAAATGCGTCAAAAAAAAGTTACAAAACCAATAGGCATTACCCCTACCCCTAGACCATTACCTCTAGACCATCAGGGAATTTTAAAAAAAAGACTTAGCTTATTACCAGGAGAACTGAAAAACTAAATAAAGAAAGTATAGAGGTAGAAGGGGGTATCTGGCACACACTTTGTATACATATATATCTTTATGAGTATATATATATATATATATATATATATATATATATACACATACATATATACTGTGAGATGCCAGATACATTTAAAGAAATTGAATATATAAGTCCAGGATTAAGGAAATCTTCTTGCCACTTCCTGCTACCGCTTGGTCACTGCAGGGAAGCCATTGTTTTGGCATTTTTCTGTTTCTACCCCTAGGGTTACTGCAAGTTTAACCCCTGGTCACTAAAGGGGTATGTATCTTCAGGGGATCACTTTTGCACAGGGCTGTGTCCTATAGACTTCCCAAGTAAGAGAGGTAAAGACCCTCAGGTAAGCCATAAATAAAAATATTATTAGTCCTGAAATGACTAGTAGTCCTATAGGGATAAGACAGGAACAAAAAGACTGAGGGAGGAGGGTGTAGGAGGGTGTAGGAGTGCCTACTTATACCCTTATTTTAATTATATTCCTGTCTAATTAGGGATAGGGAGGAGCTACCCATTGTTGTGCTGCCATGGATATGGCCAGGAAATATATATATATATATATATATATATATATATATATATATATATATAGCTACCATTATGTTCTGCACCTAGTGTACACTTCCCACTTTGTCTAAGCTCAGATCTATCTACAGTAGAATGATATTTAATGATATTGAATAGCCATTAGGACAGGCAATGTTGTCGACATGTTTGCATATCAGCACAGTCACAGGCACCATTGTTATTGCTTTTTTGATTGTCCAAATTGCCTTCCAGAATTTGGCCAAGCAGAACTGTTATGGGCAAATGCAAATATTGTATTTCTCAAACTGTGTACTTTGTCTTTAAGAGATATTGCAAACTGACTAGGTGTTAGAAATGGAACATATTGTTTTTTATACATGTTTCTTTAAGCAGTAACCTGTTACTTACTTTCAGTGCATAATATGTTTACGCAATTTTGTCCCAGACGAAATCCAATAACAATAAGGCATAAACAAGCTTCAAGGCTATGCTACGACTCTTTCGGTAATATACTGCGTTAATCCTAAATAGATAAAGACGTTCAGACTTTAAGATGCCATCTTGTCCTAAGTCAGGGAATTTCCCATAATGTGAGCACCCCCTTACGTTTTAGTTATGGCCTTGTATTTTTGCCAAGTTAAGGAAGGTCCTAAAATGAATAAAGTAAAAGAAGTGTTACTTTTTCATATATGAACTACGGTAACCCTAAAATGAAGACACATAAATATGTGTACCTTTTAAATGTTAACAGAGAGAGGAGAGATTTGGCAACAGGTGCTCCATCTTATAATGACAGAGAGGCTGACATGATGACATGTTCAGGAGGGTATGTTATTCTATTAATCCTATTTGCAAGCATATAGTTTAATCTTATAAACTCTGCTATAAATTATTGTATGGATTTTATATGTCTATATTTATATTTTTATTTAATAAAATATCTAAAAGACAAAACTTTATTGCTTTCAAGACAATACTTATTTTATATTGTATTCTCAATTATTTATATATTTTAAATAGAGGATCTCTTACTGACTATATAAAATTATAGCTAAGATATCTGTATGGTTAGCCCTGCTTAGTTCTATGCTTAAAGATGTTATAGTGGTAAATAACTGAACAAGCTGCGGTTACAGAACCAACTAAATTCTGCCAAAGTTGTTTGGAAGAAACAATATATATATATATATAAATATATATATATATATATATAAAAAAAAAAATAATGAAAATTATATATATCCATGGCAGCACAATTATATATATCCATGGCAGCACAACGATGGGTAATACCCAAACAATAACCAAGGGAGGGAAGAATAAATAAAGAAACCACAGACTCCGAAATATCATATGAAAAGTGTATTGGTACCACAAACCAAGTGACAAACACCAAAACTTCAGGAATCAAGG
Organism: Pelobates cultripes; assembly: GCA_933207985.1. NCBI lineage: Eukaryota > Metazoa > Chordata > Amphibia > Anura > Pelobatidae > Pelobates > Pelobates cultripes. The sequence continues at coordinate 136,292,613 of OW240913.1, read as the reverse complement.
ATTTCATACAGAAAGGACACTTTTAGCAAACTGGTCCGAATGACCGGCTCTGACATCCAGCTCTACAAATCAGTTCAGGAGAGACCTTGGCAGAGGAGGCCCAAGAGGAGGAAAGGGATCTCGAAAGGGATGTCATGGAATGAGCTTTGAGTCCATGCGGGACTGGAGTTTTCGAGGCCTGATAAGCATGGATGATGGCTGAAACAATCCATCTGCTAATGGTAAATTTAGGAGCCTGACTGCCCTTCCTAAATCTGTTATAAAGGACAAAGAGGCCTGAAGATAAATGCCAAGGGGTGGTTCTGTCAAAGTAGATTCTGAGGCATCTCACCAAATCCAAGGAGGAAAGATCGCTGACATCACCATCTACTTGTGGAACTGGATGCAAAGCTAGGAGAACAATTTCCTCGTTAATATGAAAAGCGGAGGTGGCCGAAATTCTGGGATAGTACGAAGGATGACCCTTTTCTTGTGGAATACTGTGAAAGGCTCTTTGACCGACAGAGCATGAAGTTCCGAGACCCTTCTGCCTTAGGCCAAAGCCACCAGTAAGGCAGTTTTAATGGAGAGGAAATGGAAAGGCACTGAGTCCAAAGGTTCAAAGGGGTGAGACTTTAGAGCTTGGAGAACCAGAGGCAAGTCCCAAGGTAGTTAGTCAAAAGCCCATTTGTAGTTAGTTAAAGCCGACAAGGCAGCTATGTGAACCTCAAGATGTTGTAGCTCAGACCCTTCTCAAGGCCGGACTGAAGAAAGTCTAAGATATTCACTGTGGAAGGACACTGGATCGAGACATCCCTCGAGGAAGCCCAGGAAGAGAAAACGTCCCACATTCTATAGTATGCGTTAGAAGTGGAACGCTTCCTAGCCCTGAGTAGGGTGTCTACCACTGCATGAGAGAAGCCCTTATTCAACAGCCTTTCCCTCAATCTCTATGCCATCAGTCTGGGTGGAGAACAGGACCTTGACACAGAAGGTCTGGGACTCTCGGAAGACTCCAAGGTGGCTCTACATTAAGACTCTGCAGGAGAGGAAACCCGGGTCTGCGCGGCCAAAATGGGGCTATGAGTATGAGGGAGATGCGAACCATCCTCATTCTTCTTAGAATGGGAAAAATCAGGGGAAAAGGAGGAAATGCATATCCCTCTCGAAAACGCCAGTTGATGGAAAGGGCGTCCCTCCCCATGGCTAGAGGATCGTTGTCCTTTGTGAAGAAACACTCCACCTTCCTGTTCTTTCGTGACGCAAACAAGTCCACTTGAGGAAGGCCCCATCTGTCCACTTTCATTTGGAACACATCGTCCGACAAAGACCACTCTCCCGGATCAATTTTGGATCTGCTGAGGAAATCTGCAATCTGATTTTGTTTCCCCGGAAGATGAATTGCTGTGAGGCCTGCCAGGTGTCGTTGGGAACATGACATCAACTGCGGCTCCTGTTGCCACCCTAATGGTTGATGTAGGCTACCACCGCAGCTTTGTCTGACCGAATCTTCACCCAACGGTCACGAATTAGCAGAGAGAAGTGTTCCAGGGCTTTGAGAACAGCAAAGAGTTCCAGGAGATTGGAAGGCAAGTTGTCCGCAGGGAACTTCCACTCCTCCTGCGCGAAGTCGCGTTGACAATGGACTCCCCAACCCCAATGGCTGGCATCCGTCATTATTACTATCTACGGTACGTCTCCCAGAGGGAAGCCCTTGGCTAAGGAGACACTGTTCAGCCACCAAACCAGGGAATATTGAACTGACAATGGAATCTTGATGGGCTGTAGTAGAATTGGAGGAGGAAGTTCGCATGAAAACTCCTCATTCTCCATTGTGCCCACCTTGTCAGTCCTATCGTGGAGGACATGGAACCCAGGAGACTCATTACCTTCTTTGATGAAGTCACCTTGCATGCCAACATCTCCACAACCTGTTTCTGTATTCTCAGGATCCTCTCTGGGGAGAGTTAAACCATCCCCGTGGAAGTGTCAAACAGAGCACCCAGGTATGTCATGGACTGACTCGGGCAGAGATGGCTCTTTTTGACATTGATCCTCCAGCTATGAAGTTGTAGGAACTGAAGACAAACAGTTGCATGGGAGGACAAAGTATCCTTGTTGTCCGCCACGATCAGGATGTCGTCCAGGTAATGGAAGATGCATATGCCCTGTTTTCTCAGTTCTGCGATGAGAACAACAAGCACTTTCATGAAGGTCCTTGGAGCCGTGCTGAGACCAAAAGGCAAGGAAATTGGAAATGAGCCTCCCCTACTGCGAACCTCAGGTATTTCTGATGCGCCAGGGCTATAGGGATGTGGAAATAGGCATCCAACAAGTCTATTGATAACATCCATTGATTGGAAAAGACAGCCTTCGCTATAGATTAAACGGACTCCATCTTGAATCTGCAGATATGCAAGTATCAATTCAGTCTGTGTAAATTTAGGATGGGTCTCCACCCTCTTGAGGACTTTTCGGTCAGAAATAGGTGTGAATAGAAGCCGTGAGTCCTTTCTGACTCTGGGACTGGTACAATGATTCCTTGTAGAGAAGAAGTGAAGACCTGGAGAGCAAGCCTTTTTACTTTGTCTCCCGGCCACTTTGTGATTTGGAAGGAACTGGAAGGAGGGTGTTTGCAAAATTCTAGAAGATATCCCCTTCTGATGATATCCAGAACCCAGTTGTCGCTTACGGATTCCTCCCATGCCACACGGAATTGGAGTAAGCGAGCTCCAACACCGCCTGACTGGGATGAGCCCGTCACAGATTCCTGGGGTCCTTTGAGGGTGCGGAACCTCAGGACTTGCCGCCTCTAGGACCATGTAGACCGCTCATCCAAAACTGTTTTCTCCCATATTCCTTACCCGGTCTGTAGGATCTGCTATCACGGTATGGGTAATAATCCCTTTTTGCACAAAAGGAACCTTTGGGCCTGTTGTCTTGAGGCAGAAAGGCCTTTTTACCTTCGGCTGCTCGTTTAATACAATCATCCAGATTCACAAACTGCCTTTGGAGGAGGCATCAGCAGACCATGATCTGAGCCATAGCGCTCTCCTGGCCGAAACTGAAAGAGCCATACTTATGGCTAAGGACCTCACCAGATCCACCGCAGCCTCAGATGAGAAGTCAACAGCCAATTTCAGATCCTTCAGGCTGTCCAGTATGGAGGGACGGCTCCTGCCGTTCTTAATATCCTCCTCCAAGTTCTCCATCCAAACCTTAAGCGCCCTGGATACTGACATAAGGGCCACTGCTGGGTGCAGGCCAGTACCTGAAGCCACATTTGCTTTGGAAAGACTGAAGTCCATCTTTCTGTCTATAGGGTCTTTGAAGGAACCCATATCATCAACAGGCAAAGTGGTACGTTTGGCCAATCTAACCACGGCCGCATCCACCTTGGGAGCGGAAACCCACGCTTCAGCATCAGCATCCTCAAAGGGATACAGTCTGGAAAAATCTTCCTTTTGCAGAGGATTTTCTGTCCGATCTGGACCATTCCTCCTTGATGAGGTCTTTTATAGTCTCATGGACTGGAAAAGTCAGCCTCTTCCTCCTGAGGTCAGAGAAGTGGCGATTGGATGTGAAAGGCTCATCCTTAGAAGATTCCTTCAAACTGAGAGTCTTGCGGACCCTGGATTTCAAATGGTCCATTTCAGCAGGTTCCAGGAAATCTGGAGTTGGAAGCACCTCATCCTCAGCAGAGGAACCCAGATCTCTCAGGGATTCAATAGTCATACACTCCACATCAGAGACATCTGGAGAACACTCCGAAGGTTCCAAACACCTTGGTCGCTTGCAGGAGTTCCCAGCTTCCTGAATGCCCAGAACGACTGCTTGTGAAATATACTGCATTATGTCAGGTGCAGGTTGCATGGAGGACTGCCTTTGAGATAGGCCTGCAGCCACAGATAGGCAAGAAAAACATAGATGTTTCCCCTCCAGGGCTTTGTTATCACAGGATACACATTGTGTCCTTCTGGGCGACTTCCCTTTGGACGACACTGAAGTTCTAGTCCCCTTAGAACTGCAGAAATAGGGATAGAACAGTGTATCAGTGATCGGCACTCTTTTAAATACCAGATAAAACAAACCAGAAAAAACATGGCTTACCTGTAAGACTTAGGTTGTGACTTCATTGTGAGGTGGGGAAGAATTAGAATCAGAAGAATTTGAGAGTGCAGAACCAATTGCAAGAAAGAATCTCATATTGAAATTCAGAACAAATTGAAGGATACCACTTTAAAAAATAAAAAGACATTTACCTTAAGGAAAAGCAGACAAAATGAAAATCCAGCAGGAGATAGGAGGAAGCAATGCAGCATTCACCAGAACGATTCCCACGAGTGTGAGAACCAAGGGGCTGTTAAATAGGCGTCTGACGTCACACACAGAGCTTTCACCTGTGTGAATCAGACTACCAATCAGGCGAATTTACAGACAAATTTACAGACAAATTTACAGACGAACAGGAGAAATAGCCATTCATTTGAACAAACAAACGTTCACCAGAATTCATGCGAACGGCTAAAATTCATCCGAACGCATGTGCGTTCGAAAAAAATGAACGCCAAGTGAAAATGAAACAAAGCACAGGGACTTACCCCTCAGAAAGATGGCGGAAAAGGCAGAGGGAAGCTGGAAAACAGGAAGAAGTCCAGACCAGCAAGGTACACGTCCAGGTCCATATTCACCTGCCCACTGCTACCCCTAGGGTCACTGCAGCATTAGGGAACCAGGCATAATAGCTTGCTACCCCTTGGGTTACAGCAAGTACCAGACCCCCGGTCACTAAAGGGGTACTTTACAGGGGGTCACCTTGGCGCAGGGCCGTGTAACTGGAGACTTCCCAAGGGAGAGAGGCTGAACTCCCAAGGGGCCAGGGGAACAAATCCCCAGGTAAGCCATAAAAGAAAAATAATAGTTCCACAGAAAAACACATGTCCTATAGGGATAGGACAGGAACAAAAATACAGAGGGAGGAGGGGATAGGAGGAGGTACTTATACATTTATTTAATTAGTTCATGCCTAATTAGGGATAGGGAGGAGCTATCCATGAATATGGCCAGGAAATATATATACATAAATAATTATATAATTATACAAGTAGACTTTAAATATATATGTATATTTATGTAATCTGTTTACATAATTATGTGATTTTATTAATTATAATTTGAAGGACCTGCCTGACAACCCAGGCAAAAAGTCCAGGGAATTTAATTTGAAATCCCTATAATAATGAAATGTTGCCATTACATGGTGTGTTCAATAAAAACATGGCAACATTTCATTCTTTGTATGTTATTAGTTTAAGCAGACTGTGATTGTCTATTGTTGTGACTTAGATGATGATCAGATCACATGTTATGACCAATTTGTGCAGAAATCCATATCATTCCAAAGGGTTCACATACTTTTTCTTGCAACTGTATATACACCTATATATAAATAAAAATAATGTAAAAAAATGATATACATATATATATATATAATAATTCTACATATATATTTATGTAATATTTTAACATTATTAGGTCATTTTTTTTAATTACAATTTGCGGGACCTGCCTGACAACCCAGGCCAAAAGTCCAGGGAATTTAATTTACTAGCACTATATTTAACCCTGTAACTTTCCAAGACACCATATGTACATGGGGGGTACTGTTTTACTCGGAAGACATAGTTGAACACAAATATTAGTGTTTCAAAACAGTAAAATGTATTACAACAACGATATTAAAACGTAAATGATAAAACAATGTAAATGATAAAACATTAAAGTGTATTACAACGACGATATAATTTTTTGCATTTTTCACACACAAATGGCACTTACACGGACGATATAATTGTTGTGATACGTTTTGCTGTTTTGAAACACTAATATTTGTGTTCAGCGAAGTCTCTTTAACAGTACCCCCCATGTACAGGTTTTATGGTTTTACAGACTCAATATAAGGCTTGTGTTTCAGTTTTTTTCACACTGAAATTCGCCAGGTTGCCTTTGAGACCGTACGGTTGCCTTTGAGACTGTATGGTAGCCCAGGAATGAAAATTACCCCCATGATGGCATACCATTTGCAATAGTAGACAACCCAAGGTATTGCAAATGGAGTATGTCCAGTCTTTTTTAGTAGCCACTTAGTCACAAACACTGGCCAAAATTGGCGTTCAAATTAGTTTTTTGCATTTTTCACACACAAACAAATATTAACACTAACTTTGGCTAGTATTTGTGACTGAATGGCTACTAAAAAAGACTGGACATAGCCCATTTGCAATACCTTGTGTTGTCTACCTTTGCAAATGGTATGCCATCATATATAATAAGTGTGGGTGCACATAATATGAAAGAGGCGAATTACGCCTGAACAGACATATAGCGCAAATTCAAGTTTGTGTGTACGCTTTGTTTTTATCACAACGTGTACATTTGGCTCGGTCCTTAAGGGGTTAAAGTTGTGATGATTGCCTGAAGAGAAATCTATACACAACATTGCTGTGTTCTTATGTTATATGTTTATATGCTAGCTATGCATGCCTTGATTCAAATAAATGTTATTCTAATATTTTCTTTAGTCAAAAAGTGCTTGACAGTGAAGGGGTTAAACAATACACTATTGCTGAAAACGCTTGGCATTCCTTAAAATAAAACTCACCTCAAATATCATAACATTTTAAAAATAAATGAATACAAATTCACACACTCGCTCCTTGCACCTGTGCCCTCCACTCCTTTCTTAGTATATTTGGAGGTCCTAAGCAGGAACAGACTGACAGCCTTGTGGGCCCCTGGGCAAAACTACCTCTTGGGCCCACTGATATATTTATTTTTTATTTATATATATATATAGATATTTTTTTTAATATTATTCAAAATGTTGGTTCTTGCACATACATGCACAGAGACAAGCTCACTACACACATCTCACTACAGACAGCTCACACTGACATACACAACAAACTCTCTACAGACAGCTCACTAACATGTAAACAATGTCACTACACACAAGCTCACCCACAGACATTCAAGATCACTATATAAATAATCACTACACACCAATCACTATGCACACCAAGCTCACTACAGAAAGCTCGTTGACATATCCAAGCTCACTACAAACCTCTAACTACACAACAAACCCACGCAGCTCACTATGGACAGCTCACTGACACACACACAAGCTCACTACTGTTGTGGACAGAATACAGGGAGTGCAGAATTATTAGGCAAATGAGTATTTTGACCACATCATCCTCTTTATGCATGTTGTCTTACTCCAAGCTGTATAGGCTCGAAAGCCTACTACCAATTAAGCATATTAGGTGATGTGCATCTCTGTAATGAGAAGGGGTGTGGTCTAATAACATCAACACCCTATATCAGGTGTGCATAATTATTAGGCAACTTCCTTTCCTTTGGCAAAATGGGTCAAAAGAAGGACTTGACAGGCTCAGAAAAGTCAAAAATAGTGAGATATCTTGCAGAGGGATGCAGCACTCTTAAAAGTGCAAAGCTTCTGAAGCGTGATCATCGAACAATCAAGCGTTTCATTCAAAATAGTCAACAGGGTCGCAAGAAGTGTGTGGAAAAACCAAGGCGCAAAATAACTGCCCATGAACTGAGAAAAGTCAAGCATGCAGCTGCCACGATGCCACTTGCCACCAGTTTGGCCATATTTCAGAGCTGCAACATCACTGGAGTGCCCAAAAGCACAAGGTGTACAATACTCAGAGACATGGCCAAGGTAAGAAAGGCTGAAAGACGACCACCACTGAACAAGACACACAAGCTGAAACGTCAAGACTGGGCCAAGAAATATCTCAAGACTGATTTTTCTAAAGTTTTATGGACTGATGAAATGAGAGTGAGTCTTGATGGGCCAGATGGATGGGCCCGTGGCTGGATTGGTAAAGGGCAGAGAGCTCCAGTCCGACTCAGACGCCAGCAAGGTGGAGGTGGAGTACTGATTTGGGCTGGAAGACACCTTCTTCAAGCAGTGGTACAGGAAGAAGTCTGCATCCTTCAAGAAAAACATGATTTTCATGCAGGACAATGCTCCATCACACGCGTCCAAGTACTCCACAGCGTGGCTGGCAAGAAAGGGTATAAAAGAAGAAAATCTAATGACATGGCCTCCTTGTTCACCTGATCTGAACCCCATTGAGAACCTGTGGTCCATCATCAAATGTGAGATTTACAAGGAGGGAAAACAGTACACCTCTCTGAACGGTGTCTGGGAGGCTGTGGTTGCTGCTGCACGCAATGTTGATGGTGAACAGATCAAAACACTGACAGAATCCATGGATGGCAGGCTTTTTGAGTGTCCTTGCAAAGAAAGGTGGCTATATTGGTCACTGATTTGTTTTTGTTTTGTTTTTGAATGTCAGAAATGTATATTTGTGAATGTTGAGATGTTATATTGGTTTCACTGGTAATAATAAATAATTGAAATGGGTATATATTTGTTTTTGTTAAGTTGCCTAATAATTATGCACAGTAATAGTCACCTGCACACACAGATATCCCCCTAACATAGCTCTAACTAAAAACAAACTAAAAACTACTTCCAAAAATATTTAGCTTTGATATTAATGAGTTTTTTGGGTTCATTGAGAACATGGTTGTTGTTCAATAATAAAATTAATCCTCAAAAATACAACTTGCCTAATAATTCTGCACTCCCTGTATTAACTTTAGTAAAATGCCTATTTACTCTGCATAACTATAATCAGTATTATTCAAAAGTTACTTAAAATGGCCGCCAGGGAGTTACCCCTCCCATCGGCCACAAGCTCCAACTGACACCGCCCCTCCAGCACCCACCCTCCTGTACCCTGTCCTTGAAGCGGACGGATCTTATTATTACCTTGCCCCTGTTATGCCTTCCGTTCCCTTCCCCATCCCACCTTCTCCCTCTGTCATTCCTTCAGTTCTTGCCCCTGTCCCACCCTTCCTTCCTGTCATGCCTTCCATTCCCTCCCCCGTCCCACCTTCTCCGTCTGTCATTCCTTCCGTTCCCGCCCCTGTCCCACCCTTCCTTCCTGTCATGCCTTCCATTCCCTTCTCGTCCCACCTTCTCTCTCCGTCATTCCTTCCATTCCCGCCCTTGTCCCACCCTTCCTGCCTTTCAATGCCTCCCCTCCCCCGTCCCACCTTCTCCCTCTGTCATTCCCGCCACTGTCCCACCCTTCCTTCCTGTCATGCCTTCCATTCCCTTCCCCGTCACCCACCTTTTCCCTCTTTCATTCTTTCCGTTCCCACCCCGTCCCACCTTCTCCCTCCATCATTCCTTCCGTTCCCGCCCCTGTTCCACCCTTCCTTCCTGTTATGTCTTCCGTTCCCACTCCAATCCCACCTCCTCCCCCTGACCCCATTGTGTCATCTCCGGCCCCTGTCATGGTTGTCACTTCCCCCCTTCCTGCTGTTTCCTCTTCCATCCCCATATCCGTTTTCATCCCCGCCTCTATCATGGTGGCTCAGAGTTATCCTATTATGACTGTTGGTTCAAATGACTCTGTTATACCAGGCCATCATCACGCTGCTTCCCCTGCAGCCACAGGCCATCACCCCACTACATCACAACTAGTTTCATTTCAGAGAGCTAATACAAGCAAACCTCCTGATATTGGCGCTGCAGCAGCACAAGCCCCAGCTATATCTGATATAGTTAGCCTTCACAGACAACCACCTGATAATGGCAGCGTCCCACCACGGCCTGCAGCCAGCCATCACAGTGCCCTACCTTCTGTTGATGGAGCTCCTTTGATGTGTTACATTTAATCCATCCCAAGCTGCAACTCTGGTAACTTCTCTCACAGACCCAGAGAAACAACCCATGCCCTTCTTTCGAAGGATTGCTCAGATCCTTAAAACATATTCTGCTGCATGGCGTGATTTGTTTAGTCTATGTGAAATTAAAGCTGGGGATGCATATTGGCCCATAATGGAAAGGAGCTTTGATGATGCCCGTCTCACCACTGACAAGGATTTCCAGTCAGGCATATTATTTTGTGAGCAACTGCGTGCATGAGCACAGGATAAATTAGCTGATCAAGCTACTTGTATTAATGATATTGTGCAAGACAAAACAGGATCAGTGGAGAAATATCATTCCAGGTTAACACAGACTTTCTCTGATTTGGGTTTCAGTACATATAATAAGGCACACACTCAGATGCTGTCAGCTGCTTTTGTTGCTGGTCTTGGGTGCTGCAGTCTAATCACTCTGCAGCACCCAACCACCACTACACTGGCCCTGACCAGGCCCATCTAGATCTTGTACAGTAGGTAACCGGCAAACCTGTGTCTAACACCCCTGTCATGTCAGTGTCTACAGGAGATAAGCCACAGTGGTCCTACCCATAGAAGGTCACATAACCACCTTTTTAGTTGACACAAGCGCAGCCCGTAGTGTTCTCAGAGAACAAGACCTGCCTAACTCTTCTTTCTTGTCTGACATTGATGTTTCATGTGTTGGTGTAGATGGTACTCCTCGAAACAACCCACTAACCAAGCTCTTACGGGTGGGCTCAGATGTTCTCACACGTTTTGTTGTGTTTTCTACTTGTCCTATTAACCTGTTAGGTGCTGATGTTCTCTCCCGCCTGCAGGCTTCTATCTCCTTTACGGCTGACGGTCAGGTTCAGTTACTAACCCCTCTCTCTCGTAAGGATACCTCAGCTCTCTGTTCTTTGCCTCTCCTATTACACATGGAGTCTCCCAGTGAGGGTAAGTAAGGGTCCTAGATTCCCCCAGTGCCCTGGACAGGGTCCCAGCCAAGCTTTGGTCCACATGCCCAGATGATATTGGACGCCTGCAAGTTCCTCCAGTGGTTGTGAAGCTATACGAAGGAGCAAATCCACCACATAGGCCACAATACCCCTTGAAGCCTGCTCAGGTCCTTGCCATCTCCAAACAGGTCGAAAGCCTGGTGGCAAAAGGTGCTCTTGTCAAATGTGAATCAAAATGTAACACTCCTCTGTTTCCAGTGAAGAAGAAAACTGAAAAGGAGGAACCAGACCAATACCGTATGGTTCAAGACCACCGCGCAATCAATGATGTCACTGTTCTGGATACCCCCATCGTACCAAATTATCATACACTTCTGTCACAGGTAACTCCTACAGCAAAATTCTTCACTGTAATTAGTCTGGCAAATGCCTTTTTCAGTGTGCCTTTGGATCCTTCATGACAATATCAATTTGCATTCACCTATGACTGCCAGCAGTATACTTGGACTGTCATGCCTAAAGGTGCACAGAACTCACCAAGTCAATTTGCAAAAGCTTTGTCAACTGTTCTGGAGCCATGGCAGAAGTCCCACCCAGATGTGGTTCTCCTCCAATACGTGGATTATCTACTCCTCTGTGCAGATGATCTCCCAACTGCTGAACGTCTCTCAGAAGACTTACTCTGTTTCCTAGCCGAACAAGGCTGCAAAGCCTCCAAAAAGAAGTTGCAATGGTGCCAGCCCTCTGTGGTCTTCTTGGGACATTGTCTTTCCCATGGCACCCGTCACCTCACAGGGACAGAGTTTGGGGAATCACTGCCATCTGCCCTCCATCAGCTCACCAACCTCTTCATGCCATCCTAGGCCTCATCTCCTACTGCAGGGCCTGGATTCCTGAGGCCTCTATACTCATGCAACCCCTGTATGATGCCCAGAAGACTTTCTCACTATCTCCAGCAGCTCTTACCAGTTTCTATGCCCTTCAAAGAGCCATCTCCACAGCCCCTGCATTGGGCCTTCCTAACTACCAGAAACCCTTTAAGCTCTTCGTCTCTGAAAGGATAGGTCACGCATCTGGAGTCCTAACTCAGTCTCATGGGTCATGCCAACGTCCCATTGGTTACTTTTCCTGCAAGTTAGATCCAGTGACCAGAGGAGGACCATCCTGTCTACGAGCTGTTTTTGCTGCATGTGCTCTGCTGGACAAGACTAATGACATTATTCTTGGACACAAGCTTAGAGTCCTTGCACCCCATGACATTACTGCCATCCTTAATCAAGTGCAGCCGAAACATCTCACACCTCAGAGACATCTCCGCCTGCAGGTCATTCTCCTCCTGCCCAACAATGTCACTTTACAAAGATGTTACACACTCAATCCGGCCACTCTTCTGCCACTTCCCAGGGGGGAATACCATACCATTGGTACAGCCTTGACATAAATCCTGATTTTGCCCTTGAACTACAAGTAAAGAAAACCACAGTTCCACACGATGAGCAGCCTTCTCTCCACTGCACCTTGTGGTACAGAAAAAACCCAGGACCTGACCCACATTAAGAAGAAGAGTTTTTCAGACTGGTGGAGGTATGCCTCATCATGACAGACCTGTTCTGTGACTCTAAAGGAAACAGTGTGGTCCTGGTCCAGTTACCCATGAAAGTAAGACACATGTATCATCACTGGAATTTGGCTGTTCCTCATGTCTCTTTCACCAAATCTCCAGAAATCTTGTGGAAAGAACTTGGCCCATTGGCCAGCAGGTGGAGCATTGCAGACCAAGATCAGCTTACCATGAGGGTGTTACCAAAAGAACTGTGAATTGAAAGACAGTTGGTTACCCTCAATACCACACATACATAAGTGAAGATCCTCCTCCTACAGAACAAGACCCAGATGCTCCTCATGATTGCTTTGAACAGATGAAAATGGAGACAACACATCTCCCAACAGTGCATGAAGTTGCATTGCCAGATCCTGACTTCACCATGTTTGTGGATGGCTCCAGATTTGCGGACGAACAGGGAAGATACCATACTGGATTTGCTGCCACTACAGAAGATCAAGTACTTCAAGAATCTTCACTTCCCTCATCCATATCTGCTCAAAAACCTGAATTAACAGCCCTCACAGTAGCATGCAAAATGTCTCAAGGAAAGCGTGCTAATATTTATACTGACTCAAGATATGCCCATGTGGAACATGATTTTGGATTAATCTGGAAAACAAGAGGTTTCCTCACAGCAACTAGCACGCCAGTCAAACATGGTGCAGCCATCAAAATGTTGATGGATGCCTTACTACTTCCCGAAGAAGTGGCCATACTGAAGGTAAAGGCCATCAGAAGATTGAATTCAGAAGAAGCACATGGCAACTATTTAGCTGACCAGGCCGCCAGGGATGCTGCACACAAATCAAGGGAAGTGGACAGAAGAGTGTGCGCTGAAGGAATTCCTATATACACTATGCAAACTCTACCCACGGATCTCAAGTTCCTGAAGGAACAACAAGCAGCTGCTGCCCCAGAAGAAAGACAAAGTTGGAAACAAAAAGGGGCAACCCTTCAGGATGGGGTGTATATCATTAATCTCAAATTCTGCCTACCCACAAACATGTATCCAGTAGTGGTTCAATGGGCCCATGGAGCAGCACACTTGTCCAAGCACCTCATGAACTCTCTAATCGACAAATATTTTGAAGCACCAGGCATTACTTCTCTGACCAGGATTTACTGCAGATCTTGCACCATATGTGCCAAATGCAATCCAAGTAGAATGGAAAAACCTCCTCCTAAACATCTGGCAAAACCACACTATTCTTTCCAAAGGATCCAAATTGATCATATCCAAATGCCAAAAAGTGGCTGGTATGAATATGCACTAGTCATGGTGGACATGTTCTCAGGATGGCCTGAAGCTTTCCCAGTTGCTAATATAACTGCCAAGACCACAGCAAAGCATCTACTTACTGAAATTGTCTGCAGATACTGAGTTCCTGAAGTAATAGAAAGTGATCAAGGTACATCCTTCACCACATTACTGACCAAATAAATCTGGGCAGCACTGGGGGGTGACCCTTGCATTCTACACACCCTATCACCCAAAGAGTAGTGGTAAGGTAGAGCGCATGAATGGCACTTTGAAAGCCAGAATGCTTAAGATGGCCCAAGAAACTATCCTAGCCAGAAAGTCTTCCCATAGCTTTGTTTAGTGTGAGGTACATACCAAGAGGGAAGATAGGCTTATCCCCATATGAAATCTTGTTCGGTTCAGCTCCTAGGTTAGGCTGCTACTTTCCTCAACAACTCCAACTCCAGTCAGATACAGTGGTAGATTATGTAACCTCTCTCTCTCAAGCCTTGACCAAAATCCATGCACAGGTGTTTTTTTTCCATTCCAGATCCAGAGTTTGATACAGGCACCCACAAGTTACTTCCTGGTGATTGGGTTCTGGTTAAGAAATTCCTGAGGAAACAACCTCTTGAGCCAAGATTTGATGGTACTCTACCTCGGTAAAACTGGCCAGGAAGAACACTTGGATACACGCCTCTCACTGCAAGAAAGTTCCAGCTCCAGAGGAAGCAAATTTCGTTGAGCCATGAGCTTCCTGTACCTTTTCCTCCTGCTAGGCCTGATAAAGGCCCAACAAGTTGCTATTACTAAAGAGAATCATGTTTACACATTTTGATATAATTCTTCCAACACACATGTAGCCACATTTACATTTGATTACCGTGATATTGTCTTTTGTGTATTTCCACAATCATTACAATCAACAATATACAAAGACATACCTAATAAAAAGGACCCATATATTTGTGTGACTGGTGACCATTAGGGACATCACTGTAGTTCTTGGAAGGCTGCGGGTTGGAACACGGGCCGACCATGGGGCTACAGACCACAGAGTGCTTTAAATACGGTGGGCAGAAATGGGAAATCCTTGTTACACAGAATGACTATACGCAAACCAATAGGGTCAACTCCAATGAAGCTGACCTTAAACATAGAACACCCTAGTCCTGGAGATGCTGGTCAGTACGTCATGGGAATGTACTGGAAAAGGGGTGGTTCATACAATAAACTGATGACTTTCTATCTACAAGACATGTTTCAATCGCATGAGTGGGTAGATTCCACACACATGACTATTAACCCTCCCAAACCACATGTCAAGACTCTCAAGGACATGGTAAATATAGCTAACCCTACATTTGAAGACACTATGGCAGTAGAGACTGTTTTTTCAGACACTAACCTATGGCTTGAATGGATGAGATATAATGATAACTCTCATAATAAAACTGTTATGTTTGTGGAGGAGCTAGACCCCATCTGGGTACAGTAACCCTAAACCTACCTCCTGACGTAGAAACATGTTTCCTAAGTCTCTATGTACAGTCAAAAGGCAATTCATCAACATGTGAATCATGGAAAAAGGTTAACTCAAAAAGATATCAAACCACCTGATGGAGTCACGATATATCCAGGTAATTACACTTGCTACACCATGCACTAGGACACAGGTACATTTGTGGGAAAATTCTCTCCTGGGAATTGTGCTATATATCGAGATCCCCCAGTTGGCCAGTTAACAAACCAAGCTAAATCCCTGGGAGACATTTATTGGCTGTGTGGAGACATGCAACTCAGATCCAGATTGACAGGCCTGGGGAGAGTGTGCCTTAGCTAAAGTTATTATGCCCATACACATAATATCAGACAATCACCAAGGCCCTTTTGATTCACCACACACATATTTCTAAGTAAAAAGAGACACTCCTGTAAGGGGCAGTTTCGAACCTCACATATACATAGATGCCATTGGAGTGCCAAGGGGGGGTGCCAAACGAATTTAAAGCCAGAGATTAAGTTGCGGCTGGATTCGAATCCATGATCCCACTCATCACTGCTAATAAGAATGTAAATTGGATTAATTATATCTATTACAACCAGCAACGTTTTGTCAATTACACCAGAGATGCCCTCCAGGGCTTGGCAGAGCAATTACAGGCCACCTCTCAAATGACCTTTCAGAATAGAATGGCCCTAGACATGATTCTAGCAGAGAAAGGAGGAGTGTGTAAAATACTCCCAGACACTATGACATGCTGCACTTTTATCCCAGACAACACAGGCCCCAATGTGAAGGTAGTGCAAATAGGAAAAGAATAAGGTGAAAGAGTTAAGAGCAGGGTGCTACAATCACCTATGTGAGTCACAAAGACATAAACAATACAGTGAGATAAAAATATAAATGGTGAGAGCACTCTAATAAAGATTGCACGTTACCCTTATTGCACACTTGGTATATTGCACACTTTGGTATAGAGGCACTTTAACCATTCCTGTAAATATAAAATAAGGAGAACCGCAGCATAGGGTAATAACGTAGCAACTCAGTGTAACTTAAAATAATAATTGGTTACACTCACATGGTCATGAGCCACTTGATAAAAGCTGGCTCAGACTAAGGGTGTATCAGGTGAATGCACATGGTGGTCAAATTCCAAGCTGTACCTCTTCTGTGGTCCTTCAGGTTATTGTTGCTTTAAAATACTCCAGGATGCAGGAAGTCAGGCAAACAATTTTTTGGACACACTAAAAGGTAGCTTGATAAAACCAAATACAATAAAACATATCTATAAAGTCCACTTGTGCATAGATTGAACCAATGGGAAGGTAACCAAGGCAATAGAAATGCTTGAAAGTCTCTCAGAAGAGTAAAGAGGAACCCAGGAGTCACTAATTCATGGGATAGATGGTTTGGATGGTTGAACGGCGGGCAGAAAGTGCTTGTTTAAGTGGGAAAGACTGTTTTGACCGTGATGTTTCTTTTTGTTCTCATTGTCTGTTGCGTGTTGCCATGTGTTTAGAAGACAGCTGATCAGACGATTGACCAGACCACCCCAAACTTCCTTCACCAAGAAATTGATGACGAACACTGTGATACACCTCATACACCTCTACAGTCCCACTACACTAAAAATGCAACTACTTCCCTCTAGGGACATTTAGGGACAGCGTCTGTCTGCACGGACAAGTCTGAAGTGGGGGATTTAGTGGAAAAGCCACTATTTGTCCTATGCAATGTCCCTTGTCATGTATCCCTACAGTTGTAATTATTGCAGTTTCTGAGAACAAGACCGCCACTAGAGGGACTTCTGGGTGCTTAGATGACTTTTGGTCATCTAAACGATGCTGGACTTCCTTACTCTATGCATGAGGGCTTCCAGCGTCACCAGAATCCCCATAGGAAAGCAATGAATATGGGGAAACCCTAAGCATGGTCATTACCGCTCATGCGCATTAGGTCTCCCCCTCTGGCAAGGCCTGACCAAGACAAAGAGGAGTTAGGCGCTCACTAAATAAACTAAAGGTGGGCAGCAGTGAACCAAGCAGGAATTCCCAATACCTGCCCACAGTAGTAAAACAGAAGAGACAAAAGTGGTAAACCGCGCCCAAACAGTGCAAATAATAATTAAAATATATACATACAGAGAGTCCTCTAATTAGGAATGTATAAAACCTTCAAGGCAAAAAAGTACAGAACAATAATAGTGCAATATGTCAAGTGAAATAAGAGTATATAAAAGCTTATAAAAGACTCACTCACACTTTGCAGAGCTACTCAGAGCTCTGCCGTATAGCGCCTAGACGGTATAATCCCCGTCTCAGGATATCAAGTGATGGTATAATGCGGTATCCAATCCTCCACAGTGGTATATGGAAAGATAAAAATAGAAATAAAATCCAATAGTGTAGTATATCTATTAAAAAGTGTGCAAATAAAGGAAAAGTATCCTACTTACAAATTTCAGAGCAAATATCTTGCTCTGGTATAGATAGCATGTGGTGGTATGATCCATGATATAAGTCAGGATTCAAGATGTATCAGGAACAACAAATAAAGTAGTAAAAACTATAACTTTATTGTTACAAAATAAAAAATATGTAATAAAAGAAGTATCAGATCTCTTACTTAACGCGTTTCGCCCGGTCTGGGGCTTCTTCAGAAGTAATAAGTCCAAAATTCAATGGAGTCCTCTTTATATAAGTGTTCCTGATTAATGTGATTAAGTCCTGATGCAATTTCACTTCCTACTTCCTACTTCCTGACCAAGCACCGAGCGACATTGGCTTTGGATTCATGTAAGAGGCTGAAAAGGTTTAAAACCCTTCACCCGCACCCCAATGGAATGGGGTGCGGGTGGGAGGGCTGCACTCAAGGATTCTAAAGTGCCAGGAAAATGGTGTTTGTTTTCCTGGCACTACAGAATCCCTTTAACTATATCTGGTATTTAGTGAACAAACCCCTATGAATGAGTATGTTAGCAAATTGATAATAGATGTGGTATGGCAGGTATGAACATATTTACAAGTTTCACTCATACTGTATGATTAATGGAACTCTTGCTGGAGAATGAACTACATTTCCCATAAACCTCTATAGGGCACACAGATCTATGGGATAAGATAATAATCAAAGGCTCCTGGTTGGAGAAGAATCCTTCTGACCGGGGAGAAGCTGTCTGACACAACTTGCCAGCAATTACTATAACATGAAAGGTGACTTTTTTTATTTTTAACTATGTTTGTATATTTTGAATGCTTCACCCATATAATGCTTTAAAATGGAGGAAAGCAGCCCTACTGGAATATATGATTATAGTTAATTATACAGTTGTTGTATAGTGTATTCCAAACATCTATAATATCAATCTCTCACAATACATACGTCCTTATTTTGTCAAATCTGAGAGGAAAAGGGAAGAATAATGATAACAACAAAAATATTTAAGTTTGGCCACCAGAGGGTGTTTGAGAACTGCTAAGAAAATGTCACAAAGAAGTGGCATCGCACCTCTTGAGTGACTTTTAAAAAATCCTTGGGGGTTGAATTAACATTAAAATTACTAAATAATAGCTTGCTGTTATTGCCTTCTGCTATCACAGTTCAAAGCGCTCACCATGCACAGGTAACAAGTAGCAGTAATTTAACCAATTCAATGCTGTGCCAAACAGCATCAACGCTAAAGCAATACCTAAACAAGTAAAAAAAAAAGACATAAGAGCTCTATGCTGGTTATAACATTTATTACAGTCTTGCACAAACTGATGAATTGAGTAACCAGATCAGTAACTAAAGAAAATTGACATACTTATTTCTTACTGTCGATAAGACGCTACAGATGAAATGTTCAATGTATGTTAAAAAGTAATTGAACAGAGTTTAAAGATTTTTATGTTTATAAAATAAATAGCCAAGTGTTCTGCAAAATGTACATTTTTAAAATACAAGGATGTGACAATTAGGGTTTATTTTCCTAAATGTGATATATCTTCTTTTACCAGTAGATGGCAGTAAAACCATGCATTGATTTAAAGAGGGGGAAAAAAGTCACAGAACCTAAAGTGCGATTTTTTTTTTTCTTGCATTAAAAGAAATCTATTTAATCTCATCATTACTATTATTATATATATATACTGATAACACTAAGTACACAACTGGATACATTTACAAAAGTGAGATTCTTACTTTAATTAAATGAGTTGAAGCACAGATAAGAATATAATTTATAATGAGAGTCAAAAATAGCCAATCATTTATAATGTTGATCACAATTACCTAAATCGCATGCCTGTGATAATGAATGGCATAGATTCGAGTTGAGTCCCTATTTAGTTTATGAGACTTGGTAATTATTATTATTATTATTATTATTATGATATTTATAGAGCGCCGTCAAATTCCGCAGCGCTTTGCAATGGGTGGACGAACAGACATGTAGTTGTAACCAGACAAGTTGGACACACAGGAACAGAGGGGTTGAGGGCCCTGCTCAATGAGCTTACATGCTAGAGGGAGTGGGGTAAAATGACACAAAAAGGTAAGGATAGTATTAGACTAGTGACAGTTGCAGAAGAGGAATCAGTCAGGAGCTATTAACAGTTTAATTGATACGCTTTTATGAAGAAGTGGGTTTTTAACGATTTTTTGAAGTAGTGGAGACTGGGTGAGCATCTAACGGAGGAGGGAAAGTTCCACAGGAACGGTGCAGCCCTGAGAAATCTTGAAGGCGAGCATCAGAGGTGGGAGTACGGACAGAAGATAGACGTAAGTCTTCAGCAGATCGTAAGGGCCTAGACGGGACATACTTGTGTATAAGGGAGGTTAGATAGGTGGGAGCAGCATTATGTAGAGATTTGAAAGCAAGAACCAGAATTTTAAATTGAGCTCTATATTTTATAGGAAGCCAATGTAGGGACTGACAGAAGGGTGAGGCATGGGAGGTGTGGGCGGACAGGAAGATGAGCCTCGCCGCCGCATTCATTATGGACTGTAACGGCGCAAGTTGGGAGCACGTAAGACCACTGAGAAGCGGATTACAGTAGTCAAGGCAAGAAAGGACAGTGGAATGGGCCAACACCTTAGTCACATCTGGCGTTAAGTAGGGGCGGATGCGCGCAATGTTTTTGAGATGGAAATGACAGGATTTGGCGATAGATTGAACATGAGGCTTGAAGGAGAGGTCGGAGTCAAAGAGAACACCTAGGCAGCGAGCCTGCGTGGTGGAGCTGATGGTAGCACCGTTGACTTGGAGGGAGACAGACACAGGAGTAACAACACTTGAGGGAGGAAAGACAAGAATTTCAGTTTAAACAATTAAACAATATACAACAAAGAAAGTTACCTGTGCGCTCTCCTAATACTTCAGTACATTTTAACAGAGGTTTTTGGTAAGTGTAAGCTCAACTGCCAACAAGGCACACTTCTAAGGTGAATCCATTTCTAACAATTCCACTTGCTACTTCCAGTTAAAGGCAAAATCTCTAATGAGACAGACAAGGGGACATTTATAAACTATTTAAAAACTAATTAACCTTTAATATGAAACACATGAGTTGGGAAGCAACATTGTAACACTTTAGATAAATATAAAAATGAAGCCAGAACTCAAACTCAGTGTGTGTCTTTTATAATTTAATGAATATTGTAACTAATGTGCCACCCAATGTATTTGTTTCCATGCACACGGTAGAGTGACTGCATTCGTTTGGTGCTTCAGACTGCTAGGATGGCGAGGATCAAAGTATTTGTTCTAGTATATAAGAATAGTCCAGTCACTTATTAGCATTTATATTATAAAATCCACTTTATTCAAATATGGGTTTACAATACTATTCAACAGTTTGAAACCATGTTACTCTATGGCTGGCTGGGTATATTAAATAGATTTGAAGACGTAGGCTTTGGGTAGGAGGGAAGGGGGAAATCGAGAGAAAGTTCTAGACAAATTTATTATTAGAAAAAGTTCCCACATTGTTCTCCTCTTTGTACTCCTTCCAGGCACCCGACTTGCTCCCTGTTGAGGCAGCAGGGGGAAAACTGAGAACACTTTTTGTGGTTATTCTGAGACAAAGTAAGCTACTTTTTGTGGATACAGATAGTTTGAAATATTAGATTTGCCACTTTAAATACCAGGGGTCTAAATACTCCACAGAGGAGAGGATGTCTCTATAACCTATTAGATGAGAAGGATATTGACATTATTATGGTACAAAAAACTCGATCCAAGATCAAAAAAAATTGAATTTCAGAATATATCCTAATATTTTTTTCTGCAAATCGGTTAGGCTAGAATAAAAAAAGAAGTGTGGCTGCTATATCAAATAAAATCAAAATATAATTGGTCCACCATGTTCCCAATGATAATGGGTGCTATCAATTTTTTTTTTAAATTCTTTATTTTTGGTTTCAATCCACATTCAATGCATATAAAGAAATATAATATTAAAAGGAAGATTGTACATGAATATCAGACAGAGAATTGAGACAAAACTTACAGGTAAACATTATGCTGTGGATTGAAGGTTTAAAGCGATAATTTGTAAATTCAACACATGTAGCTAAGTACACCCTGACAACTAGCTTACTGGTACTGGCCACAGTACTGCTGAAAGATGGGGATGGTATTAGTTGGCTAATTATACAATTTAAGCTGAGGGTGAAAGCTTTGAATCGCTAGTGTATTTCATTACGCAATAAACTGAAGGATTAACTTGAGAAAACTAAATGAAACAACATCAAACCAAGTGGGATATGCAGTCCTTAATGGCTTCTAGGACTATAACCTTGTCTCTGTCAGTTTCAAAGTGGACCACTCATGGCGCTGCAACTTGCCTTAGGTGACTTTGGTATCCGGGAAGAGTCTGTCCAGCCTCGCTACTTTTTCTTGTCTCAGAGGTAAGAGTGCAGCCAACAGGCATCTTGGGAAATGTGGTAATTCTGCTTCCGGAATGTCCTCACTTTTTACGCCTCAAATCTTCTAATGCTGCAAGGCAGCAGTCATAGGATTTGTTTTATTTTTACAAGCTTATAATCATTTGCTGCAATTTGTTGTGTGTATTCTCCTTTTGTGTTCTCCAGCACTCCCAGCCTACCTGACAGGCCTTGGATGTCTGTGCGGATAGTCGCTCTATCCGACAGTATGTTGGTCTGGAGGTCCGCCAGAAGCGTCTTAAGCACTTTGGGGGTTGCCAGTGCTGTTTCTGGGCCTCAAGGGACAGGGACTGGAGGTTGGGTCAATGGCAGAGCTTCTCCCCCTTCTTGGGGGACAAGTCATCAGAGAACTTGGAGTAAGCCCACAGGGTATGCGGCCATCTTGGCTTAACCGCTGTTTGCTTGGTGCCGGAGGTCACTGATGTTTAAGTCCGGCCGTGGCTTGTCTGGTTTTAATTTTTTGGTTTTTCAACCTGTGAATCGATCTTTTTCTGACAACTCCAAAATGTCCCAAGAGGCCCCAATCGAAAAAATGCATATAATAAGGCATAATGCATATCTCAGACATTATTGATAAAGAAGAGATTACGACTTTCTCACAACTTCAAAGAAAATTTGAGTTAGATATATTTTTGTATTTCCGGTCTAAAAACGATATGATGGGAAAATGATTTGATGATCTTTTCTCAATTTGTGTTCTTAGGAGAAATCATATACTATCCAAAATATTAAAGCTATATAAATCTAAATTTGGACATAAAAAAAAAATCTGTTGAGAATAAGGTTCCACCAATATGCAGATGGAATCTGAATGAGATAAACACGTCCGTCTTGAAGAATGGCTATCTGGTATCAAGCTAATTACCCAAAAGATACGTTATATTTCCCTATTAGAACATTATAAATTAATAAACAGGTGGTATTTAGTTCCCACCAGATTAAAAAAGATCTCCAGAAATAATTCATATAGTTATTTGAGATGACACTTAAAAAAGGGTAACCTACTACACATATGGTGGAAATATTCTAGACTCAATTTTTTTAAAAATCAGCTTAAATCTTGTCCAGACAAAATATTTTCCTTACACTAATACAATAATTCTATATATGTTTTTTATGGAATGTTGATTTTCCTATGTGTAAGAAAAGTCAAAAATATCAAATAGTTCATATCGTATTTGCAAATAAATATTGTTTTGGCTCGCAACTGGAAATCCTCAGAAAAGTCCATCAAGTTCAGCCTTCCTCAAATCTATATTTTACTGTTGAACCAAAAGAAGGCAAAAAAACAGTTTGAAGTACTTTCAATTTTGCAACAAACTAGGGGAAAAAGTACTTCTTGACCCCTGAATGGCAGTCAGATTTATCCTTGTATCAAGAAGCTATTACCCTACAGTTGAAAAATTATATCATTGAATATTGTGTTTTTGCAAGTATGCATCTAGTTGCTGATTAAACATCTGTACAGACTGATAAAATCACTTCTTCAGGCAGAGAATTCCACATCCTTATTGTTCTTACAGTAGAAAAAACCTTTCCTCTGTCTTAGACTAAATTTTCTTTATTTCAGTCTAAACGCATGACCTTGTGTCCTATGTAAAGTCCTGTTTGTGAATAGATTTCCACACAATGGTTTGCATTGGCCCCGGATATATTTGTATAATGTTATGATATTCACTCTGAGGCGATGTTTTTCTAAACTAAAGAAGTTTAAATTTGTTAACCTTTCTTCATAGTTAAATGTTGCATTCCTTTTATTAATTTTTATCCCACCTCTGCACTCTTCCCAGTGCCATAATATCCTTCTTTAGAAAAGTGACCAAAATTGCACAGCATATTCAAGATGTGTTCTTACCAATGATTTATAAAGAGGCAAAATATTTATATTCTGAGAATTAATACCCTTTTTTATGCATGACAATACCTTACTGGTGTTAGCCACTACTGATCGACATTGCACATTGGTCTTAGACACTGCTGATCGACATTGCACATTGTTGCCTAATTTGTTGTCTATAACAATTCTCAAATCCTTCTTGTTTGTTGATATTCCTAATTCACTATCATTTAGGGTATAAGTTGCTTGTGTATTATTTCCCCAAAGTGCATAACTTTGCATTTTTCTACGTTAAATTGAATCTGCCACTTGAGTGCCCAGTCCCTCAGTCAATCTAAATCCCTCTGCAGCAAAGCACTCTCCTGTTCATATTTTATTACTTTACAGAGTTTTGCGTCATCTGCAAACATTGAAACATGACTTTCAATGCTTTTTTTAAGATCATTAAAAAACTTGTTAAATAAAAGGAGTCCCAGAACAGAACCCTGAAGGACACCACTTACCACCCCTGTCCAGGTTGAAAATTTACCATTAATGACAACTCTCTGTACTCTTTTTTCTTTGTATTTTTTTATTTTATTTTAATGCATGTTATAGTAACAACCAGACTAAACAAGACATTGGAAGTAAATATGCACTATACAGCACATTTGTTCATAATCTTGTTACATTTTATTTAAATTTTCTTTATTTCTTTTCATTCCGGTAATCCAAATACACACAGGATTCGAGGAACAGTACAATCAAACAGTATAATTGGCATAATGCTTTGATACAGTGGTTGCATGTGTACAGTACAAGGTCATTGCATTACATTCAGGTTATACAACCGTAGGTTCATATTCAAGACATTTTGTGAATTGTAACCTTGCCCATCTAGTAGGCGGTCAAGAGTCTTTGTCGTTGGTGGCTAGCTCCACGGCCTACATGCTGCTATATGCAGGTGTGCGCACTAAAGAGCACTATAGAGCTGCATTTAGGTGCTTAAGCCCCTGTGTAGTGCCTTGCCTTTATGGACACTGGGTTTTTTCAGGAATTTCCAGAACAGGGCTATAAAGAGGAGAAAAAGGGAGAAAGAGAGAATAGAGAGAAGGGGATTAGTTGAAACAGGTTTCAACAAGCCCCCCATTTGCCGATGTGGGGCTTGTTGATAGGGGTGGAGAGAGGTGGTGGTGGTTTGCCCCCACAAATTACACACAAACATACAGCACACACACATACATCACCCTTAAACACACAGCACACACACACACACTAACAGCACCCTCACACTAACAACACCCTTACACACACAGCACCCTCACACATACACACACACAGCAGACACTAACAGCACCCTTACACACACAGCACCCTTACACATACACACACTAACAGCACCCTTACACACAGAACCCTCACACACACAGCACCCTTACACACACACAGCACACACTAACAGCACCCTCACACTAACAACACCCTTACACACACAGCACCCTCACACATACACACACACGCAGCCCACACTAACAGCACCCTTACACACACAGCACCCTTACACATACACACACTAACATCACCCTCACACACAGCACCCTTACACACACACAGCACCCTTACACACACAGCACCCTCACCCACACACACAAAGCACACACTAACAGCACCCTTACACACACAGCACCCTCACACACACACTAACAGCACCCTTACACATACACACACACACCACACACTAACAGCACCCTTACACACACAGCACCTTCACACACACACAGCGCCTTCACACACACAGCGCGCCCACACACACAGCGCCCACACATACACACAGTGCCTTCACACACAGCGCCTGCACACACACAGTGCCTTCACACACAGCACCTACACACACACACACAGCACCTACACAGAGCACCCTCACACACACAGCAGTGTGTGTGTGTATGTATGTGTATATATGTATATATGTATATATATATATATATATAAATATATATATACGGCATGTGTGTTTCTGCTTTAGGGTGCACACCCTTATACAATAGGCTGCGCACGCCTATGCTAATGACCTATTGTTGGTTGATCCCTGCATAAATACTTACCTGCTCATTCATTAAATTTTGATCCAATTAGTGTTTGTATGACTGTGGATTGAATGTTTTTTCTTTTTTTTTTTTTATCTTTGACAATTTTTATTGAAGTTTTATAAGGATACAGAAGAGAATAGGGATGGGGAAGCAGTGGTAAGTTGAAGTATCTCATACACATTGACCTGAGAGCAGTTTACACATTTATCATATACATCATATTTACATGCAAACATTGTGTTACACTGGGTGGATCTGTCGATTAGTGTCTACCCCATACCATAAGAGGGGGGCTCATGTTAGCCCCTTCCGGGTTTGCAATCGCCTGGGTTTGTGTTTGGTGCAGGGTGTAGAGCCTTAGTGTTCCATATACCACTGGGGATGGGGGTAAACCGTGGAGGAGGATCAGAGAGGGGGACGGGAAGAGGGGGGGAGGAATGAAAAGGGGGGGGGGAATGGAGGGGGTAGGGCTCTCCCAGGCAGTCGGCTATGTGTGGTCGCTTCTGCAGGGCTATCTATCCTACGTGCGGTTTGTTTGACTTGCGGCATTACCACTGTATTTGCAGTTTCCATAATTATTTACATTTTCACCCTTTGTTACAGTTGCATTGTTGAAGGGGCACAGCTGTCGGTTCATAGACCCCTGCCACCATCATCTCAATTGGAGGGTATATTATTACGCTCCATGTACAGTTGCCAGGTTTCCCAGGCTTGTGACCACACTTTTTTAGAGTGGTTTGAGCGTCTAGCAGCCAGCTCGTAGAGATTAGTTGTTTCTATCGTTTGTATGCATTCTGATATTTTTGGTGGGATAGCAGATTTCCAATGTCTACTAATGACTGTTAGCGCGGCTATAAGTATGTGATAGATTAAGTATTTTTGCCTGCCCCGCATCCCCTTTGGGAAAAGTTGGAGGAGGTATGTTTCTGGTTTGCGGGGAAGTAGCATTTTTGTGCTGTCTTGTATAATGGTGGTTATGGTATCCCAATAGGGTGTTAAGGAGGGGCATTCCCACCAAATGTGGAGCATTGTGCCCTTGTGTTGTTGGCATCTCCAACAGATATCGGAGGCTTGTGGATAGGTTGCTTTTAGGCGTGTAGGTACTAGGTACCACCGGTATAAAATTTTCTGGGATAGTTCCATATGGGAGGCACATTTGGAGAGTGAGTTATGTGCAAGGAGAATCTCATTCCATTGTTTCTCACCGAGAGCATACGTGAATTCCCTCTCCCATGCGGCAATGAATGAAAGGTTTTTGTGGTCTTTTGGGGGATGCATAGTTTGGTATAGTTCAGAGATAAGTCTTTTGGGGGTTGAGAGACGTGAGCATATTTTCTCTACCACCGTCAGCTGTGGCCCCTGTACATTATCAGTTCCTGTCAAAATTTGCTTGCGAAGCCATGAGTGCAACTGCATGTAGAGGAAAGATGCCATCGGGGTCAGATTGTAACATGCTGTTAGGTCTGTGAGACTTCTGAGCGTGTGTTCCCGAAGCAGCTGGTGTAAATGTGTTACTCCATGTCGATGCCATATAGCGTAATTAAAATTAGGTATCATATAGTGTAATGTTTTTATGGGCATGGCGGGCGATATTTTGCCTGACCAGCCCAATGTGCGACAGTACTTGTCCCACATGGTCAGAGTGAGGGCTGTGGTTGGGAGCAATTCTGTCGTAGTAGGCCTGCTGTGTTGGGGAAGCCATGCCAGTATATTGATGGGTATGTTATTAGCATGTTGCGCCTCCAGTTCCATCCATTGGGTTGGGTGGTCTCGGTGGCAAGCTGCTAGTAGGGGGCCTAAGATCGCTGCTCTGTAGTAGCTGTCTAGGTTGGGTACTCCCATTCCCCCTTTCTTGCGTGGCATGTATAGCGTGCTTTTCGCTACTCGTGCTTTTTGTTTGTCCCATATAAAATTTAGTAGTGTTTGTTGAGCATCTTGTAGAAATTTAGGTACAATAATCATTTTGACTGCGGCAATTCTCCCTGACCAAGATACGAATTTACTCTTCCATCCTAGTAGTACATTTTTTATTTCAGTCAGTGTTTTTTGATAATTTGTTTTAAAAAGATTTGCTAGATTTGCTAGATTTGGGGTGAGATTGATTCCTAAGAACTTTAGATGGTCGTTTCGCCAATCGTATTTGAAGGAAGTACGCAGCCTATCCAAGACCTCTACCGGGATATTTATGCCCATTGCTTGGGTTTTATTTACATTACGTTTATAATAGGAACATTTGCTATATTGGGCGAGTGTATCGTGGAAGTTAGGTAGGGATATGTGTGGTTGCTCGAAAAAAGAGGATGTCGTCTGCGAAAAGTGTGAGTTTATGTTCCTTGCCTTGTCTCGTGATACCGTGTATGTTTGGGTTGTCTCTAATGAGTTGCGTGAGAGGTTCTAGCAAAAGAATATAAAGGAGAGGCGTTAGTGGGCAGCCCTGTCGTGACCCATTGGTTATGTGGAATTGTTTAGAGCTAAAACCCCCATTGGTGACTTTTGCTGTCGGTCTGGAGTATAACGCTCCTACTAACCTCAGGAAAGTATCTGGAAAGCCATATTTGAGCAGAACAGCTTGGAGGAAGGGCCAGTGCAACCTGTCGAAGGCTTTTTCAGCATCAAGTGACAACATGACGCACTGAGCCCCCCCTCCGCGCCCCCCCTGTAGTAGGTCCAAGATCTTTCAGGTTCCGTCTGCTCCTTGCCTACCACTGACAAATCCCACCTGGTCCTCATGTATTAGGGTCGGGATAATGTTCGTCAGTCTGTTAGAGAAAATCTTAGCCAGTAATTTAATGTCCGTGTTAAGGAGGGAAATTGGTCGTAGGTTTTGGCATTTATTAGGTGGTTTGCCTGGTTTTGGCAGCGTGGCCACATGTGCCATGAGCATGTCTTGGGGCACTTGGCCCGTCGTGAGAATATGGTTAAAGGCTTTTTCCAAATATGGAGTCAGGATTGTGGTCATTGTCTTGTAATAGGAGTTTGTGAGTCCGTCGGGTCCCGGTGATTTGCCATGGGGGAGTGAGTGTATAGCTTGTTGTATTTCTTCTTGTGTGACTGGGTTTTGCAATATAGTTTTCTGTTGTTCCGTCAATGTTGGCAGCGAGAACATTCGGAGGAAATTTTGAATTTCCTGAGGCGTGGGTTGGTGCAAGGTGGGGTCATCTTTGAGGTTGTATAGTGTGTGGTAATAGTCTGCCATGGTATCGTTAATATCCTGTGGGTTATGGATTTTAGAGCCTTGGGATGTGAGCAGATATGGGATTTTTGCGTTGGATTGTTTTTGGCGTAATAAAGTCGCTAGATTCCTTCCTGCTTTATTACCTTGTGAGTAGGTTTTTTTGTTTCAGCTTATGTAAAATGTGTGCTGTTTTAGAAATTGCCATGTTGTTGATACTTGTTGTGGTGTCTTGAATTGTCTGTGCTAGTTGTGGTGAGGGGTTTGCTATGTTTGCCGCTGTTGCGTCTCTTAAGGTACGCAGCAGGTGTAAGTGTTCTTGTTGTGCCTTCTTTTTTAAGTAGGAGGCTCTGCTGATGATGAGACCTCTGATGACCGCCTTATGGGCTTGCCATACAGTGGTTGGGTGGACATCCGGCGTATCGTTAGTTTGGAAATACAGTGTCAGGGCTTCTGTCAATGTTGTAGAGAATGTCTGGTCACGTAAAAGTGAATAATTTAGCCGCCACGGTGGCATTCCTCTGTGTTGGTATTCCTCAGTCAGCCCTACTATGGTCGGAGCATGGTCTGACCATGTTATATCCCCGATTTCACTGTTTATTACTCTAGGGAGTAATGTGCCTGTTATGAAAATGAAATCTATCCTTGAATATGATTTGTGCACTGCTGAATAGAACGATTTCTCATTAGGATGGAATGCTCTCCAAGGGTCGTATAGGCCATATTCCCCTAGCAGTTTTTTGATTGCTTTGCTTTGAGTGCTTTGTGTCTCGGTGTCGTGGTTTTTAGTGTAGTGTCCATGTATGGGTCAATTGGGTGGTTTAGATCTCCACATAATATAGCTGGGGCAGTCTGGTTAGTTGGGAGTGCAGAGAGCACCTTATGTAGGAAGTTGCGTTGGTGTAAATTAGGAGCATAGAAACTGACTATGATATATGGCAGGTTATTTAGGAGGCAGTGTAGCATTACAAATCTACCTTGTTTGTCCTTGATTAGGTTTAGGGCTTCAACTGTTAAGGAGGAGTGGAGAAGAATTGAGGCCTCTCTCGATTTGGAGGAGTGAGTTGCGTGGTATTGGTGAGGGTAATGTTGTGCGCCAAAGTTAGGCACCCTGGAGGTAACAAAATGGGTCTCTTGTAGGCAGATAATGTCCGCCTGAGTCTGCTTGGCTTCCTCCAGCATCATGCGCCTTTTATGTGGGGTGTTCAGTCCCCTGCAGTTGTGTGAGTATATTTTCATGTGATGGGTGGGTGATAAGTAGTGCTCGTTTGCGGTTCTGCAATGCCTATATGGAATTGTAGATTGGACGGGGTTCGTATGGTGTGCCTCATAGACGGCGCCTGTGTGACTACATTGTTGTGCCCGGGAGTGAGAGGTTCAGGGATGGCAGGGGGAAGGGGTAATAGAAACCAAAGTATATACAATTTGACCCAAACGTGGGTCTTGGCACTGTGGCGTTGTGCCATGGGGGAGGGACACTGAAACAGCGTCTCTAGTATTGTGGCCGTTGGGCTCTCTTGAGTACATAGTTGCTGTCTCTCCTCAGAGCCTTAATTCAATAGCGACCTAGGTAGTCTGCATGGTGTCTTAGTGCTGGCAGGTGTGCATAGGTGAAAAAGTCAAGCCTGACCCAAGGGAGGGTTTAATAGGGCAATGTACAGTTTACCACTTTGACGCCTATCGTGGGTATCCCACTTGTCATGTCGATCTTTGTGATAGGATACGGTTCTCACAGCATAGCTTGTGGGTGTATTGTACAAAGCTGTGTAGTGAGGTGGGGTGGCACGGTTGCAGTGGGCTTGACGCACTAGTTAAAGCAGTAGTTGCTTGTGTGGTATGGTTTACAATTATCTTTCTATATACATTGTCCTGATAACTTACATAATCATTGTGCACCTTTGTGCGGTCTTGAAATACCATTATTGTGTATGCATAGCATCAGCATCGCAGTTAACACTTAGATATCAGGATCACCTCTGATAACCGGTCCCTTCTTTACCTGTACCATGCCGCCCCCCCTTGTTGCCCGAGGTTTACCCTGATTGTCACCTATGGGGGCGCTCCACCCGCCCACATTCAACAAACCATGCAGAATGTGATTTAGTTATGTGGTAAATAAAATGCTAATCAAAGCAGTTAACCTCACGAAAACTTAAACTAAACTTGTGATAGAAATAAGCGGTACATATTAATATCTCACGTGTCCTTGGTTATGGCCTGGACGGCCTAGTCCCTCTGGTGGATCATGGCGACTTGTTCCGTGTTGAGGCTTGGCGCCATTCTGGTGTCAGACGTCTTGTTGGACTTGCTTGAGTCGTGGGGGACGTCTCGAGGGACAGTGTCAGGCAGATTGCGTGTTTTGGGCACCCTGTGTACTCGGTCTATTAGGAACATATCCGTGGGAATGTCCGGGGCGTACACCCTCAGAAGGCCTTGCACATAGGCTTGTAGGTCAGTAGGCATGATGCTCTCCGGGACTCCTCGTAGCCTGAGGTTGTTTCTCCGCAAGCGATCTTCAGCATCAGCCATACGTGCATCCATTGTTTCAATTTTTTGTTCCAGCCGCGCCACATGATCGGCCATGTCGTTGTGCGCTGTTGCATACTCGCTCAGCTTATTTTCCATGTGTGTGGTTCGGTTGCCAATGTCCTGGACTTCCTTGCGGAGTTGTCCTATGGAGGTTTGCCATGTTTGTATGAGTTTGTTAGCCATTGCGTTCATCGCTTCATCTAGGTGTGCTTTAGTTAGGTTTTCCTGGCTATCATGAGATGCGCCCGTGAGGGGGATGTTTCCCGCCGTTTGTTCGTCAGCGCCATCTTGGATTGTGCCGCGGTCGGTTTTGGAGCCACTCGCGTTTTTGTGGTTGAAAAAGTTTAGTTTTTCAGCTTTCTGCGTTCTCTTCTTCCCTTTGGGGTTCGCCATCTCGTATTTTGAGGGTTTTCTGAGCCCTGGGAGACGATGTCGTCAGATTCCTAGAGCCCGGGTGCCGGAGCAATTTCCTAGGCTGCCAGGTTGCTCGGCGGTCGGCCACGCCCCCTTTTGGATGGTTTTTCTTTTTAAAATAATATTGAAATTATAACATATTGTAATACAGGTGGTACTAAAATTGCATTGTCTTCTAATGTCCTGAAGTTCTCTGCACCACTTATGATATTTGCATTATCTAATATTAAAAATAATTTAAGAAAGATCTATAGTTAAAAAATAAAAAAGATTTTAAAAAAATACAGACTTCAATTAAAACATTTAAGCAATCGTGGTAAGATTCCATCAACGAGATGTGCCGATTATCAAGGCCGCGCCCCTTAGTCACATCAAAATATTCTGCTGCCAGTTAACCCGTCTCCCTGTCCTCATACCTTGACAAAGACTAAGATGCATTGCCGAAATGTTGCACAAATAAATTGTGATTTCACAGAGGAGAATTTACCAAATAAGTACTAACAATTACTGAATACAAAATATAGGTTTATGATGAAAATCATACATTTACAACACTTCCCTTGTCCTCTTGAAATGTACCTGATTTAGTTTGATGGCCCATATAAACTTATACATTATTATTTTTAATATATTTTCTTATATTTCCTTTTTTTATATTCTCTAACTCATTATGTTATGTATGTTCCTTTATTCTCTCTTACTACAAATAATAATACATCACTTTATCTATTTGCCACTAGAGGGTGCTCAACGACTAATAATATCCACAACTTATGTTTACATTTATGATGGTGGAAAAAAATGTAAAAAAAAACAAAAACCTAAACACATATTTTAAAGTGTAAGGCCCTTAACAAACAGAAAGGCAGATAGATATCCATGGTATTGCTACTCACCTTTGGGTCCCATAAGAAAGAGTGCAGAAAATATAATTAAAAATTATGACTTAGGCAGCATGCAACCATGATGCACATATTACTAACATAGCATTAATGGCTCCTTTAACCATATGATGCCATATCTCCAGTCATTTTCCATATAAAAATGTTACAGACAGGTCTAATAGTTAAGTGAAGTAAGTTAATTTCCTTTAATGGGAAAGGATGTGTGTTAGTGAATATATTCAGATGATGGCATACATAAATATACTTGGTAGTCATCTTAAAACATGCCATTTTGGGGGGGCGGTGCCTGCAACTCCACGAGTCGGACGCACATAGCAGAAACTCCGCAAGGCATAGCCAAATTCTCCAGCTACCGGACAATTTTACCTGCCCTACGAGCAACCTCCCCGGAGGCTTATAAGCAAAAGGTTTTAAAAACAGTGTGCCAATCCAAGCCCTGGATCCCGAGATATTGGGACGTTCCTGTGCCAGACTGCTAGGCCCATGCAGCCTAAACTGGCCTCTACATCGGCTTCCTCAGATGAGGACAGCTTGCCTGACTGGCTATCCACCTTTCCCCAGGTACCTGTTTTTACCCCAGCAGTCGGGGCCCCCAGCATACTGCCCCCTCCACTAAGGCAGACATAAATGTCCCGCTTCACGAACTTAGGGCGGACATGGAGGGGTGAGGGAAGATGTGGCCACACATTCTGACAGAATTGTCCATATTGAGGAAGACGTGGGCACCACGAAAGTTGCTTAGACAGCCACAGATGTGACACTTGGCACCCTGCAAAAGAGCAATGCTAACATGCTCCACAGTATACCTCCCCTGGAGGACAGGATCAAAGCGAGAAATGTGAGACTCAGGGGGGTCTCTGAAACAGTCACCACTGCAGAACTGCCCAATCTTATCAGAAGGCTACTGGCTTTATGACTGTCTCCAAAACAAGCGAAAATGGTCATTATGCACTATTGTTTCCATTACTTAAGTCCCCAGGGCCTTTTTGAAAACCTCCAGAGATATCCTTAGCAAATTTGAATGTGACTCTGACAGAGGAATTCTCATGGGTGCGACCAGGGATTCTACCCACCACAGCATTTGAAGGCTACCTACTTACCTTCTACCGGGACATGTACAGCCACACCATTGTAACCGCAGCAGGTTCCCTTATTTACCACTATAACGTCTTAAAGCAAAGAACTTAGCAGAGCTAACCGTACAGATATATTTAGCCATTATATTATATAGTTAGCAAGAGATCCTCTACTTAAAATATATAAATAATTGAGAATACAATATAAAATAAGGTTTGTCTTGGAAGCAATAAAGTTTTGTCTTTTAGATATTTTATTAAATAAAAATATAAATATAAACATATAAAATGCATTACAATAATTTATAGCAGAGTTTATAAGATAAAACTATATGCTTGCAATATCATTAATAGAATAACATACCCTCCTGAACATGTCATCATGTCAGCCTCTGTGTCATTTTAAGATGGAGCAGCGTCTGTCTCCAGGTCTCTCCTCTGTGTCTTAACATTTAAAAGTACACCTATTTATACCTTAGGTGTCCTCATTTTAGGGTTTCTGTAGTTCATATGTGAAAAGGTAACACTTCTTTTGTTTTTGTTCATTCTAGAGACCTCCCTTAACTTAACAAAACACGGCCATAACTAAAACGTAAGTCATGGGAAATTCCTGACAAGATAACTTCCTAAAGTCTGATGACGTAGCATAGCCTTGAAGATGTTATTGCATTACTTGTTTTGTATTAAGCGAAGACAAATTGGCGTAAACATATTATGCACTGAAAGTAGGTAAGAGGTTATTGCATAAAGAAACATGTTTGAAAAACAATATGTTCCATTTCTAACACCTTGTCAGTTTGCAATATCTCTTATAGACAAAGTACACAGTTAAAGAAATACAACATTTCATTCTAAAACTTGTAATATTTGCATTTGCCCATAACGCCATCCTACGGTGGCAATCGCTCTGACAACTCATTCAACATCTAAGGGAGCACAACGTACCTTATAAATGGGGCACATGCAGGCTTCTGGTGGAGAAAGGGGGCAAAACCCACTTTGTCATGCATGTCTCCGAGACGTCCTCCCTACTCCAGGAACTAGGAATACCGGATGGATGCATCACACCAGCGGTCTATGGACCGAATAACCCCGTTTGTGCCCAGAGCAGCAGCCCGAGGCCCAGTGACCAGCCACCGTGACGAACACTACTGTACCATTTTTAGCTTAACTTGCATGCCTGTCATGAGTACAAAATGTTTTTTTTTTTACAGTTCATTTATTTAATGTTTTACTCTTTTGACTTTATTTCGGTCTGGCTCTGTAAGCTGATGTTTCATGTGTGACATATAGTATAATATCTACCCTTTCAGCCCACAGTACTATAGGCTGATGACTTTTCCCCACAATAGTCTAGGCATGTTTCTAGCTGATAGTTCCTAATGCACTGTGTCGCCTTTCTTGGGGCAGACAATCAGACGGCAGATAATGACAACATGTATAGACATTAATGTTACCTGTCACACTTCCTGTCCATACCTCAAGGCACCCGTAACACCAGAACCAATATCTACAACCTCTAGAATCTTATCACAACTATTTAAAAAAAATGTGCTGTACATTTTGACATGTACCAGTTATCTCTCTTTTAAACATTTTCATGGTTATTGACATGTCTTTACAAGTTGAATGTGATTGTTTCATGGACAACAAAAATAAAGAATGTAAAATAAAAAATGTCATCTTACCAAAACAAATTTAATGTTTTCAGCTGGCAAACTGACCCAATTTTTAGAGCCACAGACCTTATTTTGTGCCCATCCCACCTAACAGAATGATGAAAATAATTTTTTTTTAAAAAAACAAATAAGGTACCAGGAAGAGATTGTCAGTATTGTCTCCATGGGGACCATATCTTATTATGCAAATGGACATTGCCTAATACATCAGCAGTTTGTCCTTTCAAGTTGTATCCAATTTTAATGAAAAACAATTTTTAATGCTAAACAAGAGTCACCAACAGCCCATCCCATCTGTGCTGCTTGGGCTAATAGGAAGCAATAGGCAGTGGTGGATGAATGAGAGTCAGTTGACTGATCTCAGCCTATCACAGGTGTCCATTGTTAATATGAATTGGCATGACTAAGGCAGTGAGTAATCTCTGCTTTAGCCATAGCTCCACTGGGGGCCCTCATTTAATGGTAAACTACTTGAAAATAGTTTAACTCTAAATGGAGAGACAGTGCCAGTGAGAAGAATTGGTTATAGTGCCTAGTGTCCCTTTAAAGGAACACTATAGCTTAAGGAATACAAATGTGTAATAGGGTAGTATTAGGCTACCCAGCATATAAAGGATAAAAACCCTTCAAACCCTGAGATTCTCATGGCGCTGCTTAATTCTCCTCCACTGGTGATGTCACGGAGGAGGGAGGGCCTCCATAGAGGACTATTGGATACCTGATGCCCATGCACAGCAAGTGCCATGTGTGAATTTAAGTGCTGTGCATGCATTCAAGCTGTCTCAAGGAGGGGAACCAGATCTGGTAGCAGGTCTCAACCTGAAGGCTGCTTTGAAGAATCTTGAAATCAAAGGATCCAAAACCCATGAGACATTGCACAGTGCAGATAATGCAGAGGCTAAGGCCTTTGTCCAAGTCTTCTTGAGGGAAGTCCAGAATCTGAGCATTGCGAGGTTTCAAAAAATCAATACTTTTACCTGATGCCCAATTTCTGAAAGTATCCCAGACTCTATTGTAGCAAGTGAAAGTAGAATTCTTCCTGGATTTTAAAAGAGTGGCAATAACAGCTTCATGAAGGCCTAAATGCAGAAAGATCCTTTTCAAGATCCATACCTCCAGCTTAAGGTGTTCTCAATGAGGATGAGAGATTGGACCTTGGCTTAGCAGGTTATTCCTTATAGGGAGAAGCATTGGTTGTTCCTAACTCATTTTGATCTCCTCGGCCACACAGGGATGATGGGGATCACTTTTTTGCCTTCTGTCCAAACCTTTCTCATAAACCTGGGAATCATGGGTAGGGCAGGGAACGCATACCCCAGATCAAAGGACCAAGGAAGAGAGAGAGCATCTGGGCCCATTGCCAGATTGTCTGGATAAAGTAGAGAGTAGAATTTCTTTACCTGACAGTTCTTTGAGGTCACCATCAGGTCGATCTGAGGTATGCCCGATCAACGGGTTATCCATGAAAAAAATGTCTGGATGAAGCTTCCATTCCCCTAATAGAAACCCTGGAAGGGTGTTCATGTCCACTTCCATCAGGGATGACAGTTCTCTCAAGAGCGATTTGCTCCTTGTGTCTCCTTGGTTGTTCACATATGAAGCTACTGCTCAATTGTCTGTCTTGATCAGGACCCAGGAGCCCTTGATTATTGGAAGGAATTCTATGATGGCTTTGTAAATAGCCCTTAGTTCCCTCAAATTTGAGTGCAGACAGCTTTCTTTTTGGGTCCACTTCCCTAGTTTCCATGTTGAATCGAAGTGGGCCCCCCATCCAAAAGAACTTACATCTGTTGTTATTGTGTTCCAAGAGGGCTCCTTCAAAGGGAAACCTTCTGCCAG
Source organism: Pelobates cultripes (assembly GCA_933207985.1). Taxonomy (NCBI): domain Eukaryota; kingdom Metazoa; phylum Chordata; class Amphibia; order Anura; family Pelobatidae; genus Pelobates; species Pelobates cultripes. The sequence continues at coordinate 136,255,098 of OW240913.1, read as the reverse complement.
ATTCTTGTTGTTCTTCCACCATTTCAATTCTCTTCTTACCAAAAAAAGGAGGAGTTATTCTCTGATCCCAATCTGCTTTCGAATTGAAGGAGAAAGCAGTTCTGCATAGGGCGAGACATTGAGCCCATTTTACCAGTCCAATCGTTGAACCTAGCAGACTCATAACGTCTCTTGCCGCAGTGCTCTTTAGTGTTTGAACTTTCCTGATTTTCTGATGATAGATACACACATGAGAAATCGTATCTAGCACTGCTCCAAGGAAGACTATCTTTCGTTAAGGAATCAGTGTGCTATTTTTTATGCTTAATAGCCGTGATCCCAAAGGATGTTCATCACTACTAGAGTATGATGAGCCACTAGCTGATGAGATGGGCCTATGATGAGGATGTCGTCCAAGTAATGGAAAATTTCTATACCACTTTCTCTTATAAAGTCTACTAGTGTAACACGAACCTTCGAGAATGTCCTTGGTGCCAAGCTGAGACCAAACGGTAGACTCGGAATTGAAAGTGTTTCCCGAGAATCCAGAATATGAGAACTTGACCTGATCGTTGTGTATAGGGATTTGGTAGTAGGCATCCCTCAGATCTTTAGAAGTCATCCATTCCCATTTTTTGATGTTCTTCATGATAGTTGTAGGGATTCAATTTTGAATGTTCTTACGTTGAGCAAAGAATTTACTTTTTTCAAGTCCAGAATTAGGCGCCACTTCCCGTGTGGTTTGGGGGCCAAAAACACCGTGGAGTAGATCCCTTGGAATCTTTCTGCTTTTGGGACTTCTTGTATAACACCTTGTTCCCAAAGAGTGTAGATGCATTCCATCATAACCTTTTGTTTGGTACCTATTGATACCCTTGATTTTCCGAAGAAAGCTGTTCTTGGGTAAGAGGAGAACTCTATTCTGTAGCCTTCTCTTATGATGTTATTGACCCAACCGTCTGTGATATTTGTTGCCCAAAAAGGGTAGAAGAACCATGGTCTTCCTCCTATAATCCCTGAATGAGCCTGAAGACCTTTAGAAATTCTTCCCAGATGTTCTAGAACCTCTCCCTCTTGAAGCTTTATTAGCCGATGACTGAGGTAAGTTTCTCCAAGATGAAATTCTAGAATATTCTCTCTCTGGTTTATAGCTCCTGCTGTCCTGAAAGTATTTATCCTTGAATTGTTTATTTCTTCAGGATGAGGGAAAGGGCTTTCTTCTTTCTTGTGGCAAAAATGCTTTTTTTGCCATCTGCAGCCTATTGTATTGCTTCATCCAGGACCTTACCAAATAATAAATCCCCCTGAAACGGAAGACCACATAGGGATGCCTAGGAGGCATATTTGGCACCCCACGAGTGAAGCCTTAAGACCCTTCTAGAGGCCACAGATAAGGCCATACCTTTAGCAATCATACGAGTGATGTCTAAAGAGGCTTCCGAGCAGAATTCTGTAGCCAGTCTGAAGTCCTTGAGACTTGTGGGTCTATTAGGCTTCAGATCATCAAAGTACCTGTCTGCTTCTCTCAGATCTGATTTTTCTTCCGTGAGGCTAAGTGTGTCCTTTAATAGAAACATAGAAACATAGAATGTGACGGCAGATAAGAACCATTCGGCCCATCTAGTCTGCCCAATTTTCTAAATACTTTCATTAGTCCCTGGTCTTATCTTATAGTTAGGATAGCCTTATGCCTATCCCACGCATGCTTAAATTCCTTTACTGTGTTAACCTCTACCACTTCAGCTGGAAGGCTATTCCATGCATCCACTACCCTCTCAGTAAAGTAATATTTCCTGATATTATTTTTAAACCTTTGCTCCTCTAATTTAAGACAATACCCTCTTGTTGTGGTAGTTTTTCTTCTTTTAAATATAGTCTACTCCTTTACTGTGTTGATTCCCTTTTTGTTTTTAAACGTTTCTATCATATCCCCCGTCTCGTCTTTCCTCCAAGCTATACATGTTAAGATCCTTTAACCTTTCCTTGTAAGTTTTATCCTGCAATCCATTAACCAGTTTAGTAGCCCTTCTCTGAACCCTCTCTAAGGTATCAATATCCTTCTGGAGATACGGTCTCCAGTACTGCATACAATACCCCAAGTGAGGTCTTACCAGTGTTCTGTACAACGGCATGAGCACTTCCTTTCTACAGATAATACCTCTCCCTAGGATAATAAGCCTATCAATTGACTTAGAGTCCAAGGACCTGGAGGTATACTCAACTTCCTCCTCATAATCACCTGAGACCTCCCAAAATATCAGTGTCTTTTTTAGAGCATGAAGACTGGGGTTCTGCTCTACATCTTTTATATGGACCACTTTTTTCCATGGTAGACTTAAAACCCTCAGCAATAGCTTGGGAAATCCAATGTTTAAGTTTGTCCTGTTGGGAACTTCTATAGGAAGTATGTGCTATTTCCATTAAGCATTCTCTGCAAAGGTTCTTTCCTTGAGGTGCAGGGGATGAACAATTCATGCATCTATTGGTTTTATCCCTTGCTTTTCTTGGTGGAGAATCCAATGCTTTGCTGTGGCTGAAAGAAGCCATATATGAACATATATTACAGGCTTATACTGGCACTCTTAATGTCCCCATGAAAAAAAAATATTGTTGGCTCACCTATGTTTTCTAGAGAGGGATCTTGCAGAGTCAGAAGGAGAATAAATACTAAAATAGGAATTAAGAGAGTATGAGCTCAGGTAAAAGCCTATCATTGCCAAAACATATAGTGAAGCAAGAGAAAGGAACGAAAAAGTACCTCATGATACCGAAGAAAACACCAAGCAGCCAGTAACAGACAATTTTGCAAAAAAGGTCACAGCAGTGTCTATTTTATATCCAGGATAGAAATCCAGCTTGCAGACACACATCATCTCAGCCCGCACTGAATTTTAATAGTGCATGCGCAGTTGATGGAACGCATGCCATGCTGATCGAGTCTCATCCCAGCGGCTAGTTGCGTCACCTCCGATTATGCAAAAGAGAACGTGACAGCCGAGGACAAAACATGTCACGTCCGTCTGCTGGAATGCACAACAGCGTTCCACCGCCCAAAAGAGGCTAATTCTGAAGGTACACAGGTAGAAATAACTTGTACTTAAACACAAGCTGGAAAAACCTATCCTTATATTGTACAATTGATTTCTGCCTAGACAGAATAAAATAACACTATCCCAAGGGGGTTCCCTACAAAGGAGTATGTATGGTTCTCAAAAACAACTGCCTCATGTGGGCCCATCAATAGGATTAATGTATAAGGGGAATTGTTAAGGATGTCCAACCCCATAAAATACCTTATTGATGTGTCTCCCTCAAAACACCATTCTTATCTCACGTAGCAGTTCTTTTCTTACACTGAACTTAACCCAGTTAGTCCTGCTCATGCAGCAATTTCTTCTTATTGAATTATTACCTATATGCTTTTCACTTAAGTTTATCACAATCATTAGAACTTCGTTTGATTCTCTAATTGCCAGCAATCCTCTCTTTTCTTAAAGCTACAGTATTGATAATTTAAAGATTCTCTGTTTCTTCACTATTGTAATTAAGGAGTTCTACAAGCTGCAGTTGAGTTCCAATTCTAAAAACCCTAGTAGCATAAAAGACTGTGGTGTAAGGGGAGGAGGGACTTTTTATACCTATCAGTCTTATTAATTATTCTAATTATTCCTGTCCTGTGTCAACTAAGAGCGGAGCTACCCATAAGTGATGCTGCCATGAGAAATAGCCAGGAAAAGGTGAATATGTACGAAAAAAAATATTGAAATGGCATATGTGAAATATTATCCTAAATATTAGTATCTACTGTAAATTATTATCTACAGTTTATATTTTATCACTCTTAATGACAAACTATTTCTTTTTCTAGAGCTTACAAGTTCTGTATTTTTTTTCTTGATTCCTCAGCTGTCCATGGATTTCTCACTGTTGATTCTAGTTATGACTAATATACACTATTACAGTTGTTCGCCTTCTCTCCCTCTTTAAATGTCTGTGCCACATTTCACATCATTTCTATTCCTTCTGACATTTTCAGTCCTCATTAAGAAGTTCCTTTCCTACAATATGACTTGATTGAAGTAACTATTATACATGTGCATGGTTGAAAAATTCAGTACACCCACATCATTTCGTCATCTGAAAAAAAAAATAGTTTTTTTTAGCCAGAAATTTTAGCCATGCAGTCATTTTTTAAAAAACTATTTGGACCAACCAATATACCTATTATAAATATTACAAAATACACAATCCAGCACACTCATTTATTCACTAAACAATGACTTCAAATCATTAAATTCATAAGCCTGCCACAACGTCAATGTACCCCATTCTTGGCAGATCCTACTCTAGCAGCTTAATCATTGCCCTTGTAAGATCAATCCACTTACTTGGGAAATCCTTCCCTCCTGGGACTCTCTGCAGGTCAAGGCTAAATAGGGTCGGAATGAGGCACGTGTGACAGGGAGGGGTGCAAAACCAAGGGTACATTGACGTTGTGGCAGGCTTATGCAATATATGATCATATCATGTAACTAAACCCCCATTATTTTTTTGCCTAGGTGAGGTGTTTTTAAATAAAACTATTACAATCTCTAAAATTTGAAGTAATTGTTTAGTGAATAAGCGAGTGCGCTGGATTCTGTATTTTGTATATATTGGCCCCAGCAGCACCCTATGATGTATGCATGTTCAGGTGAGTGCAGCCCTCTTGGTTTCATTAATATAAATATTATGTCAATGTTTTGCAGTAAACTGGTGGAGGCATTTTCACACCATTTGGCTCACAGATCAAATAAAAAGAAAACCAATAGAAGCAAAAAAGGGAGCAGGAGTAAAAAGAAATTGGACACTTCACACTTGATCTGTGAATAAAACCAGCAGTAAATGGTTTTCGCTTAATTATTAATCATCTGCTTTTCCATATTTTTTTTTAGGATCATTGAACAGAATGGCAAATCACAAAACCAACGAAACGGCTCATTCATTCCTCGGCTATATGTCAATTAGGAGTTACGGAATTTGGATGAATCACAATTCATTTGAAACCGAATGCACAAGTCTGGTAACTATAATGCCTTAAGTAATAAGTATTATTAATTCATGTCATTCACAAGATCTCTCTTAATAAAATGTCTTACAAAATAAAAATAATTTCTTTTTAATAATTCATCAATGCTCATTTCACACTCAATACCAAGTAACATGGGTACTTTAACTGTCAGCTACTGAATGAAGTAAAGTAAATGTATAAACTGGGGCCATATGCTGTGGCAGGGTATATTCACAAAGTGCTGAAGCTTTCCTACACTTGCCCAGAAAAGTACAACAATATTGTTTTTAAAGTGTTTAGCTGGAAGCATGAGGTACCTCAGTGTACATTGAGCGATGGGGAAAGAGCATAGATGATACTGATAAGCTTTTGTTGTGCAAAAAATATTTAATCTTTGGCCAAAATAACATTAAAGGACCACTCTTGGCACCCAGACCACTTCAGCTTAATGAAGTGGTCTGGGTGCCAGGTCCAGCTAGGGTTAACCCATTTTTTTTATAAACATAGCAGTTTCAAAGAAACTGCTATGTTTATGAATGGGTTAAGCCTTCCCCCATTCCCTCTAGCGGCTGTCTCATTGACAGCCGCTAGAGGCGCTTGCGTGCTTCTCACTGTGATTTTCACAGTGAGAGCCCGCTAGCGTCCATAGGAAAGCACTGTGAATGCTTTCCTATGCGACCGGCTGAATGCGCGCGCAGCTCTTGCCGCGTGTGTGCATTCAGCCGACGGGGAGGAGAGAAGGAGGATCAGAGGAGGAGAGCTCCCCGCCCAGCGCTGGAAAAAGGTAAGTTTTACCCCTTTTCCCCTTTCCAGAGCCGGGCGGGAGGGGGACCCTGAGGGTGGGGGCACCCTCAGGGCACTATAGTGCCAGGAAAACGAGTATGTTATCCTGGCACTATAGTGGTCCTTTAAGGTACCATATGACATTAATTGAAAGTAACAAGCATGTCAAAATTGGAATGCTTAGTATTTATTAATGTGTACAAACTGTGACTAATTGGTTAGACTTCTAAAATACCAAAACACATTAGAATGTACTTTCTATTAAGTGGAAATATATTCCAAACCACTTTACAAAAATTAGAGAGGGGAAACAAATTGACATCGTTGTTGACGCCCACTCACATTTTGGGGGTGTGGCTATCAAGGAAATACTCCCGGACAATAAATACCTACGTTTAAGTAGATATCACTCTTGAATATTGCTAAGAACAGAGGACCATGACATGTTTTAGAAAAAGTTTAATTAATGGGTCTTTATCCTGTTTTCCCCCCTTCACTAACATTTATTTTCAGTCCTGTTGCTGTGATATGATCTCATTGTTGCACTCTTCCTTTATGCGTTGTATCAAAATAACTGTTTTACCTCAGTTTTTTGCTTACCCTTACGGCTTCTGAGTGTTTATGTTTTATTTAAATCCATAAATATAGATACATTGCTAGTCTCTTTTACCTGGACCTCTGCTAAATGATGTCCTCATAAAATGTATATACATGTGTATATCTATATAAAACAGTTTTTCTTAATACTTTTGTAATTTCACATCAGGGTATGGCTTTATAACTTCCAAGAAACTGCCTGCAAATATAAAACACAAAATCGTCCCAAATCATGAATAAAATAGCTTCAATGCTAAAGAGCAATTGAAATCAGTAAATAATATACGAAAATATTTCATTTAAATATTAAACATATTTACATATGCTGTTTGTTTTCAATCACGTTCACGTATACAGACTTTTTTCTTTGATATCATTGACAAGAAGCATTTATAGTGCAAGGAACTCAGAAGAATTAGTCATTATAAAATACTAAAACGCCTTCATGTTCTTGAACATGTTGCATCATAATTTTACACTGAATGTCTTATTGCCATAGTAACCGTTATCTCGTTTAGATATCTAAATTTACAAGAATAATTACATAATTGAAGCATCACATCTATGTTTACCTAGAGATGCCCAGTTTAACCCCTTAAGGACCAAACTTCTGGAATAAAAGGGAATCATGACATGTCACACATGTCATGTGTCCTTAAGGGGTTAAAGATGTAGTTATGTTAAAACTAATTTTGGAAAATCATTATTTGCTTCAGTACCTAGGCTGCACTTCACATAAGAATGTTCTAATTTATTGTAACTTCAATTCACAAGCAAACAAGTAGTATAAGTAACAGTGGTTATTGTGTTTGCAATATATGGTGGGTTGGACTACTGGAGGAATCTGAACTGGGTCCCAATTTCCCTAGGTACGCCTCTGTGCAGTGTGTATACAGAACTTGATTTTTCGATAATTGATACATTCGTGAGGTATGCCTCTGTGCACTGTGTATACAGAACTCGATTTTTCAAAAAATGATAAATTTCCAAGGTACGCCTCTGCGCTGTGTATATACAGAACTTGATTTTTTGAAAATTGATCAATTGAAGGGGTGATATCAGCTGCCAATGTAAGAGCAAGGGCTGATAGGGAGATGCATCTTTGTGGATGATGAATCAACTGTTGGAGCCATGAGGAAAATGCAGCCATCTAAGTCATTACATAAGCGTGTAGTGTCTGGACCACACAGAGTTGGGTTTCCGACGGAAAAAACGGATAAAAGACCAACGTTGAGTTAAATTTGGTAAGTCATGACACCCGAAAAGTGACAACCTCTGGAGAAAAAGAGAAGGCATCCACGTCAAAGGCCTGAATATCCGAAATCTGACGGAGAGATATCAAACACAAAGGAGGGTAAACTTCACAGTCAGGTGTCTTAAAAACAACTTGTCTTTTGAAGGCCACTCCTTTATAAAACGAAGAACCTGGGCTATGTCCCAAAGAGAGGAATATTTCAGTGCAGGAGGTCTTCGTAACCAAATGCCCCGAAGCAGTATACAAACCAAGGGATCCTGACCTATCGGTTTCCATTGGATTGGGATGTGAGCTGCCGAAATCACTAAACACAATGGACCGTTTCAGAAGGTAAGTCTTAATGCACTACACAGGCTCCATAGCCAAATCCACCTAGTTGGTAGCAATCCTCAGCAGTACAGGAGAGCAGGCATAACATTTAACAGTATACACACATACATATTATAAACACCCTACACCTATAATGGGCACCGGGTGACTGTGACTGTGACATAGGAGCCATTTAGGATATTATCTTCTCTTATTCTGTTTTGTTTTGCTATCATCTTCTCCTATTCTGTTTTGTTCTGAGGTTACCATATACCAACACAATACTGGACCTCCTTAGGTGTATGTATATAGTTTATCAAATTTTGTTTTACACTTGTATCTTTTGGCACAGTTTACCACATCTTTTTTTCCGTCACAATTTAGAAACCATTGTAAAGTGTTATTCTGCTTCCAGTGATGGTGACTACCGTCACAATGGATACCTTCCATCTTGTAATGATGGCACAAGGCATGTGCACTGAGATCCCATATGTTTATTACCGGGCGTAATTCTCCTGTTTTATTCCTTACATGGGAAATGTTGCTGATGAATCCTCCTGGAGTCATTGTGGGTTGTATGGTTTGCTTTAATTCGTATATATTGAAGTTCCTGATCCAGTGGTTAGTACAGAAGGCATGAAAGGTATACAACGGTAGCTTACTTGTTGTAAAGCTTGCACAAGCTTGTCCATGGCCTCCACGGCCCTTGCCGGAAGCTCTTAAATATTAGAAAGACTCCCTCTTCTGGGTAGAATGGTGGAGGGTGTGAGTATCTGGGGCCTGATGGCCAGAAGTGGCTGGCGGCATGACCCCTCTGTCACCAGCCCATCCAAAAATCCCTCTGTGGGTGTTGAAACGAAACACAAGGTTTGGGTTTTGTTCAGGGAAGGGAACACGTTAATGTGTTTGTTCAGTTCTTTCATGAGCGATTCACTGAATAATTTCCCCCATGCCTGTGTGCCCAGTTCCCTGGCCCTGAGGTGCACAAAAGTTTCCATCAAACCGAAATAGGGCTGCCCAGTGTCTCTCCAAAGAGAGGGGCCCGATTGCATCCAGGAGCTTGTCATAGGCCCCTTACACCCTTTCTCAACCCCTTTCCTTGGGTCTCTACCCCCTCTTGCCATGAAGGCCAACATCATTTGATCGAACTCTGGGGTATATATGACCTTATCTGATAGTGAAGGTCTGGGGCATTCTGACCTTAATTGTTTGCGGACTTCTTTGTCCAATGCCTTGCGTACCCAGAAGTTCATACATTTTAGTATATGAGGAGACAGCATCCAATAATCCTAGCGGGGATGGTGTATATTTCTTGGGTCAAACAACTGTTGGCCCGTGTAATCAAAGAAGAACTCACTGTCTCACTGGTTGCTCTGAAACCAGCTCCTCGTCCATGTCTCCCATCTGCTGGGGCTCACCCAGAAATACTTCCTTAACAAAGGAATTGGGACCCCATGTCCCATCTGCTGAATGGGAGTCTTCAGCCTACCACTCATCGAGAATGGATAGTGAAGGGGTAACATCTTGCTCCTCATCCAATGAGGAGTTATAAGCTCCACTAGCTGTGCATGCTTTCCCTTTTTAAGGGGAGCCTTATCCTTCGTAGGCTTTGACTTAGACCCTACTCCTCTTCCAATGGCATTTTGCTAGGCGTCCTTGCTCTTTGGAGGAAGAGTCCGAATCATCTGAAACTTTTCTCAGCTGAGAGCGTTTAGGTGGCACTGTTGCCGTGTCTTGACTGACAGGTAACACTTTAGCTAAGGCCTTCTCTACTGATGCAGCCACCGCCGCGTTGATCAGTGCCTGGAGATCAAAGGGCATCTGTGAGTCTCCCATATTAGAGCACTCAAGTAATTTCCGGGCTCACCAAAATTAGAATCCATGCGTAAATAGGCACTGTGAGGCAGGGACAGCCAGAGGGGTATAGTGGTCAAATATGCAACACACGTTAATGCAGACTGAGGCAAAACACTGGGGTAATAATGAGACTGTATGCACAGCTCCACTTAGCAGCACAATGAATATGGGGGTTCACCCCAAGCCGGGTTAAGAGGTCGAGACCTGACCGGCTCACCCATCCCAAGGTTGACACTAACCTGTAACAGGTGCCTGTAGCAGGCAAGGTGAACAGAAGTGAAATCTGCACAATTTTCCACAATTTTGATCAGCCCACAAAATTTTCTGATTGTCCAGGTGAAACTCCTAACAACCAACAAGGTTTAAGAGAGCTGCCGCAGATCTCATGATGTGAGATCCAAAATGGCCACAAAAAGCATTCATGAAACGTGATTCGTGGGTAACTTGCAAATGTTCACCAGGAAAACAGGTGAACAGAGATGAGTAGGGAACAAATGGAAAAAAACTAACGGAAAAAAATGAATGGAAAAATAAGTTGGCAGAAAAAAACAAACGCTTGTGTTGCATTTGGGAAAACGAATCTAGTGCGAAAAAATCTACTAAACGCGAAGGGATCAATCAAGTTCGGTGAGTGAATGACCTGAAGGTGAAAGGCGAATGCCTGATGGACGGGAGAGTCTCAAAGGCACCTCACGCCACCTGAAGAGAGTGTGCAGCGTCACAAGAGCCCACTGGGAGTGGCAAGCTTAGCCATAAGAAGCACTGGGGATACCAGTGACTGTAGGTTTGTAGAGAACCTAAGGAAAAGGGTAGAAGGAGTAAGGGAAAGGTAGGGGAAGGGGAAAGGGCCTAGACTAGCCCTAATAACCTACAGAAGGTAATCCCTGTGAAAGGATTATCCACAGGCCCAAACACTTCCAAATCCCACAATAGATATAATTACAATAAAATAATTAGAATACAAATATTCAAACATCTACATAACACAAGACAAGCCCATAAATGTGTAGACACACAATATTCTGACCTAACTTGTGATGGAGCAGCAAAGAAAGAGGAAGTGCCTCAGTGGGAGGTGCATGTTATATTCTCTGCCTGTCTCTGATTGGTTCTTTTTTTCCTATGATCTTTGATGCTATGGAATAGTAAAGAAAGTTTATGCAAAATATGAAGCCTGTCATGTAATAAAATTCTAAATATGTGACATCCCATCCACCCTCAAAGTGACCGTGTCATCTAGACGACCCCATATTTAATCAATTTGGAGTTGCAGAGATGACGTGGTCAAATGAGAAAGTGTGTTAACTCATATGTAATTAATAGGCACTTGTTCATTGCCCTATCATGGTTTATCCCTTGATAAACGTGAGTGCTTATATTGTTTAAGTCTCTCTTGATATTCTAGCATTGACCTTGGCCTATATTTGACTTTGTGTATTTCTGGTATCCTGACCCAGCTTGTTATTTTGTTTATCCGTATGTCTTCTATCCTGACCTTGGCTTTTTCTGACTTTGTCTTTATTTTTATTTATGTTTCGTCCGGCCACTCTAAGGCCACTCTAATTTTCCAAGACAGAAGTGTCTGACATCATTTTCCCCCACTGTCTATGGAGCCTTTTAAGGGGCCCAGTATGTCTCTAATCCTTTAGTGGCAATCAGAGTAGGACTGGACTTCATAAGCAAAGTTTTATGAAAAAAATCAGTTTCTGATTTAGTAATACTAACACTGTTGAAAAGAAGATAACTTAATTTGTTTCGAAGGTGGTCTCAAAGCCTGATCAGGTGTCATACACCTTATATTAAACACACATTAGTCTTACACTAAACCTAGTATAGAAAATATACAATCTAAAAGAAAATATAATAAAATAGTGTAGAACTGTAGGCTAAGTGGAACGCTGGTGATATTGCACTCACAAGATATAACTTGATTGTAGGCTCATAATGGTGTCTTTAAAAGATGTGGCCTTTAAGGGTTCTATCTTGTATCAAATTTACATGGAAAAGAGAGGGAGAAAATACAAATATAGTGTGCCAGTTTAAAATTGAAATCACCTTTTATTTATATTGCACTTACGAGAAAGATTAAAAATATGAGCACATCAACACTCCCATTCCTCCATGGACCAGAAAAACGAACACAAATCTCTCCAGAATGGACCTCGGAAGAAGGCAGCAAGTACTCCAATGTACACAATAAACACAATAAAAAACATTACTGGTATAGAGTCACTATGTCGATCTCCAAGTCCTACGTGTTTCGTCCTAGGTTAGGACTTCCTCAGGGGCATCTATTGGTGTCAATACTAAACCTAGTAGTCTTTTTTCTACCAAAAAAAAAGAAAAGTGACATACCTTTAAGACAAACTAATAATTTTATCAGCTGTAGCATCAACCATATGAAAGTGTATATGTGCTAACGTGCTACAAACAAAAGTGCACATTATTAAAGTGCAATGTACCCAATTCAAATTCAATGTATAATGTGCAACACTGCAAAATACAAAAAAGAATAAAGTGCTAACAATATTGTGCAAATTTGCAATCTAGCACTTTACTTACATATATATATTTCTCCAATATATTAGATAGGTTGATATGCTTCCAGGCAATTTCATACAGCATATGCCATGTGAGAAAAAAATCACACACAAAAATAGGGTAATACTGATGATAATAAATAATGTTTCAAAAATATGAATATTACTCACTAGTGTAGAGCAGTTGAAGTCTGCTCTTACTGTATAAGCCTCCACCTTATATGCAATGAAGGTGTAGATACTGGAATACACTTGTAGAAACCTTTATTTCAAGCTGATTAAAATAGGTAGGTAAACCCTCTTTTGTTTTTTTACCCCTTTGGTTAAGGTTCTCTTATGGTCCTCTGTTCAAAATCTGGCTTCTAATGAACGAGGGAACCAGGTACTCTTCCATGGGTGGGGCTTCCAACCGCCGTGATGAAGTTGGACGTGATGGCGCATTTCACCAACATCTTGACTTCTCAGATCTTTCCCTGTAAAGGCAGTTTTTACATTAAAAAGCCTGCAGGGACAGGCAATAGACATCAGGACAACTCCATTAAGCTGTAGTTGTTCAAGTTTATAATGGCCCTTATAACAGATTCTTCTGTACAAAAGTAAAAAATAAAAAAAAAACACAAAATAAAAACATTGCCAATATTATTCTTCATGTGTCTTGCACCAGACAGTCACATTATTCTAAAGACTAAATATACTGACCACAGGAATATCTTTTATTGAATTTTTCTGATTTATGGTCTTTTCTGAAATCATATAATAATTAAACTGTGCTGTTATACTTTTCCATTATTTTCTTTTAATATTAAATGCTAGAGGTGACACACAGATGTAAAAAGCCTGAGTAGTCTTTCCTCGGCTCAATGTGATTTAGTAAAACATTGTTGTTTTGCCAGTACATTTGCAAGTAAAAAAAAAAGGCTAATCACTATTTAAACAGAAAGATTAATTGCATAATGATACCATCTGCTTTTTAAATCCTTTTCCAAATTCCAAAATGATTTACGTTATTTTCCTCTGATTCAAAGTTTTTGTTTAAGATGGTGTAATTACATACCATATTCATTTTATCTGGGTTATCAAATCGAAACAACACCCATTTAAGTAGTTTAGTTGTATGTTTCAGCAGCAGTTAGATATTTTCTACTCTTTGCAACAGACAGTGTGATTTACAAAGAGGGAAAATCTTGTTTAAGGCCTACAGAGACTCAGCAAAAGTATTAGGTAGGAAGATAATCTGAAGATGAGTAGTAGGTCCTGTTATTTATAGTTGCAAAAGTAATATGAGCTTTATAAAAGACAGAGCCATTTACAAAACAGACAATCGATTTGCTAGATTCTGAGAAAATCTCGGGGATTTTACTATAATTGCAATCTGAATATTTACTTAGTACTATTGGAATAAATGTATGAATTGCAACAAATGTGCTCATGTCAGCTAGTATGTGGAGGAGTCCAGTATGCAGTGTAATTAACCAATCCAGCAAGACAACTAACAGTGAAGTTCATTGATGAGAGACAGAACTTATTGAGTCCAAAATCCAAACAAAAGGCTGTCCAGAGGTTGGTCTAGATGGCAAGGATTCTGAGTTGGTCCGCAGTCATGTGTACCATGTATCACTCTGAGCTGGCTGGCAGGTGGAATGATGCTGTGCATAATCAAATTTTGTTTGAAAATTACTATGCCACAGATGACTACAAGCATCATGGATGGGAAGACAGAGTGAGCAGTTCCTTTTTCAGACCAAGTGAGTAGCATCTCCAACAGGATGTGCCATGACATCTCGTGTCTCCCCCTAAAGCCACAACTCTAGAGACATCCTAGGAAACTGTATTTGTAGATGGGCACTTGGCCAAGACATGAACATTTTTTGATAGATTCCCAGGAAAACCCTTACTGCTGTACCCCTTTCAACAAATAATGTATTCAGTAGTGCCCTTTTGCCAACTGAAATTGAATATATACCATATGGAGCTGTGTTTTGTTTAATAATGGGACAGGCACATAACCAGTCACCCTTATTGGCCAGTCCACCATTGTGTCCCATGGTATTGGGTTGATCTCAGGGGGCAACTCCACTATATAATCTGTGTTAAGATCGGAGTTTGGCTTTCAAGGAAAAGCCAGTGGTTACAGGAGTTAGTGTTTTTTTTTTTTTTTTTTTAAGTGAACATAAGTGTGTACATCCTTTCACATTATTGGCCACCAAAACATTTGGCATACCATTGTTTGGGTTTTTTCTGACATGACCAAACTTGGAAGAGACAGATGCACTATTTCTGGTCAAGGGGATTTTGATTTTGATACATGCAAACTCTTTCAGGTGCTTTGGGCATGAAGGAGTCTGTGGTGAGTAAATGGACATCATTAGGGCAATAAAGGCTTTTGCAATCTCTGCAAGCTCCCTTGGACAGTGTCAGTCAAAAAGTTATATTGGTAAAACATAATCACATATAAGAAACAAGAATTATCCACAAAGTCTAAGGAAACTGGTTAAACAGAGTTATATTTAAAAAGGTTACTCCTCTCCTAAAGCTTCCTACAATACTTTCTCAGAAAGCCAAAGACAAAGGTCAGATATTTAAACGTTTGATTTTCTATTTAGGTTTAGTGTTGCAACTTTCAATTCAATCTGTGGTCACAAACATGAAGAAATAACACAGAACCCGATAAAATATCACTTTCTAAGGTGGGAGACACTAGTCTTCTCGCTATGCTGGTAATGATAATAACATGAAATTACGCAGGCTGCACTGAAAGAATACCTAAGCAACACACATAACCCCTGCAAGGCAGCTTTCAACCAATAGGTAGGATTTCCCATATCAAACAAGCCAAAATACTTAGATGGTATCTAGGCAGGGCTGTGACATGGACTATTACAACATGATGCATTGTCCTTCTTATTTCATCTAAGTATATTATTATATGTGTACATCCCCTATTATAGCACAATGGTACAGCATTGACGGACAAAATAAAATTTTCTAAAGAGTAATTTTCTGAGTATTTTGTCCCACTTTCTGATGCTTCTAGTAAATGTGCCAATGTTACATTATCAAGTGGTTCACTGCTCCGTGAAACATTAGTTGTATTAAAAGGTCTGTTGCAATGAAGCATACAAAGGCCAACAGTATTCACTTATCCTATTATGTTATTATTTATAAGATGATGTGCAGTGCACCTGTGTTTGTGCAGATAGACAATCTATTGTCTCTAAAAAGAGAGAGAGGGAGAGAAAGATAAACAGATACTGTCTATTTAAGATCCAAAAGACAAGCTTGCATAACAGAGTGTATGTTTTTGACACTTTAAAAGCCATGTGTAGTGTAAAGTATTTTGCATTGGCGATCGTTTTTGCAAACTATAACTACACCTAAATCAAACTGTTTATTTCTTAAACTTGGATTGATGGTTTTTTTCTTCTTTTTTTTCTTTTGTGCAGGTAGGTACAGAATATCCACAACAGCATATATCAACATATACAGTGGGACCTCGGTTTACATAATTTTCGGTTTACAAATGAAAATCCATGGAAAATAATGCCTCGGTTTACAAAATTTTTTCGCAATACAAAGCAAGTTTCCCCAGGATGCATTGCACCTGGGAGGTCTACAGCACCGCCCCCTGCATGCTAGAGCCTGTGGGTAGCACGTGGTGTTGAGTGTGGAGGTGTTGGAGCGGCTTTTGCATCGAGTTTTGGAGCCTTTCTGGAAATTGTTTTCAGTTATTTAGGGACCTTTTGGAGCATTTCTTAAGCTGTGGAAAGGTAGGGAGCCAAGCTTTGTCATTTGCATGCCTTTTATTGTGTGTTCTGCATTGTGGGTTGGTTCCCATGACAGCTCATTTTGACTTTTTTCTCACCTCCAAAATGGATTTATTGTTTTTCAATGCATTCCTATGTGAAAGGGGTTCCTATGTGATTTACAAATGTTTCGCAAAAAGAAACGTCCCGGAGAACGCATTAAATTCGTAAACCGAGGTCCCACTGTATGAGAGCTCGACAGTGGCATGAGTAATCGCACATTTTTTTTATACATAAACAAGTTTCAACAGCTATTGCTAGCATGACATTCAACATTTAACGGTAGTCGTTTGGCTTATCAGGGCATAGCGCATTTTATATTTTAAGGTAATGTATTTGCATCAATGGTTACACCGCATGTCAGTTACCAGTTATGGCAGACGAGGTAATAATTCAGATTTACACACTGACATTCATAGTAAACTGTAAGGTTTCCAGCTTAGCAAAGCAGAGTGCCACCAGGCAGAGCATCACACATTCCACTATCTCCGTCAATAGGTAGGAAGCTTAAACAAAATTAACTATAGATAATATAATAAACAGAAGATATGCATGCTAATCAAAAATTGCAGCTACAGTGATATCTGGTGAGGCCTATCCGTGGCATGCTATACGGTGTGCTTCTTAGTGTGACGGCTGGGATCACCGCCAGCTCCAACCAAGCGCAAAGTAAGAGGTAGTGGGAATGCAGTCCATGCCTAGGCATTGGGAGAGTCCCTGTAGATTACCCCAAGAGATCCACTGGGTTCCAAAGTCCTGCCATAGCTTCCTGGTTGCTGGGTGAGTTTAGGTGCCTTGCCTAACAAGCCTACTCAGTCGTGGGCTATAGCACCATGCGATCGGTGGATGGGGATGATTTTCCCATTTGTTCTCCCAGTACTGATCGTTGGTGAGGCATGCTTGGTTGAAGGTGGCCCAGAGTGTGCTTTAGGAGATTGCCGCTGTGACATGGGCAGGTGAAGGAAATGCAGGCTGTAATGGTTCCCGCCTGTCATTGAGCGTGTTCCAGGGTTGTTGCGTGGGGGATCGAACGCCCTCGAGGACCTCCCGTGGTGGCAGCTCATGCTGTGTAGTACTGTATCACTGTATCGACATGCCTCAGAGGGATCACTTTCTCGGCCAGTGAAGTTGCAGCGCTGCCGTCGGACATTTTGGTGAGACCGCATGGGAGCCTTCCTCCAACAGCTTTGGGCCGCCCAGGTGAGATGCACAGGTGGTAGCCTGTCTGGTGGGGGCCGAGGTAACCCCCACTGGTTCAAAGGGGGGGGAGGGTTAGATGGGACCAAGAAAGCACCAGGTGAGTGGAAGTTTGCATTAGTCGGGACAGAAAGTGAGGCAGTGGCCGTTTGTCCCGCTCTCCTCCCAGGGTGATACGAGGGTAGGGTGGGTAGTCACCCAAAATTAGTTTGTTCCCTCTGGAGCCCTAGTGACTTGCAGCCTCCTGGCATGGCTGCCCAGCACCGCCCCCAGTCTTCTTTTTTTAAATGTTTTCAATATTCTTTTTGTTTTCCAATTTGATGATTTTCACATGAGTATTTTTTTTATCTAGCTGATACTTTAATGTAGGCGATGTATTGATATTAGATTTTAATGTTTCTGTTATCCCCCTCTGCATTTGCAGTCTTTCCCTTTGGTATTGTGCAACAAATTCCAACAAATTATTTAATCATATATCTAATAAGTCCAAACATTTTCCAGAATGTAAGATTATCATATTTCTTAATCAAAATGCAATCCTGTACATAGCATTTGCCCAATGTTTCTAAATACTATATGAGTAGGTTCATATATACATAACCAATACCACATGTAAATATGGTGTAATTAGTCTTTGGGTCACATGCTATGCATTCAGTGCTCACAACTTCAAGAAGATCAAAGTTCTATATTACCATGCCAGCAGCCAAGGTGTTGTATTCTGGGTACCAGTAGAGAGCTGTTTTTTTGGTAAACAACTAAAAAACTGTTTAACAAATAGTGGGGCACTGGGTCTTCTTAGAGTGCTTTAAATTGTATGTTATTTAATACATTTTACGGTTGGTTATTTAGCAATATACGGTTACTCCAAGCACCATGAGAACTTTAGTGAGTTGATGTGGTCATGGTAACTGAAGTTGAATGCGCAGTGTTTCACTTTGAAACGCTGCACATATGGAGTCTGACCCCTTCATTGCCTTCCAGGCAGGCTAATGTCAATTCTGTGCCAATTCTGGGATGCTCTCAGTCAGTGAATGTTGATGGCTGTGGCTACCCTGATACTGGGAAACCGGGCCAGTGACCTACTGGCATTATAATCACTAGAGCGGACTGTAGTGTTTATGATGCTTATAGTAACCCTTTAAATCATAAAAGTCAATTAATATTAACAGTATTACTGAAACACAAGTAGACTGAATTAGACATATTGTTTTAGATTTAATCTCCTATATTACAAATGGAAATATTGTTTAAAAACAAAGGTTTTTTTTCTATCACCAAAGTATAAAACACATCTGCCAAATTCAATATTAGACAATAAAACAACACAAGTGAGAACGTCTTTAGAACACTGCTTTAATAGTACAAGGTCATCTTTAGTTTGTCATAATATTTATTGGAATGCACGAAATTTCAATAAAGAGGGAAAAAAAGCTTTTGAAATAAGAATGTGCGAGAGCTGTAAAGTCCATATTCAAAACAGTTTGCAGATACTCAATACTTTAATAAGAACAATGCAAAAAGGAATAAGTATACAAGATTCTTTAAGTAAAGAAATACTCTCAATAAAGGAACACTCGAAGATTGGTTAATTCTCAGAAAAGTAGACTATTCAATGTGCAAAAATGCAGCTTCCTTAATGACAAAATATAGCTTGGCTGCTAATAAAAATGAAATACAAATATTCAGCAATATTTTTTAAACCCTAAGGTTGAATTTTTATTATTTTATAGCACATAGAAACTCTAGAGGCAAAAGAGTTAAGTGCAAAAGCAAGTAATAAAAGAGTGAATTGAGTATGCTAATATAATGCACATGTATTATAAATGCATAGAATTTGACAGATTCACAAATTGCTTTTAAGAAAAAAATCTATAATCTAAACATTGAAGCTAGCTACAGTAAAAGGAAGCTTTTTTTAGGAAAGTTCTAATTTAGAATAATTTAAAACGTATCTCACTTTTCATATCAAATACATTTCCAGTTTTCTTGACTGAATTAGTCTTTACCTTAATTTAAAAAAATGTGCAGTTGCATTATGTAAAAATTCAGATTTTGTCTAACACATTAATGTCCATTTATGTAAACAACGGCTTGAAATGAGATAATTACACATTGTCGTGCACACTGTGATTTGCGCATTTCCACAAAGTGTAATATATACAAAAATGATAGCACACTAAAAAAAATCTGTTTGAAAATAAAAGGATAGCCATGTGTGATGCATTGTATTTTGTTACTTGCAATCCCTCCAATTTGGATCCGCCACAAAACATAAAAACTGTCACACATAACAGTGCCCCATTAGTGATATTTAAAGAACATTAGGGAGTAACAACTGTGTAAATACAATGTGATGATGTTGTATCCTTGGTAAAATGTTTATATTAGGTTTTCAGTGCAAAAATAACTAAAAGTCTCAGGAAAGACAATCCAAAAGCATAGCGTCAGGTAGGCATTAACAAAGGTCATAGACAAACAAGTAGTCAGAGACAGATGCACAGATAGACACATAGGGTCAAAAGCTAAAAATCAGCTAATTAGGAAAAAATTTCCAATGTAACCCAAATTTTCAAACTCAGTTTTCTGTTGGCCACAATTCACTGTCTAATGCCAAATGATGTTGTTGAGAGTTTTATTTTGGCAACGGAAATGGACATACATCTTAGGATCCCATCCAATTTCTGTATTCCTATCGAAAACTGGCCAGATTTTATTGAGAATTTCCACTGATGGTTTATCTGGCTTGTAAGTATAATCTAGTGATAAAACAGTTTAACAGGTTTAACGGATCTATTATAGAGTCCATGCAAATATGAACTATCTCATGGGAAACACTGTACAATAAAGGGAGATTAAAACAGGTGGGTCTGGAATCTGGATTCTGTGACCAGAGATACTGCATGTTTATCTATGGTAAGGGAATAAATGTCACATAGCTTTCAAATTAAGGCTACCTATTCATTTAATAAAGTTAAGCATATCTTCAGTCTACACAGAACAAATGACCATGCAACTGAAGGGTCATTCAACAATTGCAGAATCTGGAAGGTTGGTAACATATATCTTGGGTTTACAGTATTCAAACCTGCTATAGTTACTCTTTTTTTTTATCTGTTGCTTTTTGTCCACCAGAATCTTGAATGTCAGTAATTCAGTCCATGTAGTGGGCAACCTTTATGGAAAAGTTAGTTGGTAAGCCACGTTTTTGTATTAGTTGCTAGTGGACCATGTGGAAACAGGTACATATCTGATACATCTCTTTTCAGTCTTTAACTTAAAAACGTGTGTCCATTAAATATTTTACAATGAACCACAACTGGTACAACTACTGTCAATACTTGATTAACAAATAAATCCACAATTTCCTGTGCAATCTTTTTTTTTGGGGGGGTGGGGAGGGAGGATTCCTTAATGTGAAATACTCCGTAACATAATTGGTCACATCTTCACACAACCAGCAAGGTGGTAGACTTTCTTTTTTTTTTAGGGGGGCGTGGGGACACCCAGTGATTTATGAAGTATCAGTTGCCATAAAAAGTACTGTATACTATTTTGACCATTTACTTGCCACATTAAATAACCATGTGGTTTAAAAGTAATGCATTTTGTATAATAACCTATCTGTGTTCACTGATTCACAAATATTGAAATAAATTGGCACCCACATGAAGACTAAAAACTATTTGCTCATTGGCTCATGTCAACAATAAATTACATCACAGAAAACAATTTAGAAAGAACCCACCAATATAAATCTTACCCCCTCTAATTAATGTAAAGTATTTCTGTCTGACTCTTTTGGTGGCCAATCAAAACCCATATCTAACAATGTCGGAATAAGAGAGGGTGAATTATCTAACAAAGAAGAAACCTGAACTCATACAGCAACACATATCTAAATTAAGCTTCTGCAAACAAGAAGAAAAAAGCTAACAATTAACACCCCCTGCATTGCTTCTTTATTTAGAATCCTTTATGAGTCTAGAGTTAATAAGTGCATCTCCTGAACGTGACAAGCCAAATGTACTCTGTGGTAATGATACAGACCTGGTTATGAATAGACTTTGTGCATTGTCTATAAGTTGTCTACCAAAGCCTGTCTCATTATCTGGAGTGCCAATAATGTACATTCACATGTATTATCTACACTACATATACAAATGCAAAAAAAACACAACAGAATTTCTATCTTGTAATACCTTTTTTTATTGGACTAACAAAATGTTTTAATGACAAGTTTTTGGGAGAACCTCCCTTTCTCAAGTCTAAAGCATTTCTGAGCAAAATGACGCATAGAATTCAAAGTTGAGTTATGATACAGGGGTTAAAGCGACATGAGTGCAGATAAGACACAAGTTTGATAGAAAATAGATAACATTCTTGCAGAGGGTCATAAATATCTTGTGTGAAGATCACAGAGTGAGGGGAGAGAGAGAGAGGAAAAACAAGCAAACAGTGCAGAAGATGGTGCTTGAAGGGGAGAGTGAAAACAAAATAATTACTTATATTAAGAATGCATGAATTCCCATCCAAGAGTTACAGGATATGCACAAAGGCCTATATCCAGCATACACAGACACACACACACTCACACATGTACATATACGTATACATTAGTAGTGTATATGTACAAGTATACACAAGCACATACACAATATACATAAGTACATGCAAAAATATACATATAAATACAACCGATTGCACAAATATATGTGCATGCACACCTATACATGCATCCACACACAAGCACCAATACATGTACCTACACATGTACAAATATGCCTACACATACATAGACCCATATATATGTACATGTACACATACACCTATTCACATATACACACTTGTATGCATATATGTCCACACTTTATACATACACACACACAAATAAAAATATGTATACGCATTCAGATACATGCATGAACACATATACATACACATACATACACACACACACACACACACAAACACATATACATGCATGCACATGAACTCATATACACAAATATAAATGCACAGTCATATATATAAATATACGTGCATAAGGGTAAAGCATAGGTCTATACATAGTACTTTGTGTATTGAGAGCATAAACATATAATTGGAATGCATTTTAAAATGTTGATACATATGACAGAACAGTAAGATAATGATGGGAGGGGGGGGTGTTCATGTAAAGTGTTGATAGTGAGACAGCAAACCCAAATCAATATTTAGTCCTCTATTCTTGCTGTTAAACAATTGGATCATTCTGGTTTCAAAAGTTTTTCTTTCTTGGGTATTTTTAAAAACCCCTTTCAGTACTTAGATTTTAAGGTCCTTGAATGATCCATTTGTTTAACAGCAAGAATAAAGGACTAACTATTGATTTGGGTTTCCTGTCCCACTACCACTATTTTCTTTTTTTTCTTTCTCTCTCCCCCTCACTCTGTAATCTTCACACAAGATATTTACAACCTTCTGCAAGAATGGTGTCTATTTTCTATGAAACCTGTGTCTTTTCTGCACATGTCACTTTACCTCTGTATCACAACTCAACTTAGAATTCTATGTATCGTCTTGCTCAGAAATACTTTAGACTTGAGAAAGGGATGTTCTCCCGAAAGCTTATCATTAAAGGAACACTATAGTCACCTAAATTACTTTAGCTAAATAAAGCAGTTTTAGTGTATAGATCATTCCCCTGCAATTTCACTGCTCAATTCACTGTCATTTAGGAGTTAAATCACTTTGTTTCTGTTTATGCAGCCCTAGCTACACCTCCCCTGGCTATGATTGACAGAGCCTGCATGAACTACATATACAAATAAATACAGCTATGCTACCAAGCTCACCCACTAAAAGCCAATCCCATGAAACATATAAGTAAATGAATTCATGTTATTATTATTGTCTGCTTGTTATCTGCTTATTAGCCAGAAATAAATTGAACTACCTGGAGGCATATTATATTTTATCTGATTGTCAATTTGGAATATTTTTTTTCTAAATTATAATGTCCCTGCCCTATGGTGGGAGCTGATGGCTTTCTATTGAGCTATGAGGAGGACTTAGTGTGACGTAGAGTTTTTTTCTCAATTGCAAAACAAGGCAGCTCTTCTGAGATAAAATAGCTCCGAACACTTAAAACACATATATCCGAAAAAGCACTATTCTACTGGAGAAACAACAAGCACCACTAATAATTTGCCTAATGGTTT
This sequence comes from Pelobates cultripes, assembly GCA_933207985.1. Classification (NCBI taxonomy): domain Eukaryota; kingdom Metazoa; phylum Chordata; class Amphibia; order Anura; family Pelobatidae; genus Pelobates; species Pelobates cultripes. The sequence goes on along the minus strand of OW240913.1, from coordinate 136,231,525 downwards.
TGAAATAAGCTATACAGGTGACAGAACCAAGTTTTTTGTGGCCTAAATTTTGCAACATGCCTGTAATGACATTTCACAATAATGCATTGTTTAGTGAAGAAATCCATAGCGTTTGGGTGTTTTGCCATTTGCTGTTTATCACTGTTTAACCACTGTGTTAAATGTTACTGTGTTTAAGTACAGTAATGTTACTGCAAGCATATTTCTAACTAGAGAAATGTTTCCATTGTTTGTGCAATACATATCTGCTGGTTGTAAATCAAATTAAAAAAAAACATTATCGAGAGGACAGAAGACAAAACTACCAACGAGTGCAATGAGTTCTGTGGACAGCAGTTCCCACCGTGCTCCAATTCTCTTACTAGTGTAAAAAAATATCTTTCCCAAATAAGTGGGTTAATCTTCACGGGAATTAATCCCTATTTGTGGTAACGTAGGGCATTGTCTGGGTTCCTGGTGCCTTAACTTTAAAGGAAATGTTTTTTAAATTTATTTTTATATCTGCTTGTGATACTGTAGCATGGACAAAGACACAATGGGCAAAGGCACACCAGGAGGGGAAGGCACATGAGAAATACCACAATGGTAGTGTAGTAAAATTGGATCAAGACTAAGAGTGACAGTAGGTGGATACAAAGAGAGTGAATAGGGGGGTCAACTGTGAATTGGGGAAGTAAAATGAGTATGGAGGACTGCAAAGGTGTAATGTGGGTAAGGATTAGATTAGATTAAATAGAGATTGGATACATTAAATATGGATAAAATGGATGGATTAAATGATGATAAAGGAAGAAGATGTAATAAGATAATGGGAGTAATAAATGGGGATGGGGGAATAAGTAGTTAAAATTAGGTGGCAAGTAGGTGAAATTGGGACAGTGATGTGGGATGGGGAAATTGTGACTGAGAATTGTTAAAGTGATAATAGGAGGTGAGAGGTAAAATTAAGTTACATATCAGGTTGCAAGACATGGTTCATATTAAATTATTCCCAAAAGGCTGTTTGGTATTCCCAGTCAAGTCCTGTCTCAGTGGTTTGCTATTGTTCTAACTATTCTCCCTTCTTTCCTAAACAGCAATCATTCACAATCAAGGGTTGACTCACCGCCTCTCACCCCATAATCTACTTAAACCTGGCCTGGGCTTGTATGGGCTGTCATTACTTATTTTCTTCATAACAAGAGAATCCTTCTAGCCACTGCTGTAGCCAGTTGTTTGTGCATGACTACGAATGTTTGTGAATAAGTGTTACTGTAAACAAAAGGCTGTCTGCAAGCTTGTCTATGCATAAGTATGTCTGTATATGCATTTATTTGTAAGCATGTCTTTGTGTATAAAGTTGTGTACCTCTGCAAGTGTACAGCATTGTGTAAATTTGTCTGCACATAAGTGTAGTTTTCTCCACCCAAATATTTTGTTAGTGTGTCTGTTTTTGCTTCTGCATGAGTATACTTATTTTTTTCTAGATGTGTTCCTCCACCTATACAGGTGTGTGAATATTTCTAATTTTCTGTACATGAGAGTATACAATTGTGTATGTCTGAATTTGACAGTGCGTGTTTGTATGACTCTGTTTGTGCATGAGTGTGCCTCTGGCTTTTCATAAACATGTCTGTATTTGTGCCTCTGTACATGTGCCCAAGTGTGTCTGTCTCTGTAAAAAAAGTTTGTGTGCCACTGTACCTGATTGTGTCTATTAGTCTGTCACTGTGCATGAGCTATATGTATCTGTGCACAAGTGGGTTTGAATGAAAGTCTCTGCTCATTAGTGTTCAGAAGAATTTCAGTACATATCTCTGTGGCTATGACTCTTTTTATGTGTGTGTTTACATCTGTCTTTGCACATGTGTAATGTTTGTTAGTGTTTGTATAGTTTGCGAATCATGGGTGTGTGTGAGTGTACCTGCCTGCATGAGTGTGTATATGTGTTAGTTGTGTTTGTTACTGTCTCTACATTTGTGTCTGAGAAAGAAAATATCCGGATATGACTTTATGCATAACTGTGCCTGTATATGCATGTTTTTGCATGAGTGCCAAGGGTTGTGTTCAGGGTGCATAACGTTTTTCTTTGGGCTAAGGACCTCATAAAATCCTGAAGCCTATGCCTTTGTCATGAACCAATCTTTGCAAATGCCATTTTGAGAACTCGTATTTATGTACTAAAGAGTATGTAGAAAAGTTAACAAGGACACAAGGGCTAATTCTACAGATATATGAAAAAGGGATTTTAAAAACGTTTCCAACACTTTAAAAATCTCCAGAATTGCAGCAATACAAGCTATCTCTGTTTCTTGGAATACATCTAGTATTCTACTGTTAATACTGCACGGTGCTTCTACATGGTCTTAGCCCAGCTAAATGACCACATTGAATGCCCACAGTAAAACTATCGATTTTTTTTTTCTCTGCCATTTTTGTACTCTAATGGAAAGGTGAGCCAGGTTTTGGATGAACTAAGAATTATTTTACATGGGGCATACTCACTAATCAAACATTTTGGGTGAAAGGAATTCTAACTTGCAAAATGTGAGCCAAAATAGCTGTGATTAGATTTTTCTTCCACTTTTTCCTTAATCAAAACATGGCTTTAGGGCCTACCACTTACAGCTTTGTATTCAGTTCAATTCACTTACAGCTTTGTATTCAGTTCAATTCAGTTCAACAATTAACACTTTAGTGAATAAAACCCTTTGACGTAATTTTATTACCAGTTGAAATGTTTGTATGTTTTTTTCACATGGTAATATATTTCTTAACTTGACTTTTAATCAGACAAAAAGAAAAATAGCCACTAATTAATTTCCAGCCTAGGGTCTTGACGAGATGGCAGCTATCCAGGACAAATATAGTTATGATAATTACATAAAATATACAATTTACAATATTAATCTTTCATACACACATATACATGTATGTGATAACAGTGCACCTAAACAATTTGTAATGTTATAGTGTTATACAAACATGCAAATATCTAGTGCTAATGATAAAAAAAAAGAGACAAGCATAGACACACGTGTGGCATAAGTGCTATTGTTTAGTAAATAATTACCTGACCCCATGGTACACTCTGATTGCCGCCTATGTCCCTTTTTCAGGTGACTTCGCACACTACAGCTTAAAGGAATGATTTACAGTAAATATGATTTTATTTAAGTGGCGTTTCACCTTTAAATAAAAGTTAGCTTTAAATCATGCTTACTGATGCACTGATTATCAATGGATTATTATTGACTATTTAACAGAATGTGAGGCATAATGCAATATTTCATTTGAATGCACATTTTTAAGCAGCGTCTTCTTAAATATAAGATAGCATGACAGCATTTTTACCACATTACTTAATACTAAACATGGGGATCTTAAGCATATAGAAATGGCTACTTCATGCAGGAACTAGCCAGTTAAACGTTTACAGATAGGAAACTGTGTGCTGTGATTATTTGACAATAAAGTATCTCCAGTAAAAATGTAAGTGCCTGTAAATGTATGACCACATGTTCATTATAAGGTTATGTGGAACGCATGCATGTCTTATGATACTGTTCTTTTGAAAGCTGAATGGGACAGCAAAAGAGTAATGAAAATTTAGACATGCCAGTCGTCTGCGCCTGGAGAACACCATTCATGTTAGTATAACCTTCTCAATGAGTTGGCCTGCTTTCAGGTAAAGAGAGTACAAATGGGAAAAGGACCCCTTTCGCCTCTTCTGGTGAGACAAAGACTTCTGGTTCACAACTTGTCATTTCTCCTCCCGATCCATCAGGGGGGAGTGGTACTCGTAGGGCACTGGCCCGGTTTACACAGTAGATGCTGCTTCCCATTACAGTGCAACGGAAAGGGATACTGGGTGGTGGTGGTCCTGGGCCAGGGCGAAGTAGGCTAACACCTTCACTCCAGTGCCTTGCCATGGAATTGTATGTGAAGACACTAAGCCCATGTTCACGGCTAACATCAAACCTATAGAGACAGCTTCTGTGGGACACCATGCCAGCAGAGCGTCGACGGCTATTGTTGTAAGGACATTCCTGCCACTCATCTCGTTTTGGATCATATTTAAGAAGTCGGTAGAAGAGAGTCCCCCCAGAAACATAAATCTCTCCATTACATGTAGTGGCTTCATGTGCCACAGCAAATGCTCCCTTTGGTAATGGAGCCACAGAGCTCCAGCGATCCATGCGTGGATCATACTTTTCTACAGTAAAGAGGCACTCTCCACCAATAGCGTATAAGTAACCATCAAGGGCCAGAAGCTTGAGTTGGGAACGAGGTTGTGAGAGAGGACGTAATTTATCCCATGAGTCAGTTAACGGGTTGTAACAAAATACCTGGTCAGAAAGTCTGGCCTTATCACCATTACCTTTGATGCCACCAGCAATAAACAAGTAGTTATAAAGCACACAAACCCCACATCCCTTGGTGTTAGCTTCCTCTGGCAATCTAGTCAGTGACTTCCAGCATCTAGTAGAGTCATTGTAGCAATGTACCGCATAACTTGTTGCATCCTCCTCCAAGGAAAAAACAGAGGAGGGGCTCTGTGGTCTACTGCTCTCCCTACTTTGAGGTCTACTACTACTAGTCATGCGTTCAAAAGCATCATTGATTTCTGCCACCACCAAGTACTGCTTTCCATCCATCCTGCGTTGCAGTATCAGATCCCTCTCTGCTCCTGTGAGCTTCCCATAGACTGTTGGGTCCCTCAGTACCTGGAGGAAATGGTCACTCATGAACTTATATGTTGCCTCCTTTAGTTCATTCAGTCTCTGTTTCTTAGCAATATAGAGAACCTGATAACAGTTCTTAAGTGATATTTGTGCTTTCATGCTGTCCATAGCACATTGCACAGCACAGGGTATTTGTAGAAACTTTGCACCACTGATTACCTCAACTACATTGTCCAGTTTTACTTCCAGCTCTGAGCTATAAATGTAATCAACGAGCAGCTGAAGAGTTTGGTAACTCAAGCCCTTTATTTTTAAGATATCCCTTGATGATCGTGCCCTGAAATAGTCACTTTTTTCAGCGAGCACTCCCTTATGCGCACTTATCCTTTGTCCACCAGTCACTTCAATCACTAGATCAGGTTTTCCTTGGGGCAGAGGGGTCCTTATTGTCTCTTCATGATCACTGTCCTTTTGTGCCTCTATTTCAGACTGCTGACTATAATCACCTATGCTGGTTTCCTCTGTATCATCTTCTGATTCTGATGTAGCATTGTTCATGTCCCACCGACTTCTCACCATTCCTCGCTCACTTAATGGGTCAGAGCATGATCTCTCTTCAGCATCACTGATGAAGCCCTTGACAGAACTTCTCTCGTCTCCAGGGGATTGCATGACTGGGTCACATTTCCCACTTTGTACACTGTAACCCCCATTACTCTCTGTATGATTACTGCTATCCAGTGAGTTGTTCTGAAGTGGTGCTTCTGCTTGACTTCCAGTTGGAGCTGGTTCCTCAAATTCACATGTCTTTTTAGTAAAAGTCAAAGTTCGTCCCTCATTCATACTCACATCACCTTGATAGGGTGTAATTGACACTGAGTTCTCCATGGTTCAGAAGGATGCAATCGCATAACCTAACTTGTGTTACTTTCTCCTGTAGTTTCACTTCTGTTTCCTTGGCATGTCACCAATTTGGGTTTGTTTTCAACACTGAGCCTTTCAGGCACTGCTGATCTTCCTGAGGACGGTGGGGTGTGTCAGATTTGCAGCAGTTACACATTAAGACTCAACTACTGAACTTTGAAATATTTCAGCCCTCTAGCACTTACTTGCTCATTAAGATTTTTTTTTATGACTGTTGTCCAGTTCTGATTATGAAGATTGCACTTTGCCCATTTGCTCAATTAAATATTTCATACGTAGCAGTTAAAATTAAAGGCGAAAAAAGAAAAACTTTCCCTGTTTGCAGTTCACGTTAGAACATGTACTGTGCTGCAACAGCCATGAGTCAGCTTTAATCCATACTGGTGAAATGTAAATGTGCTCACTTAATAATATGCCTGGGATCCTGGTCAAGGAAATAACAGTACTGCAAAAGCGCACATTCCGTTTTTTTAATATTAGACCAATCTAGTCTAAGAGACAGATACTGCTGAGCTTTTAATGCTTACTTCTCCGAATTATGAGACATTTTGCTCCCTTTTTAAAGTTGGATTGGTATGTGATTATGTTGTCCTGATAGTTATAATTCTCTCCAGATGTATTGAAGCTTTCCTTAATATGTCAGTGAGTTCACCTTTTGAGTTTGAATTCCCTGTAGAGTTAAAGAACTTCCTGTCCAATCATACTTGCACCATAATCTGATTATTTAATATGATGTTCCGGGCATTATGTTCTGTTATTGTTTAAATACCATCCACAGGATAGTCACCAAGTTCTGAAAGAAAATGAAAAACATAACCAGCATTATTATGATAAAAAAAAAATTCAAACCGATACATTATAATATGCATAAAACAGCCTGACAATTTTATGAATGGGTAGCAGTATCTGTGAGTATATGTACCGGCCTCCGTGATGGCTGTGAGCTCAATACTAGTCAAACTCATTTTATTTTGAAGAACCATTTATTAATTACATGAATCATATACATATGACCATACATACATATACAAATGAACCATAACTAGGTTCTGGTGAAAGCTTAAAGGGTCACTACAGTCACCAAAACAACTTTAGCTTAAAGGGACACTATAGTCACCTGAACAACTTCAGCTTAATGAGGTTGTTCAGGTGAGAACTATAGCTCCCTGCAGCCTTTCTCATGTAAACACTGTATTTTCTGTAAATACCGTGTTTGCATTGAAAGCTAGGAACACCTCCAGTTGCAGTCACTCAGAGTGAACCAGAGGGACTTCTGAGTTGATGGAGGCATAATATGCCTCCATCCACTCAGATCTGCTGTGCACAAGCATCCTGTGATTCAGTATCTCCTCCACTGAATGCAGACACTGAACTTTTCTCATAGAGATTAATTGATTCAATCCATCTCTATGAGGAGATGCTGATTGGCCAGGGCTGTGTTTGAATCATGCTGGCTCTGCCCCTGATCTACCCCCTTGTCAGTCTCAGGCAATCCTATGGAGAAGCACTGTGATTGGATCAGGCTATCACATATCAGCAGACTGCTTGTTTTTCCTGAGTCTAACAGCATGCAGATTTACAGCTTCTGGCTTGAATACAGTAAGATTTTTACTATATTTATGGCGGCATGAGGAGCCCAGGGGGGCTAGATGGTCGTGTTAACACTATAGGGTCAGGAATACATGTAGTTGCACTGGTGACTATAGTGTCCCTTTAATGAAGCAGATTTGATGTATAAATTACGCTCCTGCAGTCTCACTGCTCAATTATCTGCAATTTAGGAGCTAAATAACTTTTTATTTGCAGCCACACCTCCCTGCATGTGATTTGCATAGCTATCCTAAACACTTGCTGTAAATAATCATCTAATATTTACACTTCCTTTATTTCAAATTCTGTTTAATTTAGAATATCATATCTCCTGCTCTGTTAATAGCTTGCTAGATCCTGCAGGAGCATCCTGTGTGTAATTAAGGTTAAATTTACAGAGCAGGAGATAAAAACGTTTAAAGTAAGGAAACCATTTTGTTTGGCTAGGGCTGCATAAACAGAAACAAAAGTGGTTTAACTCCTAAATGGTAGAGAATGGCAGTGAGACATCGAAGGCATGATTGATACACACACTGCTTCATTAAGGTAAACTTGTTTTGGTGACTATATTATCTCTTTAAATTAAATCTCTAGACCGGGGATATGAAATCTTTGGCAGTCCAGATGTTTTGGACTTCATCCCCCATAATGCTCTAACACCCATATTGCTGGCACAGCATCATGGGAGGTGTAGTTCAAAACATCTGGAGTGCCAAAGGTTGCCTATGCCTGCTCTAGACCCATTGTAATGGTTAAGGTGCCAGGAATGTCCTGGTTGTTCGAGTCCTGGCTGTTTGCTAATGGTTTGACTACTCACTTGGGGCTCACCTGGCACCGTTCTGTGACTCAATAAAAACCAGAGAGCTCTCCGCTCAAAGCTAAGTCCAGTGAGGCAGAGTTTAGCTCATTGGCTGTGGGCAACCAAGCAGGAGCTTCCAGCTCTAAATCCAAGAAAGGAAGAACAGGGAGCAGCTACCAATGGACCCCATGTAAGAAGCACCATAATCACTACAAGACACTTGCATATATATATACATAAATGCACCTTTTACATGTATTCACACACACTTCCTTTATAAACAGATATATTATCCTTTCACAGGTAGATGCACATTTTACCTATATGTGCATACATATACTATACCTAACTCATCCACATAAACATATATTTAACAATACACTGTCATATACATGAAAATTCACACTTTACCTTATACATACATACATACGTTTATTATACCTTTTTTGGAGGGACATTTTTTCTATGCAAACATCCCACGTACATAAGTCTCTATATTTTACTATAAGCCACATGTGGTTTTTTTTTATCTCTCAGTTATGCCTAATCTATAATCATATATCCCAGTCCTTTGGACACTCCTTGCCCCTTATTTTTATCTTCCTCCTTTTCTTTCTCAAACTCCTAATTTGTTATGTTCAATTTCATTTACCTAATTATTTTTTTAGTTTAGATTTTTGTTCCTTTTCCACCCATATTTCATAAGAATTTTTAATTAACCAGTGATTCTGGCGATGGTATCAACACACAAAAAATGAAACAGAATTGCATTAAATTTAAAAGAGCATTTGTATATGTTGTAATAACATTTATTTTGTTTATATGGCATTTCCATTTGTGCCTTTACCTGTGATGCATTGTAACTCTTTTTGCATACTTATTTTTGCAAGGAGTGTTTCTTGTAGAAAAATTACCTTTCATAACTCCTGTTTTTTACATATGATCTTTTTTTTCATAACTAAAAAAACATGCGCTTGTATTTTATTCATGATGTTTAATCCCTTAATGTTTATTATTGGAAGCCTCAGGCAAGTTCTTATTTTGATCATCCTTTTCCAGAGAAGCACAATTCTTTGCCATATGTTTCCATCTCCCACCTCCTGTGATTTTACAAGAATGCCTAAATTAGCACAGAAATATTATATTCACGTTTGATTTCCCTCTCTGTGCAAAGAAAATGTAATATTCTAGTTCTCTAGAAAATATTTAGCCACAGACATACACTATAAAATAGGTAAATTATTTTATGGAAAACCCTTGAAATACTGAGATATGTTAACACTGTAAATAAGAAACACAATACAAAAAAAGATGATATAAAGTAACCTCTCAAATAGCCCTCTGCCTTATTTATTGCACCAGAAAAAATGGATGGTTAGTACAGGTTGTAACTCCTCTATGCTTGTAACCACAGCAATTTCATTCCAACACATTACTGCTTTAAACGTTTTTGATAATGCTTTAATGTTTAGTTGTTTTTACATGCTTTAAAGTGTCGAAACACGTTTTTTTTAGGCACGTGCATATTATGTCATATTCTGGCTCCCAATATCAGTAAACGGCGAGCAAGGGAGCAGAGCCGAGAGATTACAGCTCCCTCGCCGCCTCGGATGGTAAGCCGCCCGTCGGGGGGGTCTCTATTAGCTGGCCAGCAGGTCAGCTCTTGGCCCCCCCCATGACAGGGGAATTACAGGGTAACCCTCACTGGGCGTTTGGAGGCGGCATTTTTTCCCGCCCCCTAAATAGTGCCGCCCAAGGCAAATGCCTAGTTTGCTTTGGGCTAAATACATCCCTGCTGCTATTTCTAACTGGATGACTGCTCACTTCCTTAAACCTAACATGTCCAAAAGAGCACTTCTTATCTTTCACGTCTGTCTCCCTCTAAGTCAATGGCACTACCATCAGCTGTACCTCACAGGGTCATTGCCTAGGTGTTCTCTTTGACTCCAACGTCTTATTCGGCCCTCATGTCCAATTTATCTCTAATTCCTGCCACTTCCATCTCAAAAGCAAATTGCATCTGACCCTATTTAATGCCGGATGTGGCTGCAGTGGCGTCTCCAGGATTCATATTTAGGGGGGTACATAAGGGGCCAGGGACAAAAGTAGGGGGGCAGTTATAAAACAAGTAGATAGGTGTATGTGTGTATAATATATATATATTTATATTATACACACATACACACATACATATATATATTATACATACACACACACACACACACACATATACAGGGCTTGACAAATGCCAGGCTAGAGATTTTGCCCTGGCACCTGGCATTTTTTCAACCCTTTGATAAGCCGCGAAGGAAACATTGAAGCCAGCCGTCGTGGGGAGCATGGAGGCGGCGTGCGAGGGAGCTGTAACCTTCCTGCTGTTCCTCTCTGCTCCATTGCACACTGTTCAGTGACATGCTGTCACTCCGGCCCTGGCATCACTACCGAGAGCGCGCAGGAGAGCAGACAGAAACTGCAGGAAGATTGAGAGGAGACACACTGGATGCCAGGAAAAGATCCACTCAGCTCTCCCGCAGGTAGGGAGACTGGGTGGATTTAAATATAAATAAAAATAGCAATTTGTGAGTGTGTGAGAAAATGTATGTGTGTGTGTGTGTGTGTCTTAGAGTGTGTGTGTGTGTCTCAGTCAGAGGGTGTGTCTGTCACTGTATGTCTGTAAGTGTGTGTCTCAGTCAGAGATTGGGGGCAGATCTTGCGTACAGTGAGGCGATCTTCCATGCAGGGGCAGAGCTTGTGTTCGGGGGAAGCTGCTGCACTGTGGCGGAACTAACATAGAGTGGGCCCTGGTGCAAAAACTGTTTTATGGCCCCTGAAGACACATTCCCATGGGATGGCCCTAATTGCATGGGCCACTTGATAGGCCCCGGTGTAACCACAAGACCAACACTGCCTGTAGTTCCACCGGTGCGCCATCTTTATTACAGGCGAGACACTTTTTCACGGAAACTGGAAAATCTTTTCAGGAGATGCAAGATAATTTCCCATGGTGTTTAGAATGGGCTGTTGTGAAGTGTGTGTGTGTACAGGAGGCTGTTTATGGTGTACTATGTGTAACTAGGGGCTGTAGTGTGAGCACAAGCATCAAGTATAGGAGCTTTTGAGATTGTGTGTGTGCTGACAGGGCCTGTAAAGTATGTGCGTGTGCATCTAGGGTCTGCAGTATAAGTGTATGTGTACAATGTTGCATTGTGTGCTTATCAAGGAGCTGTAGTGTGTATGTATGCACGATTCAGTGTGTAATGAGGTGAAGCATGTATGTATGCATGTGTGTGGGGGGGTGAAGGTATGTGGGAAAGAAGTGTGTATGTGGGTGAGAGGTGCACTGTGTGTGTATGCAAAGGTGTACTCTGAGTTAGTGGGGGTGTACTGTATGTGGGGGTTCACTGTCTGTTAGGGTGTACTGTGTTCAGGGGGTATAGAGAGTGGGATAAAGAAGAGCTTTACCATGGTTACTTTAATAATTGTCTTTAAAAAAAAAAAAAAAGAAGAATATTCCCCTTTCCCTGATCTTACCTTGCAGGGAGGGGGTGGCACAATCAGATCCGTGGTGGTTGAGAAGGTTGTCTATCCATCGGGTACAGGGGAGGTGACGAGATGAGAGGTATCTCTCCTGGAGCTCAAGCACTTACATACTAACCAACAGACTGTTTCCCCCATACACATACACAGACAGCTTCCCCCATACACAGACTGACCCATACACACACAGACTGCCCCCACAAAGACTGACCCATACACACACAGACTGCTCCACCCCACAAAGACTGACCCATACACACACACACAGACTGACCCCCCTACACACACAGACTGACCCTCCCACACACACAGACTACCCCCCACACACACAGACTACCCCCCACACACAGACTGACCCATACACACACAGACTGACCCCCCCCACAGAGAGACCCCCACACACACACAGACTGCCCCCACACACACAGACTGACCCCCACACAGACCGACCTCCACACAGACTGATCCATACACACAGACTGACCCCCACACACAAACTGACCCCCACACACACAGACTGACCCCCACACACATAGACTGGCCTATATAGATACACAGACTGAGCCCCCCCACACACACAGACTGACCCACCCCACACACAGGCCGACCCATACACACACACACACACAGACTGACCCCCTCACCCCACACACACACAGAGACTGAACCACACACTGACTCACATTTACCAGCAGCTGCCTGGATGCCTCTGTGCAGAGCTGAGTTTCCTCTCCGTCTCTCCCCTGCGCTGCTCTCTATGACCCAGGAGGAAGTCCTTCCAGCACAGTGCCCCCTCTGGCTGCTAGTGGGAAAAAGGTGGAACACAGTTCCACAGTGACAATGCTGCTGCGGCTTGTGAAGGGAGACTCAGTGTGCTGGACTTGGGAGGGCACAAGGTGCATGATGTAGTAAAGGTCATCGCCCCCTCTAGTGACACCCCTGTGTGGCTGGTCCATGTTGCTATTCCCTCTCACCTTGACAACTGCAATCCGTTTCTCAGTGCTTCTCATTGGTCTTACATGTTCCCAACTTGCCCCGTTAACCCCTTCCCGACCGAGGACGGTTCAGGACCGTCATCGGGATTTTCCCATTGCGGACCGATGATGGTCCTGAACCGTCCTAACGGTTTCCGTTACTTACCTGATCGCCGTCGTTCCCCCGGCGGCGATCAGCGTTGCTCCCGGTGTGGGGAGACTGCCTGCAGCCCAGACAGTCTCCCCACACTGATTTAGGACCCCTGGGGCCATGTGATCGCTTAACACAGCGATCACATGGTCACAATGGGTGTCCATAGTGCTGCCTGCAGGGGGACTGCCTGTGCTGACAGGCAGTCTCCCTGCTAGTGTAAAATCAAAAATAAAAATAAAGTTAATGTTAATAAAAAAAATAATAATAATTATATATGTGTATATATGATATATAGACATATATTATATCTATATAATATATGTCTATATATCATATATATATAATGTCATACTAAGTGTATTTTTATATTAATATGTACTTATATTAATATAAAAATACACTTATAATTAAATTACACACGTATATATATAATATATATAATAACTATATAGATTGTATATATATATTATTATAAAATATAAATAATAAGTAATTTAAATTAAATAAATTTTTTTAAAAATAATAATAAAACATTTTAAAAAAATTATATAGCTATATGAAATTTTATTCTAACTGTATTTTAAAATTAATATATATATATTTATATCAAAATACACTTAGAATGAATTTGTATATATATCTATATATATAAAAATAAATAAAAATAATAAGAAATATACATATGTCCATATACAAAATTACATAAATAATTATATAAATATACACGTAGACTTCAGATATATAAATATGCATATATATTTAAATTCTACGTGCGTATTTATGTAATATTTTACATAATTCAGTAATTTTATTGATTGCAATTTGAGGGACCTGCCTGCCAACCCAGGCCGAAATTCCAGAGAATTGAATTTGTTAGCACTGTATTTTACCCTGTAACGTTCTACGACACCCTAAAACCTGTACATGGGGGGTACTGTTTTACTCGGGAGACTTCGCTGAACACAAATATTAGTGATTCACAACAGTAAAACATATCACAGCGATGATATTGTCAGTGAAAGTTACTTTTTTTTGCATTTTTCACACACAAACAGCACTTTTACTGATGATATAATTGTTGTGATACGTTTTCCAGTTTTTAAACACTAATATATGTGTTCAGCGATGTCTCCCGAGTAAAACAGTACCCACCATGTACAGGTTTTATAGCATTTTTGAAAGTTACAAGGTCAAATACATGGGTCAAATATTTTTACATTGAAAATGGCCAGGTTGGTTACGTTGCCTTTGAGAGCATATGGTAGCCCAGGAATGAGAATTACCCCCATGATGGCATACCATTTGCAAAGAAGACAACCCAAGGTATTGCAAATGGGGTATGTCCAGTCTTTTTTAGTAGCCACTTGGTCACAAACACTGGCCAAAATTAGCGTTCAATTTAGTTTTTTTACTTTTTTCACACACAAACAAATATGAATGCTTACATTGGCCAGTGTTTTCGACTAAGTGGCTACTAAAAAAGACTGGACATACCCCATATTGAATACCCTGGGTTGTCTACTTTAAAAATATGTACATGTGGGGTGTTATTCAGAGATTTATGACAGATAATAGTGTTACAATGTCACTATTGATAAATTTTAAAAATGTATGTTTTGAAACCGCAATATCCTACTTGTACCTATAGCCCTATAACATGCAAAAAAAGCAAAAAAGCTCGTAAACACTAGGTATTTTTAAACTCAGGACAAAATTTTGAATCTATTTAGCAGTTTTTTTCATTCGCTTTTGTAGATGAGTAAAAGATTTTTCAAGTAAAAGTCAAAAAACATGTATTTTTTTAAATTTTTCATCATATTTTTTTTATTTTTTTTAAATTAAAATACATGAGATTATATAAATAATGGTATGTAAAGAAAGCCCCTTTTGTCCTGAAAAAAACTATATATAATTTGTATGGGAACAGTAAATGAGAGAGCGGAAAATTACAGCCAAACACAAACACCAGAAAAGTGTAAAAATATTCCTGGTCGCAAATGTACAACATCGCAAAAACAGTCCAGTCCTTAAGGGGTTAAAGTCTATAGTGAATGTTGTGGCGAGGTTCATCTTCCTGCCAAATTCAACTTAAAATGCAACTTATAATGACTTATAGTTTCAAAATTATTTAACATTTTCATGGCAAGCATCTTTAGTACTTAGTAGAACACTCTTTTGCTGATATGACCTGCTGAAAATTATATGCATAGCCATTTATAGTATATTTACTGTATAAATAATGGATTTTATTATTTAAATCATATTTTTTATTTTTTTGCTTATTTAAATTAAATATTTTTTTTAATTTAAATCTGATTTCTTCTAATAAAATGATATTGGAGGAAAAATGTATCTAGAGATTGTTTTCTATTTGAGATACATTATAATCCAAAGGTTATTCAGCATGAAATAGTGATTAGTTATGAAGCATGAGGCTGTACATTCATGCATTACTTACATTTTTGGTAAATTAATTTTATTAATCCAAGTAATGGAACTTGTGTTAAATTTTGTGTACAAAATTCAGAAGAAAAACATTAATCCCATTGTTATTCTGCAAATCTATACACACATAATGAATGCTCCAAACATGAGCGATGAACCAATGCAACTGGGGATATTCCATCTTGCCATAATTTCATTTGTATCTATATATTTCTAATGCTGTATAATAAAATGAGTTTGTATGTACCTGTTAAACTAATCTTAAAAATTTATTTTTTTAAATATAAAATATTCATCTGGTTGTAAATGTTAAAGATTATGACAACCAGCAAGAATAAGTCTTTATGCTAAAAAATCATGATTTAAAATCGAGTCTTACTGACTAGTGATTTAAATGTCTAGCTCTAAGTTTACTATTTAGGTCCCCGACACCCCCTGCTCTCATTAAAAGGCAATTTTACTAATGTTTTTTCAGAATCACGTGTGTCCACTCTGCCCCCATTCTGCATCCTTGACTGAGATAATCAAACTTGATTATCTCAGCCAATCGAATTCTTTCCCATAGGAAAGCATTGGGAGGATATTGCACATGAGCGGCAAAATGCAGTGCATAGTCTGCAGTGCATAGTGTGGAGATGCTGAACATCAGTGCTGCTTAAAAGGCAGTGTTTGCATTAAAACGACTTAAGTGACAGGCAGTAGACACCAGAACAATTACATTAAGCTGTAGATGTTCTGGTGATTATGGTGTCCTTTTACATATCTGTATGTCTTACTGGGGTTAATACTCCAGAGAGGGAATGGAGTAGGCATGACCAGGTAGGAATATGGAGTAGAGATCTAAGAGATCTCAATATCGTCACCAATTAATAGCATCAATACAAACAGGGTCGGACTGGCCCACCGGTATACCAGGAAATTTCCTGGTGAGCCGCTGCATTTGCACAGCAGAAGATTATTCATATTTATTTTTTCCTACCTCTGGTTTTTCTTTGGAGGCTGGGACAGACTGGCAGGTAGGTGGCCATAGTGAGTCTGTCAGGGGCTGGTACACAGGCAGTGGTGGCAGCCAGCTAGCAGCAGGGGAAGAGAGGCCTGAGAGGCTCTCCCACAAAAGCTCATTTGTGGTTTCCAGCACAGCATGGCCAGTCTGCTAGGAGCCCACCAGCACAATCTTACTCCACCCCCGAGTCTCACCCAGCTGACCTTTCACACCTGAAAAGGAAAACTCATGAAGACTACCCTCAGGTTCCCCATTGCCAGTAACAGGTAATTGCATGTTACCCAGCAGCCAATGACTGATAGTGGTTTTGTGTGTGTGTGTGTGTGTGTGTGTATTTATCAGTGAGGTTGTGTGTGTCAGTGAGCTTATACAAAGCTTGTGTGTCTCAGTAAGCTTGTCATTAGTGAGCTTGTGTTTGTGTATTGTTGTGTCTGTAGTGTGCTTGTGTGTATCTGTCACTGAACTTGTAGTGAGCTAGTTTGTTGTGAGCTTGTGTATGGGTCAGAGAGCTTGTGTGTGTGTCAGTGAGTTTGTGTGTGTTGGTGAGCTTGTCTATAGTGAGCTTGTAAGTGTGTCACTGAGCTTGCCTTTAGTAAGCTTGTTTGTGTCATTTAACTTTTTTTTAAAATCATTGTTTTTATTGTTTTTAGTCACAAATAAATATTGGGGTACAGAAGAAAGAAGGGATTATTGATTAATCAATTAATCGTAACATAGTGGGGTTCTTCAGCACCTGGTGCACTTCACACAACAACATTCGGATATTCTTTGCATTTGTTACAAGTGCAGAATAGTCTTCTAGCATAGGCACAGCCAGGCTAGTGTGTCATTGAACTTGATTGTTTTGAGCTTGTTTTGGTCAGAGAGCTACTGTGTGTATTTGTGTCAGTGAACTTGTCTGTAGTGTGCTTGTGTGTATCAGTGAGATTTTCTGTAATGAACTTGTGTGTCATTGAGCTTGTGTGTATCAGTGAGCTTGTCTGTAGTGTGCTTGGGTGAGTGTGTGCAAGTGAGCTTGTAGTGAGCTTGTGCGTGTCAGTAAGCTTATCTGTAGTAAGCTTGTGTATGGGTCAGAGAGCTTGTGTGTGTCTGTGAGCTTGTCTGTAAATAGCTTGTTTGTGTCAATGAGCCTCTCTGTAGCTTGTGTCTGTCAGTGAGCTTCTCTGTAATGAGCTTGTGTGGGAAGAGAGCTTGTGTGTGCTTGTGTCACTGAGCATGTGTGCCAGTGCATTTTTTTGTAGTGAGCTTGAGTGTGTCAGTAAGCTTGTCTTTAGTGTGCTTGGGTGAGTGTGTGTAAGTTGGCTTGTATTGAGATTGTGTGTGTCAGTAAGTTTGTCTGTAGTGAGCTTAGTCAGAGAGTGTGTGTGTGTGCCTTTGAGCCTGTCTGTAGTGAGTTTGTTTGTGTCAGTAATACTGTCTGTAGTGAGCTTGTGTGTGTTTGTGTCAGTGAGCTTGTGTGTGTCAGTGAGCGTGTCTGTAGTGAGCTTGCATGTGTTTGTTTCAGTTAGTTTGTAGAGAGCTTGCCAT
>OW240913.1:136164984-136213808 GCA_933207985.1 Pelobates cultripes | reverse complement strand
TATCCACTGTTAGCTTAACACACCCGCTTTAAGGACACTGACTGCTATTCAATCTATAACAGTGAAAAAGATTATTTTTTTTTTAAATCCAAACTATTGTGACACCAGATCTAATTAGTGGCACTTGTCAGCGTATCCACTGTTAGCGTAACACACCCGCTTTAAGGACACTGACTGCTATTCAATCTATAACAGTAAAAAAAGTTTTTTGTTTTTAAATCCAAGCTATTGTGACACAGGATCAATTAGTGGCACTTGTCAGCGTATCCACTGTTAGCGTAACACACCCGCTTTAAGGACACTGACTGCTATTCAATCTATAACAGTGAAAAAAGTGTTTTTTGTTTTTAAATACAAGCTTTGTGTCACCAGATCTAAGTGGTGGCACTGGTCACCGTATCCACCGTTAGCGTAACACACCCGCTTTAAGGACACTGACTGCTATTCAATCTATAACAGTAAAAAAGTTTTTTGTTTTTAAATCCAAGCTATTGTGACACCAGATGTAATTGGTGGCACTGACTGGGGAAATGGGCACAGTATGCACTGTGAGCCTGACACAGAAGCTGGCAGCAGTGGCAGACAACTGACTGCTATTCAATCTATAACAGTGAAAAAAGTTTTTTGTTTTTAAATCCAAGCTATTGTGACACCAGATGTATTTGGTGGCACTGACTGGGGAAATGGGCACAGTATGCACTGTGAGCCTGACACAGAAGCTGGCAGCAGTGGCAGACAACTGACTGCTATTCAATCTATAACAGTGAAAAAAGTTTTTTGTTTTTAAATCCAAGCTATTGTGACACCAGATGTAATTGGTGGCACTGACTGGGGAAATGGGCACTGTGAGCCTGACACAGAAGCTGGCAGCAGTGGCAGACAACTAAGTGCATTTACATTAGATAGAAAAAAAAAATCCAAAAAAAGCATACCCTTATCCCTAACCTAGCTATGCTTTTCCCTATCTTATGAACAGCAGCTACACTTTCCCTCCTCTTACTAAGCATGCAGCTTGAGAATGAATCTAAAATGGATGCCGTCCAGTAGGTGGGAGGGTCTGCTAGGGAGGCTGTGCTGCTAATTGGCTGGAATGTGTCTGCTGACTGTGAGGTACAGGGTCAAAGTTTACTCAATGATGACGAATAGGGGGCGGGTCGAACCGCGCATATGTTCGCACGCCGTGGCGAACGCGAACATGCTATGTTCGCCAGGAACCGTTCGCCGGCGAACCGTTCGGTACATCACTATTTATAAATCAAGTGAGAAGAAGTATATTTATATTTACTTATAAATAGACATTGTGTTTTTAAAGCTCCTCCTTTTTATCCTCTATTGGACACTTCTCAGTTAAACTGTGAATAAAATAAGTATTTAGTGGCTGTCCCTTAACTTTTTTCCTATCAATCATCTCCTTGTTTGGCACCACGGATATAACACTGAATCGCAAATTAAACGAAACGGCTAATTTATTGTCCAATTACTTTATTTCAATATTTGACAGCAAATGCACAAGTCAGACAATTATTGGTTTTATTGATGTGCTTATTCGATTGAAACAACTAAATTTAACCACATTTGTCTTTAGTAAATATGAGAATTGTAAATCCATGTGGTTAGTTTTATATTTTTAACCAAATATTCATAATATATGTATATAGTTGTGCTCAAAAAATTGCATACCCTTGGAGAATTGGTAATATATGTACCATTTTTAAAGAAAACACGAGTGACCAGGCAAAACACTTTTCTTTTATTTCTTATGGGATTCATATTCAACTGTAGGTTATAGCAGAATGGCACAATCATAAAACAAAACATGGCAACAAAGAAAAAATTAAATGACCACTGTTCAAAAGTCTGCATACCCTTAGTTCCCAATACTGTGCATTGACCCCTTTAGCATCAATGATGTGCTGTCTTTTGTAATAGTTGTCTATGAGGTCCCTAATTCTTGCAGGTGGTATAGCTGATCATTCGTCTTGGCAAAATGCCTCCAGGTCATGCAAAGTCTTTGGTCGTCTGCACGTTTGGTCGTCTGCACGTTTGAAATTTCCCCAGAGTGGCTTGGTGATATTAAGGTCATGCTTGGCCTTGTGCTTAGGATCATTGTCATGCTGGAAAGTACAAGAGCATCCCATGTGCAGCCTTCGTGCAGAAGAATGCAAATTGTCTGCCAGTATCTTCTGATAACATGCTGCATTCATCTTGCCATCAATTTTTCACAAGATTCCCTGTGCCTTTAAAGCTTACACACCCCAAAACATCAGTGAGCCACCACAATGCTTCACAGTGGGGATGGTATTATTTTCTCTATAGGCCTTGTTGACCCCTCGCCAAACATAGCATTTAGGGTTGGAACCATAAAGCTCTATTTTGGTCTTGTCACTCAGAAGTACAGTGTGCCAGAAGCTGTGAGGTGTTGTCGGCCATATTGTAACTGGGCTTTTTTTGTGGCATTGGTGCAGGAAAGGCTTCTTTCTGGCAACTCGACTATGCATCTAATTTTTGTTCAGGTATCATCGTGTTGTGCTCCTTGAAACAACCACACTGTATTTTCCAGAGCAGTCTGTATTTCTCCTGATGTTACCTGTGGGTTTTTATTTGTATCCCAAACATTTATTCTGGCAGTTGTGACTGAAATCTTTCTTGGTCTACCTGGCCTTGGCCTGATATCAAGAGATCCCCAAATTTTCCACTTCTTAATAAGTGATTTAATAGTACTGAAAATAATATGGCGTATACTGCGCCCAAAGATCATAAGTACATAGAGCTTCAGAGAGTACATTGCTGTGAAACTCAAAAAAAGAGACAATAATGGTACAGTACAGTATGATAAAGTGCAAATTATGCAGATAGTAGCTATAGGAAAACCACTCACATTTATTAGAGCTCTGCTGTATTGCGCGTGGACGGTGCAATCCCTGTCTAAGGATATATGGTGATATAAGTGGTGCTGTTCCTCCAGATGCAAGTGCAGATATGCGTGGTATATATGAAAGTAGAAGAGCAGAAAAACTCCAATGGTGTAGTAAGTACTATAATATGAGATTAAAAAGAAGTAATGTACTTACATTTTTGAGAGCCAGGCTTGCTCTAGTTATAACAGCATGGGTGGTATAATCCCCACCTCAGGATTTTATGGTACAAGGTAGCAAACAGGAGACAAATAGTTATGTGCAGATTGTCCCACTTGACCCACTTGACGCGTTTCTCCTTTCCAGAGGCTTTTTCAAAAGTGTCACTTTTGAAAAAGCCTCTCTACAGGCGAAACATGTCAAGTTCTTATGTTTTTTATACAATAAATAGTTATTATACCACCCATATACCTCCCATGCTGTTATAACTAGAGCAAGTCTTGCTCTCAAAAATGTTAGGGGCACTCACAGCCCTCGAATCAGCCAAGACCTGTTATGAGCACACTGCTCACACTCCCTATAAAATCCCTATAAAACGGCTGATCTGCAAATAAGGGATATGATACACTCAATATCAGGCAACTCACGTTACTTATGTTTCTGTTACAATTTTCAAAGTACACCAGTCCACGGCGGCTACACACATCGGGGCTCACGTAACAGCCTATAATGCCCTACTAAACTCCGCCACATGACCAACTGCCCTTGTCAGATGCAGCACTAAGGTCTCAACTTGCATACCTCTTGATTTTACCCTCCGTTTTCATTTTTATTTCCCATTATTGATGATTTCTTTTCAAATATAGCGAACACAAAGACACCAAGGCTCAACCTCAAAGAAGGAATATCGCAGAATAGTTTAAGTTATCTCGGGGTTGTGGGTCTAGCTTTGTGCAATGCACTAATGACAGATCTTGTAACACAACCTGTTAAAAAAATATAATATGGGTGCAGTTCATCTAGACAACTTATGTATAACCACCAATCTTGCATACAGCTATGACGCTTCTTTTATATATGTCACTGTACCTCATGATTTGTTAACATGCACCTACAAAATAAATTATATAATTTTTTTTAAAATTTTTTAAAGCCACAGGTGTGGAAAGTTAACCTTTAATTGCCATTTTAAACTGTGTGTGTCACCTTTTGTGTCTGTAACAAGGCCAAACATTCAAGGGTATGTAAACTTTTGATCAGGGCCACATGGGTGATTTCTGTTATCATTATAATTTAAAGAGGAGCCGAACAACTATGAGATGATAAATGGCTTCATATGATCACTATCCTTTTAATAAAATATTTTTTTTGCGTGATCAGTCATATTTTCTATATATATTATAACAAAACAAGTAACTGCAATAGGCAAGATATAATTCAAATAGTCTTGTATAACATATTAATAACTGAAATAAGATATTTGCTTTTGGGGAGCGGGGCCAGACCGCCATGCTGAACAGTCACATAGAAAATCAGCTCCTGCAGATTCACGGCAATAATGCTGAAATCCGATATATAACCTAAATAAAGCCAAGAGGCACAAGGGTGCTAGCACAGAAGTGACACTTTCCCCTGTGAATTCTGACCTCTTGTGAGGGCTCTTTGATGACATGGTAGCTGAGGCCTACTCTGGTGGTGAGTGGGGTGGACGACCGCCGCCCCGCTATCCTGCCCAGTGGTGCACAGCTGTACCTTTGATGACACGTGGTGCTGGCCCTGTTCCCTCCTCCTCGTTTCAGAGGCCCAGTTACAGCTTGGAGTAGCTAACATAGATCTGAGTCAAACGGCCCTGGTTGAGAGAATTGGGGCAAAGCGGTGCGAGAAACCTGTACCAGTGGCAGTCGGGCAAAGCACGTCAGATTGTTACGATCCTCACAGAACGGACTGCACATTCCCACAGAGAGCAAACACAAGCCGGGAGAATCCAGCGATATCACTGGACTTATCCTGTCACCATGCAGGGAAGCTGTACATGCTGCGACTGAGGCCAAGATGCACATGGGCACCCAAACCCAAACGGGACTGCTAAGTCAATTGTCCCATGCCTCATATTGGCTCTATATGTAACTGTTGATGACCCACTGTTTTTCCTTGCGATTTTGTGTTACTCTTTTACTTTTATGTTATTTTTTATAATCTACCACTCAGACCACCTCTCCTTGTTAGCAATGAGGACATACCTCACATCAGGCAAACCCAGGAATTATATACGACTGGGTTTGTGGTTGGGAGTTATGGAACTGTCTGTTTGTGTACATTTGACACTACTTGTGATTTACTAGATGCCACCCTGTGCTCATTGTAGGTGCAGGGTGTGTATAATTGTTTATTCTTAAATATTTTCTGTGCTCTCCTGTTCTGCTGATGCTTTCTATCAACACAGTGGATTTGGCTGTGGAGCATGTACAGCACCTACTATTGGTAGCAAACAAGAAAAAGGAAACTCAAAAGGCTGGAAAGTGGGAGGGGAGGAAAAGACACTCCCGTATCCCAATGCCGAGCCTCCAGAGTATAGAGGTCACCTGGACTGGTAAAAGGGGGTAACCCTGGAAATTGTAGAAAAAAGGAAGAAAAAAAACCCAAAAAGGGATGTCTTATATAAAGACCGCCCAGAGGGTAAATACCCAGTCCAATCTCAACAGTAGTGTAGTTGCCAAAAAATAAAAAAGCCTTTATTGAAATCTATTAAAAAACCTGGGTAATCAGTGATGGACAGAATAATATAGGGAGAAATATGTATGGTAGGAACAAGGCTAATCAAGAGCCAACCCTCACAAGAAACGGAGAGGGGATAGAAGGCAATATGTACCCCCATACATAACTCAGGTAACAAAGCAGTAGGAAAGAACAGGGAAAGGGAGAAACACACACTCCCAACCAAACAGTAGTGCTATGCTAATACCCTATCTCCTATAAAACACCTTCGTGGGTGTTCTAATCTAAATGCTGTCATAACATCTGAAGCCCCAGGTACACACACATACTAGAAAAACATAAATGAAAAGGTGCTCAGAGCAAAGTGCTCAAGAGAGTATTAAAAACACAGAAGAACCCGACGTACGTTTCGGCGTGACCACACGCCGTCCTCAGGGGTATCAGCAGTGAGCAAAAAACTGTCCGGGTGGTAAATTTATACCTTAAGCTCATAAGCTTTATTGTAATCACCTGTGATTGTGTCTAAATTGCTCCGGTCCTCCTGTGAATGGGGCTGTGGGGGTGTGGTGTAACACACCATAGTGTCAGCCCACATTTCTATGTCAGAGGTAGCCAGAACAGAAATCAGGTGAAAGGCAATTAACCCTTTGAGTGCCCCGCCCGGAACAGATATAAATGGATACTTACTATATCTAAAAGGCAGTATCCATAGCTTAACAGTTAACCCTTGGAATGTCCAAATTGTATCATATAGGTCAAGTGTGTGGATTGATTCTTATGGCTGTATTGTGTAGCTTTAGTACAATTAAAGAAACAACTTATAACCGTTGTGAACCAGTAAGGGATAAGTACAATGGCTATATGGGCAGTCATACACAGAAGCCGACAATTCTTTTATTGCCACTGTAAATAGTAACCCATTAGTTTATGCAACACAAAACAGACCCCTAAACTCTTAGACCTATAATACAGGTAAAATTAATGGACATATGAACACCAAATATAATAGAAATAAATAAAGAATATATACATATATACAGACATAACTTAAGATACCATTTATTATCAGAATTATTGCAGTACTTTAAATAAACGGGGAATATGAAAACCCTTCATTTAGCCCCAGGGGAGATAGCGTTTTGAGATGGTAAATCCAAAACGCCTCTCTTTGTCTTAGTTTTAGGTCCCAGTTTCCTTTCCTAGGAGGCTGTGGTACATGTTCAAGACCCATGAACCGGATGCCTGCCGAGGAGTGATTGTGATGTAGATGTAAATGCCTTGAGACGGGTGTTTCCAAACGTCTCTTGACAGAATTTACATGTTCACGTATCCTTAGCCTGAAGTGGCGAAAAGTCTTGCCTACATATTTTAGGCCACAGGAGCAAGACAGTAGGTAAACTACTCCTGTTGTGTTACAATTAAAGAAGGAACGTGGTTTGAAATTCATTAAGCCCTTGCTGTCAGAGGCCCTCTTGGTAATAAACGGGCATGCACTGCAGTGACCACATTGGAAAGAACCCATTGGTAGGTATTTTTGAAAATAACCTGACGGGGACGTAGTTGAGAGGTGACTAGGTGCTAGGATATCTCTCAAGTTTTTGCCCCTCCGTGCTGTAATTGAAGGGAGTGATGGCAGAATTTCCTTCAGATGCTTATCTGATTGGAGGATAGGCCAGAATTTTTGAAAGACATTCAGCATAGTGTCCCATCCTGCATCATATGTACCTATGCAGCGTATTTTATTTTCCTCAGTCTTACGACCCCCATCTGTAATTAGGGTTTCCCGTTCAGTGTGGATTGCCCTCAGATAGGCTCTTTTTAGAACCCTATTTGGGTAACCTTTGGCCTTAAACATGTGACGCAGCTCATTTGCTTTTAATTTGAACTCCTCCATCGTGGAGCAGTTTCGTCGAAGTCTCAAATATTGGCCTATTGGGATACCGGATTTGAGTGATATGGGGTGATGACTAGACCAGCATAGCAGGTTATTTGAGGCTGTCTTCTTTCTGTACAAGGTTGTTTCAATTTTGCCTTCTTTAGATACCTGTAGTGCTAGATCTAGAAAGCAAAGGTTTTGACCCCCTACTTCACTAGTGAATCGTAAGTTAAAATCGTTGCTGTTCAGCAGACATACAAATTCTTTGAATCTCTCTGATGTATCAAGCCAAATCAAAAACACATCATCGATGTATCTTTTCCAATAGAAGATCTGATTAGTGTATGATTTCAGCTTAGGATCTGCCCTAATACACCTTTCCCACCAGCCTAGATGGAGATTGGCATATGAGGGCGCACAAGACGTCCCCATAGCTGTACCAGTGGTCTGGTGGAAGATTTTGCCATTGAACAGAAAGATATTACGAGTCAAAATGAATTCAAGTAATTCCATTACAAAATTCACATAATGTTCAGGTAGGTCAGTTTCAAGATTTAATAGTTGACGGGTATGTTTAATACGTAGGTTATGAGGAATTGAGCTGTAAAGGGCCTCCACGTCAAGGCTACACAGGATAGCGTTTGGAGGTAAAGTAAGGTTGGTCAATAAATGCAACATTTGTTTAGTATCTCTAAGGAAAGATGGTAGCTTCTGTACTACTGGGGACAGAATCTTATCCACATAAATGCTTACATTCTGAGTTAGATTATCACAACCAGAAACTATCGGCCTACCGGTCGGATCGGTTAGTGATTTGTGCACTTTAGGCAAGCAATAAAAAGTAGATAGACATGGTTGTTTGGTGCACATAAATTCAAACTCATCCTGATTAATGAGTTGATGATTCACAGCCTTAGTAAGCATAGTTTTTAACTACTACTTTATTTAAAGTACTGCAATAATTCTGATAATAAATGGTATCTTAAGTTATGTCTGTATATATGTATATATTCTTTATTTATTTCTATTATATTTGGTGTTCATATGTCCATTAATTTTACCTGTATTATAGGTCTAAGAGTTTAGGGGTCTGTTTTGTGTTGCATAAACTAATGGGTTACTATTTACAGTGGTAATAAAAGAATTGTCGGCTTCTGTGTATGACTGCCCATATAGCCATTGTACTTATCCCTTACTGGTTCACAACGGTTATAAGTTGTTTCTTTAATTGTACTAAAGCTACACAATACAGCCATAAGAATCAATCCACACACTTGACCTATATGATACAATTTGGACATTCCAAGGGTTAACTGTTAAGCTATGGATACTGCCTTTTAGATATAGTAAGTATCCATTTATATCTGTTCCGGGCGGGGCACTCAAAGGGTTAATTGCCTTTCACCTGATTTCTGTTCTGGCTACCTCTGACATAGAAATGTGGGCTGACACTATGGTGTGTTACACCACACCCCCACAGCCCCATTCACAGGAGGACCGGAGCAATTTAGACACAATCACAGGTGATTACAATAAAGCTTATGAGCTTAAGGTATAAATTTACCACCCGGACAGTTTTTTGCTCACTGCTGATACCCCTGAGGACGGCGTGTGGTCACGCCGAAACGTACGTCGGGTTCTTCTGTGTTTTTAATACTCTCTTGAGCACTTTGCTCTGAGCACCTTTTCATTTATGTTTTTCTAGTATGTGTGTGTACCTGGGGCTTCAGATGTTATGACAGCATTTAGATTAGAACACCCACGAAGGTGTTTTATAGGAGATAGGGTATTAGCATAGCACTACTGTTTGGTTGGGAGTGTGTGTTTCTCCCTTTCCCTGTTCTTTCCTACTGCTTTGTTACCTGAGTTATGTATGGGGGTACATATTGCCTTCTATCCCCTCTCCGTTTCTTGTGAGGGTTGGCTCTTGATTAGCCTTGTTCCTACCATACATATTTCTCCCTATATTATTCTGTCCATCACTGATTACCCAGGTTTTTTAATAGATTTCAATAAAGGCTTTTTTATTTTTTGGCAACTACACTACTGTTGAGATTGGACTGGGTATTTACCCTCTGGGCGGTCTTTATATAAGACATCCCTTTTTGGGTTTTTTTTTCTTCCTTTTTTCTACAATTTCCAGGGTTACCCCCTTTTACCAGTCCAGGTGACCTCTATACTCTGGAGGCTCGGCATTGGGATACGGGAGTGTCTTTTCCTCCCCTCCCACTTTCCAGCCTTTTGAGTTTCCTTTTTCTTGTTATTTAATTATATTGGTGTTACTCACCGTGTGGTCACCACCATTACTATTATCAGTTTTTATAACCTTTTTTCCAAACTACAATGGCAGGCTTTCTGTCTAAAAAACCCAGCGCAAGTACATGGTGTGCGGACGCTGATTCTGTGTTCAGTACTGAAAGTACACTAGATACACTGTCTCCCCCTAATATTCACACCAGCTTTAATAAGCTTACTAAACTCTTTAAACAACAAATTAAGATAAGCTGGGAAGTCTCCACTCTCGAGAAATACATCTCTAAAAATATCATCCCTAGAGGGCTAAGAGTTCAGACCTCTCCATCAAGACAAGTCGAGATGGAAGACTTCTATAAAGAATGGGATGAGGCAGCTACTAAATGCTCAAATACGTTCATGAGTATTATTTGTAAATATGAGTCTATTAAACTATCCAATGTCCAACTAGAACTGGATAAAGAGATTGAGGTGGTCCAGGGTTTTAAAGTAGAACCACAATTTGAATCACTAGAGATAAAACTCAAATCCAATCTGGACAAATTCTCTCACATTATAAAAGTGAGGAAACACCAGAAGTATATGAGAGATATAAAGGACTTTGAACAAGGTAGAATTTACCGTTCTTTTAAAAAGAGATCTAAAGTAGACTCTGACCAATTCAGTACATCTGAGTACGAATCAACCGATACTGAAACTGAAAAACCTCAAACCCCTACTCCTAGGAATCCAACTAAAAGTATTCTAAAAAAGGGGGTGGATTTTTTAGGATTAAGACAAGCGGATCTAACTCAGGGTCCGCACACCAGATACAGGGGCAGAAGTCAGAGACGACGCAGGGAATGATAGCATCCTCTCTGCGTATTATTAATCTCTCTGATACCATCCTTGGTCAGACCGAACTTAGCATATTGGAGAAGGGTCTTTCATTCGTACCCATTCCAACATTCAGCAAGTTCAACTGGACTAAGGATGTAAACCTTTTTGTGAGAAAGCTTGCCTTGTATAAATACCATGCAGTACGTAAAGAAACTAAGGCCCAAAGCTTGGGTCTATCACCAAATGACTTAGAGTGCTTAGACACTCTGGTGGAATTACTTAACTCTGGAGATGGTACTATACAATCTGATATACCACATACTAATTTGAAACCCAAGAGTAAGTTTACCCCTCATTTTCAGGATTATAAAAATTTGGAGGTATTTTTGGAAATGGTTACTAGGGAAATAGATAAGACAAAAATGGATGATTTTTATCTATCCCCTAATGGCAACCTTAATACTCAGGAACTAATAGCCCTGAAAAAACTACAGAGCTATACAAATTTGATTTTCAAACCCTCTGATAAAGGGGGCAATGTGGTGATACTTGACAGAGACCACTACATTCGTATAGCTGAAAGACTTTTATCCGATAAAAATACTTACCGCATACTAGCAAAAGATCCTACAAAAGCGTTCCAAGCTGAGTTAAAAACTATGCTTACTAAGGCTGTGAATCATCAACTCATTAATCAGGATGAGTTTGAATTTATGTGCACCAAACAACCATGTCTATCTACTTTTTATTGTTTGCCTAAAGTGCACAAATCACTAACCGATCCGACCGGTAGGCCGATAGTTTCTGGTTGTGATAATCTAACTCAGAATGTAAGCATTTATGTGGATAAGATTCTGTCCCCAGTAGTACAGAAGCTACCATCTTTCCTTAGAGATACTAAACAAATGTTGCATTTATTGACCAACCTTACTTTACCTCCAAACGCTATCCTGTGTAGCCTTGACGTGGAGGCCCTTTACAGCTCAATTCCTCATAACCTAGGTATTAAACATACCCGTCAACTATTAAATCTTGAAACTGACCTACCTGAACATTATGTGAATTTTGTAATGGAATTACTTGAATTCATTTTGACTCGTAATATCTTTCTGTTCAATGGCAAAATCTTCCACCAGACCACTGGTACAGCTATGGGGACGTCTTGTGCGCCCTCATATGCCAATCTCCATCTAGGCTGGTGGGAAAGGTGTATTAGGGCAGATCCTAAGCTGAAATCATACACTAATCAGATCTTCTATTGGAAAAGATACATCGATGATGTGTTTTTGATTTGGCTTGATACATCAGAGAGATTCAAAGAATTTGTATGTCTGCTGAACAGCAACGATTTTAACTTACGATTCACTAGTGAAGTAGGGGGTCAAAACCTTTGCTTTCTAGATCTAGCACTACAGGTATCTAAAGAAGGCAAAATTGAAACAACCTTGTACAGAAAGAAGACAGCCTCAAATAACCTGCTATGCTGGTCTAGTCATCACCCCATATCACTCAAATCCGGTATCCCAATAGGCCAATATTTGAGACTTCGACGAAACTGCTCCACGATGGAGGAGTTCAAATTAAAAGCAAATGAGCTGCGTCACATGTTTAAGGCCAAAGGTTACCCAAATAGGGTTCTAAAAAGAGCCTATCTGAGGGCAATCCACACTGAACGGGAAACCCTAATTACAGATGGGGGTCGTAAGACTGAGGAAAATAAAATACGCTGCATAGGTACATATGATGCAGGATGGGACACTATGCTGAATGTCTTTCAAAAATTCTGGCCTATCCTCCAATCAGATAAGCATCTGAAGGAAATTCTGCCATCACTCCCTTCAATTACAGCACGGAGGGGCAAAAACTTGAGAGATATCCTAGCACCTAGTCACCTCTCAACTACGTCCCCGTCAGGTTATTTTCAAAAATACCTACCAATGGGTTCTTTCCAATGTGGTCACTGCAGTGCATGCCCGTTTATTACCAAGAGGGCCTCTGACAGCAAGGGCTTAATGAATTTCAAACCACGTTCCTTCTTTAATTGTAACACAACAGGAGTAGTTTACCTACTGTCTTGCTCCTGTGGCCTAAAATATGTAGGCAAGACTTTTCGCCACTTCAGGCTAAGGATACGTGAACATGTAAATTCTGTCAAGAGACGTTTGGAAACACCCGTCTCAAGGCATTTACATCTACATCACAATCACTCCTCGGCAGGCATCCGGTTCATGGGTCTTGAACATGTACCACAGCCTCCTAGGAAAGGAAACTGGGACCTAAAACTAAGACAAAGAGAGGCGTTTTGGATTTACCATCTCAAAACGCTATCTCCCCTGGGGCTAAATGAAGGGTTTTCATATTCCCCGTTTATTTAAAGTACTGCAATAATTCTGATAATAAATGGTATCTTAAGTTATGTCTGTATATATGTATATATTCTTTATTTATTTCTATTATATTTGGTGTTCATATGTCCATTAATTTTACCTGTATTATAGGTCTAAGAGTTTAGGGGTCTGTTTTGTGTTGCATAAACTAATGGGTTACTATTTACAGTGGCAATAAAAGAATTGTCGGCTTCTGTGTATGACTGCCCATATAGCCATTGTACTTATCCCTTACTGGTTCACAACGGTTATAAGTTGTTTCTTTAATTGTACTAAAGCTACACAATACAGCCATAAGAATCAATCCACACACTTGACCTATATGATACAATTTGGACATTCCAAGGGTTAACTGTTAAGCTATGGATACTGCCTTTTAGATATAGTAAGTATCCATTTATATCTGTTCCGGGCGGGGCACTCAAAGGGTTAATTGCCTTTCACCTGATTTCTGTTCTGGCTACCTCTGACATAGAAATGTGGGCTGACACTATGGTGTGTTACACCACACCCCCACAGCCCCATTCACAGGAGGACCGGAGCAATTTAGACACAATCACAGGTGATTACAATAAAGCTTATGAGCTTAAGGTATAAATTTACCACCCGGACAGTTTTTTGCTCACTGCTGATACCCCTGAGGACGGCGTGTGGTCACGCCGAAACGTACGTCGGGTTCTTCTGTGTTTTTAATACTCTCTTGAGCACTTTGCTCTGAGCACCTTTTCATTTATGTTTTTCTAGTATGTGTGTGTACCTGGGGCTTCAGATGTTATGACAGCATTTAGATTAGAACACCCACGAAGGTGTTTTATAGGAGATAGGGTATTAGCATAGCACTACTGTTTGGTTGGGAGTGTGTGTTTCTCCCTTTCCCTGTTCTTTCCTACTGCTTTGTTACCTGAGTTATGTATGGGGGTACATATTGCCTTCTATCCCCTCTCCGTTTCTTGTGAGGGTTGGCTCTTGATTAGCCTTGTTCCTACCATACATATTTCTCCCTATATTATTCTGTCCATCACTGATTACCCAGGTTTTTTAATAGATTTCAATAAAGGCTTTTTTATTTTTTTGGCAACTACACTACTGTTGAGATTGGACTGGGTATTTACCCTCTGGGCGGTCTTTATATAAGACATCCCTTTTTGGGTTTTTTTTCTTCCTTTTTTCTACTATTGGTAGCAATAACTGTATGCACTACCTGAATAGCAAGGTTTATTCATTTGCATATTCAGGTAGACTTGCATATTATGAATTTTACAGGTAGGAGAGATATATTGTGTTAAATATTGTCTTCCCCAGCCCTTTGTAAATATTTTATTATGTTATTATAAGTTCCTGAATGTTTTTTATATGATTTGGTTATTTATATTATATTAAGTTGCCACAGCAAGTTTAATGTTATGAACATATGTCCTAATCCATAATTAAAATAAAGCTGTGTGTTCCCTATTGAACTGTGTGTCCTGCTGGGTTTGTTCAGGCATCCCAGTAACAGAATATTTAGACCTGTTGGCTGGCTGCATGGTTCTTGTAGCCTGGGACAATTCGAAAAGAGAGGCCTGAGAGCCACAAGTGTCTTTATAAAGGCAGTAGCTGATCACATTACAGGCAGATGTGTGGATACCTGTCTGGAAAAGAGAGTGGCAGAGGGGATGATGCCTGACTGGAAGGAGAGAGCTGTAGCCAGGTCGGGTGGAAGAAATTCAGAGAGACCCCAGTCAAGCTTCGGTGACTAAGGCTGAAGCATTCCAGGGTCACTGAAGGCAGCTAGTTAGCTGACTGGGTTTAGGAACTTGGTCGAAGTACAGAAGCTCCGTCACAGGTAGGAACAATTTGCTGGGCTAGTATTTGTTTAATTGTTCCTTCCATCCCCACATTGGGTGGAGAAAAAGAGGAGGTAATTAATCGGGTCTCCACTGGTTCAGGGTGGAATATGGCTGACACCATATTTTGTCATTTACAACAAAAAAAAAAGGTGAGAAAACTCGTGTGATATGCTGGGGTCTTTACAGGAGTGAGCAGATGTATTTATACCAATATCAGCTGTTTTATGATCTTTCTGCTAGGAGTGGCTGGCACTACCCAATAGCTTGTGCTTGACATAATTTCATCTGGAAATGGTATCACATTTACGTAAACACTTGCTAAATACAATTTAGTACTGTTTTGTCCTGTGAATTGTTTATATATACTATCACATGTCTGTTTCCAAAGAAATAATGGAAGATGACGCCAAACTATAAGTCATAACAGAAGTGAATGATTTATTTGTGAAGTGAATTAACTTACAGAGCTTCTATTGTTTTCTAGGGATGCAGTTTAAATATGGCTCAATTTATTCCACTGAATTAAAAATAATTCATCTTTAATTATCTGTCACAGTGATTGTCAATGTGTTGTGAAAATATATTACTTTATATTCTTATCGTGCAGAAATGCAAGCAACATATAGAGGGAAATATGGTACATGGCAATACCATAATTACATAGTAATACATCTCAATTTGCTTGATATTGGGATTAATCACTTACTGTCTAAAGAACTGTCCCATAACCAAAACACACGGTAGAAAGAATGTGCAAAATGTCATGATCGGCAATGTCAGAAAGAATGTGCAAAAACATAATACAGCAATAATAATAAAATACAACCTGGAAAATGAATATGTGTAGTAATCCAATAAAGCATATATGGATCTGAAAAAATATACACACAATACATAGCGTAATACAGTATGAGAAATAAGCACACCAGTGAGTTTTAGGTAGAACACTCACCAACAGGCAGGAAATTCAGGCTCATCAACCTTCAAATTGTTCTAGAAACTGGAATCTTCTGTAACAGATCTTCTTTACATATGGGACAAAGGAGAAATAGAAACAGTAGTTAAGTATAATTAAAACAAAAACCGTATATGTTTATTGTAATGCACTTACAGACAAATAGTAGTTATAGGCATATCTTTACTAGTAGTGGTAATACCAGTGGGAGACAGGTCTCCTGACCAGATAGAACAACCCAAAGCCAACAATAGGCAAAGAGCTGCAGCAATAACAAGTGTAAAAATAAAAAATAATAACAGAAAGTGATTAATAATAAAATAAAATCAAGTAAACAAATATTCAACATGTTTCATCCTATAAAAAGGACTTCTCTAGGGATGTATGCTGGTGCTTCTGAACTTGAACCGTTGGTGCGTTCCAGCTTGAACCGTGCAACACTCTTCCAGTGCGCCCATTCGCGCTTCATCCAATGACGTCTTCCAGTTTGACAATCCAACTACGATTCCACCTATATCTCAGGGCGCACAAAACCATAATGGCATGCGTCCACTAGGAGCTTCATAGACACAGAAGCTGTATAGGGGCAAAGAACAAGAAACAGAATATCTCCATATCGACGTTTAACATATATATGTAAAATATTGTAAAGAGGAATATAAATAAAAAAAAATTAAAAAAAATTAAAAAAAATAAAATGAAATAAAATCTGAATATCGACGTTTAACATATATATGTAAAATATTGTAAAGAGGAATATAAATAAAAAAAATTAAAATAAATAAAAAAAATTAAAATGAAATAAAATCTCAATATATAAAAAAATTATACTAAACATGAAAATTATTTGAAAAATATATATAGAAATACAAAAATTATATAGAAAAAATATTTAGAAACACAGAATATGATGGTATATTTGATATGAGATCCCCAAATAAATACATTTTAAGAAAAATATTATCATATGTCCTCACATTGGTGGCAGAACCTGCACATAATGTCTACAGAACATACCAAATCAGACAAAACAAATGAATGAAGAAACAAGAAAATCAAATAAGACCTATCAAATCAATCTCTTGATTTATGAATGAGCTTATTCCCCCTTCTCCAGACTAATTCCAATCTGTCAATTTCAATGGCTATAAAATTATCCCAATGGAGTTTAGGGCATAAATTACAGTTTTTCGGTTCATCCGGTTAATTTTTTTTTTATATATTGTTAAAATATTCCAAAATTAACCATATTGTAATAAGTAAACTGTCAATGTGGTGTGGCATTGAATATTTTTTATTTGATAATCTTGCTGGGTGTAAGTACCTAAAGTTTGAACAACTTTTAGAAAATACTTTAAAAACTTTAAAATTTGGTTCAAATAAAAAGATTGATTTGATGGGTCTTGTTTCATTTTCTTCTTTTTTTTATTCATTTGTGTTGTCTGGTTTTTCTCTTACATGTCTATTCTGGTATATTCTGTAGACATTATGTGAAGGTTCTGCCACCACTTATTATAAATATGTATGTGGATATATGATATTTTTCTTTCTTTATCTTGGGATTTCATATCAAATAGTTTTGCAAAATGAAGATTTTTTGTATATAATTTTTTTATAATTTTTTATGTTTTATTCTAACACATACTTTTTCGTTATTTTTTACATATATACGCATATTTTTTTTCAAGCTGAAACGTACGCCGGATCCATGTGGATCGGATTTACCCTAACCCTACTACAGAAGATTCAAGTTTTTAGTACTCTTGGAAGGGTAATGAGCTTGAATTTCCTGCCTGTTTGTGAATATTTTACCTAAAACTCACTATGGTGTTTATTTTTCATACTGTATTACGCTATGTATTGTCTGTATCTTTCCAGATCCATATATTCTTTATTGGATTATTACATATATTAGTTTTCTAGGTTGCATTTTATTATTATTTTGTATTTTTTTCACATTCTTTGTTTCTCTATTTTATTGGGTGTCTTTGTGAGGTACACGTGGGATACCCCATTAATGTATAATGGTTATATATTTATTTACTCACTTACAGTGTTTTGGATTTTGTTATACATTTATGCAACGTCCCATTTCAGGTTGAAATATGCCAAGAGCTGTCTGTTAACCCTGAGTTTTGAGGTGCTGGTAGAATAGAGAACATTTACCCATGCTTACCATTGGGATCCCACACCTAAACATTCTAGGTTTGTGAAAACAAGTGTCCATTTCAAAGATCTTTCTTTTCTGTGTCAATAAAAAGTAGCAGGGATGAAGCCCCAAATGTTTATTGATCAGATTTAACACTTTCGAAGTGTCGTCACATGCTTTACAAAAAGGCACAAAGCTGTCATAATAATTTATTATCAGAGTTAATCAGAAATATAGGCTGATAGCTACCACACAGATTTTTGCATTTCCCGGTTTCACGAGAAGAGTGACCATAGCCTTTAACAATTATTTGGTGATATGGAAATAGAAGTTCAGAGAAGTTTAAATACTGTAATGAGTGCCCACTCCGAGAAATAAATAACTTATAACATTTAAAAAGAAAGCCTCCTTCTCCATCTAGTTATTTGTTGGCTACTCTGTTCTTCTTGATCACCCAGATTGACCTTGGTGTCTTGTCTAGATTGTGCTATCTGTGTCTTTAAGTTTTAGATTGGCTAGGAAACATGTTTTAGTGATGCTGCAGATCTTTTCCATCATAGCATATAGGAATCTGCTATCTCAAGTTAGAGTGTCTCAGTGCTGACTGAGAGGACTAGTGTTTTTTCATATTTTTATGAGCAGACAAGATGCACAAAATTTGATGTGATTCTCTTTTCCCACATAAATGGTTTTATCTAAAAAAAAAACCATAGTGATTGTTATTTTGATCACAATACTGTTAATTGATCATAGATGAAAGCCAGGGTGCAGGGTAATTTTTATGTGTGAACCTGCAGCTGAAAAAGGGGAAAGTAAAGGAAGAGGAAAGGATGACCAAGATATGGTCACACCGGATTTGACAACTAAACATTGTTGATAAATGCCATTCTCAACTATTTGCCCATTGGCAGCTCTAGCAGTTAAAAATGCCTAGGGGTATCAATATGACCCTCACATTGGTATGAGAAAGGTTTTAAACCTTCTTTATGCACCCACCCATGGCATGTCAACATGTCTACTAGAAAAGTGGCTGCTCACTAAAACAAGGGGCTTGGGATACCTGACATAGGTCCCCCATGCCCCCATCCATGGGTATCCATGGGGGTAAGGTGGCAGTACAATGTAAAAATGGGGCATGGACAGGTCACATGTGGCCAACTGGTGGGGGCTTATAAATAATAAATGGTGGTGACTGTTGGGAGCTACGAATTAACAAGGGGACCTGTTGACCACCCCTTCCCCAATTGTGGGCGGTGGTTGGGGATTAAGAATTAAATACAGAGGGATCTTAGTGTCCATCCAGCCCCCACTCATGGGTGGTGGAAATGACCTTATATTAAAAAAAAAGAGGATACCTAATGACCTTCCATCCATGGACAGAATGTAGGGGTTATTTAAGAAATATAGAAGAAGAGATGGATATATTTTTTTTTAATATTTAATAGCCACCACCCACTATCTACATATGTGACCTTCCCAACCTCTGTAATTAAAATTTAAGCCTTCTTTTGATGTTCACAGGTTGGGGTACTTGTGCCAGGTCCTCCCTGTAGAGTATTAGTGACTGGGAAGCCATAGCTGGCTGCTCACTCTTTAGTAGACATGCCCCCACCTGCAGTGACTAAATATTGGGATCATATTGACCACCATAATGGGCTACTCATAAAAAAAGGCCAATAAATATCAGTGGTTTTATTTTTAGCAGCCAAACATATACTACGTTCAGCTGTTTGGATTTCAGCTGGTATTAAATCCAAACAAAATCAAGAAAAAGTTTATAATTAGCTAATATTCTTGGCCCATGGGATTAAATCGAGGCCTTTATATATAATTCACTTGCAGTTCAGATGAACTATTAGTTTAGAGACATTGTAATTGTGTGGACAGTAGGCTACAGGCTGTCTTGTGGGAAATGCTAATACCAGCACTAAGTGTTATTAGCTGGAGTTTTAATGCTTAGTGAAATTCACAATGGAGAAATGAGCTTCGGGGAAAACGGTAAAATAAAAATCGTAATTGTGAAAAAATGTTAGTATAAAACTGAGGGAAGCTTGCAATTTTCCCACAGATATAGATGAGAGAATTACTATTCAGTTGACAACGTTAAGCTTATCTCTTCTAATAAATCTAGCCCTGTATGTATTCATTACTTTGAATTGATGTATATTTCCTACCGTCCTACTAAATAGAGATAAAATGCAAAAGAAAAATAAAAACTAAGCATTCCTCTATTTTGGAGTGAATTTGAAGCCAAAATTCTTTATCTCAGGGTTTCATATTATTAAAAGAAATGTTAAATGTTAAAATGCTATTTTAGCTGGGTTTTACATAGAAACAGTTTTTATTATATTGCTCTCATTAAAAGGCTTTCTTGCATCCAGTAGGCAGAGGTTGAGGTTTATCTGATGTGTAATGTCTGTAAATCTGCTTTGCACATTCTATTTACCCTGAAAATTGATTATTTTCTCAATTACTTAAACCAGTGTCCACACAACACTAATCTTTCTATTCCAACACATCATAAGTGAAATGTGAGAGTTAATAAAATATATCATAACTTTAAGCTTTTAGCTTTCCTAAGTATCTAAGCAGACTTCCAGAAACCCTTGCTGTGCCCATAAAACACTGTGTATAAAATAATTTCTTCAGTGCTATAGAATGTGAGTACCATGATTGGTAGATGGTCATAAATCACTTTCTTGGAACTCATTGCAGATCTTGCACAGCCTTTAGATTTGCAGCAAATAGAGAAACTTCAGATATTATTATTTTATTTTGCATCATCTTTTTTTTTGTATATATTGTTAATAAATTATCTGAATACTGCATTAAACATGTATGGTATGCTGTTTTCTACCTCAAAAAACGATCTTATGCCTCTTTTTAAATCTGAGTCGGGAAGCAAAGCACAAATATATGTTTCTATTGCTAAGAAAAATAACAATTCATCAAACTATAGGGTTCAGTCTGTACATAGCTGCCGGGGTTTCATATATTCAATAAACAATTTTGACTGGATTCAGTTAAACGAATATTTTCAGATAAAAACAGTCAACCTGCTACTTTCAATTAAATGTCACCGCTATGTTGTGATACAGCTTGAATGGACTGCTCATTATATATTTTTATGTATTTTAGAGCATATCAAATTACATCCATTTATTTATTTTTTTAGGTAACTTTTACATTTCTGGCACTGAATGAGCAAAAACACTACATTTTATATATTTTACTTAACTGCTACCTGGCTTAATTTAATAAAAAGAACAAGTGTTCTTTAAAAAAACAAACAACAAAAAACAGTGATAGAATAAACTTTGGGTAATTTAATACAGGAAATACAGATTATGGAAAAGCACACACACCAAAAACTACACTTTAAATTTTAGAAGGCTATTTATTTTAATTTTAATTTTAAGCAGCCTTGTAAAATTTACACTATATATTATATTGTGTTATACCCTCATCTGTATTTTTATATAGCATCTATAGTGGATAGTACCCCACCTATCCAGTATAGATGCTTCTTTGGAAGTGACTACAGGAAAGCATACATTGAGGAGTCTCTGGGAGAAGTTTAAGCAGTAAGTAATGCAATTAGCATGTTAATATCCCATGCTAAAATTAGCGAGGGACCCACCGATAGTGGGGAACTGTGATGTAGTGGTGGGCTTAACACAATATGGCCATATGTTGGAACTGAATCAACATATTTGTTTGCGAAGGTATTTATTTTAAGTGGCCTTGTAAAATTTAAAACTATATATTTTTTTTGTGTGTGAGCTGTTCCCTAATCTGTATTTTGTATATATTTTTGTCTTTACGGCAGCGCCAATACTTAGAAATGCATTTTCTGCATGTGCCCCCAATTCCCCTTTATTCAATACAGGAGTCAACAGAGTGCTCTTTCAGAACTGAAATATTGAATACATAGAAAAGGTTGACCTTACAAATAAGGGGGAAAAAATGCATTCCGATTCTTACGTTCAGCTTTGTTTTTGTTTTTTTGTTTTTTCACATCAGAATATGGTATTAGTTATTTTGTTCAATTTCTCTTTCACTCTCTATCCTTATCCACTTTATTTCTGTTTCATTCTTTTATTTATCTTAATACTATTACAATTTTATTAAACAATCAAATACATAACAAACTAACTAACAAACATACAAACATTTACTCGGTTCTCAGTGCAAGAGGGAAAAAAAAATGCCCTTATCAGGCTTGAGGGAGGGGGCTCAAACGTTTCCCTAAACGGATGTAAACCATGCGGTTAGATAAAAAAAAAAAAAAAAAGAAACAGGGAAAATCCACTATGAAAAGAACAGATATTGAGGAAAAACCTCCTTATTCAGGGTCCAATTTTTGTATCCATTTATCCCAGTATGTGTAGTAATGGCCCTTATTTGGTACCAAATTAGTAATGGCCCTTTCCATTTTACATTGAATAATGCTTTGAGCATGGATCTTAGACCAGTTGTCTACCTTATGGGATTTCCAATTCCTGGCTATTGAGGTCTTCACCGCCATTAGGATGTGAAATATAATAGGTCTAAATTCTTTATTGATGCCTGTCATATCCATATGTAATAGGGTCATACTTGGGGTTAGCTCAACCCTTATTTCAAATAAAACTGATAAATATTGGTTTAGCATATCTCATAAAGGTCTAATTTTCGGACAATCCCACCAAATATGTTTGAAGTCTGCAGTTAATTCATTGCATCTCCAACAATTTGGTGGGGCTGTATGATACATTATTGCTATTTTGTAGGGGTTACTATACCATCTGTTTAATATTTTATAATGGGTTTTGTGTATATTTAGACAATGACAGACTTTATATATCGTATTAAGGGAGTTATTCCATTCTTTCATAGTTATATCCTTTGCTAGATCTTGATTCCATTTAATAATTGCCGGGGGAATTGATTTACTCTGAGTCTTGTAAATTATTTTTTGCCATTTATTTACCAAGTGGGTATAGTCTGACTGCTCGTATAAGTCTGAAAGAAGCTTAACTGGTGGATCTAGAGGGTTGTATATTAAAAATGTATTTAAAAGGGATTTTACCCTAATATAAATAAACCAATCATTAGGGGGTATATTATATTATTATTTATTATTATTATTATTGCCATTTATATAGCGCCAACAGATTCCGTAGCACTTTACAATATCAGTTTGGAGTTGTTCATAAGATTTTACTCTAATTCCTATCATCAGATTAGATATCGTTTTTATACCTCGCCTGGTCCAGATTTCTAAATGTATATCTGTCATTATATCTCCTTAAGTTTATGCCGGGCACTATCTTCTTTTTTAGCCCAATTTGTTTTTTAAATAGAGGCCAGGTGGGAAAAATTGAAGATTATGCTAGCTTTAGTGTACTAATAATCTTAATTTTAGTAATGACAGGAGGCGAGTATTTGCATATCTCTCTTTACTGAAAATCTCCAGCAGCACAGAAAACAGTAACAACCGATCAAAAAACAGTTAGATGGCACATAAAAGGCCCTGACAGTGACATCATTTCCTCTTTCTTTGAAGCAAGGACATAAACAGATATAATCAACACAAAACCAGAAACTATTTCAAACGGTAATATGAGTCCAGGTTAGAATCCAAGAACAGTGTTCAAATCCCGATGAGGAACTTCCAGCTTGTAAATCGGAAGATGAGTCCATCCTGAACCTGCATCCAGTTATGCTGAAAGAAAAGAAATAAGTGAAAGTTTTCTGAAGTGGCAAGTTACCCGCATGGAACGCATTTGATTAGAATAACCGTACTAGACGTATCATTAACATTAACTGAAAACCATTTACCAGATTAATCCTATATAAATATGTACATAATTAAACTAAGCGAAAATAACCAATGTAATAAACAGTATCTGTCAAATAGCATCTATAACATAACCTTATAAGAAAAAAAGAAAGGGAGGGAGATAAACCGAAGGGCGGGAAATACTCGCCT
The DNA here is from genome assembly GCA_933207985.1 of Pelobates cultripes. NCBI lineage: Eukaryota > Metazoa > Chordata > Amphibia > Anura > Pelobatidae > Pelobates > Pelobates cultripes. The sequence goes on along the minus strand of OW240913.1, from coordinate 136,189,996 downwards.
CCTGTCATTACTAAAATTAAGATTATTAGTACACTAAAGCTAGCATAACCCTCAATTTTACCACATGACAGGATGCTTCCTATTTGCATTTTTAACGCTATGAATTAACCAACGTTAGAGATGCATGTGAACTCTGTCTAAAGTAAAAGGTCAGAAATTTACTCTCCCGTGTCCAATCAGCACAACGCATAATATCGACCAGGGAGGCTCCTGCCGACAATGATTGGGACGCGGCCGCGCCTCTAACCGAGTGAGCCCCAAAACATGATTCAACGCCAGCTAACGTTAAAAGCCAGCGAACGCATCTGGCCAAGGTCGTACTGGATACAGGGCCGTGGGGTTTCACATATGAAATCAGAAGTTGACCTCACGGCGTTGTTCGGAGGGGAGCCGAGACTTCTATATACCGCCTTAAAGTCCTAACCACACAGAGTCTGGGATCTGCAACAAAAAAAGGATAAGAAACCGACGACAAGTCCGATTTGGTCCGTCGTGATACCTGGAAGGTAACCCCTTCAGGAGAGAAGGTGAAACTGTCAACATCAAACGCCCTTACGTCTGAAACGTGACGAAACGAAACGAGGCACAATAGCAATGTGAGCTTGGCAGAGATTTGCTTCAGCGAGAGGTATAAGTTATCCGGCTATTCTCTCAGGAAGCATAGCATCGCATCCACGTGCCATAGTCGTGAATATTTCAGTGCAGGTGGCCTCGACAACTTAACACCCCATAGCAAGCGACAAACCAACGGATCTTGGCCCACCGGGGTGCCTTGTATCGGCACGTGTGCTGCCGAAATGGCCGATCTGGTCACATTGAGGGTTCAGTATGACCGTCCCTGTGAGAACAGGTGGGACAAATAATTTAGTATTACATGAATAGGTGCTGTAAAGGGATCGGAGTCCCTCTCCAAGCACCAACTATTCCAGGATGTCCATGCGGACATGTAACATCTTCTGTTACCTGGTGCCCATGAATCCCAAAGGAGGTCCTTAGCCGATTGCGATAGGCCCTGGACTGACCAGGAGCCCCTGAAATTGTCCAAGCTATGAGCTCTAAATTCTGATCTAAGACAAGGGGGTGAGGTTTCCCTCGTGGTCCCGTCTGAAGTAGAGGGAAGGATGGTAGTAGGAGTGGCGTGTCGCAGGACATCGCTAATAGGTCCAGGAACCATGCCTGACTTTGCCACAGAGGCGTGAGGAGCAGCAGGGGTATCCTGTGGATCCGTACATGTAGGATCACTCTCGCAATCATGGAGAAAGGGGGAAAGGCATATGCTCCCTGTTCCGGCCATGTTTGAAGGAATTCGTCTACCGCCCTGCAGTTCGGATCCGGCAGCCAACTGTAGTAGTTCGGCAGTTGGTGGTTGGTCCGAGACGCGAACAGATCCAGGCTCAATGGGCGCCTGTGACACCTCAGTTGTTGGAATATTGATGTATTGAGCTTCCAGTCGCTGTAGTCCCTCCAGTGACGGGAGAACTAATCCGCTGTCAGATTGGAGGTCCCTCTGAGGTATTCTGCTCGAAGTGTAATGTTGCGGGTGAGGCAGAACTGGTATATGTCCTTGGTGGCCTCTGTGAGGGCTTGTGATCTGGCTCCGCCCAAGCAGTTGATGTATTGCACCGCCGAAATATTGTCCATGCAGAACAGAATGCAACAATCCGACATGTCCTTGGACAGACTGCGGATGGTGAAGGACCCCGCTATCAATTCTAGACAATTGATGTGGAGGTCGTTCTCTTCGCCTTGCCACAGACCCCCAGTGGAGGAGTCCGCGCAGTGTGCACCCCAGCCCCAGAAGCTGGCGTCTGACTCTACGATGAAGTCCTGGGATGAGCCAAATATTGACTTGCCATTCCAGGCTTGCATATGCAGTAGCCACCACCGAAGTTCTGTCCGAACCTCGTCTGAGAGGTGGATCTGGTGGTCATATGAGTGCCCCGCGCGCAGGTATTGCGCTTTAAGTCGTTGCATGGCTCATTAGTGTCGGGGCCCTGAGAATATAGCTTGGATTGAGGACGATAGAAGGCCCACGATCCGTGCCAACATCCTGAGTGGGACGGTCTCCATCTGGATAATCTCCTTCCGTATGGAAACTATCTTTACCTTGGGGAGGCGTAGAACACAGTTCTTCGAGTCGATCTCGAAACCGAGGAACTGCACCTGTTGGGCGGGAGAGAGAGATGATTTTTGTCTGTTCACCACGAAACCCAAGGATTCCAGACAGTGAACGACAAATTTCGTCTGCAATCGTAGTCTGGATGCAGATTTGCAGAAAAGTAGCAAATCGTCCAGGTAAACGAGACATCGCACGCCTGATGAACGGATGTGAGCCATCACCGGCTTCAGCAGCTTCGTGAAACACCAAACATGTGAACTGGCATGCGATTCCTCTCCAACTGAAGCGGAGGAAGCGACGACACTCCAGGGCGATGGAGACTGACAGGTATGCGTCTTTTAGGTCCAGACACGTGAACCAATCGTCCACGATGAGGAGGTCCTGGAGGAGGTGAATGCCTTCCATTTTGAAGTGTCTGTATACCACATATCAGTTCAAATCTCGCAGGTTGATGACAGGTCAGAATTCACCTGTCTTCTTCCTTACCAGGAAGATATTGCTGAAAAACCCGTCTCCTTCCGGTGCGTACTGTACTGCGCCCTTTCTAAAGGAGGGTGAGTATCTCCTCGTCCACCAATAGGTTTTGTTCTGTGGACATACGAATCAGTGGCAGGGGAGATGTTTAGATTGGAAGCGAGTGGAATTCGATGTTGTAACCTAACACGGTCTGGAGCACCCAGGCGTCATCGGTGATAGCTTTCCAATTCTGAAAGGAAAGGGTTAGGTTGCCAGCGGTAAACATAGGGGCAGATGAACTTCCATGGGCACTTACCCGTGGAGAAGTGGCCACGTCCACGACCTATGGAGCCTCTGGCTCTGTCTGTGCCTCTGTGGAAAAAGGATCTCTGGGATGAGGCAGGGTAGAAATTGGATGTCTGGTAGTTTCTGGAACCTGATGACCAGGACCGGCTGGTGGTGTACGAAACACTTGTTTCAGGGATGTTTGCCTTTTTAGTTCGGAGATGAACGCTTCACCGAGCAGCAGGCCTTTAGCCTCTGGTCCTAATTCCTTGTCTCCGAGGTCCAGCAGCTTCACGTCGATGGGTAGCAGGACCGTCCTGAACAGATTTCAGCCCTTTTTCGGCCCCTTTGCGGGGGTTCTGTCCGGAGCGGGGCATGAAGGACACCACCATGGTGTCGAATTCCGGAGTGCACGCTACCTTGTCTGGTAGAAGCGGTCTAGGGCATTCAGCTTTCAGGCGGGCTTGTACATCTTTGTCGAGGGGCTTGCGCAGGTAAAAATGGATGAAGTCTGTGAGATGATCAGGAAGGGTCCATTCCGATGACCGAGGATGTCGGATGTTCCGGGGGTCTTCCCTGTTTGTCCAGGAAGGTACCCTCCTCTCTCTCCTTAGTTTTTGGGGGCCTCCGGGCGTGCCTGTGCTCGTCCATCTCTCCAAGAAAGTTCTCCGTGACGTACTGCGATGGGGGTTGCGGAAGGTCTTGCCAATCATCTTCCTCCGAGTGCAAGGCGTCCCCGCGCCGGGGGGGCTCATGCCTTGCGGAGTCTTTTGGGCCTTGACAGTTCCGAACTTGAGGCCTCCGCCACCTCTGGTGGTGCCATGTCACCCTGTGGTAAGGGCAGTGCCCGTAGTAGGGCTTTCTCGACTGAGGCCGCAATCGCGGCGTTTATCATCGCCTGGAAGTCCTGAGGCATTTGTGTGTTATCCATGCCTGGAGCTGTCCTGTATGTGAGACAGTGACGGACAGTCAGATATAATAGTGATGGGCAATCACATAGAGGAGTCCGTCTCCTCATACAATTGGGGTTGGGCAAGGGCGAAGCGACCCAATGTGCAAATATTAAAGTAGGTGATGCCCGTGAGTGCTAATAAAATATATATATATGTATATATATACGTGTGACAATGTGGGAGGCTCCTCTCGCCTGTAGACAGGGGATAACCTGTCGCACCATGGAGACCTGGCGTCTCTGTGCCCTGGGTGCGCCCCAGTTGTACCTGGAGTTGAGACTCCGGTAAGTACAGACAGTTGTGTTGCGGTCAGACCGTTAGTATAATATTTACTGCCGTAGCAGACCCGCATGTAGTTTAGCAGGGGTGCCCCCTGAGTGGTGTGCCGTGACAATCAGAGGGCACCCACTGTAACCATAGTCCCACAATCCAATAGATACGGAAACTGGGATTCAACACCGGTGGCCTGCCATGAAAAATGCCAGAGGACAGCCACAATCTCCCATGTATGCTCGGTACAGTATATGCGTAATTAACCCTGGGCAGGGTGTTATAGAGTTTTCAAGAGGGATCTCTCACGTCCCTGTTGACTAGTGTCTCTGACTGCCTCTCTGCTGTTTCTAACTGGATGGCTGCCCACTTCCTTAAACTAAACTTGACCAAAACTGAAATTCTGGTCTTTCCTCCCTCAAGTGTTGTTACTCCTGTGTCTCTCTCCCTCCAAGTCAACGGTGCTACCATCAGCTCCACACGCAGGCTCGCTGCCTAGGTGTTCTCTTTGACTCCGACCTCTCCTTCAAGCCTCATGTTCAATCTATTGCCAAATCCTGTCATTTCCATCTCAAAAACATTGCGCGCATCGCCCCTACTTAATGCCAGATGCGACTAAGGTGTTGGTCCCATTCCACTGTCCTTTCTCGCCTTGACTACTGTAATCCACCGCTTCTCAGTGGTCTTACGTGCTCCCAACTTGCGCCGTTACAGTCCCATAATGAATCTTGTGGCCGAGGGCTCATCTTCCTGTCGCCCGCGCTACATACCTCACCCCTTCCATGTCAGTCCCTACATTGGCTTCCTATAAAATATAGAGCTCAATTTAAAATTCTGGTTCTTGCTTTCAAATCTCTACATAATGCTGCTCCCACCTATGTATCCTCCCTTATACACAAGTATGTCCCGTCTAGGCCCTTACGATCTGCTGAAGACTTACGTCTATCATCTGTCCGTACTCCCACCTCTGATACTCGCCTTCAAGATTTCTCGAAGGCTGCACCGTTCCTGTGGAACTCGCTTCCCTCCTTCGTTAGATGCTCACCCAGTCTCCACTCCTTCAAAAAATCGTTAAAAACCCACTTCTTCATAAAAGCGTATCAATTAAACTGTTAATAGCTCCTGACTGATTGCTCTTCTGCAACTGTCACTAGTCTAATACTATCCTTACCTTTTGTGTCATTTTACCCCACTCCCTCTAGCATGTAAGCTCATTGAGCAGGGCCCTCAACCCCTCTGTTCCTGTGTGTCCAACTTGTCTAGTTACAACTACATGTCTGTTCGTCCACCCATTGTAAAGCACTGTGGAATTTGACGGCACTCTATAAATATCATAATAATAATATATATGCCTTCAGGTAATAGGGTCTTATGCACTCAGTCACCTTAGTTGGATTATTCCTTTAATATGGTAGTTTAGCAGGGTATTCCAGTAATGTTTGTATTTCCTCCCTGATAAAGGGAGCAATTGTACCCCCACAGATACAATGGAACAGCAATCCAGTGTGCTACATAGAAAAAGAAATAACAGGTTCGTGTAACCTAACACATATGCTCATTATGTGAGGGTTCCTCAATGGTGGTAAACTCCCTACAACAGTCTGCTATTAACACTGTTATAAACAGTGTTCAGAGGAAAAAAGATCCATATATAGTATACTTGTGCAGATTAGGTAGTGCCCAATCTGCATGGGAGAAAAAACGGAACGGCCGTCGAGGAAGATGGCAGCCGCACGTGCGGGAATTTCAGCAGTGTACCCGCTCGTTGCAGGCCCGCTGAAACTGCGCGAGGTACTTCCCTGACACCCCACCCTTCGTCCCCACATGGACCCTGTCAGAATGCCACCGCAGATCCCGGAGTGATCGCGGCACTGACAGCTGCGACGCCCGCGATCACGGTGAGAAGGGCACAGGCGTTACAGACTAGTGGACCAGAAATAAAAACTAGGTAGTAAGAAGTAATAGCCAAAAAAGGGGGGGGGGGAACTGGAAGGAAGGCAGGGGGAATCAAGTAGTAGTATAATAAGACAGTCAAAAGATGTATTCTTAGTTAACAGTAATGTATCTGCAGGAGAGGCAAATACTCTGACCTGTGCAGGATGGAGCAGCAAAGAAAGAGGAAATGATGTCACTGTCAGGGCCTTTTATGTGCCATCTAACTGTTTTTTGATTGGAGATTTTCAGTAAAGAGAGATATGCAAATAGGAAGCCTCCTGTCATGTGATAAAATTTGTTGGACTGTCATCGATTTTGAATTTTTAATACAATGATTTGTTTCTTTATCCATTAACCATAGGAGAGTTCTATAGTCCCTGTCTCCCAAGGTCAGAATCTGTTCACTTTTGTACCCACATTCCTTGTTTATCACTAAGACATGCGCTAATAAATTAGCTTGTGCAATGTCTTGTATAATTGGAATACTCATACCTCCTTCATCATTTTTCCTAGACATAATATCTTTTTTAATCCTGGGTTTTTTACCTGCCCAGATAAATTTAGTAAATGATGTTTGAATTAATTCTAACCAACTGTCTGGGATCTTAATAGGAATCATTCTCATGATATTGGAGAATTTTGGTACAATATATGCTTTTAATGTATTTATTTTCCCTGACCAGGAGATTTCCAGAGTTTTCCATTTCTTTAAGTTAAGATTTGTTTCTTTAATTAAGGGAAGGATATTATTCTCTAACCATTTGTTTGGATTTTTGGAAATTTTTATATCCAAATAATTGAAATAACTTTTGACTTGTTTAAATCCATGTTTTTTTCTATACTATCAATATTATTTTGGGATGTATTTAAATATAGCGCTGTAGATTTATCCTTATTTATCTTATAATTAGAGAAGTTGCAATAATTTCTGATAGTATCAACCACTTGATCAATGGAGTCCTCAGGTTTCTGGATAGTTATCAGTACATCATCAGCATATAACTTGATTTTTTTATTATTACCTTCTCCAAATCCTTTCATTCCGTGATTAGATCTTATATCTACTGCCAGGGGTTCAATCGATAATATATACAGTAATGGTGATAAGGGACATCCCTGGCGTGTACCATTGGAAATTCCAAACCATTTTGACTTAATTCCAAGCCCCACAGTTCTACCTTTTCATTTTTCTAGATGTATACCAATATTTTTTCTCCCCTTTATTTAAATGTCAACCAATGCATAAGCAATTCTTAGTGCTGCCTCTGAAATGGCTTTCCAGTATCAGAGAATTAGTGCTTAAAGCAGCAAAATGAGTATTTCATTAAGATAGAGTATTAATGATATACTCATACTGACTGTTGGAATTTCACTGAAATTCCAACCCAGTCAAAAGATTTACTGAGACAAATAGGGACTACTGTGTCTCAGTATTAAACCTGCACCTGACACAGTTAGAAACTAGGCTGCACTACTAACATCAAGCTGTGTTTTTTTCCGCCAGGTATAACCAGTGACAACAACAGGGAAATTATTTTTTTCTATGGAGGACTCTGCGGACTCTCCATGGACCTCAATGCTCTATTCTCGCACATACGAGAGTACAGCAGTGATGTTTGTTCGTGGCAGTTGAAGTGCCAGGAACAGAAGAGGATCGACAGGAAAATGATGGCGGAGCCCATAAGGTACCTGTTCAGGTAAGTAAAACCCCCTTTTGCCTGCATTCCCCAGGGCCAGTGGTGATGTCACTGTTGGGGATCATTGAAAATTACGCAAAGTCCTAAGACAGTGACATATCGACTATAATGTTGCAGTCAGAAACTTTATATTGCACATATATTACACATTTCCATTTTATTTTTAAGCAGTGTGAGTTTATGAGAGGAATTGATTGTGTGGGAGGATGAGTAGACTAAGGGCTCCTAAGGGTAAACTTACTGTGAGTTTGAGTGGAGTGTGCAAGAGGAAGTAAGATAGGTCGGGAATAGGAGAAATGGTGATCAAAAACAGGAAGTTAAATCCAGGATAGAAAGGAATGTGATGAATGAATGACTAGACGGGTATTTGGCCTATGTTTGGCAGTCAGATTGTCAACTCACCCTAACTTAGCCCGGCAATTCTATTATTTTATATTTTCACCAATACCATAACTCTTAACATCATCAATCCCAGAATGGGTAAACCAGTGGGAGGGTAGTAAAGGGGGTGGAGAAAGTGTCATGATTGCATCACTGACTCTGCCTAAAAGGAGGCAGACCTGCACTACAAATGCCTGCTTGGAAAGGGGGCATGCCCACTCCCATTACTAGCAGTTTAGCTTGGTATGAATACACACTAGACTGCCTGCCAATCGTTTTAGCCGGCCAACTTGGGCTGACCCAGCAGAGAGCACTGTTTCAGTTCTCCCTGCAGGTTCCTAGCATCCCGAACATAACATGAGCGCTAATGATGCACTCATGTTCCCCGGAGTTCCCAAAAGTGTTAAAACAAGGTAACGTCAGGACAGTACCCAAGTACCCAAAAATTAAGATGGTACAGAGGCATGGAATAATCTACTCTATCACATTTTATTTTCTTTTTTTTTTAAATATTATTTATTTTTGTAGTGCAGTGAAGAGTACACAAAATGACAGTGACATGTATTGCATTGCAAAATGTTTGAATACAGGCTGAGGGTTATAGCACAATATGTCAAGAGGAACTGCACATTTTTTCTTTTAGAGAGTGGAAAGCAGTAAGAATCATGTTAGGCAGAAGTATGGAACATGTTAAGCATAACTGTCTAGTTATAAAGTAATGCAACTACATAAGAGTATCACACAGAGTCAAACCACCGATTGGTTCGCTGTTTATTAAGTTTGTTCTAACCAATCGCAGTATGATGCTAGTCATAGATACTATGCATTGAACACATGCAAGGGGTATCAGCAGCATATATTAAACAGGTGGTGACAGTGGCAATGTCCCTTATAAGAGAAAGTGGGTAGATATGACACTAGGCAAGCACACTCTGTCTATCCCGGGTTACTCTATACCCTCCGGACAGACAGCACAGTCCAGCACCACAATATCCACCATAGGGGCACCGTCCCAAGTTGAGTGGAGATTATCGGTCCGGAGATGTGTGAGAGACAGCTAACAGGCAACTGGAACTGCGGTGTGGGCAAATACTGCCTCCGAGGCCTGCCTGCACAGGGACTCAGATCACCACTGCTGTGGTTGATAGGACCTCGGCTCCCAACCCATCCCTGCAGGCGAGATCGTGGCATCCTCCACTTTCCCCGTTTGGAGACTTTCAGGGTAGATGTCTTCTTGTGGGTCATCCTACTCTGCTTCTCCCAGCTAGTGACTCTCAGGGTAGTTCTCCTCTTGTGGGTCACCATCCTCTGCTTCTCCCATCTAGGAACTGTCTGGGTAGCTGTCCTCTTGTGGGTACTACCAGGGCCGGCGCGTCCATAAGGCGGCACAGGCGGCCGCCTTAGGGCGCACCGGCTCTGGGGGCGCAAAATTCCAGTGACCGGCAGGAGGGAAGTGCTCCCTCCTGCCAGGTCACCTCCTGGATCCCCGGCGCGGCGTGCGGCTGAATTGGATGCGAGGGAGCTCTGATCTCTCTGGTCTGCTCCCTCGCAGGCTGCTGACTGATGACGTCATATTCCGGCTCCCGCGGCATCAGTCAGCAGCCTGCGAGGGAGCAGATCAGAGAGATCAGAGCTCCCTCGCCACCTAGGAATCCAATTCAGCCGCACGCCTCCCAGCAGCCCCACTGGACCACCAATGAGAGACCCACGCCAGCTCTCCAGGTAGGGAGGCTGGGTGGGAAATTTAAATTTAATTAAGATTTTTAATTTCTGTGTGTGTGTGTGCATGTGAGTATGTGAGTCTGTCAGTGTGTGTGTGACTATGTGAGTTGTGTGTGTGTGTGTGAGTGAGTATGTCTGTCAGTGTGTGTGTGAGTGTGTCTGTCAGTGTGTGTGTGAGTTGTGTGTCTGTGAGTGTGTGTGTGTGTATGTGTGTCTGTCAGTGTGTGTGTGACTATGTGAGTTTGTGTGTGTGTGAGTGAGTATGTCTGTCAGTGTGTGTGTGAGTGAGTGTGTCTGTCAGTGTGTGTGTGAGTATGTGTGTCTGTCAGTGTGTGTGTGACTGTGACTGAGTTTGTGTGTGAGTGAGTGTGTGTGTGTGAGTATGTCTGTCAGTGTGTGTGTGTGTGAGTATGTCTGTCAGTGTGTGTGTGAGTGAGTGTGTCTGTCAGTGTGTGTGACTATGTGAGTGTGTGAGGAGTATGTCTGTCAGTGTGGAGTGAGTGTCTGCCAAAGTGTGTGTGTGAGAGTATGTGTCTGTCAGTGTGTGTGTGAGTATGTGTGTCTGTCAGTGTGTGTGAGTATGTGTGTCTGTCAGTGTGTGTGTGAGTATGTGTGTCTGTCAGTGTGTGTGTGTGCATGTGAGTATGTCTGTCAGTGTGTGTGAGTATGTGAGTGTGTGTGTCTGTGTGGTTCTGTCAGTGTGTGTGTGTGTGTGTGGTTCTGTCAGTGTGTGTGTGAGTATGTGTGTCTGTCAGTATGTGCATGTGCGCATGTGAGTACGTGTGTCTGTCAGTGTCTGTGAGTTTGTGTGTGTGTGTGTCAGTGTGTGTTTTTCAATGTGTCTGTCAGTGTGCGTGTGAGTGTCTGTCAATGAATGAGTGTGTCAGATAAGTGAGTCTGGCTGTCAGAGATGTCTGTATGTTTGTCATTGAGTGTGTGTGACTGTCAGTGTTTATACACCCCTGACTGTAGCGTGGCCAAGCGGAGTGTACCGTGGTACAGGAACTTCTGTTTCCTGTACCTGGCAGAACTTACAGGAAAAGCTCACTGTACCGGGATTCGCTCCGCTCAGCCACGTTACAAAAAAGGTAGGAGGCACACCAGGAAGGGGAGGGGACCACTATGGGGTGGGTGGCGCACCAAGGGACAGGGAGAGGAGGGGAGAGATACCCTAAGGTACAGGAAAAGGAGGGAGGGGGGGAGAGGAACACTAAGCGACAGCCAACAGATGGGGGAGGGGAGAGGAACACTAAGGGACAGGGAAAGGAGGCGGGAAGGGAAAGGAACAGTAAGGGTCAGAGAAGGGAGGGGACCATTAAGGGACGGGGAGAGGGGCCGGATGTGAAAGAAACACATATCGGGGCTTGAGAAGGAAAGAGACACACACAAAGGAGCTGGGAAGAATAAAAGACACAAATCGGCTGGGAGAAAAGGAGTCACACAAAGGGGCTGGGAGGAGTAAGACACAAAATGTGGGAGGATGTAAGAGTCATACAAAGAGGAGAGATAGGAGACACACAAAGGCAAAAATAGGAGATAAAATACACTAAAGGGAGTCAGATATTTAAAAGATGGGATAAGAAACACAAAAGGGAGGTTAAGAGGCACATGGGTGAAGATGTTTTTGGGGGGGCGGAAAAATGCATCTTCGCCTATGTACCCAAAATTCTTTGCACCGGCCCTGGGTACTACCATTCTGGACAGTAGGCTCGGATCGACGCTTGGTTGGAGACTGCGTAGGTGTCAGCTGTGTATCACATTTTCTTTAATGCGGTATATCTATATTTAAATGCCACACTAACACAGCATTTTTAAATAGCCCTTTGAACATGGCAGGAAATGAATGTGAACCATCAGAGCTATGACATGATGGAACTGATTTTTACAGATATCTGGATCTTGCTAGAAATTGTAAACACAAAGCCTACATAACCATTTTCAGATAATATTTTCTTAGTGAATTGCAGACTGGTATAAACAAAGTCAGCCATATGGGGAGCCTCGCACAGACTTAAGTGAAGCAGCAGTCTATGTAAATAAGCATTCTGAGGATGTGGTAAGGGTTATGTAAATACAGACTAGCGCTCACTTATTTATTGTCCCTTTTACCAATTTCAAGTCAGTGTATTAAGTTGTTTGACTTAAGTTTCCTTTAATGTTAAATCTCATAATAAAAAGAAATCAAGCTTTAGACTGACATACACAACTGCTTATGGTATCACATTACTAACCAGAAATATAATTACAAATTGTACAGTAGATAACATGTGGGATATTTATAAATTGTTCTGAAAAGAGGTGGTTAAATGCCGTTATTATTTTGATCTTACTTTTTTAATGTGATCTAAAAAGTGAAGTTTTTCTTCACAGTACATTCTGTCCCTTTTCACAAAATTTCCATTGCTCCAGATAGTTCAATTTTTCCAGATAATGCCTATTATATAATTTTAGAAAATGTTGAAGGTCGCTATAAAATGGGTAAATTGGTTAATCGATAGAAGGGGTAGAAGAGGCAGCTGTGTAAAATGTGGCAAACTGTAAAATTTATGAAAAGGTGTGAAAATTATGCAAAAATGGTTACCGGTCTCTAGAAAATGTGTGCTGTGGAAAGCAGACTGATTTTCTACAATGAAAGCTGTAATAAAGGGGCTGTATATTATGGCAGGGCAGTTAAAATGGAGGACTGTAGAAAAAGACTGTGAGAGGAGTGGAGAGATGTAAAGAAAATGCTCAGCTGTGGAAAACAGTAGGGGATCTGTGAATAATGAGGGAAGCTGTTAGAAAGAAGCAGTGATGCAGTGAGAAACGCTGTAAGGAGGGGACATAGGAGCAGAAAATGTGATAAAGTTGACAAGTGACAAACAGTGAAGATAAAGGGATGCAGTTAATACAAGTGCATACATAAAGCTGGAAGTCAGAGTTAATGATGAATGAGCTTAAAGTTGTATGCTTGTATCTGCTTTTGTATTACACAGCCATGTTGCTGCCCATCCCATGTGTGTCTTATTTATTTATTTATTACGGGTATTTATAAAGCACCAACAGATTCTGCAGCGCTGTACAATTAGTGGAGAACATACAATATACACAGACAAATACAAGAGGTAGAGAGAGCCTTACCGTAAGCTGATATCTAGCCATTAGAGATCTTTTATACAAAGTGCTTAGCTAGATGGCTCGTGAGCTTACAATCTAAAGGAAACAGTGGGGATTTGAGACAAAAGGTAGCAGGGGAAATTTGGAGGTGATGGCTAAAAGAGTTAACAGAGAGAAGCAGCTATTGCTAAATTGTAAAGGGAATGAGGAGGTAGTTGAGTGAGAATCTCAAACAACTGGAGAAGCATGCTATATACTGGTGGGAACTTGATTGGGTGAGAAGTCGTGAGAAAAAAAATGCAGATCTTCACTGAGTTTGAGTGTGAAGTGAGGCCTGAAGAACAGAGAAGGAGATTAAACAGTTATATGAAGGTATTTACAGCTGGGAGAAGGATAGCAAAGAGGGAGAGAGGGGGAGGGGGAGGAGCTAGACTAGCCATGTGTTGAATACAATTGGAAAGTTTAGCAACCAAATTCTATCACCCAATATAATATATAACTGTGTACATTAAATATTAAGGATTAATAACTCTGTAGGGGTTTAGAAAAATACCCATTTCTGTTTCATTAGAGATTTTACCTTTTAGCTTAAAGCAAAGTGAATTGTCGGTGTAGGATTTATGTAAGATTGTTTTGATGTGGCAGATGAGTCTACACTTTAGTGGCCATTGGAGTGATACTAAAAAACCTACAGTTATATGAATGTACATAGGGATTTGCAGTGGCAGAATGAATATAGAGAGGACCCTGATGTAAGAAATTATTTTGGGACCCACTCTAGCACAAGACTAACCAAAAGGTAGATTATTATCTGTAGTACAACTCCCACAATGCTATGCCAGTTAGGGGATCTACCATTTATCCATCCTTGCAGGGTTATAACGGTGAGCAATGTTTGGGTGTTTGAATGTAAGCATGTTTTTGCATAGAGTATGTGTGTGTGTGCATGTAGGGGTGTATTTGCATGTATTGTTGGCATTGGAATGCAGTGGTGTACTTGTGTGTAGTCTTTGTGTTTGAATGAAGGGGTGTGTTTGTATAAAATTTTGGATTGTAATGCAGGGTTTGTGTTTGTATGTTGTGTTTGACTGCATGGGTGTGTGTGCATGCTGTGCTGTTGTTTGATTGCACATACACAGCCACATACATGCTTACACAGATATACATACACATTAACACACTTGCACACATTTTCATATACACACTGAGATATACACACACATAGATACACACACTGACACATACAATCACACTCAGATACACACACTGACACACATATACATGTCATATGTTTTATATTTGCTGTTAACATACCTTTTGAATGCAGGAGGGTGGCTTGATTGGGATCCTGCTGCTAGCTGAGGTTGATGGGGGTATGGTGTCTGGAGCAGCTCTCTTCTTGCTCCTCTCTTCCTGCTGCATGTGCCACCTCATCCTCTGCCTCCCACGTGGGATCTCCCCACAGCTGTTCATCAGTAAACATCAGGTAGCCCTAAGTGCATGGGCAGTCCGATGGGCTCCCCCAGTGAGTGAGCCCCAATGCAGACTCTCCAGTTGCACCGTTGGTAGTTCCGCTGGAGATTTGGGATAATGTGCAAGAAACTTTTTTTCCCTTTAATTTTTATTGTATGTATTGGGGCTGATGTGTATTATAGTCATTGCCGCTGACCCGGAGTTGTGGGCGTTTGAGTGCAGGGCTTAATTTTCTATATGAGTGTGTTGAGGTAAACGAGGAGCGTGCTGTGGTGAAGGAGGAAGATGAAAAATAAAGAGAGAGAATGCAAGAATAAAGGGGGGGAAATTGAATAAAGATGATAAAGCTAATTGTAGTGGAGTAGTAGGTTAATCCACGATATCTCCGCTGGTAGTCAGGATACAGCATATAAGATACAGGTAGTGTAATAGTAATTCCTTATTCCCCAAGAACTAGACGACACATAGTTTGGGAGTCAACTGAGCTTTTATTCCACGGTTAAGTATTTATACAAGTCCCCATGCAAGGGGTTTCCATACTGGCATTGCAGGGGTTTTCCTCCGGTGGACTGTGTGGGAAACTTACCATGCAAGGCTATTTCCCATCATGCAATGCTGTACTGGAGAGATAATTGTGCAAGAATATACTGTTAATCCAATTATCTCTCTGTACAGCAAAATATACCATTTGGTATAAAAATACATAACTGATACAATGTTAGTCTGAATTAGCCAAATGACCCTTCATTGAATAGCTGGGATCTGAGCGCACCATCTGGTGAAATACCGCTCTGATCCCTTCACTTGAAAAGTAAAGCCATGCGAATGAAGGTTCATATGAACACACATTATATTATACCTTAGACATGGAGCTTAATTTAACGAATGACGATTGATTTAACCAAATGCACATTATTAAACAAAAGACCTGGGAGTCCAGCGGTGTTCGTGAAGTCGAGTAGCAGATTTTAGTTCCAAGCACTCGATGACCAAACACCGCTGGGCTTTCGTGAGCAAAGAAGCCCATTAATTAACTGCGGATACATTGTTACTATCGTTAATGGGAGACACATGACCACCTTGTGTGGTCTGCCAATCGGTAGTTTTATTCGTTTCACGAACAGTGGATTTCAATACTGTTTGTAACTACCATATGAATGCTCGCGGCTTTCGTGCCGCTAGCATACAGCATACGAATGCTCCCTACTGCAGACAAAGAAGAACATAGCAAAATGAACGTATTCGTCCAGTTATTAATGTCCAGGAGTGGCTAGGTTTGCCACACTAATGTAAGGGAAGAAGGGGTTAGTTTGAAGGGAGAATGTAGGATTGAGGGAAGGAAATCTTTGATCCGGTAAACTGTAATTAACTGGGGAGAGACAGAATGGAGGGAGAGTTGGAATAAAAATGGAGTGAGAGTTGGAATAAAAATGGAGAGTGCTAGCTCATCTATAGATGTGTAAGATATTGTGTGGATGCATGGATTGGTTTATGGATAAATTGTCAGTCATCCATGGGATGAATACTGTAAGAATGGCACAAAGCTAAATTTTTCTATATATTTATCAACCATAAAGTGAAATACGTATTTGTCACAATTGCAGGAAAGTGATAAAAAAAAAAGCCTCACTTGGTAAAGAACATTACAAAGTGAATATTTCTGGGGTGTATTGACTCAAAACACAAGTTTTTTTAGTGATTATTACTCACAAATTTGATATTACAGTGCTTCTTTGCATCTGGCAGAAGTCAGTGAAGTTTACATTGGCAACGATTACATAATTTACATCAATAGTAAAGACAAAAGGGAATTGGGGGCACACCCGGAACATGCATTATGCAGGAATGGTGCTGCCCTAGTGACCAAAATTCGAACATAATATAGATTAAAAAACAGTGCACACATAAAAATATAGTTTCAAATTTTATAAGGCTACTTAAAATCACCTCTCTCAGTAAACAAATAATGGAATTCTTTTCCACTATATTGTGTTAAACCACCACTACTTCACAGTACCTCAATATTGGTGGGTCCTACATTAATTCTAATGTGGGAGACAAATTAAATAGTGCTTAACAAGCAAATGTGAATTTAAAGAACGTGTTGTAAGAGCATTATCAAAATACATATATATATATATATATATATGGCAAAATGAGTGTCTTTCTATTTTCATTCAAAACTTGATGAAATTATTATTATATTAAAACATAGCTTTGAGGTGACAGCTACCTGTTAGGGTTTTCAGGACTTTTGAGCAATATAACTTGTAAGTTGGGTGGAGAGGTTCAGTCAGCATGAACATGATGTAATTGGTAAATATCTCAGGCATTCTAATTGGGTGTTCAGTAAAGGAATACATCTTAATGTGAAGGTCTGACCACAAGTATATTGCAAAACTCTCTAAGTTTAAATCTTAAAGTAGGGGGGGGCGGGTCAACTCAGTCACAAGCCATGTAATATATTCAATATTATGAAGCAGCTGTAGAAGGACAAGAATTGAGAAATATTAGGACACTGATGTGTTCGTTTTTCAGCTCACACTTTGTCAAAGTAATCCTGAAGAGGGATTGTGGAAATGTCTGTTGATTTGCTTCATTTAGAATAATTTGTGATTATAGTGGTGAAGTATTATTGGATAGATTTGAGGAATTGATTTGCCAAACCCCTTTCCATGAAAAAGTATTCCTTAAATTGTAAGGGGTGTCAGTGTGTGAAATAATCACAAGTCTTGCAAATTCCACTGAATTGTAAGGAATCTCTATCCAGGAAGTAGAGGTCTAGCCTGGAGTAACAATTATGTCTGTGAGAGAGGAACGTGAAGTCCCTCTTTGAAGTTGGTTCTTTGTGTCAGGCATCTATCAAAGTATAGAAATGACAAAGTGTCCATAGCACAGTGGCCAATGCAGGCAAGGCCTTTCTCTGTCTGCAATGTATTTGAGACTTTCAGCCACTAGGCATGTCATAATGATACATGGTTTTAGCATTTCTGGAGTTAGAGCATAATCTGTAGACAATGCATTTGTGTAGAAGGATGGTTACTCCAACAGTTTTATTGAGGGTCACAGAATGAAAGTGGAGAGAATGATAATGCGTATTTTATTTTAGCCAAACAGACAACATGCACCTGTTACAAGGCAGAGACGTGTGGACCTCAATAGCCAACTTGCGTCCCCATAGTTATTCAGTGCAGATTGTACCGTGGCCAAATGAAACCACATAAGAAGATTTTTATGTTCCCCTGCTCTTCTCTAGGTGACTAGAGTGAGGATGGGATAGGACATGTTATCTATGCCCCATACACTCACTGACACTGCCATGCCTGAAGCAGCCCTAACAGATCAGGCAATCAAACAAGAATATCCTGTGCTGCAGACTACGAGGCCACAGTACAAATATTGACAGTGCAGAAGAGGGTGTACTATGCACCCTCTACTGCCTGTCACCCTGGGCAGACCTCCCCCTGTTTGTACATGAATGTCCATGAATAGTTGGTCTCTCATGGTACTTAGTATTATAGTCAGAAATAAATGTTCGTCAAAGTATTTAAGGCCTGTGGGTCTAACCTCCACTGATATTTACAATTCAGTAACCTTCAGCAGCATGTCCCTTAAAATTAGAAGTCATTTCTTTTCACAAGTACCGCAACTGTTATATATCTTAGGCAGATAAGCCAAAATCTGATCCCTTACAGTTAAGCAAGGGAGTTCTGCAGATATCAATCACTCCCTCCGCATCTGCTGTATCCACAATCTTGGCCCTTGTGCTGACAAAGTGTAGCATAGTGTGCCTAGATGAGTAATGCTGTGTTCATGAGTACCGGTTCAGACCTATCCAAGAGTGAGCTCAGGACATTCCTCTCTCTTTTCCTTTACTTACAGCACATCAAGTTTTATAAAGATCAGAATTTTATAGCATGAGTGCCAATACTCTGAAATAATGTTATAGTTCATGCAACACGTGATGTTGCCAATAAGTGTCTCCACAAACCTTTTTCAGCAAAAATTTACTTTAAACTAATTTATGTGACTATGCGGCAGGAAAACAGAAATTGGACAGGTTATGTGCAAAACTGCTTGCAAAGAATAATATCTTTTCACTCTAAATATGCAGAAAACTGATTTTAGTAAACCAAAGTTTTATATTATCAACAGAAAAAAATTAATCAAGGAACAACACTTTGAGATGTGAGGATACTTTCCTCCAAACATGATAAAAATCAGTACAAGTGTTAGCTTTGTTGACAATTAAAACTGAACAACAAATGTGTATTTTTTCACCTATACTTTTTAATAATGTGATATCAAAATTTCTGATTAGGCAATACTTACTTGAAACCATTATACATACCACTTTTGGGAACATGACATTCATTGTCCTCAAAGACTGAAGAGGAAACAAGTTAAATTAATGATTTATTACATATACTGTAAAATAAATCAAATGAGTCCATAAGAACATGACAGTGTAGGAGAATAAAATGTTCTTGATTTGAGTGATTTGAGCGTCAGGAGATGGCAGCAATCTCGTCATATGAACAAACCACTGAAAATCAGGGTATGTCAAGTTCTGTTTGGTTATGTAGCAATATTATACAGTCACGCATGGCTTATTATATTCCAAAATGTCTCTTAACATTAGATTACAATTGAATTCATACTTGGTCCTCGCTTCATTGTACCTGGAAAGCTGAGCAAACCGTACCAAAGCATATTACAACAATCCAAGCAAAAACATCTAGTTAATGTTAAATAGTTGAGACAGAACATTGTGGGAAACAACATAATGTAACCAAACATATCATAAAAGAACTACATTTGAGTGGCAGCACATTGTTCTCGAGGGTTTTGAAGAAACAAAAAGAAAAAAAAATGTGTTGGATGGTAATGCAAGATATCCATATATTTTTAATATAGTACTAAAATAAGGCAAATGTTTTAAGCAGACATTAGGTTTGATATCATGTAATAACGTACAAGATTTACATCATAGAACATTTTTTTGTCAACATGGATAAGGCTTCGGTAACCAATAACACCCCCAAAAACAATATTTTTAAATATGTAACAATGGTATCTGCCAAATCATAGCAGAAGAAACCAGCTCTTCCTGTCGCTGTGACTTGATCTTTTTGTTGATTCTTCTGTGACCCTGTCCACCCGAAATTACCAGGACAGAGTCGGCTTTCATCTTCCTGGCTCTTTGTCTTTTGCCATTTTGAGGTGGCATGCTTGGATCATTTAAAAGATCATATAGAGTGCAATCTTCTTTCCCGGCATCAAATGAAGTTGATCCATAGGACAATGTTAGAGAACCAGAGGAAGATGATAATTCACTTTTTTGTGCTATGGACACCATTGAACCTCCAAGCCAAACAGCACTGTCATTGTTACTTGTAGGCGATACATTTGCTTCTTCATTTTGCTGTAAAATGGTGTTGCGCAAGTCCTCATTTTTTAGTTCCTGGTTTGAAATTTGACTACATCGGCTTGGAGTCCGCTTAGGTTGTTTTCTGCTCACAGCCGTTGCCATGACGAGAAATTTCACAGGTCCATGATGTGCATGATATGATACCATCGCTCTTCCTAATAATATAGCAAAAATAAGGTGTTAAAATAATTCTCAAGCTTATCCAAATATCTATGTCTAAATGTATTTTCTTTAAAAAGTGAATGAATATATTTAATGTAGACTTGTAAACATCAGTGCTTGGGAACCTTAACTAGAGTGTATGGTCTAGAAATCCCCCTTTTAGGGAGTGTCATAAGGGTATAAAATGAGTGTAAACAGATTCATGCTAAAAATTAACTCTCTTCCTGAGGTCACACTTCTTTGTTCCTTCATCCCAGTAAACACTATTTCAGAGTTTACTGGAGTGAATGGAGCAGCAAACTTATAGTAAAAACTGACTTGCCTCTACTGCATTTTCATTTTGCCGTATCATTCTATCCCATGATGGGCATCAAAAGTAGAAATTACATACGTGTACATGTATGCATGGAATTTTCCCAGCTGTGTGTCACATGAGCATGCATCATGCATGCAGTACTGCAAGAGTTATCTAATTAACATACTTTGACGTCTGAGGGCAGGCAAAGTACAAAGTCCGAAAATTAAAATTCTCTGAAAAGGCAGTGCTTACATTAAAATGCCTGTGAGAACATGCTATTCTCACCAGAACAGCTACATTAAGCTGTAGTTCTGGTGACTATAGTGTCCCTTTGATATATAGTGAGTATTCTAATAACATGTTAATAGGAGATAACACATAATATATGCTACGGTAGAGGGAAGGGTGGATATAACTTAGAAAACTACTTAATATTTCTCTTCTTACATATATATATATACACACATTATAGATTTATTTATATATAGCACCCCCATTTATGCATGTTCAGGTGAGTGCAGCCAACCCCCCCCCCCCTTGTTTCATTTATATATATTTGGGAGTCTAGCCAACTCCTTGGTTTTGCACCCCTCCCTGTCACACAGGTGCCTCTGTCCCAGGCCCTATTTAGCCTTGTACTGCAGAGAGCCCTTCCAGATGGAATTTTTTCTTCCTCAAGTAAGTGAAACCAACTTCATAAGAGCAGACATTAGGCTGTTAGTGTAGGACCTGCCAAAGATGGGGTACATTGACGCCAGGGCAGGCTTCTATGCAATGTTTGACTGATATAAATGTAACTAAACCCCATTATTTTTTGCCTAGATTGCGTTTTAAAAAACTAATAAAAATCTTCAACATTGAAGTGCTGTTGTTTATGGATAGGTAGGAGGCGCTGATCTTGTGTTTTATATATATATATATATACACACACACACATACACACACACACACACATACGAGCACATACGTAAACTCTGGAAATTATTACAATAGACTGCTTCCAAATAATTGTATTAGACTGCTTCCAAATCTCAATTTTTTACAAGTTTGAGAACCATATGACATTAATAGCTACTAGAGGATTAAGAACTTTTTATCACTCCAAACACCTAAAACACTTTAGATTGCTGAAGTATTGTATATGTCCTCTTTTTTCATTTTACAAAAAAGTGCCGATTTCAATAAAAATTGGCACTTTTAGAAATGAACCATGACTCCCTCATTATCCATTAGACAACTGGTCCTGTTACTCAGTGGAGCTAAACACAAAAGAACACCTCTTGCTGCTCAAAACACCTGCCTTGCAAAGACGTCTCATTGATCTGCATTGGGAAGTCTGTGATTGGACAACCACAGAAAGTCTGGGCTGGAGAAGAGAAGGGGAGGGCTTGCAAAGACTGCAGACAAGATATCTGCAACTATTGCTAGCTGTGTCTAGATATACCCTCAATGAAAAAAACGGATACTTAAATGCATGCATGTATTCATTGGGGATAGATCTGATAAATAATGATTACAAATTATATATATATATTTGGGCAGTGGTTAAACTTATAATCTAGAACAGTGGTTTCTAACTTTTTTACACCAGAGAACCACATTCATAATTCACATTTAACAGCTTAATGACTAAATTAAAACCTTTAAATGTTGACCAATTAAGGAATATGCCTATATTCAATAACATAAGGTTAGTTAATACGCCAACTGTTGAGACTTTATTTCCCATGACTCTCAGCCAATCTAGCATTTTAAGCAGGAAATGTGAGTACACAACAATTGGCATGCCAAACGCCAGCTAGGATATCATTATGGATTGGTACTACAGCTGCTGTGGAATGCACATCTCATGAATCTTCGCCATCATCATGAGAAATGTAATAACAGCATCTGGATTGCCAAAGGTTAGCCACCAGTGCTGCATAGCTAACAATTTTCCTATATCCCCTTTTATTACCTTCTAACTCCCCTCTTTTTTGCAATACCTCAGAAGGTTTGCAGTGCCTCACAGAGCTCTAATATACTATACAACATTAACTTGTTCAGTGCAAATGCCACGATTCATGATTCATTATAGGAATAGTAGCTTACTGTTGATGGGGCTGTATGACGGGTGGGGACACTACACTTAGTCTACAGTAAAAGCACCAATATTTGTTGAGTGCATCTAAAATAATATTCAGCCAGCCATACGACTAGCTGAACTTGTTAGTTATAGACTGGGCTTGTGGCCACTACATTGCACACTAACCTTTTATGGTTGACTACAGCTCGCATAATAAACAGCCAGCCATTAGTGGCTGAACACTATGGGAATTGTAGATTGGAATAGTTGTGGCTAATCTTTACCATCCCAGCTATTATAAACTAAAGTACTCATGTTGAATAGGTACATATCTGTTTTTTAGCTATTGCTGCCACAGTCGTATAAATTTTTCATATTATTGGGTAACTAAAATTTACCTCCCACAAGGAATCACATCTCTTGAGCCAACAAGGTAGGCAATGGGGTGGAGGAAATTTGATGGGATAGGGCCAAAGGTGAGAAAGGGAAAGGGAAGCAACCCATTTGCTCAGGCATAAACAAAGTCAGGTGACTGCGTAGCAGAGTACCACCGAAAGAACAAATTTTACTACACCAATGATGTAATAGAGGTGGCTGTGCTGGTTAGGGATTCCTCTCTCTCTTAGTTGGCGACTGTCTCGCTTTACCTGCTCTATGCTCAGTAGTCGGCAGCAGTGGTTGGGAATTAGATTAAAGGGACACTATAGTCACCAGAACAACTACAGCTTAATGTAGTTGTTCTAGCGAGTTTAATCATTGCCTTCAGGCACTTTCATGCAAACAATGCCTTTTCTGTTTAAATTGCCCCTAGGGACAGCTCCAAGTGGCCACTCAGATGCCACTGGAGGTGCTTCCTAGCTCAGTGCTGCACAGTGGACAGCTCTGCCATTCAGCGTCCCCACGCTCTGCATGGGGACACTGAATTCTTCTCAGAGATGCATTGATCCAATGCATCTCTATGAGGAGGTGCTGATTGGCCAAAACAGTGTTTGGTCCAGCCCCCTTGCTAATTTTAGCCAATAGGAAAGCATTGGATTGGCTGAAAATCGGCATTTCTGATGTGGTCACCAAGGGGGCGGGGGCAAAGCCAGTGCGGGCAGACCCGCACATCGCTGGAAATAAGGTGAGTTTTTCATGCTTTTAAGAGGGGTAAGGAGGGTCAAACCACCTTAATGGTTGGTTTTGCACTATAGGGTCAGGAACACTGACCCTATAGTGTTCCTTTAACCCCTTAAGGACACATGACATGTGTGACATGTCATGATTCCCTTTTATTCCAGAAGTTTGGTCCTTAAGGGGTTAAAGATAAAACATTTTAGATCACAGGTGCTGCAGTCGTGGACAAGAAGTTGGGAAATACTGGACTAGAACATTGTAAGCATAAATATGACAATGCTTAATGTGCAGAATCATATTATTTCAACAAACGGTACTAAAACGTAACATTCGGTAGAGGATCGTGACAAATATGTGTTGGACGATGTAAAAACTTTATCTTGGCCTTTGAGGCAGGAACATTTGTGGTTGTGCCATCAAAAGCAGAGTTTGCGAAAATGATAGAACAAGATAAAAGGACACATTCGTCAAAAAAATAAAAAACAGCTTGACAGAACTGAAAATCAAAGGAAAGCAAAACAAAACAGTGACATTCTGCAAATCGTTGGGAGTGCTTTGTTACAGGCTGAAAGACAAATAAATACGTTGGTTTGAGATTAAATGAACTTGATTTTGTTATGTCCCTATAACACAAACAATAAACAAATAATAGGTGGTGCTCTGTTTAATCTGTGTTAGAAAGTATGTTAGGTGATGCAGATGGCCACATTTCTCATTAAACCTGGAGTGAAACAGAATTGTAAATGTTAATCATCTCAAGACTGGGTTCACCCTAAAAAAACAACAACAACTTTTAAACCATTTCAGAATAATAGAGATGGGTATAACTAATATGAAATAAGGTGCAAGAGATAATACTCTAAATGACTTTAGTTGTTTTATTTTTTTGCAGTTAAAAACAATTAATTAAGTTTTTTTGAGGTATATATGCAGCAAAAGAGTTTGCTTTTTCCATTATTAGTAGCAGCCAGACACACTGCCACTCAGGGCCGGACTGGGAAAAAAATTAGGCCCGGGCATTTTTTTCAATCAGAGTGGCCCCCGAAGTGAGCATGTTGGTTCAATGCACAGAGCCCTGCTAAAGAGCTCTAGCATTAGAAAAAGGCAGCGCAAGCAAATTTAATAACATGCTTGCGCTGTGTTTGCTTTTAAATTGTCTCCACAAGTGGGATACCAGTGGACAAAAGGGCCAGGAAAGCATATGGTGCATGTGTTTGGAGCCTGCTTGTGGGATTGCGTGTGTGTAGAGTGTGGTGTGGTTTTGTGTAAATAGGTCAATTTAATTTGTGTTTGTGGTGTAATATGTGTGTCTAGGGGCAGTGTGTGTGTAGGAGATCTAGTGTGTAAAGGACTCAGAGTGTGTATAGGAGATTGTATGTGTTTGTGTGTAGTGGATTAAGAGTGCAGTTAAGGGATCTAGCATGTATCTGGAGCGTAATGTGTGTAGTGGTGCCGTGTGAGGGGTGCTGTAGTGTGTATATATATATATATATTTATATTTGGACGTATTGTATGTGTGAGGGGCGCAGTGTGTGTGTGTGAAGGGTGCAGTG
>OW240913.1:136010054-136164884 GCA_933207985.1 Pelobates cultripes | reverse complement strand
TGTGTGTGTAAGAGGAGTGCTGTGTGTGTGTGAAGGTGTTTTTATCTGCCGTCACATTCTAGGTTTCTAAAAAATTTTGTCTGTTAACTCACTGAGGGTTATTTTATTTATTATATATATATATATATATGTGTGTGTGTGTGCAGTATATGTGTGGGAATGTGCTGTGTGTGGGTGCTGTGTGAGTGAGAGTGCTGTCTCTCTGAGGGAGCAGTGTCTGTCTGAGTGAGCAGTGTCTGTCTGAGTGAGCAGTGTGTGTCTGAGTGAGCAGTGTGTGTCTGAGTGAGCAGTGTGTGTCTGAGGGTGCTGCGTGTGTCTGAGGGTGCTGCATGTGTCTGAGGGTGCTGCGTGTGTATCTGGGTGCTGCGTGCGTATCTGGGTGCTGCGTGCGTATCTGAGTGCTGCGTGCGTATCTGAGTGCTGCGTGTGTCTGAGGGTGCTGTGTGTGTCTGCGTGCTGCGTGTGTGTCTGGGTGCTGCGTGTGTGTCTGGGGGTGCTGTGTGTGTCTGAGGGTGCTGTGTGTGTCTGAGGGTGCTGTGTGTGTCTGAGGGTGCTGTGTGTGTCTGGAGTGCTGTGTGTGTGTCTGAGGGTGCTGTGTGTGTCTGGGTGCGCGTGCTGTGTGTGTCTGGGTGCTGCGCTGTGTGTGTCTGGGTGCACTGTGTGTGTCTGGGTGCACTGTGTGTGTCTGGGTGCGCTGTGTGTGTCTGGGTGCGCTGTGTGTGTCTGAGGGTGCTGTGTGTGTCCTGGTGCTGCGTGTTTTTTCTAATGCTAGAATATTCTAT
Source organism: Pelobates cultripes (assembly GCA_933207985.1). Taxonomy (NCBI): domain Eukaryota; kingdom Metazoa; phylum Chordata; class Amphibia; order Anura; family Pelobatidae; genus Pelobates; species Pelobates cultripes. The sequence goes on along the minus strand of OW240913.1, from coordinate 136,164,102 downwards.
TCACGATTTCGATTCAGGGCCCCCACAATATCACATTATTAAAAAAAAAAACACAAAAAAAAAACAGCATTAGAGACAAGAAGCATGTGGGCCACATACATCCGATAAAATGCTTCTCATAGGGAATCAATGAATCCAATTTTACCCGATGACCAGCATTTGATGACGTTCAGCATTGAATGTCACATAACCAAGTCAAAAAAGTTGTACCAGCGGAAGCACCTTCTAGTTGCTGTCAGGATAACACAGCCACTAGAGGTGTGATTAAAGTGACACTACACTGCCCAAATATAGAATTAATTTAAAAAAAATCACTGTTTAATAGATCTACAGCAAATAAAAATTTGCATGCATTTAATTCTGCATTTTTCCACTGGAGTTATATCTAAAAACGACTTGCAAAAAAGTCAGATCTCGTCTGCTGCTTTTGCAAGGCCTTCTCTTCTAACCCGGCCCAGCCTTTTTGTGTCTGTTCAATCACAGACTTCTCAATGCAGCTCCATAAGAAGTTTTTGCAAGGCAGGTGGCTCTGGGCAATTGCTGCCTCTTGAGTTCAGTCTATAAACACTAACCAAACCAGGAAGTAATAGGAGCTGTTGTCTGCTTAAAAGCCAATGGGGCGTAACCAGGTTAATTCATAAAGTGTCAATTTCTACTGAAACACTTTTTGCAAAATGAAAAAAAGAGGACACACTCTTCACACGTAAAGCTTTTCAGCAAGCTAAAGTGCTTTAGAGGTCTGGAGTGACACGTTAAATCTGCAAAGAAAGCACTGCTGTATCTATAAAAGGGCAATATTTGCATTGCAGGACAAAAGGACAGTCACTGCACCCAGACCACTTCACTGAGATGAAATAGTCTGGGTGCCTACAGTGGTCATTTAAATTTCTGTAAATTACTTGGTTTAGAACCCTTCAACAACGGTACATGACTGTTTCTCATCTCTCAATGGGTACTAAGCAGCTCCTTAATGCTGAGCAACAAGCAGAAGCATATGTGGTTATTCATTAAATTTTGAACTTTTGAGACTTTAAAATTAAATCAAAATGGAATTCAAACACCCGTTATTGTGCATCTGATCCCTCCCCAGTTTCCCTACTAGATACCAGGTGTGACTGACACTGTAAACCTCACACTCACTTCCCAATGATGAGATGCTGGGGAAGGATTCATGTCATAGTATGCTTATGAGAGTAGCTAACTAGGTGTATGTGTATCTATTTGAGAATGTACAAAGATATATGTGTTAGTTATGCATGCATACACATACGCGTAGGAAAGGGGGGGACAAATAAATGTGCATGAGAGTGGACACATCTGCACAGTCATGACTGTCATGGAGTTAAGTCTTTATGCTTTACCATCCAAGCGTGATTTAAAAAAAAAAACAACTAAAATATAGTTTGAAGGACTTTGTCATCTTCTCTAGCGAGCATTTAAAACACAGAATTTTCAATAAGAAAATGCTGCAAATTCAGTGCCGTAACTTTGACTGTTGCTGTGCTGTTTTTGGATAAACTGGTCCTGCTTGTGATTTTTTGTGGCGTAAGATAAATATTCATACAAATTTAAAGTACAAGACCCGGGTACGTAAGCTAAAAATCTATAGTACATGATAGCATTTGTTTTTTTGGGTTACAGAACAGCTACATAACCCTTTGGATGGACTTCCATTACAGCTTTATAATGGTGAACCATGGAGTCTATTTACTATTCTTAACATGCATTTAGTCAGAGTAGAAGTAGCATCTGTTCAAAGTATATTATGAGAACTCTTACCAGTTACTTTTGGAATTCCTTGCAAACGAGGAACTGGGAAAGTTACAATAACACCAAGATTTGTCCCCACCATCAGCATGCCATGACAAACCAGCAAACTAGTCACCGAAACACGCTGCTGTCCTGCAAAAATAAATAAATGAATTAATATAAGTTTAAACATTATCTATGTATTCTTAATGAAACGGCAGGTATGAAATAAAGAGTCATATATGGAAATGAACTAGAATATAGTACATATTTTACAGTATTATGGAATAAATATGGCAAACACAAAAAAGTGGAGATGTAATATCACATGAAAAATTATGAATTTAAAAAAGAATGTAGAAAGTATGAGAAAATATATTTTGGCACTAAAAAGATGGCAGGAGTTCAAAAATCACCCAGATTTGTTGCTCATTCACCAAAAGCAACAGTTCATGGATTAAGTGTTCTCATACGCAATCTCTACATAATTTAGTACTATAAGTGAGTGTGACGAACTACACATCGCCACGGACTTTTGGAGTGGCATGCTTGCCAGCCTCTTGCCCTGTGACTATGGCCCCTGGGGTGTATTGCCGTTTAAAAAACTCTATTTGTGCATATTGGATTTTAAAGCACTGTTTCTGTCCCTTGGATTTTTAACTGGAACAGATTCAAACAGGTGGTGGCAGCGGTGGCCATCTTAAATTGTCCAGCAGTGTTTTGACCATGTGCACGGTGGGGCAAAAATAAGACTTCCAGGAAATGCCTGAACCCCTGAACCAATCTGGGTGATTTTTGGATATGTTGTTCACCCAGATCGGGGCTGTCAGGAGATGTGACTTGTGGGGATATGTTGTATTTTGGGGTTTGTAAAAATGTATGTTTTTTTCTGCTAAAGTTAATTGAGTTAGTCCATTGTCTTTGTTAATTGTATCACAGGCAGAGGGGAGGGTTTGTGTACAGTAACTGGGAGTGTTCAAATGTAAAATATTGTTGGATTGTGCGTTTCATGTCCTGTGCCCCACAAGGTCCACGTGGGCGGTAACCTTATGGGGAAATACTGTATAAAAGAAGCAGCTGTACCATTAAACCTTCAGTTCTACTTGACTCGTGTTTGGAGGAGCTATAATCACTACAGGGATTGCTATGCTCTTCATACTCTCTTAGCTTCACTGAACTCTTGCAAGAGCGTGTTCCTGTTCCTGCTTCACTCTCTGGGGAAAGAGAGGTTCACCCACTGGAACCTGGAGCCTTGTCGTGGGTCCAGGGTGGGTAGGAGACGGCAAGACTCCAACCAAACTGCGGCGGTTCGTGGGGTCTGCGGTGGTAATGGTGTCTGGTGCGGTGCTGATGGTCCTTGGTGAGTGCTAGGAGCATCCGTCTACAGTCCAACCCACAGCTAGCCTTGGGCAACCGTAACAGTGAGGAATTCAAGATGAATTCCAAAACTTAAACCAAAATAGTTGCATTGGAAAAAGTCTGCAAGTCTGCTTTGTTTGGAGCTCAGCTTCTTTGGCCTAAATTCACTTCCTCAATTCACATTTAAACAATTTATCTAATTATTTAATTTATTAGTTTTAAAAAAAGAACAATGAAGAAAGAAAAATTCTAGGTGAAATACCTTCTGCGCAAAGCATAGGCATTTTGTGTATATATAGGACAATAAAAAAAAAAAAAAAATATCCAACATAAGTACACTTCACAACGACTATAATATAATGAGACAAAAGGAGAAAGATGAAGGGTAAGATAGTAGAAATATACGTAGAAACACTAAGTCTATTTAAAGGACCACTATAGGCATCCAGACCTCTTCAGCTTAATGAAGTGGTCCGGGTGCCAGGTCCATCTAGGTTTAACCCTTTCTGCTGTAAATATAGCATAGTGATTTTCACGGTGAGAAGACGCCAGCGTCCATAGGAAAGCATTGAGAATGCTTTCCTATGAGACTGGCTGAATGCTCGCGCGCAGCTCGTGCCGTGCATGCGTATTCAGCCGATGACGGGGAAAGGAGGCGGAGAGTCCCCACCGCCGAGGGAACCCTGCGGTGGAGAAAAGGATTTATGACTGTTTATCTGTCCCATTACTTTTGGTCCCTTGAAAAGTGGGAGGCACATATACAAACTGTTGTAATTCCTACACCGTTAACCTGATTTAGATGTAAATACCCTCAAATTAAAGCTGAAAGTCTGCAGTTAAAGCACATCTTGTTCATTACATTTCAAATCCATTGTGGTGGTGTATAGAGCCAAAAAGATTAGAATTGTGTCGATGTCCCAATATTTATGGACCTGACTGTATTTGTGTTCCTGAGCCTATAGTGTTCCTTTAAATGCATTTATGTAGACGTGCAAGTAAACACCAGATTGTACAGGGCCTTTTTAATAATAAAGGTGTGATGTCTTAATATATTTACCATGATTACACTACCCTTAAATATTCTCTCCAATAATCCAACCAAAAGGCCCATATTTTAAGATATTTCTGTTTACAACTCCTCCATCTCCCTAGTATGTTCCACGTTCGACAACCCCTGCTACACCGTCTGTGTTTGAATCTGTCTACAACAAAGAGGCATTAGCCTCTTCTAATAATTTCCATTGTAATTGCTGTTTATATATTTCAGAGAAGAGATTAGGCCAACCTAGTAATACCTGTGATGGAGACAGCGAGGACGAAATAGGGAGTATTTTTTTTTACAGCAGCAATAACCTGTTCCCAATAAGGAGTAATGGCCATACACTGCCACCATGTATGTTCCTGAGTCCTCTCCTCATGCTTTCACCTCCAGCAAAAACCCACTTATTCATAAAAGCGTATCAATTGAACTGTTAATAGCTCCCGACTGATTCCTTTTCTGCAACTGTCACTAGTCTAATACTATCCTTACCTTTTTGTGTCATTTTACCCCACTCCCTCTAGCATGTAAGTTATTGAGCAGGGCCCTCAACCCCTCTGTTCCTGTGCATCCAACTTGTCTGGATACAACTACATGTCTGTTTGTCCACCCACTGTAAAGCGCTGCTGAATTTGATGGCGCTATATAAATAATAATAATAATAATAATAATAATAATTGGGTTGTTTGAGGGTTCTATGCCACCTAGTCATCCTTTTATAAAAAGCTTCCCTATTGGTGAAGCTTACCATAGATGTTATATTTCTACCATAGATATACAACCAATTCTTCTCAGCTGGCTGTATCCTTAATGCTACTACCTACTTCAGCTGAAACCCTACACTAATCCTTTCGGCTGCTCCCTGCTTGATCAAGGTATAAACCCGTGAAAGTGGCCTTCTTACAATGCTGCTGGATATAGAATACTTCACAAAGGAGATTAAGTCTGGTCAATAAAGGTTTTCTTCATTTCTTCAACTTGCAGTTACCTTATCTGTAAATAGTAATAATGGTGTCTAACGCATAGTCCACATGAACTTGATCTCAAAGATTTCAGAGTTCAAAAAAGGTGACCAACATATTTCTTGCACTTACACTGCAAAATGCTTTCTGAAATAGAAAAACTGTAAATCAGTATTTCAATCAACATACTGTTCATGGGAACAACTTTAATATCAAGCCTTTTAGTTGATGTTACAATGAATCATCAACCGAATAAACAAAGCAAAAAAAAAAAAAAAAATCGAGCTTATCACCAAGTAAACAGCAAATGTCACCTTGATAGACGCTGTAATTTCATATTCATGCCGATTGTTGTTCAATAATACTTTGTTATATCCAGAGAAAGCTGAATTAGCAGGAAAGTGAGGCTGACTCCTACACAAGCATTTTATTCAACTGCATCAGGAGACTTGTTTTTTTGAATACATTATATATCTTTTTACACATTTTCAAAACCTAGACTTTAAATGTAAAATGCATTGGATGCGATAAATACCACTGGAGTTTATATAAACTCAAAGGTCAAGCTTTCTTTTGTTAGAAAAAATGCATGAAGTAGTGTAAAAACATGCAATCTTCAATTCTAAAGTTAACATTTTATATGTGTTAATTAATAGGGAAATGTCTTTTTTCAGAATATTTAAAGTAAAAGCAGCTCTTTTCATAATTTGCAAAGGCCTCAGACAGCTTCATTACTGCTGGGTGTCCAGTGGTCCGAAGGGGCAGTGAAAAGTGAGCTACACTACCGTCATGCTGCCAGGTGCCGACTCAAGTGCAGGACTGTCACCCATATGAAATCACAGGATCCTCCATATACAGAGCATTTTTAGTGACTAGCTGTCACTAGTGTCTTCTTGGGCTTGACAAGCTTTGACAAGTCAACTGGAACAAAGATATATGTCCGGGCATACCCAATGGTTTCTTAATAATAGGCAGTCTATTATTTGGAGTTCAGAGGAAAAGATAACGTTTCAGCACTATCCTGTACCTTTGTCAATCCTCAGACTTCCCATAGGAAGCACGTCCTCGAAATAAATGCATATCTATGGGGACCGTTCGGCTGTTATTAAGAAACCATTGGGTGTGCCCTAACGTGTTTTTTTTTTTTTTGTTCCAGTTGGATTGTTTGAGTTGGCCCTCCTAGTTTGGAACACCTTGATGAAAGTATTCCCCTAGTGAATGTGTGCATTGCCTCTTACACTCTGCAAGCTTTGACAAGGCTTGAGTCAGCCTTTTTGTCACATGGAGGAAAAATACTAAGGCAAACTATGTCTTACTTTGTCCCAGAATATCTTGATTGGGTTGAAATTTCAACACAGTCAATGTGAGTATTTTAAAAAGATTTATACAAGAAATACTCATATTGGACGGGGTCGTGACAGAGCCACTTTAAGTTTACTTATCCCTATATTTAAAAAGTCTGTCAAACTTAACAATGAAACAAGGGCATTGCTACCTTCCAGAAACAGCTGGGGGCTTTAGCCAAAGCTAAACTCAATGACCCATACACTAAGAGATAGTTGTGACTATGGTATAATAGGTCCTTGCCTCTCAATATTGTGTCCTCTCCTCTCTACCAATAAACATCATACTGTTTATGCTTTCCAGGATCTCTGTGAGAGCATAGCCAGACACATTTGCATGCTGCACCGCCAGGTATTCAATATGATCCTGTTCCCCAACATCCCTATAGTTTGAATGAAATTATAAATACAGTTGCAAGAAAAGTATGTGAACCCTTTGGAATGATATGGATTTCTGCACAAATTGGTCATAAAATGTGATCTGATCATCATCTAAGTCACAACAATAGACAATCACAGTCTGCTTAAACTAATAACACACAAAGAATGAAATGTTGCCATGTTTTTATTGAACACACCATGTAAACATGACCAGACCTCCCAACTGTTCTGATTTAAGTGGACTTCTCCAATTTCGGTCACCCTGTCCCACAATCCAGTTTTGTTCCCTTGTGTTCAACATCTGGATTGGTGATTAATACCTCAGACGACTTTAACAGAGAAAGTCTGAACCCCCTGCTCTACCCATAGAGCCCTTCTGTTAAATAATTTTTCAAAAAGGTCAACACATGCAATGGAAAGTCCACCTGTAAATGCAGCAACTTCAAATGTGATCATCTTAAAGGAGCACTATAGGGTCAGGAACACAAACATGTATTCCTGACCCTATAGGGTTAAAACCACCATCTAGCCACCCTGGGCCCCTCATGCCTCCATAAAAATAGCTAAATCTTACTTTTATTCAAGCCTGAAGTTGTAACTCTGCATGCTGTTTGTCTCAGAAAAACAAACTGTCTGCTGACATCATCAGAAGTGGTAGCCTGATCCAATCACAATGCTTCCCCATATGATGGGCGGAGACTGACAAAGAGGCAGAGCCAGCATAATTCCAACCCAGTCCTGGCCAATCAGCATCTCCTCATTGAATCTCTATAAGGAAAGTTCAGTGTCTGCATGCAGAGGGAGGAGACACTGAATGTTTGGATGCATTTTAAGCAGCCATGACCCAGGAAGGATCTTTAACAACTATCTTAGGAGTGGCCAGTGAAGTTATAACGAGGCTGTAATGTAAACACTGCGTTTTCTCTAAAAAGACAGTGTTTACAGCAAAAAGCCTGAAGGTAATGATTCTACTCACCAGAACAAATTCAATAAGCTGTAGTTGTTCTGGTGACTATAGTGTCCCTTTAATTCTCTTTTATCAATTATGAATGCTTTCTTTTGCATATATTTTGTATATAATCCAGTCTTTAATTGCATTTATTTTAACATGCAGTTTATTTTCTTTATTAGTACGTTCATTTATTGCATAAAAGAGCCTAGGTTTTATGTTTGTATAGCAACTACTGCTAATCTGATTATATAAAAATAAAAATCACAACAAATAATGGTTTCTATTTCATTAACCCCTTAAGGACTGGACTGTTTTTGCGATGTTGTACATTTGCGACCAGGCATATTTTTACACTTTTGTGGTGTTTGTCTGTAATTTTCCGCTTTCTCATTTACTGTTCCCATACAAATTATATATAGTTTTTTTCAGGACAAAAGGGGCTTTCTTTACATACCATTATTTATATAATCTCATGTATTTTAATTTAAAAAAAATAAAAAAATATGATGAAAAATTGAAAAAAATACATGTTTTTTGACTTTTACTTGAAAAATCTTTTACTCATCTACAAAAGCGAATGAAAAAAACTGCTAAATAGATTCAAAATTTTGTCCTGAGTTTAAAAATACCTAGTGTTTACGTGCTTTTTTGCTTTTTTTTGCATGTTATAGGGCTATAGGTACAAGTAGGATATTGCGGTTTCAAAACATACATTTTTCAAATTTATCAATAGTGACATTGTAACACTATTATCTGTCATAAATCTCTGAATAACACCCCACATGTACATATTTTTTTTAAAGTAGACAACCCAGGGTATTCAATATGGGGTATGTCCAGTCTTTTTTAGTAGCCACTTAGTCGAAAACACTGGCCAAAGTAAACATTCATATTTGTTTGTGTGTGAAAAAAGTAAAAAAACTAAATTGAACGCTAATTTTGGCCAGTGTTTGTGACTAAGTGGTTACTAAAAAAGACTGGACATACCCCATTTGCAGTACCTTGGGTTGTCTTCTTTTGCAAATGGTATGCCATCATGGGGGTAATTCTCGTTCCTGGGCTACCATATGCTCTCAAAGTCAACGTAACCAACCTGGCCATTTTCAATGTAAAAATATTTGACCCATATATTTGACCTTGTAACTTTCAAAAATGCTATAAAACCTGTACATGGGGGGTACTGTTTTAGTCGGGAGACATTGCTGAACACAAATATTAGTGTTTAAAAACTGGAAAACGTATCACAACAATTATATCATCAGTAAAAGTGCTGTTTGTGTGTGAAAAATGCAAAAAAGTCACTTTCACTGACAATATCATCGCTGTGATATGTTTTACTGTTTTGAATCACTAATATTTGTGTTCAGCGAAGTCTCCCGAGTAAAACATGTACAGGTTTTAGGGTGTCGTAGAACGTTACAGGGTAAAATACAGTGCTAGCAAATTAAATTCTCTGGAATTTCGGCCTGGGTTGGCAGGCAGGTCCTCAAATTGCAATCAATAAAATTACTGAATTATGTAAAAATATTACATAAATACGCACGTAGAATTTAAATATATATGCATATTTATATATTTGAAGTCTACGTGTATATTTATATAATTATTTATGTAATTTTGTATATGGACATATGTATATTTCGTATTATTTTTATTTATTTATATATACAAATTCATTCTAAGTGTATTTTGATATAAATATATATATATATTAATTTTAAAATACAGTTAGAATAAAATTTCATATAGATATTATATTATTATTTAAAAAAAAATTAATTTAAATTACTTATTATTTATATTTTATAATAATATATATATACAATATATATAGTTATTATATATATTATATATATACGTGTGTAATTTAATTATAAGTGTATTTTTATATTAATATAAGTACATATTAATATAAAAATACACTTAGTATAACATTATATATATATGATATATAGACATATATTATATAGATATAATATATGTCTATATATCATATATACACATATATAATTATTTATTTATTTTTTATTAACATTAACTTTATTTATTTTTTTGATTTTGCACATGCAGGGAGACTGCCTGTCAGCACAGACAGTCCCCCTGCAGGCAGGCACATGGACACCTATTGTGACCATGTGATCGCTGTGTTAAGCGATCACATGGCCACAGGGGTCCTAATTCAGTGTGGGGAGACTGTCTGGGCTGCAGGCAGTCTCCCCACAACCGGAGCAACGCTGATCGCCGCCGGGGGAACGACGGCGATCAGGTAAGTAACGGAGACCGTTAGGACGGTTCAGGACCGTCATCGGTCAGCAACGCAAAAATGCCAAGGACGGTTCTGAACCGTCCTGGGTCGTTAAGGGGTTAAGAATGATAATTTTTTTAAACATTTTTTTTGTAACCATAAGAATATCTTTAACCCCTAAAGGACACATGACATGTGTGACATGTCATGATTCCCTTTTATTCCAGAAGTTTGGTCCTTAAGGGGTTAATACGCTATTTTAGCATTACTTGGTAATCTTTCAAGCATTGTTTAAACACACCTGTGAAACTTTGTCTTGGAAATTAATACACAATTAACCTAAGACCTGAATTCCAATGGTACATATGGAAAAAGACATGCCCTCTGATATTTTGACACAATAAACTCCTCAGGAAGCACCTGTGTGAGCAGAACTGACAGAGTCTAAAAATAAATCCAAGATTGAAGCGGAACAGCAGTGTACATTCTGGTTTTATTTTACCAATTCCTTATATATTCCTACATATTTATCCGCAGTCAGTAAAGATTTAACATTATACATAATAACCTTTATTTAAGAAAACTACATTTAGATTTAATTCATGTAGAACACTTTTAGAAATATGGACTGCTGTTGGTAGTCTATTTTTAGCATGAACCTGCCATGAGAGATATTAATTTGCAATTTTCTAAACATCTGGATTGACTCATGTACAATTAAAGGGTTCTTAAAAGCTCATATTTTCATTTATTTCCATTTCTCTACTCTCCAGCTAATAGGATCAATCATATGTTCAGTGGGTGATATAATTGCTGTAAGACATACATCTCCTGAATACCCCTGTTTGAGAAGCACACACTTGCTTCCCATAACAGGTTAAAAGTTCCCAGTACTCTTTGTAGGCTTTATGGAATATAAATAAAATGTATGTGTTCTTTCTCTCTCAATACTCCAGATTGCTCAAAACTACTGCTATCACATAAAGCCCGCCCTCTTTCCTGCATTCCCTTGCAGGCATTGATTTGCCTTACATTGAATGGATACAGGAGACACACATAGGAGAGTTTCTTTAATAACAGACATACAGACTACAGCCTTCTTATCTCTGTGCTGGCACATACTGAACTGACTTGCAGGAGGGAAAATAGGCTACTTTTTAATATCTAGACATTTGCCAGCACAATGTACAGATGGAATTTGATTCTCTGTCACTTAAGATTAAATTGTATTTGTCATGACAGGTAGCCTCTACCGACATCATCCTATGGGGTACCTAATGTGCATGAGCAGCAAGTGACGCCCTCCCTGGAGGAAACCATTGCTTCACTGCTTTCATTTGGGGTTTTCACTGATGATAGATGCCCTCATGCAGAGCTGATAAGCTCCACTAGTGGCTGTCTGATAAAAGTACACATAGGACCGAAATGTGGAACTTGTTGCTGTGACTGAATCTGCTTCAATAAAGGCAGTTATATTCACCTGAAATTCGTCCTGCGAGAGCACTCTTCATTTGTTTGTTTATATATATATATATATATATATATATATATATATATATATATGTATATATATATATATATATATATCAAAATACACTTGGAATAATATATATATAAATTGAGCATTTGGTTTGTTTTAAATATTTATATATTTTTTTGTTTAATTCTATATGTGCTGCATATACATAATTGACTCAGTTTAATTATTGTCGGCCTGTCAACCGACAACCGTAGAAGTTCCCCTGAAGCCAATCCAGTGATCCAAGTCATGTGATTTTGGTGTCAGGCAGGTCCCCCAATCGCGCTCAGAGTAGAGAGTAAGTATTTGGACTGGAGTAAGGGCCAGATTGCTAGGGTGTGCTACCCCACCCAAATGCTGTTAAAGCCCTTCTTTTATAAAATGGCATAGCACGCCCTAACTTCGGGATGGGGTTTATACCTACACCTACAATGCAGAAAAAACCCTGTAAATAATAATGCTAATAGCTTTAAGTAATTCTAACATGTCTTTTATGGATATTTATACAAACAATATTTGTTTAAATAAAGAATATTTATACATACAAAGAAATAGAAAAAAAAAATTCAACCCCCGAGATCAGTTCTTTACATTGCTGCCAGAGCAAAGTAAAATACAGAAAATTCCGACAGCATTTCAGAGAGATTCAAGTGGGACATGAAACAACCACTCACTTTGTTGCATTTTGAAAAGCCTACATCAGCTTTGCAGAATGCTTACAAAGAATACATTTAGTTACACTCTGTGCCCAGGATGATTTAGGAATAAACAACACTGTGTCTCTAGGCAATCAATACACCCAAAAGTCATAAGACACACAATGCAGCAGTGTTAAATGCACTTCCGTGTAAACAGTATGCTACCATGTAAGTAGTGTTAACAGCAGAGTTATGTAACACTGTAATATGGCAAAGAAAAATGTTAAGTTACTGCAGCATCCTCTCTTCCTCTACTGAGATCACCCATCTCATAGATCTCATAGAACATTTGGGACGTACAAGGCATGTGCTGCAATAAATACTAGAGTCATTCTGATGAAATGTAAATGTTGACATTTCTTAGAAATGGCACTGTTTGTTAGACTGTAGAGACAGGATCTTTGCGCCAAAACAGTAAGATGTCTCTTTAATTTGAAAGTTACTATTCACAAAATTATAAACACACTTCTTCTGCTATCCTAATTGCTTGCTATTAAGTAAAATGTGTGACAAAATGTGTGACATGAAATATCCTGTTTGAAACACCAGGAATTCAACCAAATTATCCCATCTCAAATGGCTTTGTTTGTTGGCAGTTCCATTACAACACAAACAATTTGTTCTTGTTGATGGCAAATTTTAATTTTATCAGTATAGTCAGTACATTGAATCCAACATTTTAGAAATGTGCCTCAGGCACCAACTTCATGCCATTTGCAGACATTACAAAACAAACACAAAAAACAAAACTGTAAATAGACATAATTATAGCTTATACTAAATACAATTCTTAAAATTATAGTATGGAAAACTTCCTTCCTGTTTCCATGTAAATTCTCTATGTTTTTTTTTAAACACTCTGGCATGCCTTTCAGCTAGAAAGAGGACCACCAAGAAGGTGATCTGAAAGACACTATTTAGTATTTATCCTTTAATTTGGCCAACACTGCAAACTGGCCAGCTCTCATGCATCTAGCTCCACACTGTCTATTAATTTCATCCAGTGATGGACAGCTATGTAAGGCTAATGTAGAATTGAAGCATTAGATGCTGTAAGGGCTAAGGGGTTTGTCAAACTGATTTCAGATAGTTTGACACAAAAAAAGCAGACTTCTTGCACTATAACCACAACATTCAATGTAGTGGTGGTAATGGTGCATCAAGTATTAGTATATGTTTTCAAATTATAGGGAAGGCTCAGCTATTTTGTTTTTGTGTATACAAGGACAATACAATTCCTTGAAAGCCAGATTGCCAGGGGTGGGTGATGAAAACAACAGCCTCTAAACTAGTGGGTTTTGTTTTTTTACCAGATACTTATTAATTGTGTAATAAAAAATAAAATAAATTAAATGTTTGTTTTCTTCTGGAAACAAATTCCTACAATTTCCTTCAGATGGCCCATCATTCATTGCCCATTAAATGTTTGTGGCTTATGCATTTCATGTAGCTTAGATAATGGGTAGGGAAGCATAACTTAATTTTAAAGGTATTCAGGTCAACACAAGTAATGTGAAACTTCTATCAGAATTCTTATTTATTTTTTTTACAATACACTACATACGGCAGGTTGCTGGGATTAATACAGTAAAGCACATGCTTGCATACTTCAAAGAGCTATCATGTCTTAATGATCCAGTCATCCAGATTTTTAAAGTACTTCTATCTAAAGCAGGGGTTCTCAACGTTAGTCCTCAGGACCCCCTACCAGTCCAGGGTTTAGGGATTACCTGGGTGTGTCTAAGGTGTTTAGAAAAAAAAAACACCTTAGAGACTAAGGTGTTTTTTTTCCCTTTTTCTAAACACCTGAGACACACCCAGGTAATCCCCAAATCCTGGACTGGTAGGGGGTCCTGAGGACTGGGTTGAGAACCCCTGATCTAAAGGGACAGTCGAAGACAAAATACGGCAGAGCATGGTTGTTGGTACTTAAAACAAAAGTATGACACAAAAGGGTTGAGGTATAACGTTTGATTGTTCTAGCCAAAATGGGAAATTGTATCTCATCTAGGACTATTGTAACAAAGGTCATTCAGGAGACTACATCAATGGTAGGGAAAGGAAACAGTCTTGAAAACTGTCATTTAGTATGAGGATTAGTTACAGAAAAAACAAAACAAAAAAAAAAGGTCTGTATGCATTAGCAGTCAGCAGACATTCTTCAATACAGGAGCCAATGGGATGTATGTGGGATAATACTTCTAAACGTGTATAGCAGATCTATTTAAAAAAAATCTAATGTAACAGATCATTATATTGGTAAATAATTTGTAACTATAATATTTCTAGTGCTCTTCAAGAAAAATTTGAACCATAATTTAAAGACTGGAGCACTTTAAATATATTTAACTGGTCAAAATGTTCACGAGCATAATAAAACATTTATATACACAAAGCATAGTTAGAGAAATTTCCGTAATGCACATGGTCCGTCTCCCAACCTTCATTTAATTCTTAAAATAATTTAGAAATGAGGTAATTATACAACTCAAGAAACCAGGAATAATGGAGGAAAGAAAGGGTTGTAGACCAGGGCAGGATGGAATTCTCTGAGAGGAATAGTAGACATAGTGTCCACATCAGTACAAAAGATCAAGGATATGAGGGTAACTTGTAAGGAAATACATCAGGAAGCGCTAATAATATTAGGGTTTATATGCAGGGTAATGACACAGAATATAAGAGAGTTACAAAAAAGGGAAATGAAAGAAAGAATTGTGCTGAAAAAAGGAAAAAAGAATTTAAGGGAGCAAAAATTGGTTTAACTTCCAAAACATTGTAGGGGTGCAACTGGCACATCATTATTTTATCACAATTTTTTTGTTCCGTACAAATTCTTGCTTTATTTATATGAGATAGTCAGCAAGGGTCACATCATTCATTTCAAGTAAATGTCATGTTGGTCTGAAGACGTTATCATCAGATGGAACATGTGATTTCATTACGTTAGATGTTCTCACAGTTAGTATTCAAGCTCCCACCCACAAAAGAACACATTTCAGGATATACTCATACATGTCCTTTGATATGCAGAGCTGAATCCATCAAAATGACTTGCATTGCTTCAGCCATCTTTATTTATGAATACTGTCGCTGACCTACTTTGAGATGATGTGTAGAAAGAGAACTCTCCTTTTTATCAGTGTGCTTACTTAGTCTGACAAGGTCATGTTCTAAACCCCATGCGGCATTAACTGGAAAACTGTTAACAGACACACGATCAAAGAAAAAAGATGGCACACTGCCAACATAAATGCACTGTTGGCAAATGCTATATATGTATAAGTTTTACAAAAAGGGGTAGATACTAATCTCTAAATATATATTATGGAAGCCAGTATGAATGTTTCTTCAAGACAAGTAAGCTGGAAACAATGGATTTGCAATGTTCTGTTGATGTGGCATTTAGGTAGAACAGTAAATTTGGTGAAAATTATGCAGAAAAAAAATATGGAGAAATCTTTATTAAATAAATAAAGGAACGAAGTTTGAACGGCAGTAATCAGCCATGGTTTGTGTGCAGCGACGAAATTACATCACTAGGTACCTTGGCACACCCTCCCCACAACTTACCTTAGTAAATCAGTTAAAAACAGCTGAAGCTCAGAAAAGTAAATTGTATTGCAAGCCACTGACTTTGACTCTTGGCAGAACATGTTTACATTTGGCACAAAGTAAAAACTGGAAATTACCTGATAGCATGTTGTGTATAGGAGTAGCTATGTTAATATCTTGAAGGTGTTCGAATGTCTCTGTGTGGAAGAGTCGTAAATTTGATCCAGAAGTAAATGCAATCCAAATTCCCACTCCTGCAACTGCCATGTGGGAAACCACCATGCCTTCTTCTTGGTGAGCATCAAACTGGTGCTGGATGATACATGTAAAAGACAATATTGGTACGTGAGGCAAAACAACTCATGAACTATAATGTAAAACAAAGTATATTGAAATATTCAGCCATCTTTAAACCACATCAGGTTACTCGTTTATAAAGTGACTCATTAGTAATGAGCTGTATGGCACTATCACCAAC
Source organism: Pelobates cultripes (assembly GCA_933207985.1). Classification (NCBI taxonomy): domain Eukaryota; kingdom Metazoa; phylum Chordata; class Amphibia; order Anura; family Pelobatidae; genus Pelobates; species Pelobates cultripes. Next base: position 136,147,822 of record OW240913.1, on the reverse strand, counting down.
TGTTGCAATCACAGAAACAACTCTACATGATTTCCCTGAGTAATAAAGTGTGAAAATGATTATAAAAATACTATGGAGTTTATTTACTACATTATGTAAACTAAAAACCAAATTGGTATTATGCAATAATGATTGCTCTGAAATGGATTCTGAAAGATTCACTAAAATTTTAAAGTATCAAACATATCGACAATCAGTTGATAAGAGAATTTTTTTTTATTGATTTGAAACAATTCTTCATGTTTCTTGCTCGATTTGAAACCATGCATTATTTTGAATTTTGGGCTTGGTCTATAACATTACATTAGCAACTAAACAGGCTTGGTGTATCTTAGCAATATCCGGAAATAATATGCCGCCTTTACTATATTTATTTTGAAGGATCTTTTGAAATATTCTTTGATGTTTATTTGCCCATATAAAATTTGAAAATAATCTTTAACATTGTAGAATCAAGTCATTGCTTAATCTAAAAAGGTAAAGAACTCAATAAATATAGCAATTTTGGTACGAAGTATGCATTAATTGTATTCAGACGACCCAGCCATTTGTCTGAAAATGTCTGTAGTAGTGCATGTATTATTTTCCAAAATGTGGGGATTAGAGAGCATTACCACCAAATGTGTAGTAGCGTGCCCTCGGGTTGGAGGCATGTCCAACATTAACCAGATTGTGAAGGGGTAAAGGATTGCAGCATCTGTGGTGTAAGCAGTTTATATGCTGTCTCCTGTATTTTGCATAAAAGGGAGCAATGATGAATGAGGTCATATTTGATCATTGAGGTTCGGTAAACATTTTTTTTTTTTTTGCATTTTTTGTTCTTCCCACAAAGTGATGGTGGTAAACTGCTATGCTGTTGCAGCATTGCATACAGTTGATATGCTGTGTTCTAAGAGGTCTGGTCCGAGGAATACGATCTTGAACTGAGTCAGTTGCCTAGGGTTGCTGTGGGATGTGTTTCCTAGATAAGCTAGGATCTGTCCATAACAGAACTGTGTCATTAATTCGAAGGAGGGAAGTCGGCTTGTGTATCAATAAGTGGACAGGAATGAGGACAATTTTAGTTTGGGAGTCAAAGTGTGACATACTACTAATGGAGCCTTAATATAGGCGTGTAATGTTGGCAAGAGTCTACTATCTGGTTTGCCCACCCAAATGAATACCAGCATTGGTATTTCCACCGGGACCATCTCTATTGCCTTCCAGAGGTTATGTTTTCCCTCCTTAGCCCACTCCACCATCCACAGCAAGTGCATCTGTAGTGTGTAGTATGATTTAAAAGACTCTCCAGTGCCAGGAAAACAAACCAGTTTTCCTGGCACTGCATGGTCCTACAGTGCCCCCCTCCCTCCCACACCCCATCCCATGTTGCTGGAGGGGTTTAAACCCCTTCAGTGACTTAACTGAATCCAGCGCCGACGACCTGGCTTTATTTTGCTTAGTGGAGCTAAACTCAACAGTGAGGCGATTGCCCAGTGCACCTGCCTTGCAAAGACTTCTCATTGAGCTGTGCTGGGAAGTCTTTGATTGGATAGCCACAGAAAGTCTGGGCTGGGTTAGAAGGGGAGGGCTGGCAAAGGCGGCAGACAAGCTCTACATCTTTTTCAAGTTTTCTTTGATATACTCAAAAGGAAAAATGGACAATTAAATGCACAATGTTTTCATTAGGGATATATCATCTAAATTGTTTTAAAAACACAAATCCATGGAGTGTTCCTTTATAGTTATCTAGTTTGTGGGACAGTGGGACAAAACAAAATAAGATACTGTTAGCTCAAAACTATCCCATTAGTCTCTCACTTCAGTAACGTAAGAAGACAAACTTAGAAGACTGTTGATCCTCGTAACAAAGTGGACTATAGAGTTATAAAAGACAGTCCCAGATATTCAACATTTATTTGTAAATTTGGAAAATTAAAAAACAGTAATTTGAGTAATCTGACTTCTCCAATTGACGTAGTGCAAAATATACTATTTTACATAATTACATAAAATGGATGTACAAAAAGTTCACGTAACTTTCTTTTTTACATACTTTTACAAAGTAGCATCACAAAATTCACAAATGCTCAATTTCACAGTGATCATGCAATTAAATACCACAGCTGACTTGTGTACAGTAAAATTTGAACAGTTCCTAATGTGAATATCAAAAGAAAACAAATAACTGAGCAATTGGTGTAATTTGTAATGAAAACCTCTTTTTATGAACACAACTCTTCCAACAGTTAACAGGTAATGCGCAACACTGTTATTTACCTCAATAACATGAGTCTCTGTACCAATAACAAATATTTGTCCACCAGAAGCAGCCCAAATGGTACCTTCCATTACAAGAAGGCTTCGAACTGGTAAAACTCCAAATTTTAACAACTTCGGGCTGTCTACATTCCAGATTCCATCTAAAAAGAAAAATCATATTAGTTATTGAATAACTCATCAAAGTATACAATCTAGAGATCTGTTCCCCCCGATAGGTCCTTTATTGTGATATATCGTAAACCAGCTTGCAAAAGCTGCAGATCTTGTCTTTGCAAACTAGCCCCCTTGTTCCCCAGCCAACACTTTCTGTGGCTGTCCAATCACAGACTTCCCAGTAGCTCATTAAGAAGTCTTTGTAAGGCATGTGCTCTAAGCAATTGCCTGACTCCTGAGTTTTGCTTCCTGGAGCTAAACAAACCAGGACGCAAGAGCAGCTGGTACACTGGGGCCCTCACACTGAGGGGGCCAATGCACTAACGGCCACCTGCTGGGCTTTAACAGCGTGACTGGGCCCTTCTCATACTGGTAGCCAGGGAGGAACTGCGTTCAGTCTGTGGACTAAGGTTGATTTACACATCAGTGCTAGATAGTAAACTAGAAATTAAGCCATGCTAGTATTTATGACATGCTTGCCTAATATATGTAGAATTTACAGGTATAGTACAGTATGATAGCTAAAAGTCTACAAGTACCCATTAATTTTCCAAACAGTGCCCTAGTTGAGAGGAGACATTACACATTAAGGGAAAATGAGAAATCAACATGTGAAGCAAGACACAATTCTAGACCACTGGAGAGTCGCTATGGGGGACATGCAGACCCCTGGGCTCCAGCTCGGGTGACCACTGGTGAAAAACTGTCTCGCAGCCTCTGGACTCTGCTCATTCCTGCCCCTAGTCAAGGTGTAGCAAGAGCAGAATCCCGACAAGGTAGTAACCTGCCAGCCTTCGGCACTTCATGAACCTGCGCCCGTGTGTGTACCTGTGTAAATCTGTATGTGCGTGTGTATGTGTACCTGTGTCATTGTGTATGTGTATTGTATGTGTGTCAGTGTGCGAGAGCGTGTGTGTACAGTGTATGTGTACCTGTATCTCTGTGCATGTGCATCTATAAAATCTATTGTTACGCATGCACATTTTGAAGAATTATTAGTAAACAAAATGGATAAAATAAATTTTAAAAATTCTTGTGGCTGACCACTGCTAATAAAGTCATTGGAAATATTTGATCCCTCTCTCCCTTTGGTCAGATGCATCTTTGTTTACGAATGTCTGTAGTATGAGACATATCCTTTGCTTGCAAAAAAAGACACAGACACACATGGGACACACACATGGGACACACACATGGGACACACACATGGGACAGTTCCATTTTTGGAGAGGAGAGAGGTAATTATTCAGTTTTATGAAGTATTGAAACTGCTTGTGCAAACCTAATAAAAAAACAAACAAGCGTTGCAACTGCGACCGGGCCGGTCACTCCACAAAAAAAAAAAAAAGGGCTGTGCAATAATTGCAAATGTGCACACCAAGTGCAACAAAAAGATTTATTTTCAAGGACATAAGGTACAAACTTTTCAGGTTATCCCCTTTATCAATGCATGCACTCAAGGGGTCCCGGCCGCCCTGCTAACCCCTGAGACCAGAGTGCCCGCCAGCATATATATATATATATATATATATATATGTTTGTTTGTATATCTGCATGTGTGTCAGTGTATGCACCTGTGTTGTCTGTGTAAACGTCACCCCACCACACACACTGTCACCCCCTTCACCCTGTCATACTCGCAATAACTCCCCCAATCCTGTCACTCACCCATGCCATATTCACCCTATTACACATACCTTCTCTCCCACTGTCACACTCACCCCCCAAGCCTGTCAAGCTCTTTCTTCATCACTCTGTCACACTCGCCGCCTTTCACACTGCCACACTCATGCTATCTCATTAACCACTCCAATTCTGTCATACTTAACACCCCCCAACCATTCCACACTATCCATGTGGGGCGTGAATGAGACATATGGAGGGGCTGACGGGTTGTGAACGTGACACACGAAGGGGCAGGGGTAAGACATATTGGGTGAGGGGGGTTTCTAGTTATGCCTCTGCTCACTGCAGCATACTTCATCTCTCACTGAGATGATTAGTGAATATTATCTAAGCCAATATAATTATTTTCCTTAGGAAAGCACTGGGGGGCCTACTGCGCATGCACGACAATCGCTACTCTGCACCAATCAGCATCTCCTCATATAGATTCATTATACCAGTGAATTATACTATGGAGTGAGTTTGAAGTCTGAGTGACAGCCACTAGAGGTGTCTTTAGGAACAAATGTAAACGTTGTCTCTGAATTCTAATATGCACACCTAATTAAATAATTTGTTGGAAAAAAAATGTAAACTTATGTTAAGTACCATTTAACACAGTACTGTAGCATCAACACACAGACTGAATCTTTAAAAAAATAAATCTCAGTTTACTTGGGTAATGTGCCAAGGTTAGGTATCACACAGTGCACAATCTGTTTGAATGGTTTATCACCAGTTTATATTTTAATGTGACTTGCACAGAATGCAGGTCGATTAATTAGAAAGTTGCCAATGCAAGTATAAATATCACGTAAATCCTCCCTAGTGGTCAAAAGTCATCCTAATGTTTCTGTTCTGATGTGCCTGTATCATGAGAACACATACTGAATGACCCTCCCTGTCTCAAAACAACTTCATTTCAAATGAAAGCAGACTTCACCAAAGTCTCCCAACAAGATTTATGCATGTGAAAGATTGAGGATGGAAGCCAGATTCACATATTACATTGGCTCAGATTAATTTCTAGTTATGCTGGGAATTTTTTTTTTTTTTTTTAAAAGCAACACAGTTGTGTTGTTGATGTTACAGGTGGTGAGTATATACTATATAGCACCCAATTTAGTGTAAAATTCCAAACATAAAGAAATGTATCAGTATAATAAATACTCAGCGCTAGAATTGGGAAAGATATTTAAAAGGTTATTTAGCCCTTTATGAGGCTGGAAAGGGGTTGGTGCAACAATGAAATAGTTGTGTAAGTACAGAACACTTACAAACAAAGCACTGGAAGTAAGATAGTGCTAAATGCACATTATAAACCTGGGACATACTTCAGTGATTGCTGTTCATGAGTTCCTTCCCCAAAGCCCTCATTGGTCAGGATCAATGTGAACAGAGTGAAAATCTCTTCCATGCTTGTCCGAATTGACTTTTTCAAAGAGAGGTCTTGGACTTTGGGTAAGGGACTCATGAACAGCAATCACCACAGTGGTTCTAAGGGACCATAAAGTACATTTAACTCTGGGTGGCTTGGTATCTTGGCTCCAGTCCGATCACTGCTTGATGTAGCATTATTTTGTACAGATGATTTGTATGTACTATGGTATGGTATTGTATTTCCATGTAAACCATATTTAGGCACTTTTGCATATTTTCTATATACATGTCCATTATATTTGCTTTTTTACCATTTATATTTTGCTTAACAATGCTATTTGTTTCTGTGACTATATCTGTAATTTTATATGGATGAATTGATCAATTAAGTTTTTTTTGTGTGTAATGGATTGAACACATTACTTATTATTCCTATCTGTACTAGGGTGAGTGCTCCTATGCACACTGGTATTATATAACTTTTCTTAGCAGATTATGTAGGAGGCCAAAAATTAAGATTGTGTTTTAATAAAACCAACTTGCACACGGTGTCATAGCAAATTGTATGTAAGTTACCTGCTAATTTAGTATTTACAGGTTTAAAAGCAATATTACAACTCCTGCTATTCAAGTCACCATTGTAAATATGTTTGTTCATAGCCCTTTTATAAAGCCATGACATGTGAAATGCATCTGATGCTATAAATGTTTCACCCTATTAAATATATAAAAAAATATATTTATAAAAATTTTTTTTTAACAACGTCACTTTTAACCAGGATTTTTCTGCTGCTGTGATCGGGATATATCTTGTGGTGTGGATAAAGCCATCATATTTTCTAGGTGTGCTGATTGACATTTACTGTGAGATTTCCAGTTTACAGTGTGACACTACTGGAGCTTGTGCTTCTCTTACAAATCCACTCTATCCACTATGATCTATGTGCATAGCATGTCCACTCTATCCACTATGATCTATGTGCAGAGCATGTCCACTCTATCCACTATGATCTATGTGGAGAGCATGTCCACTCTATCCACTATGACCTATGTGCAGAGCATGTCCACTCTATCCACTATGATCTATGTGCAGAGCATGTCCACTCTATCCACTATGATCTATGTGCAGAGCATGTCCACTCTATCCACTATGATCTATGTGGAGAGCATGTCCACTCTATCCACTATGACCTATGTGCAGAGCATGTCCACTCTATCCACTATGATCTATGTGCAGGGCATGTCCACTCTATCCACTATAATCTATGTGCAGAGCATGTCCACTCTATCCACTATGATCTATGTGCAGAGCATGTCCACTCTATCCACTATGATCTATGTGCAGAGCATGTCCACTCTATCCACTATGATCTATGTGGAGAGCATGTCCACTCTATCCACTATGACCTATGTGCAGAGCATGTCCACTCTATCCACTATGATCTATGTGCATAGCATGTCCACTCTATCCACTATGATCTATGTGCAGAGCATGTCCACTCTATCCACTATGATCTATGTGCAGAGCATGTCCACTCTATCCACTATGATCTATGTGCAGAGAACCCAAATCGCGAACAATGACAATCGGAGGGCTAAGAGACCTTTAAGTCTCTAACAGCCGTGTGTGATTATTGCGATTATACTTGACACTGTATATTGGAAAATTACACTATCCTATTCTATTTCTTTCTCTTTTAAGATATACATACTGTGAGACCTACAAGCAACATTATTACATTATTTTCTGGTTCAAAATTGTATTATGTATATTTGTTTTAACAGATTTAATAGGGGTTATCAGTTTTAAACATTTCTGTTGCCTATTTAGAGCGGTTTTATTTTTTTCAACAGTTTATGAACAATATCCAGATCTGCTTCAGTGCCCCTGAATTTCAACTGCAGACAAAGTCAGAAGGCAGAAAAATGCTAATTTTTTCTGGTTTGCTCTCTTCACATTTTTTCTAAATCCTTTGTGTCAATCTGATGGGAATTTGTAATCACCTTTAACAGCTTCTGCATATCTCCAATTATCACAAAATGTAGAAGGTGCTGGAGCAAGTCTATGCCAAGGATTCAATGTTTCCATAAGTAAAATGTCATGCTACAGCATATTTCATTTTGATATATGAAGTTTTGTTTTTTTTAGGCAATGCATTTTGTCAACCGACAGGTTTGTAATCTGCAATGCATAAGTAAACACTAACAAAAATGTACCATGTCAAATTAATCAGGAGAGTTTTTACACACTTGAATGCAGTTTACCTTTCCTATATTTATTGCTCTGGTATATGTATCATGCATTGATGGAAATCTGATTAAACATCAAATCTCTAGCTAGGGAGAAGGGGGAAGGAGTCTTGGCTGGCAAAGATTGTGCAATGACATTACATATTCAGCCACTAATTGCATACAATTACACAAATCATAGAACTAGTTACCATAGTAACAACATGAAAGCTGACTGTAAACATTTTACACTACAATGGTTAACAGTAACAGGGAAGAATTACCTTTCACAGATATATCAAAAACAAACAATTGTTAAACAAGTCAGACAAATAAAACCTGCATGTAAATCAAGTGTTCTCAACTTCTTAATATTAATTGTCCTTTGGTTCAAGTTCATCCTGAATATACTGTTCTTGTGGTCTCCTGACTGCTATTCCCTTCTACACCATACATAGAGCAAACATATGTTGTGCAGATCGGAGGTATGTACCAAACTGGCAAAGTATTTGCACCTGCCAACAATTCCAGATGAATTTGGAAAGACTTCCATACCCCCAACACTCTTTCCAAATCCAATGTAAATTATCAATAAAATTAAGCTTATATTTATTGGTACCTCAGACAAATGCAATACATACACACAGACTGCTGAATATACACACACATAATGGTGAATACACACAGACTGCTGAGTTCACACACATACAGACTGCAGTGAGGGGAGCAGTGTGTGTTGGGAGTGCAATGTGTGTGTGAGGGATGCAGTGTGTTTAGAATGTGCATAGGGTCCATATTATGACTGCAGGTCGACTCTCTTGTCCTATTGCAAGGTGAGCGCAATTTTGGAGAGTTGCCATGATAATGCGCAGCAACACTCTGAACTGCATGCTCCTGGGAGGAACACACAGCCTTCCGAGAACTCCTCCTCTCCCCTCTCCTACAGACTTTACAGGTCCCTCCCTCTCCTGGAGCAAAGTGCCTTTGGGCTGGAGAATGAGATCTTTCATCTCATCGGCACACAGCAAGGCAGACTGTGCATGGTCAAGCAGGTGAAATGATCTCTCCCCTGTCTGCCTCATGGCTATGCTTGTGGGGCCCCTGGACAACTGCCCAGCGTGACCATGAGCAGGGATTTGTTTTCCTGACACTATAGTGGTCCTTTAATTAATCCACACAAGGGACACATGCAAGTTGTCTATTTAAACAATTTACCAATACTGAGCTGCACTATGTTGTAAGACTTTTAAAGTGATATCTTTTTTTCATGGGATTAAAAGGTCACTGTGCTAATGTGAGAAGGATTTTAGATGGATCAAAACTGAAGCAGTATAAGAACAGATGAGGAGTTTCTTAGTTAAACTGAAGCTCAGTTAAATGGACATGATCACACATTGAACATCTACCTCAGAATTTAGTGTTTGTCAGTATACGGTGGTTCCTGTAGAAAATATAAAATATAAAGCTTATTTATTAAAAAACTAAATCTGTTTTGTACAGCTACATAAAGGCTTCCTATTTAGAAAAAAAAAAAAAAAAGATAAATGCATTAAAGCATGTAGACTTGTCCTAGTGAGCAGGTAAAACATATACCTAAGCCCAAAAGACAGCAGAGTGAAAATGATGCTGGAGTTCATTTGAGTGTTGTTTTCCTTATCAAACAGAAAGCATATGTATGCATTTTAAATCGTGATTTGTTGGGTTCCAGAAGTATTAGCTTTGCCAGAGAAACCAGAAACATTTAGGATATGTGAGATTATATTGGAGTAAACAAACGCCACCAACACACAATTACATTTAAAAAGAAATGTATTGAGATATTGACACATTTACTTGAGCTAGCTGAGCTGTACAGAGACAAAAACATATTTTAGGTGTCTTATTCAAAATGTAAGTTTATGAATTTCCAGCAAAATATCAGTGTCAGGGGGCAGGACCAGACTGAGATGTCAGACGGACGTGTTCTGTGAGAGATCCTGGCTAGTCTCTTTAGTTTGGCAGTTTACTGATTATTTACACAATTTCCGACCATACAGTACTTTTGATTGTGCTGTCTGGTGTGCTAAGTGGATGTACAGGTGGCTGATCTCCCAGCCTGGAGAAGCCAGAGTATTTGTGGCTTCTGGATTGAGACCATTTCATCCCCTTTGAACCGGCAGGAGGGGTGAGGGGCAAGAGAGGGATATTCTGGTCCACACCTAGGAGGCTCTGTTATATCTATACACCTCTGGTGTGGTGGGCAATACAGCTGTGTCATACACAGTCGGTTCCAACATGGAGGATGCCATGTGCTCCTCGGATACCCTAGACAAGTTCTCATACTATGGCTGGCCTCAATAAGATATTTGAGGATTTTTGGTTAAAGATATCCCATTGACTGCACCCTACACTTTGGGTGACAATCTGCATCTTACCTGCAGCATTCTCCTTGTCCATTAACAGGTCATGCTTGCTGGCAGAGACCAATGCTACCAGTTTATATATAGATACATACACACACACACACACAAATTTATATATATATATATAAAACACATAACAGATAATAAACGTATTCAACCGTGACAGGTGCATTCTGTGCTGAGGTATATTGCCATAGATCTCTTAAAATCTTTTTAGATTGAATGAAGATTTGACTTTGTCCCTGAGGTTATTCCATAATTGAGGTGCTCTGTAGGAAAATGAGTATCGAGCCACTTTATTTTTGTATTGCTAAATATCGTGCTAGTACTGGATCAGAGATTATAGGAGGTGGGAACAGCTGGGGAGAGCATTCTACTCAGGCAGGGTGGGAGCTTTGCAGAAAAGCTCTTATGCACAAGGCTGGAAAGATTAAGAGTGCGTCGAGGTTCCAGCAATGGCTCTTTTAACATGTCACAATGGTGGGTAAAGTAATTACTTTCTAGTACAAAGCGTCAGAACGAGTTATATAATGTATTAAGTTTATTAAGGTGGGTTTGCGATGCAGGTGCATACACGACATCCCATAATCAATGACCGGCATTAGCATTTGTTGCACTGTTTCCTTACTGTAGGGCTTAGGCAGGATTTGCTTCTGTAAAGGGCACCTAGTTTGGGGTAAAGTTTTTAAGAGATTTTTTCCATTGTGAAGGCCAAAGGATAGATTGGGGTCTAGCATCATACCTAGATATTTGAAAGAACAGCTGTGCTATTTGAATTTGTTCTGATACATAGTTGTTGATTTTGTAGTTTACGTAATTTAGGTAAAGTTCCTATTATCATTGTAACTGTTTTGTCAGTGTTTAGGAAGAGTTTGATAACCGCTATCTACTTTTCTACCTCTGTGAATTGGTTTTGGAGCATGGTAGATTGGGTTTACTAGCGTAGATTACAGTGTTGTCTGCATACATGTGTACAGTTGAAGATTTGCAGACATTAGGCAGATCATTTATAAATAATGTGAACAGCAGGGGGCTGAGTATGGAGCCTTGGAATACCACACGTGAGTGGAAGAGGGAGGGAGGCGCTATCAGAAATGGCCACATATTGCGATCGGTTCGAAACATATGATCAAAACCAGGTTGGCGGACGATCACCAATGCCTGAGTTTTAAAGTTTTTGCAAATGAATGCCATGGTCTACTAAAAAGGAAAATGGCTCCAGTTAAGTCTCCTTGTTCCATGCCAATTTGGATGTCATGGCAAACTTTTAAGAGGGCAGTCGAAGTTGAGTGATTTTGACGAAAGCCTGATTGGCTGGGTCAGATCATTTGATTGTTAAGAATATACACATAGCTGCATATGGATGCATTTTTCCAAGATGTTTGACAATACTGGGAGCAATGAATCGGACGATAGTTAGATACCAAAGTATTGTCACCACTTTTATGGATAGGTACAACTTTTGCAGTCCTCCAAAGTTTGGGTATGTATCCTGACACCAGGGATTCATTGAGAAGGGTAGTGACAGGTTTAGCAATTGCTGTGCACTGAGCTTCAGCAACATTGCTGGGATTTGATCTGGTCCACACTGGTTTTTCATTTTTAAATGAAGATGTTTATTAACAACACTATCAGGCATAGGTCTAAAATTTAATTTCTCTATACGAGGATTTTGAAGATTTGGCAGGGCTTGAAAATGGGGGTTGTTTGTTATCTTAGCAACCAGGGTGTTCGCACATCCAACAAAATAATAATTAAAGGCATTTGCTACATCTAGGGGGTGTTGAAGTGTCTGGTTGTCCATTTTGACAGTGGATGGTTGGGAGTGGATTGTGGGGGTTTGTATTCTATTTATGATTTTCCAAAAGTTTCTTGGGTTTGATATGTTCACAGAAATATTGGGCCTTAGCCATTTTTGTTTGTTTTGTGCATGTATTACGCCATTATCTGTAGGCACAGTGATTGTTCATGGAGCCAGTAGGCTTGAACTTTGACCACAGTGAAGTTGGTACATTTGAATGAGGTCAGCTGTAACCCAGTGCAGGTGTGTCCCTTTTATTCATACTTTATGCAGAGGGGCATGCAAATTCCAAACACGCAAGAGCTTGGACTGAAAAAATACAATTGCAGAGTATAGATCTGGGATTAGACTTAATCTGTGCCATGGTATGTTCTTGAGAACGTTTAAAAAGGATTCAAGATTACATTTCTTGAAAGACCTGGTGATTATAATCTTGGGAAGGGATTGCCACTATTACACAGTCATTGAGTCTATTATTATTATTGCCATTTATATAGTGCCAACAGATTCCGTAGTGCTTTACAATATTATGAGACAGGGGATTTAACGATAAATAGGTTGAAGAGGACCCTGCTCAAACAAGCTTACAGTCTATAGGAGGTAGGGTATAAAACACATTAGGACAGGAAATAGCAATCAAATGAGGTGGAATTGAAGCAGAGCTGGAGGAGAGAGTAAAGTGCTGCCCTTTAGGAGAGAGCAAGAGACAGGTATGCAAGGTAGAGGTTACTCTGGGAGGCCATAGGCTTTCCTAAAGAGATGGGTTTTAAGGCACTTCTTAAAGGATTGAAGACTAGGGGAGAGGCTGATGGCAGTAGGCAGTCTATTCCATAGGAAGTGAGTCACCCACGAGAAGTCCTGCAAGCATGAGTTGGCCGTACGGGTGCGAACAGCGGACAAGAAAAGGTCAGGGGAAGAGCGCAGAGACCGAAAAGGGGCATACCTATGGATCTGTGAAGAGATATAAGAGGGGCTACAATTGTTCAGTGCTTTATAGGTATGGATTAGCACTTTGAATTGACTCCTATAGGATACAGGAAGCCAATGTAAGGACTGACAAAGGGGTGAAGTTTGAGAGGACCGACTAGAGAGGAAAATCAGTCCGGTGGCAGCAATCATTACAGACTGTAGCGGGGCAATACAGCTTTTGGGAAGACCAATCAGGAGAGGGTTACAATAATCCATTCGGGAAATTACTAGAGCATGGACAAGCTCCTTGGTAGCATCTTGCGTAAGATGGAATCTATAGGATTTGGCAACATACTGGATGTGAGGCTCAAAAGTAAGGCCAGAATCAAGTACACCAAGACAGCGGGCTTGCAAGGATGGACTTATGTGGATATCACTAACTTGAAGGGAGAGCGAAAGAGGAGGATCAGTATTAGGAGGAGGAAAGACAATGAGCTCAGTTTTAGAGAGATTAAGTTTCAGAAAGCGGGAGGACATCCAGTCAGAGATGGAAGAAAGGCAAGCAGTGACACGTTGCAGGACATCAGGGGAGATATATCTGGGTGTCATCAGCATACAGGTGGTAGTGGAATAAAAATGAGGTAATAAGTTTGCCAAGAGAGGCAGTATAAAGAGAAAATAGAAGAGGACCAAGGACAGAGCCTTAGGGGACTCCAAATAAGACAGGATGAGGGGAGGAGATATCATTAGAAAAGGAGACACTGAATGAGCATTGGGAGAGATAAGAGGAAAACCACGAGAGGACAGAGTCACAGAGACTGAGTGATTGAAGAGTTTGAAGAAGGGGAGCATGATCAATGGTGTCAAAGGCAGCAGAGAGGTGGGGAGAATTCTTTCCTTAGCTGTTCAATCTTGTTGTTAAAGTAGCATGCAAAGCTATCGGCTGTAACGTTAGTTTGGGGTGTGGCCATAGCAGGGCGAGGAAAAGAGTTAAAGGTGTCAAAGAGGTGCATGGGATTGCGGGAGCATGAACTAATGAGAGAGGAAAAATACCACTGTTTGGCGAGGGCAAGGGCTGTGCTGTATGAGCACAACATGAATCTATAATGGAGATAGTCTGCCTGGGTGCGAGACTTCTTCCAGGAGTGTTCAGCACAACAGGAGCATATTTGCAGATAGCATGTTGATTAAGTATGCCATGTTGAGGGCGCGTCCTCCTCAAGGTGCATGTTTGGAGCAGGGCTGCAGCGTTCAAGGCAGAGGTAAGGGTAGTGTTATATGTGGAGATAGCCAATGAGGGACAGGAGAGGGAAGGGATGGATAGCAGTTGTGAATCTATATCAGCTGACAGCTGCTGGAGGTCAATAGCATTAAGGTTCCTCCCGCATTGAGGGGATTTAGGCTGAGGTTGTTGGGTGAAGGGGTACTTGAGATCAAACAAAAACAGGTGGTGATCAGAGAGAGGAAATGGAGTGTTGCAGATATTAGATACTGTTCATGCAGAAGAGAAAATGAGGTTAAGGGTATTGCCAGCTACATGGATGGGAGAATTAGCCCACTGTGATAGCCTGAGGGAGGAAGTAATTTAAAATAGTTTAGAGGCTACTGTGGTCAAATGTGGGTTAATGGGAATATTGAAATCCACGAGAATTAGGGATGGAATGTTAGAAGAGAGGAAGTAAGGCAGCCAGGCAGCAAAGTGGTCAAGGAAGAGGAGAGGGGAACCAGGGGTGCGATAAATAGCGGCAATGTTAGCAGAGAAGGGTTTGAAGAGGCGAATCACATGAATTTTAAATGATGGGAAAGAGAGGGTAGGGGTGGTGGGTAGAGGTTTGAAGGAGCAGTGAGGTGAGAGGAGAAACCCTACACCACCACCTTTACATTCAGAGTGTCTTGGGTTGTGGGTAAGTTGAAGACTACCAAAGGATAATGATGCAGGGGTAGCAGTGTCAGAGGGGGGGAGCCATGTTTCTGTTAAGGCTAGTAAATATAGGGAATGAGAGATAAAGAGGTTGTGGACAGCAGTGGATTTTGTAATATTGCAAACAGAGCATGCATTCCAGAGGGCAGTATTGAAGGAGGACTTAGAGTAAGAGTAACATGAGATGGGTATGAGATTGGTGTGGTTCCTTGAGTTAGTAGGTGGTGGGTTTGCTGAGATGGGACCGGGGAGCAGAAGGATAGAAAGGAAGTGAAGGTAGGAGTAGGATTTGAAATTTTGTAGCAGGGTATGTATATAGAGGCTTTGGGAGGAGTTGGTGGAGAAAGACTGGAAAGGTGTATGGGATGAATATAGAGTGCATGGGATGAATAGAGAGGGGAGGGGAGTGAAGTGGAAGTAATAAAGATGGTGTTGCCAGAGACAGGTGAGCAGAAGGATAGGGATATTTTAGTAATGATAATAGTTAGTGTGAACATGAAAAATAGAAGGGAGAACATTATTTTGAGTAAATGTGTTTTGTTAGTGCACCTGTTTACCTCTGGGCCTCTAGAGTTCTGGCATTCACCTGTGGGACTGTGTTTTGCCTTGGAAGGATATTAGTTGACGCATTGGCTCTGAGTCCAGGATTATCTCTCATACACTCTGCATATTCACCATTGTTCTGAGAATGTTTTAATAAGGGGAGGATGGTCATGTTTACAATATGGAAGAATATGTTCTCTCCTTACTGAAAATGGATTAAGCCATTATTGCTCCATTATACAGATATGCGATGTTATCCTGAGAACCCACTTATCACACCGTTGTACCGAGGGCCTCTTCAGGATATTGTTTAGCACAGTTACGCGACTGTTAGTATTCCTCTCACATTGCAAAACTACATCTTGTCTGCTATGTTGCTATTGCCTATGTGATATTGTGCTTGACTTTTTTTTTACTTAATTGTAATGCGAAAATAGAGAAAGAATAAAACATTTTTTTTTGTCAAGGCTTCTCTAGAAATATATTTTCATTTTGTATTACCCAGCACTGCACTGAAAGCAACATTAAAGCACACAAATAACATATCATTAAAATATGAAAGAAATATGAAAGAGATGAATAGTTTCCAAAAATACATGTTTTTACTGATTAGGCTAAACACATAAATAAAACAAACACAACGTAAATTGTATATACGTGAATTTGTGTACCAGCACATCTGCTAATTTAGCATAGTCATCCAGTGTGTAATACTTCGCAATCAGCTTTTCATGTCTCGCAGGCTGACTATTTCATCCTGGGAAAATAGGTCAATGTTTTGAAAGAACAAAAAAAAAAAAAAAGAATCCAAACAAAAAGCACTTTAAGGCCAACCACATGAAATCACTGCTTATAACTCCATTGCAAACTAAAAGGTTGATATTGTAAACCTTGATAACCTTGTAATAAGAAAGGATTAACACAGTGATGTGTTAATGACTGCAAGTCCTGAAAGATGTTGAATGCAACTGCAATTTGAAGTTTAGTAAGGAGCCCTAGCTTTTCCTATTAAAGTTGATCCCAAAATAATGACAGATTTGCCATAACATAAATCATATGTCTCTCTTTCCAAATCCATTCATTTTTAAAGATGCAGTCATTACTCAAGAGCAGGGTATGCGCAAACATATCAATTTTATTGTATAACCTGTGGTTACCATTATTTGGTTTAAGGGAACCCAAAAGAAAGGAAAGCAAAGGTTGTAACAGAATTCATGTAATACTTGTTTATGCAGTATATACATGATAAGCAGTGCTCACTGTTCGACAGGTTTTTAAAAAATATATATTTTACCTTCCCTATATATGGAAGTTGGCTATACACACAATGGCAGTGACTCCTTATTGTTGTTTACTTAATTTCACCATTTAATAATTCAGTGGTAAAGGTGCTCACTGACAATCAGACTTTGTGAACAGATCCATAGTTAATTTGTATTCCATTATGTCACAGGTGGCATTTAGCATGGTAGGTGTGGTGACATTCTGTCATCAAACTAATATGGTGACCAGGGATCATGTGACCAAGCTCATGTATGCCTTTTAAGCAGACATGGCCTAATTTCTATCATGGTGAACTGTGAGTGGGATTTTATGTAGTTGTTATTGTTAGTTAGGTTGTTGTTGTTGCTGTTGTTGGTGGTATAGTTAGTTAGATTGTGTGTCATTATTTGTATGTTGTTGTTGTTTTGTCTCTGAATAAATATTTGTTAAAGTAGACGGACCAGTGTTTATATGTGTATGCGTACATAATAATTTATAGAGTTTGGTTAATACACCACAGTAGGAAGCAGGTAAAATAATATTCCCTCCTAGGCTAGCATCACAGTGGCATTATTGCAGCTAAAAAGTTCATCTGATGAAATCTCAGATTCTCATTGCTGCTGGTACTGAAAACCCTAAGCAGTTTTTTGTTTTTTTAATTAGTGATGAAATTGCAGAGCAGTCTCTGCTGCCATCCATGGTAATTACACTATCTATAAATGTATACATCACAAAGACTTACAGTTCCCCCAGAACAACACACCGTTACATTTGTCTGCGTGATTTCAAATAACTTTTTTTTTCATAGTAAACTTGACAAAAGCCAGTGGTTTTTCCATTTATAAAAATAATATGTTTTAAAGATGGATAGCATTGCCTTTGTATCATCATTTTCACATTCCTAGCCAAAATGTACAATGTGCTCATTATTTGCCCTGTAGTATATCTGAAGATGAATAGGTTGTTCCAAAAACGCTAATTCAGATTCTAATTTGTGTCGGGAAAGGGACCCATTTTCTAATGTCACAACAACAAACCATTGTAGGAAACTATTTACTCTGATGTTAAATGGGTTCGTTTATTACATACATTAGAACCACATGGCTTAAACATTGAATTCAATCTTTTTGCCCAAAAGTTTGAAAAAGACTGGTGGTAGAATTAGTGCATGGAAAGTGTTAAAATACCACCATTTGAAATACCCTAGAGTGTCTACTTTTCAAAAATATATGATTTAATGGGGGTAAATTACATTGGCCGGCTTCAAAAATGTTCCAAATAGGACATGGGTACATGATAACCAGCTGAGAAAATTCCAAGTTGAAAAACTGGAATGCGCACCCTCCAAAAAAGGTCTTTTAGCCCCCAGAGAACCTGACATTGTACTCAGATGTTGCTGAACACATATTGGGGCAGTAACCCTTAAAGTTCATCATACATGTATTCTTAAATTGCGATGTGTGTCAAAAAAAAAATCACAAATTATTTATTTATATTTTTTATTTGGCATATATTGGTGCTAAAATGGTTGCATGAAAAGAGTCAAAATACCCCAAGTTTAATACCTTAAACTGGAGAAAGGTAAGTGATTTAACCCCTTCCTCTCCCTTCAGCCCGGCGGGAGGGGGCCGTGAGGGTGGGGGGGACCTATTAATACTATAGTGCCAGGAAAACGAGTTTGTTTTCCTGGCACTATAGTGGTCCTTTAAAATGGTCCCTTCTTCCCAAATGTAATCACTGATACATACACACTCACGCATGCACAGGCACTCACTCACTCACTCAATCATGATCAGTGACCAATACATACACAAGTTTTACGGATTCCTGCAGAGTGGCGCGCACACACACACACTGACTCAAGCAGGCATACACTCACTCGTAGACTGACACACACTTATAAAGTAGACACAGACACACACACGCGCACTGATTAATGCAGACTAACACACGCACTGACCCAAGCCGACACACATTTACCCAAGCACATACACTGACTGATGCACACTGACAAAGACACACACACACACATTGACCGAAGCAGGCTAGTGCACATTGTTTAAAAAACACTATGAAGTCCGCATCTTGCCTACTTTTTATATTGGCTCTCCATGTGTCCTAGGCTTTTGGAATGCTTCTGTCTGCCTTTACTCTCTCTCAGCTCCGAGCGCACTATCCTCCCGCTTACTTGACCTCGAGTACAGGGCAAGGGGCGTGAACAATCGAACAATGCGCCCTTGTGCTGCTGTCATGTTAGATGTGTGGAGGGGCAGCTCTCTGTGATCTTTGCAGGCTAAGGTAGCTGCCACCGGGTGCTAGTCTGCAGCTATGTAAGTGCTCCCTAGTGCACGGTGCCATGACCTACAGCACGCAGTAAATAATAAGTCCCACGTGGTAAAGCTGCTACCTGCACCCCCATTAAGAAGCGCCCTAGGTGGCCTCCTAATACCCCTATAGGAAGCATCGGCACTGTGAAAAAGTGGCCTAGATTCCAGCAAGTTTAATCTGCACAAGACATACAGAAACCCTAGGAAATAGTTGTGGTTTGAACACTTGAGAAATATTCATATGCAGAACCTTAATTTGTTTTCTAATAAGGTTCAGTTTTTAAAGGAACACTATAGGCACATACACCACTTTATCTCAATAAAGTAGTCTCTGTGCCATGTCCCCCTATTTCAAACCTTAAACCTGCAGAACAGCAATATTTTCATTGGAGGGTTTAAATGCCTCTAGTGACTGTAACTTAGACAAGCATTAGAGACACTTCCAGTGAAATAGCAGATTCAATCAGATGATCTCATAGAGACCATTTGATTGGCACAGCGTGGCATTTTGTCGCACGTGGGCATTAGCCTCCCATTGCTTTTGATGTTCTGAGCCAAGTCGGCAGGGCCAACCATGGAGACCAGCACTGCGAGGGAGAAAAGGTAAAGTAAAAAAATCTTTTTATTCCCTGCAGGTGGGGGCCAGTGACCAAAATGGCTACCAGGAAACTATAATTAAAATGAATGCAAATCTTAACTCCTAACACTATAGCATTCCTTTAACTAGAAAAACAATTCCACAGCATGTGCATATATAAAACAGATTTAGGGTGCTATATGTGGAAACAGTGATTTACTGGCTAGGTCAATAATTTTGAAAAGTGTTTCACACCTACCTTCAGCTTTGGTGTAGATGACAAGATTTCCATTCACAAGGCCAGCGTACAAACAGCTTGAGATGCTTGCAAGACTCATAACAGTTGACTTTTCTGGAGTGAAAAAATGTTGCAGACGAACCTTCTTTGAGCCTTGGCTACTTTTATAGACACATATGCTACAGTAAAAATCCAAACAGAAAAATTAAAACATGAGAGACATGAAAATAAATGTCTATTTCTATTCTCTTTATTTCTGGATTAAAGTTTAGGCATTTACAGTACTGGTAAACTTGATTGGGAACGGCCCACTTCACCCAATACTACCATATGGTCAACATGTTTAGTTATTATTATTATTATTTTATTATTTATATAGCGCCAACAAATTCCGTAGCGCTGTACAATGGGTGGACTAACAGACACATAATTGAGATCAGACCACTGGACGTACAGGAACAGAGGGGGTTGAGGGCCCTGCTCGATGAGCTTACATGCTAGAGGGAGTGGGGTATAGTGACACAAAGGGTTAAAGTAGGGGAATTAAATAGTTTGTTACAGAAGGGTTTATTGAGTGCTTGGTAGGTCATTTTTGACAGGTGAAGGAACGGAGTCATGGGGTGGGGGATGAGAAACCTGCTGACAGTTTAATTGATACGCTTTAATAAAGAAGTGAGTTTTCAAAGATTTTTTGAAGGAATGGAGGCTGGGTGAAAGTCTGATTGAGGAGGGAAGGGAGTTCCACAGAATAGGTGCAGCCCTGGAGAAGTCTTGAAGGCGAGCATCAGAGGTGGGTTAGTTAGAATTAAATAGCCTTATTACGTCTTTTGTACAGCGCTGTGGAATATGTTGGCACTATATAAATACTCGTAATTCAGTCATCAGCAATAACTATTTAACTAGTAATTTATATCATGAACATGGATCTATGACCAGAGACCCACTAAAAGTATTATAGTTAAACTATGCCTTAAGATATAGTTCTATAAATACATTATTCAGGGTCTGAGAAATTATATGAATCACATACAAACAGTGGCCTTTACTGACTAAATACATAGATATGGTTTTGGTGGTATAGAAGTAAAGTGCACTTTGACTTACTAAATACAAGGCAGATTGAGTCGCAGTAGTATATATTAAGAAGTGAAAAAATTGTTAGAGTACAAAAAAAGACAGAAATCTGTTCCAAGCTTTTTTTTTTTTTTTTATTCCTCCAGAGCAGCAATGTAGGAGTTACCAAGCAACCGAAAAGAGTTATCTGAATATTAATAACCTGCCTTATTTATTATGGAATGCGCATTTAAATAAAATGGTTATTCAATCACAGAAGAGTCGATAAAAAAAAAAAAAAAAAAAGTGTAATATATAAGCAGTTAATCAAAACATTTAAACAGAGAATTCATTATGTGTTATAGTTCAATGCCATAATCTCCAACTGGCCACGAAATGCACTTCTGTCTGCAGACAGATCAATTTAAATAATATTACCTTCCTTCTTCCATGCCCAGGCAAATTGTTGGAACATCTGGAGCTCGAGAAGACACATATTCTGAATCTGGGACACCATTTAATTGTTTCTGTTTATCTTCCTCGGGGATATAGACCATGCAAAGGATGCGAGATTCAACATTGAAACACTCTAACACCTTGGGGCTACGGTTATGAAGTGAAACAACGGAGATTTGACCCATCTGATTAGTGCAGCTGCCAATCTAGAGGGAAGAAAAGACAAAAGAGAGCAATGAATGAGCTCTGGATTACAAATGTCATAAAGATAAGAGTAAATGAAAATAAACAGCGATATCATGACAGTCATTAGTTAGCTGGAAATTAAAACAGAATAAAGGACAGAAAATAATTTAACATTTTTTGGTCTGCTCTTTAATGCTATTATTTGATAAGTGCTCACAAATAGAATAACCAATGTCCTCAATATGGGCTAATTTTACAAGTGCAATATACAATAGATTTTTTTTTTCATGTGATAGACTTTTAATGGTTGCTTACATACGGTAGAGATAGAAGTTGGGAGACTTAACAGTAACATGTTGTGACCTCCTCTCTGGTCACATGTAAGAGACAGGGGACTCAAATACAGCTACAATTTTTTTTTTATTTATTTTTTTTAAATGCCTGAGTTTGTGTGTATATAATCTCGGGTTCTCTACCAGAGGTCTTAGAGTCTGAGGGTTCTGCGCAGTATCCAACACACACTGCATCCACTACACTGATCAGACACAACATTAAAACCACTGACAGGTAAAGTGAATAACATATATCTATAACTATATCATTACAATAGTGCCTGTCAAGGGGTGAGATATAATAATCAGGAAGTGAACAATCAGAAAATCACTTTAATTTCATGTGTTGAAAGTTAGAAAATTGGGCAAGTGAAAAGATCTGATTGACTTTTACAAGGGGCCGTTAGTGATGGCTAGACGACTGGGTGGCCAGAAAGGCAAGTATTGTGGTGTGTTCCAGTATACAGTGGTTCCTACCTACCAAAAGTGGTGCAAGAAAGGACAACCGGTGAACCAGCATCAGGATCATGAGCACCCAAGGCTTATTGATGACCGTGGGGAGCAAAGGCTAGCCCATGTGGTCTAATCCCACAGAAGAACTGCTGCAGCTCAAATCACTGAAAATTAATACTAGCCATTATAGAAAGGTGTGAGAACACAGAGTGCCTAGCTGTTTGCTGTGCCTGTTGCTGTTCATGATGACCCCTGGCCACTGCTAAAAGTCCTGTCAATGAGGAAGTGAGCAACAAACCTTTCAGCAGGATAATGCACCCTGCCACACTGCAAATATTGTTCAGGAATTGTTTGAGGAACATGACAAAGAGTTCAAGGTGTTGCTTTAGCCTCCAATTTCCCCAGATCTCAATCAGACTGAGAATCTGTGGGAAGTGCTGAAACAACAAATTCGATCCATGGAGTTCCCACTTCACAACAGGCAGGACTGATCTGTTTTGCAAAAAAGTAATGATGGTCCAGGTACTCAAGTTCAATCCAGTGGGCAGATCTATTGGAGCAGGATCAAAACAACGTTTTGGCCCACAACAGGGCCTTTGTCAAACTTGTCAATGCAAATTTATTGGAGCAGAATAGAAACAACATTTCAAGCTTGACAAAGGCCCTGTTGTGGTGCAAAATGTTGTTTTGATTCTGCTCCAATAAATCTGCACACTAGATTGAACTTGAGTTCCTGGACCATCATTACTTTTTTGCAAATCACATCGTGAGGATTGGCCAACCTCAGGCCCGGTTGCACCCTGGGGTCCAGGAGAGTGCGGTATCCACATTGGTAATTAAATGATCTTTTAACACACACACTGCATCCACTATACACACATTACATTCCTGTTGGCAGACTCAGACGCAGGCCCTGTGGGTGGTTTTGGTTACTGTGAGCTGGCTCAGGGACAGGACCCGAGTGCCTAGGCCTTAATCAGTGTAAGAAGTCCAATAATGTCTAATGGCAGCCCTGATAACTTGTAAAACGTATTTATTCCATTGAAATAAGGTTAAACCTAAATATTTATTTTGGTTCTAGAAAGATGCACCTGAACATTAAAATATTTACTTTCACTTACCCACAAAAAACCATGATGCATGGATAACGTATCTGGATCATTTTCACTACAGAGATAAGGTTCAGGATTATAGATGGCACATTCAATCTGAAATAAATCAGGGTAATGCTAAGTGGGTCACAGAACATCATGCTCACACCTGAGACTAGAAATAGACTTAATCATATCATTAACCTGCAGGGCCATCAGTCATCCTTCTTTAAATAAGCCGACACGTTATAGCAAGTTAAAAATATGTGTAATAGTATCTTAGGCTGTGCGACATGTCTGGTATGCTATACACTTACTGAGAAGGCCAGATGAGTGCCTGGAATCAGATTCCAATCAATGATGTTTATATCCCACACAAAATTAAAACTTGCCACATATGATTTAGCAACAGTGATTTACTTTATATAGTTAGCTAATATAGTTATAGAAACATGAAAACACTACACCCTGCTGGAATTAGCATCTAGCATTGAATAATGTTTTAGATTACATATTACTGCACAGAAGACCAACTATATGTATGTATCTATCTATCTATCTATCTATCATCCATCATATACTG
This sequence comes from Pelobates cultripes, assembly GCA_933207985.1. Lineage (NCBI taxonomy): Eukaryota > Metazoa > Chordata > Amphibia > Anura > Pelobatidae > Pelobates > Pelobates cultripes. Next base: position 136,123,998 of record OW240913.1, on the reverse strand, counting down.
AAGCTCACCTTAAATTCTTGTTGTTTTGACATTATAACTGGTAGGTGTTTAACAAGCAAAGGATGCTTCTCTTTTTTGATCTGATTTCCTTCATCTTCAACACAGAACCAACCCTGCTGGTTCTCTTCTCCTGAGGAAAATAATGATCATTATAAACTATTAGTTACCAAAATACTTTCTAATAGTTAGTTACTGTTGGACAGACATATGCATTTTTTTATATATCATATTTTATTGTAGCATAGGATATTGCTGAAATGGGGGGAGAGGGGGTACCCTGAAAGTTTTGGGATATTATGGATCTTTTGCCCAGAGCTGATGTTTCAAGGGACAGTATCATCATAAATGGAAAAAGTAACCTATACTGTGTGTCAACAACACCACAGATTATCCACCATTTGATTAATGGCATGTTAAGTTTTATGGTTTAATACCACAACAAAGGGGATTTGTAAGATGATCCTTGAAATCTGCTGGCTATTGTGTAGTGATTAGTCAGTTTACAAATCATTTGCCATTGTTCAGAGGTGAAAGACATTCCTATAGTTTCCACCCATTTCCCCAAAAATTAGGGTATAAGTGAAATTCAAAGCATTTGGAGTCTAGTATAAAGGAAAGAAACCCCATGTGCTAACGCGTCTGGTTCTGAGCACACATTTTCAAAAGAGGTTACATTTCAAGTGAGTTGGGGGAATTGCAGGAAAAAGACAATGAATGTAAAGATGTGGTTGTTTCTTAACCATGCCATGAAATTTAGATGCTTAGAAGAGGCAGTGAAAGTGGCAGAAGGTTCATTTTAATCACACCATTCTACCCAACCAAGAGAGGTGTGCCAAGTCTCAAGCAAAAATATCTGATGAAATTTGATCAGGATCATTTGAAAATTAGTAGAAAATAAGAAAGATCCCAAGTTAGCAAAACCTCTGGATATTTTTTAGATGTGCCTGACCACTGGAAAGAAGAGCTATGCTGAGTCAGTTCTGCCCTATTGATGAAGATGGAAATATTGAGGATCACAGATTCTGAATAGTTGATGCACTGTATGTTTTAAACTCTTTAAGGACATTAGATAAAGTGATTTCAGGCATTGTGGGAAAAAATAATAGATAATCACCATAGGATTGCTGCAAATGCTGATGGACACCTACCTAAGAGGCCAGAAATGTAGCATTATTTTCTTAATGTGTATGATATGTGAACTATAAATAAATAGTGCATTAAATAAAATGTGATTTATTTATTAACTTGTTATTTAAGTACGGATAGACATTCAAGAAATTATTTCAAGGTTCATAGGACGTTAATAGGACGTTACATTAGTATGTATTTTTGTTCCATCATTTGTTGTATATGATTAAATAAACAGATGCAAAAATAGTTTTTTTTTTTTTTCCATTTCTTTTGCACTTGACAGCTTACAAGAGATTTCAGGGTAAAACATCATCCCGCTTGAAATGCTGTCATGAAATGCTGGTTGATCACCAATCAGTATAAAGATATAAAGTAGTATCTAGGAGAATCTTATACTTCATCTGACAATACATCTTCTGAAACCAAATACAATGGCATTTTATAGTTTGTATGCAGGTTAGTATTAGAAATAATAATATTTGCCTGTGTGGGGTATCTCTAAAAAAACTGCGCATTCATTGCGTGGTGTACTCCAGGCTATGAAGCCAGGCCAGTTTCTGATCTCTTAAACTGGTTAATCATGGTCAATGCCTTGCTTACTGTCCATACCTTTGGTGTGCAATCTGCCCCACTGATTGTTAAATGGTTTCTGCATTACCATGAATGTGTTTCACAAAAAAAAAAATACATTACATTACATTTGAACAGTCACTTTTATGTTTCACACTTTAAACTCTCAAAACTGTGTTCGCGATTTCCCATTGAGTCCCAATTCTTACCTAGAGCAAGCTTAGCCATCTGTAAGTTATTGATCCAAGATTGCTTTGCAGCAGGTGTAAATGTATTAAACACTGCCGTAAAGAAAGTGGAACGACCAGACCTAAAATGTATGGGGGTGGGGGGAGTAAAAAAAAAATAAAAATATTAAAGATAATATTATAGCCTAAATAATCTACAGTTCTAGAAATATATTTATCCTTTTCAAATAACAAAGGAATGTACACTGAAAAAAAAAAAAAAAAAACACTGTAAGTGTGCTTAGTATACCCAAAAGAAAATTCAGTTGATTAATATGGAATAATAATAATAATATCACATTAAAACAAACATACTTAGAGGTATTTGGTTTACCAAAATCGATTATATATGTGCACTTAATGTGATGAGTGCAGCATAAAATATTACTGAAAATAAACTACCAAAATGTTTACACATGTTTTCGCTGTACTCCATTTGGACCACAGCCATGCAAGATATACTTCATAAACAATGCTATGGCTGGTCAGCATTGGCTTAAAAGAATCATTTAAAAGACATAGGGGGAGATGTATCAAGGTAAAAACCATGCTACTCTGGGGCAGAGCGCTAAATAAGTAGCAACGATTATAGAATATCTCTCAACATTTAGCACTTTGCACCTTGATAACTTTTGTAGTCCCTGACTTGATACCTCATTTGTAGTCCCTTTTCATGCATACAGGGCATTCAGAAAGTATTCAGACCCTTTATCTTTTAACATTTTTGAATGTTGCAGCCTTATGCTAAAATTGTTTAAACTATACATCAATCAACACTCAATAGCATATAATGTCAAAGCAAATCATCAAATCGTGATTTGTCCAAATTTTGAGTAATCAAAAACCCATTAGAAAACCCAAAATCGCCATGTAACCAAAGACAAACGAAAACAGATAATTGACAAAGCATTAAATTTGTTTAGGTTTGCCTTCTCTCCTCCCCCGCCATCATCCAATGGGGGAGACCTGATGCGCATTAGGATTTCCCTATAGGAAAGCATCATTCAATGTCCAACGTTAGGCTACTAAAAGACAGCCACTAGAGGTGGAGTTAACCCTAGCAGGTAATTATTGCAGTTTCCTGCTCAGGGTTAAGAGAGCTGGCTATATGCCTATTGGGGATCAACATTAGCAGTGGGTGGGGACTACTTGAAAAATATTAAAAGAGAGGTGGAGATGCCTTGTAGCTAACCAATCAGATCCAGTGTTCGAATTGAGCTTGCAAAGTCTCTTGCAACCTAATTCTATGCAGTCCTCCATGGGTTAATATGGATTATTGTTTTGTGCATTATATATATATATATTTTTTTTTTTTTAACCTTTTTAATAGTTGTGTTTTTATTTGGCCTTTTATGTAACCGAAGAAAAGGAGATTGAAGAAAAAGACAACTTTTGACTAAGTTTTCCATTTTATTATATTTATTAGGCCTGACCCTTTCTATAATAGAGTAAAGGTGGCTATGTAAATGTTTTCTATTTCTGTTTCAGCAAATTCTAGGCTGATGTTATAATTATTTCTCCAGTGTTCTACTATATAAAAATGAGGTATTTGATGTATGATGACACTTTGAGCAATTATCTCTGCTTATGCTTTAATACATGCCTTTTTGTTATACTGCGTAACTTACCTCAATAATAAAAAAAACAAAAAAAAACAGATTGACAAAAAATAAAAATAACTAACTAAAATACACTAATCTTATACCTAACCTTAATCCTACACCTAACTTGAACCCCTCTACCCTTCACCCTAAAGGATTCCCTCTCCTAATAACAGTGTGGATATCAGCACAGGGATTTTCTTTTTAATGCCTTTGCAAAGTTTTCAAAAATATGTATTTTGATTTGTAATTATGGGGGGTTAAGAATGGATTGATGTGGTATAAAAATGTAAACAATTGTAGTATGAGGCTGCAAAATTAAAAAAAAGTGGTCTAAATATTTTCTGAATGCACTGTATGCTTGCAAACCTGCTAAATCAATATATTGATTGTTTTTGAACTCTTTATACAGGTTGTTATAGTGTTCCGATGACAGTTATTGTTTAGGACTGTAGAATTGTGAGTATTAAAAAGAAATACCACTTACTTGTCCTGTTTGCCAGGTAGCTGGAGTTGAATTCTGCTGCGATCCGCAGCCCGGATTTCATTTTCTTTCTTTAAGATCAACCTTTGTAAGCCGGAAGACCAGTCCTGCGCAACTGCAGGGTTCAAATTCTATATGAGAAACAAATTCTACATTATGCAAAATTCTGCTATATGAGGTGTCTTTTACCCGCCACACCTTGAAAAACATGCAATCATAGCAAATATTAGAGAAACAAATTCAAACATTTTATTTAACATAGGTGCAGGGCATTCTGCTCTGCTTGTACTTTACAGTCTTCACACATCAGTCCGAAACCTAAGAAGGAACATTTTATTTACGTATTTTACACCACTAAATATAGTCCTATGTGTTGTATGCCAAAAAACATTTAGTCAGATCTTTAATATGATTCACAAACATATGTTACATTGTCATATACTCTTGTTGCTTCCTACTTATAGAATCCCATAAAAAGGAATATAGAAATGTAAAATGATATATAAATTGATTAAAGGGTTACTTCTACCATATGCATGGTTATGATGGTAGCAGTGCCTAGATGCCATTCCTCACTAATGGGGTGAATAAAACATTTTTCAACTTTTTGCTCCCTTACTTGCAGCAATATTTTGTGTCAGAGCTCTAAAAGCCAGATGCCACTCCCACGGCTCATTCATGGACTGAGAGCATTAGCTGATTGCTCACAAGCAATACATGCCCCTCTGTTCATAGAAATATGTGAAGAATCGACATTAGCCAACCCAGACCTCTTATTCCGACTTGGCTAATGTTGATCTGATAAAACAGTAGGAGGTGGAATTACACCTCCAGCAGCAAAGGGGTTAAGGGTTTCATAGTTGATCTCTGCACCTGCAGGCTCCAGGCACCATGACCACTTCAAATCACCAAAGTGACCACAGTGCTTGGAGCAACCTTTTAAAGGATAACTCCAGGCTTCAACACAACTTCAGTAGTTAATTTGACAGGTTTTAGTCTCATATTCATGTTGTACCTGTCAAAACAAAATAAAACGGTTGATGGCTCAGGGGGTGATATTATTGTATAAAAACTAAGCCTACTTGCATGTGGAGAAAATTACAGGAATAATATGATACAAAAAAAATCAAATGCATGTTGTGGTGCCTCTCATGTTTGGGAGATGTCACAGAATTGGAAATAATCAATAAGCCTTGCATTTCTTTTCAGAACTTCAGGAAAATGATTTTCAGTAAGTCAGAAGGAACATTGTAGAGAATATGTGTTGTGGAAATAAGGTCTTGATATATTTCCTAGTTAGTAAAATGTCTATTTACTCATCTCACAAAATCAGTATTTAAGCTATACACGCATATTTAGTCAAAATGGCTGCTAGAAGCTTCTAAACCCTCCTCCCCAATAACACCGACTAACTACCTCGTGCAGCAAGATGGCGCTGAGAAACCGTGGGAGACCCTCATGGTCCCAGTGACATCACCCTTAGTAGGCAGAGCATTAGGAAGACCACTTAACACCTAACCAATTATTGATGTATTATTCCATGTTATCTCTGACAGTACCTGTGATGTAATTTTGCTTTAAAAGGGACTTGTAATTGTGTGAATTACTTCAGGGAGCGTGCATTGTTTCATTAATTTGGCCAGGGGCAGATACACAAAGAAATAATCAATTTATTGGTTGATTTTTCCATTTCAATTGGCGCCCAACGTGGGGTCACCGGATTGCCGGTTCGGAGGGCCGGAAACCATCGGACTGGAGCGGACCTCCGGAAAGTGGGACGAGCGGAGCCTGATCACCTCCATAATACAGCCGTTGCCTGTGTTATTCTCCTGTTTTGTGTCGGTCTGTCTCCGAGTCCACTTCCGGCTTCCAGAAGGCTACTAGAGACAGGTAACTAACTCATCCGGTGTCCCTTTTGAACGAACCTGTCGATTGTCTATCTGCCTCCTGTGTTTGTGTGAATGAGTGTGACAACCGGTTCTTTTAGAGTTTTGGCTTGACTGCCTAGCGGGCAGGGGACGCATTACAGCCGGTGAGGACTGGGTATCACCTAATAGAGAGGTGGAGTGCTGTGTTTTCATTAAGGGTTGTGTTACGGGGGACCAGCCTGGTGGGGAGGGCTGGGGACTGTTGCAATTTAATATTCAGTGCGGGTTGTGTTAACATGTACATGGCTATTTTACTCATTTTGTGGTTTTTATTCAATTGCTGTTATAGTGTGGGTACCCTCGGTGTGTGTGTGCGCGTTGTGTGGCTAGTCCTGGATTCAGGGGTTTACACTCATCTTTACGTGTGTGATTTCTGTAAATGCCTTCTGGTTAGTGTTGCCACGTTCATCTTTTCATTTGTCCTTTATCTCTCCTGTGTTTGTTGCCCAGAGCTGTGTTAGTCACCCACTGTGAGGAACTGACTCTGCTGGGTTTCGAACCCTGGTTTACATGGTGCTAAACCTTTTCCTTACCAGTACACCAGCCTGCCTTTTACAAATTTACCTGAGATCTTATACCATTGCTTGTAGAGTCAAGGTTATCAGTGACAACACTCTTCAGCTGTGTCTGGTCAGGTGTCTGGTTCTTGGCCTATAAAAGCCACTTCCTGTCTCTGTACCTTTGCCAGATTATTGTGGTTCCTGTACTCTCTAATCAAGCGTGTTCCTGTTTCTCCTTCCTGTTGCTGAATTTGGACTGTTTTGACTTTGCTGCTTCTCCTTCCCACTGACCTCGGCTTGCCTCACTACGATTATCATCTTTCTGTTCCAGTCTCCCATCTCTGCTTAAGACCAGAAGGCCACTCAAGGCTCAGGGGCTCAACCACCTGGGTAACGAGTGGCTACCTCTGGCAGAAAACATTGCTGATCTGACTACTGGACTCCAAAACTTTGTAACATCAATATCATTACAGAATAATCTGGCCCATTCATGGAGACCGTCGGATCAGATTCTGCATTGGCCCAGCAGGTTGCTTTTAATGCAAGAACTATGCAGACCCAGGCACAGACCATTCAAGTGCTGCAGGATCAGGTAGCTGAACTGCAAAATGAAGTTCGATCAATGCATAGTGAGCTTACCAGCTACAGGGCACATGATGTTGCGGCTGCTGCTACTTCTACTGTTACACCTGCACAAGATGCCCGCTTGCCTCTACCAGAAAAATTTGGAGGAGACCGCAAAAAATTCAGGTGTTTCCTAAATCAATGCCGTTTGCATTTCATGATGTTACCTAACCGTTTTCCATCTGAAAGAGAGAAGGTGGGATTTATTTTTTCCCTCTTCAAAGATGAAGCCCTGGCCTGGGGCTCCCCTTTTCTGGAACAGGACAGTCCAATCTTGGGAAATTTAAAAGACTTTCTTGAGGCCATGTGCCTAGTTTTTGATGATCCCAATCGCTGTGCTACAGCAGAAGCCACTCTCCTTCATTTACATCAAAGGAGGCGCTCTGTGGCTGAATATGCTGCTGAATTCAGACAGTGGGTTACTGATACTACTTGGAACCAATCAGCCCAGAGGTTCCACTTCAGAAGGGGTCTCTCAGAAGCTATAAAAGATGAGCTAGCTCGTGTTGATCTTCCTGTTGAGTTTGATGCATTTGTGCGGTTGGCTATCCGTATTGATCGGAGACTTTCAGAAAGAAGATTGGAAAGACAGGGCTCTTTTAAACCAAGTGCTACTCCTACTTTCTATTCAAGAATTTCTACTCCGACCCCACAAACACCTACAGACTCTGAACCTGAGGCTATGCAGGTAGATCTAATAAGAGGGCCATTATCCAATGAAGAAAAACAGTGGCGACGCACTCACAACTTATGCCTGTATTGTGGTAGTGCAGGGCATTATGCCATCAATTGCCCTAACAAGTCTAAAAGAACAATAGCTATGACTGCTGAGGGTGCACAGATTCAACACCAATCCAAGATTTCAGACCAACTGGATTCTGTCACACAACCCTTGTTTTCTCTGGCTCAGGGTGAAGAAGGTATGATGACTCAACATCCTCATTTGGTGGTGCCTATCACTTTGCAATATGGTGATAATAAAATTTCAACTACAGCTATGATAGATTCCGGAGCAGGCGGAAACTTTATGGACATTAAATTTGCAGCAGGAAATAAAATTCAGTCTATCCCTAAATCTTCACCTGTGTTAATGGAAACAGTAGACGGTTCTCCACTTACGTCAGGCCCGGTTACACATGAGACTGTGCCCTTAAAATTGATTCTGGAAGTGAATCACCATGAGTCTATATCTTTCCACCTAATTTCCTCAACACAGTTTCCAGTGATTTTGGGTATACCCTGGCTTGCTCTGCATAACCCACAGATTAATTGGAAGACTAGAACTTTGTCCTTTCCTTCAGAACACTGCTTAATGAATTGTCAACCCTCTAAGGCGACACCTGTTACCACAACAATTAATGAAATGGTTGCTACAAACTTAACTAAGCTTCCGCTACAATATCAGGATTTTGCAGATGTCTGTGATAAGAAGAATGCTGATCAGCTTCCACCTCACAGGCCTTATGATTGCCCCATAGAGCTGCTACCTGGAGCTGCTATCCCATTTGGCCGTATATACTCCCTTTCTGAGCCTGAATTGAAAGCACTTCGTGAATACATACAAGAAAATCTTGCCAAAGGCTTTATTCGACCATCCACTTCTCCAGCAGGAGCTCCTATATTCTTTGTAGAAAAGAAAGATGGCAGTCTATGACCATGTGTTGATTACAGGGACATTAATAAAATCACTGTTAAAAACCGTTATCCCTTGCCTCTCATTCCTGAACTTCTGGAGAGACTTCGTTCAGCTAAAATATTTACGAAGCTTGATCTACGGGGGGCATATAATCTGGTTCGCATAAGACCAAATGATGAATGGAAAACAGCTTTCAGAACCAGGTACGGACATTACGAATATCTAGTAATGCCATTTGGGCTTTGTAATGCCCTGCAACTTTTCAGCATCTAATCAATGATGTACTACGGGATCTCCTGGATCAGTTTGTTGTGGCATATTTGGATGATATCCTGATATTTTCTGATAATCTTGAAAATCACAGAAAACAGGTCTGCATTGTTCTTGAGCGCCTTCGTACCCACCACCTATACATTAAACTGGAAAAATGTGAGTTTGAACAAACAGAAATTCAGTTCCTGGGGTATGTAATAACTCCTAAAGGTTTAAGTATGGACGCAAGTAAAATTAAAGCTGTGCTGGACTGGCCCATCCCCAAGAATGAAAAAGATATACAGAGATTTGTGGGGTTTGCCAATTTTTACAGGCGTTTCATTAAGAATTTCTCTGCCGTTATTACACCGATCACTGAACTTACACGTAAAATACATACTAAGGTCCTCTTTAAACTGGAGTGTTACGAGATAATGGTGAGACAGATAAAATATAGAAACAAAAGAAAAAACAAACATACATACAGATGTAGAGGACAACAAAAATTATGGGAGTTATTCATTGCTGGGGACCCCCAATTGATCAGTATTTCCCTCTCTCATCTGTTCCCTAAGCGCTTTCACGTCTGCCTCCAATCTCTCAGTCTGTCTCTTTAGGTCCCAGTAGTCTCTATTCCCTTCTTTATTCCTCCAATTATCCCAATTCCGTCTATTGGTCTGATCATCCCATCTATGGTTCCTTTTCCAATTATTCTCCCAATAACTGTTCCTGTTGTTTCTCTGTTTTTCTTGCCATCTGTGATTTTCGCAGTTATCTCTCCTTTTTAGCTTCTCCCAGGTGTTGTTATTATTATTCCAATTATTATTGATTACCTTAGGCTCCTCCCATCTATTTTTCCAATTATCTCCCATTACATTACTTCCTTTAGAACTGTCCCTATTCCTATGGTCCCTCTGTGGATCTCTCCATCTTTTGTCAAAGTCCTGTTTTGGTCTCCAGTTCTCATTATCCCTCTTGTTCTGAGGTACATCCCACCTTTGGCTTCTCCATTTGCCATCTAAATCTCTACCAGAGTCAACCTTGAATGTTCTTATGGCTGAAACAGATAAGGCCTGTTCTGAGGAAGGATGCTTAAGCCACCAATTATCAGCTCTAGTTAGTAGCATTTCTAAGTCTGCTGGTGTTGGATCAAAAAGCCTGACAAATTCTTGACACTCCCAGGGAAGGGCTTCCATTACTTTAGCAATGTGTTCTGGTGAGCCCAACACCAGGGGCTGTTGAGGTTGGCGTAGTGTATACCAGAACAATATCCTTTGAGCTACCTCTCTAGGACCATCTGCTGGCCTCATCGTAATATTCGCTATTTCTTTCTCTATGCTGAGTATATAGAAATTAGTTTCAGCAATTCTTCCTGCCTGATCAGACACACTGTTATTGAATCCCAATAGTCTACTAGCCAAAGGACCCATAGCATATTCTAAAAGTTCGGTCCATTCCTCTAAGTTAAAACCTCCTTTTTTAGCTCTATTTGCTCCCCTCATAAACCAGTGTGTAAAAGTATTAAAGTTGTTATTTGGCATACTTCCCCACCATTTCTGGAAATTTTCTTTGTCTGTGATTGACATAGTGCTTGTCTGTGTAGAGAAACTAGTAGGCATTTCTCTTGCATTAAAGTGTTCAGTTATTATTAAAGGGGCTTGTGGGACACAGTTAACAACTGGCGCATCTCCCTTGTGTTTGGTTCCGAGCACTGGTTCTGTACCTTTAGATATAAAATGAGACTGGCCTGGGCATACTTTAGGAATCTCCTTATCCCATTTATTTATGTTTTCTTTAGTTTTCATTTTATATTCCATAACTAGGTTTTGGAGTTCAGTGATCTTAGCACTATATGCATCTCTCTGTTGTTCTATTTCCTTTAATTCTTTCTCCAACCCCTCGATCATTTTGTTTGTTCTTAGGGCAGCTATTTTAAAACAATCTCTTTCATCAAGAGCATCTTCCATTTTATTAGTAGTTACTAAATTAGCTTGCTGCAATTCGAGTACCATGCTTGCCAAACCCCCTATTGCAGCAACAACCGCTTGTGCCACCAAGCTTTTCCTTTTCTTAATATGGCATTTTTTATTAGTAACAATCTGTGTCAAAACATCCATGAAACCTTCATATTTTCCACAATAGGGGCCTGCTGGTTCTGGAAGCTCATATGGTCCATCATGTTTGTCAATGTCATTCTTAAAGTACTCTAGTACTTCTGCAGAAAAATACTTAGTACCTAGATATGACATTTTAAAACCGAGCTCTCCCTAGGTCTTTAATCAAAATAGACCAGCAGACTAAGGAAAAAAAACAACACGCTTTTAACAATGGGATTAGTTTAAAAAAACTGAAACTGGCTCCAAAGAGATTGAACCATTTGAGAAACTTAATTACATTAACCTATTCAAACAAACTCTTGTATTTTAAGAAAAAAAACTTCACAGTCTCAATACAACAAATGCCCACAGGCAGCAAAACACAAAACCATCCTTTTGCCTTTGTTTAAGTGCAGTGTGGGGGGTTTACAAATAAACAGAATGATTTAAAGGAAGGTATGGGAACTGAAAAATACCTGACTGTAACTTCAGCACAATGATAATTCCCAACCATATAACAATCTAACATAGGCACCTTTACCTCAAATACAAACTGTTCATTCTCTATTAAACACACAGTGTAAAAATTTAAATTTTAGCCTGGCTAAACAATAGCCACCACACTGTATTAGCCCCAATACCTTTATCATGTAAACACAATGCTCCTACCCAGAATTCAATGGTTCAAACAGACAAAAGATAACCCACCAAAAAAAAACAGTTTGCTATTTAAACTTAGAATGCAGGGAAGCCACAAAATGTACAAAATGTAACATCTAAAAACAATTACAATATATTCAGTTTAGTTCTAGTTAGTTGTAACGGGAGAGAGACAATACAGCACATGGGCTATGAAAAATGGTCAAAACATCAATAGTACCAATGCAGTGCAACTATTCAATCTTCCCCTTTAATCACCAATACTTTAAAACTGTGCATAAACAAAATTAAACAAGAAATGCTACAATTTGCAACAAAATACGTTCTGTCAGTCATAATGCACAAACATTATGCTCCTATGCTGAATTCAATGATTCAAAGAGACAAAAGATAACAACAAAAAACTTTGCTATTTTAACTTAGAATGCAGTGAAGCCCCACAATTTAACACCTTAGAAAACATTCAAAATAGATTAAGTTTCATTCTAGTTAGTTGCAACAAGAGAGACAATACAGCACATGGGCAATTAAAAATGGCCAAAACATCAAAGGTTCCAATGCTATTCAATTTTCCTCTTTTATCACCAATACTTTAAAACTGTACAGAAACAAAGTTAAACCTATAAATGCTACAATTTGCATCAAAATATGTTCTGTCAGTCACAATACACAAATTCAAAACAGTCAACAAAACAAATGTGTATATTTGTTTCAACAAAATGAATCCTATTCTATAAAGTCTCTTTCTCTTAGATTATGTATCAATATGGTAGTTATTGCGCCTCACAAACATTTGTTGTAGAAGTCTAAAATTCGTGGTCGCCAAATGTAGTGTATTACCAAACTCTATAAATTATTATGTACGCATACACATATAAACTCTGGTCCGTCTACTTTAACAAATATTTATTCAGAGACAAAACAACAACAACATACAAATAATGACACACAATCTAACTAACTATACCACCAACAACAGCAACAACAACCTAACTAACAATAACAACTACATCTTATAAAATCCCACTCACAGTTCACCATGATGGAAATTAGGCCATGTCTGCTTAAAGGACTGCTCAGTAGCACAGCCAAGAAGGAACAGGGAGGAATGGAGATAGGGGGAAGTGGTTATCTCTTTCCTGACTAGTAAAGGTATTGAATTACCAATTAACATTTCAAAAGGGTAAAGCTTATCCCACTGTAAGAGCTTGGTCACATGATCCCAGGTCACCATATTAGTTTGATGACAGAATGTCACCACAAGGCTGACACTGCATTTTCCAGATTAAAGACTCTGTTTACATCTGCCCCTATCTTGGTACATCCTCAGCCAGAATTGCCATTTACTGTAGAGGTAGATGCTTCTGATTCAGCTGTTGGGGCTATACTGTCTCAAAGGACTGGACCTAAGATGTTGTTACATCCATGTGCCTTCTATTCCCGCCAGATGTTACCAGCAGAAAGAAATTATGACATAGGGAATAAAGAACTTTTGGCTATAAAAGCTGCCTTCACCGAATGGAGACATCTCTTGGAGGGAGCCACCCATCCAATTACTGTCCTCACAGATCACAAAAATCTGGAATGTATACAATCCGCTAAGAGACTGTCAGCCAGACAAGCACGCTGGTCCCTATTTTTCTCAAGGTTTAATTTTTTTATTTCATACCGCCCTGGTTCCAGAAATGGCAAGGCGGATGCCTTGTCTAGGATAGCTGACCCCCTCCATACTACAGTAACCAAGGCCACCATCTTGCCGGAGAGCAGATTTTTAGGAGTTACCTTTCCTTCTGATCTAATGTCTCGCATTAAAAAGGGCTACTCTAAAGATCCAGTTTTTCGTGATCCTCCTCGTGATCTTCATATGACCATGCTTAATGGGTTTTGGATTTTTCAACAACGTCTGTTTGTTCCAGAATCAGTGCGACTGGACGTTTTACGCCTCTACCATGACTCTAAACCAGCAGGTCATCCAGGAATCCGAAAGACACAAGAACTACTTACCCGATCCTTTTGGTGGCCTAAATATTATGAGGATGTTAAGAAGTATGTGTCCTCTTGTGATGTATGTGCCAGACATAAGACTCCTCGCTCATCCCCTGTTGGCTTGCTTCAGCCTCTTCCGATTCCTCATCGTCCCTGGGGATCTATATCAATGGACTTTATTGTGGAACTACCTCCCTCTAAGGAACACACTACTATTCTTGTTGTTGTGGACCGGTTAACCAAGATGAGTCATTTCATACCAGCTCGTGGTCTCCCTTCAGCTAAACAGACTGCTGACCTTGTTATTCGGGAAATATTTCGCTTGCATGGAGTGCCTGATGAAGTAATTTCTGACAGGGGAGTGCAGTTTACATCTCATTTTTGGAAATATTTTTGTTCTATTCTAGGTATTAATGTAAATCTGTCTTCAGCTTTTCATCCACAAAGTAATGGACAGACTGAGCGAACCAACCAGACTTTAGAACAATATTTGCGGTGCTATATTAGTTACCTGCAGGATGACTGGCTGGATTTTCTACCCACGGCGGAGTTTGCCTATAACAATGCCCAACACTGCTCCACTTCTCTGAGCCCATTTTTTGCCAATTATGGTTACCATCCAACCTTTCTAGTGAGTCTCCCAATTACTACTCCCATTCCTGCAGTCACTGACCGGCTAACCGCCTTACGAGATTCCCAAGAACTGTTGAAGGAGACTCTTTCGGAGGCTCAGGAATGTTACAAAAGAGCTGCTGATAGGCACAGAAAGGAGGCCCCAGTTTATCATGTTGGTGACAAGGTTTGGCTGTCAACAAAGAATCTTAAGCTTAGGATTCCTTCTCATAAATTGGGTCAAAAGTTCATGGGACCTTTTAAGATAATCGCTCAGATCAATGCAGTCACCTTCCGTCTGCAACTTCCGGATTCCATGAAAATACATCCGGTGTTTCACGTGGCACTGCTTAAACCTTTTCATGAAAATACTTTCCCTGGTCGAGCCTTGCCTGCCCCACCACCAGTCCTCGTGGATGGTGAAGATGAATACGAGGTGGAAAAAATTCTTGACTCCAGGATCTTCCGCAACAAGCTTCAATACTTGGTTCATTGGAAAGGATGGTGAGGAGGATAGATCGTGGGAACCAGTGGACAATATTCATGCTCCTGATCTTCTTCAGTCTTTCCATGCACAGTACCCTGCTAAACCAGGAAATAGGGCATCCAGAGGCTGCGCCTGTAGAGGTGGAGGTAATGTGAGGAACTGACTCTGCTGGGTTTCGAACCCTGGTTTACATGGTGCTAAACCTTTTCCTTACCAGTACACCAGCCTGCCTTTTGCAAATTTACCTGAGATCTTATACCATTGCTTGTAGAGTCAAGGTTATCAGTGACAACACTCTTCAGCTGTGTCTGGTCAGGTGTCTGGTTCTTGGCCTATAAAAGCCACTTCCTGTCTCTGTACCTTTGCCAGATTATTGTGGTTCCTGTACTCTCTAATCAAGCGTGTTCCTGTTTCTCCTTCCTGTTGCTGAATTTGGACTGTTTTGACTTTGCTGCTTCTCCTTCCCACTGACCTCGGCTTGCCTCACTACGATTATCATCTTTCTGTTCCAGTCTCCCATCTCTGCTTAAGACCAGAAGGCCACTCAAGGCTCAGGGGCTCAACCACCTGGGTAACGAGTGGCTACCTCTGGCAGAAAACATTGCTGATCTGACTACTGGACTCCAAAACTTTGTAACATCAATATCATTACACCCACGCTCGCCTGCTCCGTGACCACCACCCCGGGTGGGCGGACCCTCGTGACTAGTCTACGTTTGGGGAAGACGCACGGGACTCAAGTCCTCGTGGCAGTCGAGCACTGTAGACATTCCTCTTTCTTCTTCTCTGTATATCTGTCTCTCACACGTGGCTCACTCTGTTTGATCAAGATAGGGCAGGAACATGCTAGACCTGCTAAGGGATTGTTAGCTTGCGACATTGTAAAAGAAAGGGCAGGGGAAGATGCAATGTTAAAAATTAAGAAGATTGCCAAAGTGTGTGGTTTCCAAATGTCGCCTAGTGGGAGGTTGCAACCTGAGTCCTCGCACCCCCACATGATGTGCAATCAGAGAACTTGCTGCACTGCACCCTGTGGTTTAAAGATAGTCCAGGCCCTGATGTGAATTATGAGGAAGAACTGTTCCAACTTGTGGAAATTCAAATCACACTGACTGACTTATTATGGGACTCCACAGGTAACATGATCTTATTAGTACATCTCCCAGAGAGTGTGATGCATCTCTACCATCATTGGGAAACAACTGTCCCACACATATCCCTCACTAAATCCCCTGACATTTCATGGAAAGATTTAGGCCCAATGGCCAAGTCATGGAGTAAAACAGCCCAGGAACAATTGACCTCTATGGTAGTAACCAAAAAGGCTATCAACTGCTGTACAGCCGGATACCCTAGGTACCACACAGAAGTCTGTGAAGACTTATTTGCCATAGAATGTGACTCTGACATCCCTCATGATTGTTTGGAACAAATGAAAATGGAATCTACCCACTTGCCAACTGTGTACGAAGCTGCGTTACTCAACCCAGACCAAACACTGTTTGTGGACGGCTCCAGATTTGCTGATGAACAGGGGCAGTATCACACTGGGTATGCAGTTACCACAGGAAGTCAAGTATTACAAGCAGCTGCCCTTCAACCAACTAAGTCAGCTGAGCCCTTACAGTCGCCTGCAAGTTGTCTGAAGGCCTACGTGTCAATATTTATACAGACTCAAGATATGCCTTGGGAGTGGCACATGACTTTGGCCTAATTTGAAGACTAGAGGATTTCTTACAGCCACTGGTACTCCAGTGAAACATGGGGCAGCCATTGAGGAACTGATGGATGCTTTGGTGCTTCCTGCAGAAGTGGCAGTGTTAAAAGTAAAAGCCCATGGAAGGCTAGATTCAGAGGAAGCACGGGGCAACCACTTAGCTGATCAAGCCGCCAAAGAAGCAGTGCGACAAGGATGGGAAGTGAACAGAAGAGTGGCCACTGACACAGTACCTATCTACACTATGCAGACATTACCTACAGATCTCAGACTTCTAAAGGAACAGCAAGCAGCTGCCACTCCCCAGGAGAAGCAAAGTTGGAAGAACAAGGGAGCTGTTCTCCGTGATGATGTTTACACCATCAACCTTAAGTTTTGCTTACCCAAAAATATGTACCCAGCTGTTGTCCAATGGGCTCATGGGCCAGCCCATCTGTCAAAACATTTGATGAACTCCTTGATTGATAAATACTTTGAAGCACCAGGCATTACCACTTTGACACAGAATTATTGTAGATCTTGTACAATATGCGCCAAATGTAACCCTGGGAAGATTTTCAAAACCGCACCTAATCACCTGGCCAATCCCCACTACCCTTTTCAGAGGATACAGATTGACCATATCCAAATGCCAAAGAGTGGACGTTATGAATACGCGCTGGTCATTGTGGATATGTTCTCAGGATGGCCAGAAGCCTTCCAGTGGCTAATCTCACTGCAAGGACCACAGCCAAACACCTTCTGACAGAAATCGTCTGCCGATATGGAGTTCCAGAAGTGATTGAAAGCGACCAAGGAACCTCCTTCACCACCTCATTGACACGGGAAGTCTGGTCAGCACTGGGGGTGACCCTTGCATTCCACACGCCATATCACCCACAAAGTAGTGGTAAGGTAGAAAGCATGAATGGCACTTTAAAAGCCAGAATGCTTAAGATGTCACAAGAAACTAACATGCCCTGGCCCGAGAGTCTCCCATTAGCGTTATTTGGCGTGAGGTACACTCCTAAGGGAAAATATAGCCTATCACCTTATGAGTAGACCATGGGGCTACAGACCCCAGAGTGCATTGGACAGAATTGACAAAGACGGAAAACCTTTACTCTCCAGAATGACCTTAAGTAATCCTATTGGGTCAACACCCATCAAACTTACATAAAACATAGAGCACCCTAGTCCAAAGGATGCAGGGGAATATGTAATGAGAATGTACTGGAGGGGAGGCGGCTCATATAATAAACTGGGGACATTTTATCTGCAAGACATGCTTACCTCACCAGATTGGGTAGGAGCCACTCACATGACTATTAACCCATTGAAACCACATATTAAGACTCTACATGACATGGTAGCTACAGCCAACCCCACCTTTGAAGACACCATGGCAGTAGAAACTGGGTTCTCAGATACAAATTTGTGGCTAGAATGGATGAGGTATAATGCTAACTCACACAATAAGACCAATTGTTATGTATGCGGAGGAGCCAGACCCCATCCAGACCCCATCTGGGTACAGTGCCTTTAAGTTTACCTCCTGAAGTAGAATTATGCGTTTTAAGTCTTTATGCACAATCTACAACAAATTCCTCAACATGTGAATCATGGAAAAAGGTCTACCCAATCACCCAAGGACACGTCAGACCACCCGATAGGGTCACAGTATATCCAGGTAATTACACTTGTTATTCAATACCTAAGAACGCTGGTGTATATTTGGGCAAATTCCCATCTGGATATTGTTCAACCTACCACGACCCGCCTATAACACTGTTAATGAATCATGCAAAGACAGTTAGGGACATATATTGGTTATGTGGCGATAGACAGTTGAGGTCCCAACTAGTAGGACAGTGGTGGGGGGAATGTACCTTGGCCAAGGCTATAATGCCCATCCACATCACCCCGGACGTCAATCATAACGTATTAGACCACACACACGTACACCCCAGAGCCAGACGGGAAGCCCCCATCCGAGGGAGCTTTGACCCCCATATGTATATTGATGCCATTGGTGTGCCAAGGGGGGTGCCCAGTGAATTCAAAGCAAGGGATGAGGTAGCGGCAGAATTTGAATCCTTGATTCCAATGATTACTGCTAATAAGAATGTCAATTGGATCAATTACATTTATTATAATCAACAGCGATTTGTTAATTACACTAGGGATGCCCTACAGGGCCTGGCAGAACAATTACAAGCCACCACCCAAATGACATTCCAGAACAGAATGGCTCTAGATATGATTTTAGCCGAGAAGGGGGGCATATGTAAAATCCTCCCCTAAACTATGACATGCTGCACATTTATTCCAGACAACACTGGGCCCAATGGTAAGGTAACTATGGCCATAGAGAAGCTAGATAGTCTCTCTGATAAATTAAAAAAGAACTCAGGGCTCACTGATACTTGGGACAGAAGGTTTGGATGGATGAATGGTTGGCAGAGAACCCTATTCCAGGTAGGAACGGCGGTTCTTATAATGACTATCATTTTCTTATTTCTAACCTGTTGTGTGCTTCCTTGTGTACAGAAGTACTTGCAGAAAACAGTAGGGAAGACCATAGATGACGTGACCCCTACTTTCCTACATCAAGATACCACAGACTTAGAATGTGACACACCACATACACCCCTCCAATCCCATCAGTTCAAACAGACAACTGCATTCCTGTAGGGACAGCGTAGGGAAAGCGTCTGTCTTTACGGGCAAGTCTCACGTGTGGAGATGTGGTGGACAAGCCGCCGTGGGTTACCCAAGGAGTGAAGTGTTCGATGCTTGTTAAGACAGATGAGCTGCAGGCAGCTCGGGATACGCTAGGGACAGTGGCAGTTGTTATGGTAAATAGCCATTTTAAGGGGGGACTGTTGTGGAAATAAGGTCTTGATATATTTCCTAGTTAGTAAAATGTCTATTTACTCATCTCACAAAATCAGTATATAAGCTATACACGCATATTTAGTCAAAATGGCTGCTAGAAGCTTTTAACCTCTCCTCCCCAATAACACCGACTAACTACCTCGTGCAGCAAGATGGCGCTGGGAAACCGTGGGAGACCCTCATGGTCCCAGTGACATCACCCTTAGTAGGCAGATCATTAGGAAGACCACTTAACACCTAACCAATTATTGATGTATTATTCCATGTTATCTCTGACAGTACCTGTGATGTAATTTTGCTTTAAAAGGGACTTGCCGTCCCCTCTGAATAAACTTTCCTCAAGTTATTCAACAACCTGGAACCTGTGTCTGGTGTGAATTACTTCAGGGAGCGTGCACGCATTGTTTCATTAATTTGGCCAGGGGCAGATACACAAAGAAATAATCCATTTATTGGTTGATTTTTCCATTTCAATATGTATACATCCACCATCAATATGTATAATTTATATGTCCAGTAAATAGGATGGATCTAACATTCCTCACGTAGAAGAGAGGAGATACATTATTGGGCACAAGCGGTGTAAATTATTGTTCTTAGAATTCACTGGTAGCATTTTGATAGATATTAATGAAATCTACTAAAACATTTATATGTGATTGTTCCAGAAATATGGTTATCTGGTAACTCTTAGGGAGAAAATAAGTAAATCACAAGTGAGAACAGGAGAAAGGTAGAGCTCTGAATAGGATGTGGAATTACAGCTGACACATCAACCATTCTTTCTGGAAAATTTAGCTCATACAGACATGGGCAATACAAAAAAAGTACTGACCTGCAGCTTTCAGTTTCTATACTGCAGGATACACCATGACTACTTCCTACCTACAGTTATTTAATTATTTTGATGCATTCCTGCACAGACTGCTTGCACATTGACCACTTCAAAACACTGAAGTGGTCATAGTGCTTATAATAACCATTTCATTTACTTAAGCTGCAAAATTATCTGCCTATATACTTTATGTATATATTTAAACTGAAGGGAACATAGCACCAAAAGTGTATATAATCAACATTAACACCATTTTAAATACAGCCAAGAACTGTGAAATAGAACTTTATCATGTGTAGAAGATTATGTGGTTTATAATGATTTTATTCCTAGAATTATATTTCTCTTTAAACTTGCATGTCCTAAGCTGACTGCACAATTACCTTAATGTACTGTGATACAAACATCGGAAGGCATGAAAAACAAATTAAGATATATTTCTAATTACACCTTATTGCCCTGTGGTGTCAACATTTGAAATATAAATTAGGAGTTATCACATAGCCACTGTAAGCCTGGTGAGATCATTACTCAGGTAGTGGCTAATTAGCTTTAAAATTAATTGAAGATTAGCAAAACACTCCTAATTTAAAAAAAAAAAAAAAAACCTAATCACAAACTAGTTTGTATTCATTAAGTAACACATTCAAGAGTGTTGTCCTTCTTAAAGGAACAGTATACGCAATCCCCCACCCCCCTCCTTCCTACCATTTTAAACCTGTAGCTGAAAACAGTAATGTTTCCATTGCAGGATTAAATGCCTTTAGCGGCTCTGCCACTGAAATAGTGGAGTAAAATTCTGACACCATCTGATTGGCACAGCGTTTTGCTACACATGCGTACTAGCCTCCCTATGCTTTTCTATGAAATATACATTTGTATTCCTAATGCTACAGTGTCCCTTTAAGCTATTTTTCTTGTTAGAATCTGTATTTGACCTGGATAGGAACATTATTTCCACTCGTCTCAATTATTAGAAGAAGAGGTCTAAGACTATAATTGTTTTTCTACTTCAGTGAGAAATCGTGATTCCCTGTTACACATGCTTCAGTCCCTTGATAATATTTCTCCCTTTCTTTGTATTGTAGAAAATAGCTATATATATTCAGTGAACGCACATCTCAATCTGTTTTAATCCTGTGCTTCAACAAGAAGAAAATAATTTAAATGTATGCAGCACATATTGAGAGGCACAATACAAAACAAAGATAACTTCTGAGAGAGAATGATTAGACTTAATGTGTACCTTAAAAGGTTACTCCAATAAAAAAAAAAAACATTTTCATAAAACACTGGTTTTGGTTACAGGAAGCCTTTCTGAAGTGGTCAATCCCCAAACAAAATGCCAAAAAAGAAAGAAAAGAAAACACTAAAACGTATCTTTATTCTATCATTAAAGGACCACTTAGAAATGCAAAGATGTATTCCTAATACTAGTGTTTTTCCTCAGCTCCCAGGCCCCCCTCCCCACATTGTAAAGAGTTAAACAACCTTTGTTCACTTACTTGATGAGTTGCGGTCCACCTCCTCTGATGTCATCTTACTGAAAGTAAACATTTCAGTTTCTCAAAAAAAAGTTTTACATTGCAGGACTAAGGGGGTCAGGGACAGTGCACCCAGACCACTTCAATAAGAGGGTGCCTATAGTGTCCCTTTAAGTCTCCCATCAACCCAATTCTCCATAGTGAACATCTCCTCCTTGCTGGAATGGGAAAAAGGTCAGGGTAGATGAAATGAGGGAAGGAAAGGGGTGGCAACATTGAGGTGGGACATGTCACTATTGGCTGACTGGCACCAGTACAGGGTACATGCTGCCGTCATATGCCAATTTTGCACAGAACTGACATTAGCCAGTGTAGAACTTTGCTCTGGTCTGGCTTATCCCACTATAGGGGGTGAAGTTACACCTTCAGCAACTAAGCGGTTAATCTCTGTATGTGCAATGTTTCAGAGCAAAACACTCCACTTAGACTCCAGACACCATGACCACGTCAAATCACTGATGAGGTCATGGTGCTTATAGTAATTCTTTAAGGTGCATGGATTCCATTACATTAAAAAATGGTAAATGCAAATCACAAAAATCTATTACAAACATGTGGAATCAAACAATTGCAATAATTTGGATATGTTAAAATGTTTCAAAATTGTTACAAAATTGTTACCTGGTAGTTTCCTTTCAGCTGTGTGACTAGTTGTGAAATTTGGCTGACCACATCCAAATCATGGAGCAGGTTTTGTAAGTCGTGATACAACTGGCCAGGCCCCACGTAGTACTTATCTGCCGTTATAAACAAAAATAAATATTGCCCCCCATTAGTAAGCTTTAAACCATGAACTCTGACTCTCCGAATGAGGTAATGGTGAACACACCCTGCCACAAGAAGAAACATTTATCTTTCTAGGCACCCATAGCTACATATATAAATGAAAACAGACTTTGCAGATGTTCGTTACAGCATTCTGAACTCAAACTATAAAAAATGTTAAATTAAAATAAACTGAGACACAACTTGCTTTGCGCCATCAAAAAATTGCACATTAACCCACTCAAACAAGGAAACTGGAACTTATGGCACCAAGTTTGGCAATTAAATGTTATGTTGTTTTTCAAAAGCACAATTAAAGTTTATCATGGTTAGCTTTATGACAGTAACCATATTGCCTAGTGGAAGTCAAGTCATTAAATAATAAATGGTTGTGAGTAATGATAACAGAACAAAATTTCCATAAAGTGTAATGGAGATAGCTATAGAATTACAAAACCATACTTCAAACAAACCTTGAAACGAGTATCCATTAAAGGGATACTGTAGTGGCTGTATTCCTGGCACTACCGATCCCTCTGCCTCCCCCCTCCCTCGCTTACAGTTTAAATACATTTGTCTATTTCTGTAATGAAAGTTTATGTTGTGTGTGTGACCAATTTTCACAGAGAATAGGTAAATTCTCTTGAATACAGCTCCTACACAAAAGCATGAGAAACAACGCTAAAAAGATTGCAACAAGAGAAAATAATTGAAACAGTTTGTGGAATTCCAGTCCTGGAACATTAAGTACTATTTTATGTGGAATACCATTGTAAGCGTAGTGGAGCTGCTGCCAAACTGCAGCTGAGGGAAGCTAATGGCATTGTATTTACCACGGATGATATTAACATAATTTACCTCTCTCCATTTTGTTTTGCACGTGCAGTGGTCATTACAAACAAAGCCAAACACAAATCTTTTCTGGACTAGGGAAAGGAAAGGCTGGCAAAATGTGGGAAGAAGATAAACTAATTTGTATTAAATAACTGACAATGAATCTTAATTGTGTGAACACCACACAGGCCAATATCAATGCAGGTAGTGCAAACAACACACTTGTTTTCATGGCAATAATAGGGGAGAGGTAAAAAAAAAAAAAAAATCTTGTTGTCTACCTCAGAGACTGTCTCTCTATTAATAAATATCTATCCACCCAGATATTTAGCATCAAGCATAGCATACAGTGCAAAGAGACAAATGTAACACATACTAGCAATTACAGTTTTTTCAGGCATCCTCCATATTTTAGCCATTGGGGAAAAAAAAACTTAAAATTGTTTTAATTAAAATACTCAACTACTTCTATAAAAAAATATAAAGAATGAACCAAGATGGCATTTTACAAAAGGCAAAATAGGTTTCAGAAACAAATATTGGACACTTTGGTTTGAATACATTATTTGAAAAGCACTATATTTGGTTTCAGGTGAACTGAAACAATAAATATAACAAATATGATGGTTTCCAAACTGAAGACATTTACCTCAGGAATTATTGTTTAAAGGTACACTTTAGGTATAATAACAACTTTAGCTTAATGATGCAGTGTTCCTGTACAAATCATGCTCCTGCAGTGTCACTGCTCAATTTTCTGCCATTAAGGAGTTAAATCACTTTTGTTTCTGTTTATTCAGTTCTATATCTCTCCTGGCTGTGACTGACAGCCTGCATGAAGAAATGGTTACATTTGCAATCAAATGTTGATTTGCATTTGCAGTTTTTATCTCCTGCTCTGTAACTTGAACTTTAAATCACACACAGGAGGCTGCTGCAGGGCACCAGGAAGCTATTAACAGAGCAGAATATACAAAATTCTAAATGAAACAGAATTTGCAATAGTGTAACCATTAGACAACTCTTTAGTCAACATCCCATGTGTCCCCTATTGAGGGTTAACAAGTAGTGATGTCCCGAACGGTTCGCCACGGACGGCTAACATATGCGCTGTTCGGTCCGTCCCCTATGTCATCATTGAGTAAACTTTGACCCTGTACCTCACAGTCAGCAGACACATTCCAGCCAACCAGCAGCAGACCCTCCCTCCCAGACCCTCCCACCTCCTGGACATCATCCATTTTACATTCATTGTGAAGCTGCATTCTTAGTGAGCTGTCCAGGAGGTGGGAGGATCTGGGAGGGAGGGTCTGCTGCTGATTGGCTGGAATGTGTCTGCTGACTGTGAGGTACAGGGTCAAAGTTTACTCAATGATGACGAATAGGGGGCGGACCGAACAGCACATATGTTTGCCATCCGCGGCGAACCGTTCGGGACATCACTATTAACAAGTATATAGGGGTGTATATAAAAAATATCCATTTCTATCTCATTAGAGATATTTTTGCCAGAAGCTCAAGGAAGCAAGGTAAAGGGCAGAGTAGGACCCGTCTAGGGGGGTCTGCCTTGACGTTGGCAGGCGGGCATTCCCTCCAGTGGCCATTGGAGTAACTAAATGACCTCCATTTGTTTAAATATACATAGGGATTAAGGAGAGAGCGCAGGTAACTTTTTTCTTTGGTTTTTACTATATGTATTAGCTGCTGTAGTCATTGCTGCCGCCCAGGAGTGATGGGAGTGAGCACAGGACTTTTCTTTTTGTATTTGTATTCTCTTTAGTCAGGCTGCATAACAGTGTAAATACACATAGTGAAGGCTAAGAAGTTGAAGACTTGAGCAAGTAACATTTTTATATCAAGAAGGGAAGCGAATAAAATAATGGAGTTCCTTCATTTGGACAACAATGACTTTAGACTATGCAGTGTGTGTGACAGTGTCTCGTTAAATTGCAACAGCCATAAAAGGGGACAACTGCAAATAAGTGTTATATTGAATTGATGAAAATAACATCTGATTTAACTTCTACAACTAATTAAACACATACATCTAATCAAACAGAATGTAAATTTGCAAGCAGTTTTATTCACTTAGATTCTGCACATAAATATAAGTTTCTGCAAACAGGCACTTACTTGGTTTGGCACATATAACAACTTTTTCAGCTGAGTGCATAGGAGAAAATCGTGGCTGGTCTCCATGTTCCTCACTTTCTCCATATTCAATTACATCTACATGACCCAATGGCACACTCCATTTAAGCAGATATTTTTGGCTCGTTAACATATTACTACCTTCAGTAGAAGACCTAGAAGAGACACATACAGATTTATGACAGGTAATAATTGCAATGCATTAAGCTCATCTTCTATCAATATATATCCACATATAGTCTATTACATGAAAATTTTAATATTTGTTGCAGATGGGCGTTGGAGTGAGTGAAATAAGTTAATTTGCTCATACGCTCTCATGTTATTATATAGTGACTATGCGGTAAAGAAATTGCAAAGGATAAAGGAAACATTTTTGCATCTTCACTGGCTATTACAAAAAAAGGATTGGGAAAATAACGAAATAAAATATGAAAAATAGCCTGAAACTCTATATTCTATTGTAAAACCATATTTATTATAGGAACCATCATTCGGTGGAGAGAGAATTCCAGGATGTGCAGGACTTCAAGAGACATTTTGTTTTTGGTTTTTGTTTTGTTTATCTGCTATATATGAGGTGCTGGCCTTCAGAAACATATTTAAATTCCTAACAAGATTTGAAGACAACTTGGCAAAGATACTGATCTCAATCATAAAGTGTATATGGCCTTTACAGAATCTCTAATGGTCAATATATAGCAAATACAATGCAAATACTGCTGTGGGAAATCTGTCTAAAGACAAATGAAAGTTGAATGTAAACCAGAGTGCAAGTAAATTTAACTTAATAATCGCTATTTTGTTCTGATTAATTTTTGAATGATTAACACATCTTCATATTTACATGGCTCAGTCTTGTGCTCCGTAAAAAAAGTCTGCCATCTGTTGGTTACTTACAAGAAGTACAAGCACATTTATGCAATGGCACATTTTAAACACTATTTTACATTAAAAAAAAGAAAAAAAAGAAGTGATAGTTATAGTTATTAACGGAGTCTTTCTGGGCAATGAAATTATGCCTGAAGAAAAATTCTTGTTACTTTTATGATTTTTGTTTAAATTACAAACATATCTTTATTTTTAGTAATATTTTTATGTATATAGTGTCAACACTTTATGCAGTGGTTTACAATGTTATAATGAGGGTCTAAAACAAATGGTAAACAGATAAATATTAAAAACACAAACAAGAGGTGGAGAGGTTCTGCTCAAATTAATTTACTATCTAAAGAAATACTAACCTTGCATTTGCTGTGGCACACATCAGTACATCATTTAACATGAAAAGCCGTCGCTGCTTTGTTTTTACAATCTCTCCCTTTTCATTGTAGACAGTCTCTACCATGTCATCCGAGCGAATAAGGTATCTGCTTCCACTGCTGAGGAGCTACAAAGACAATATCAAGACAATATTAAAGCTTTTTTTCTTTGATTTATAAAATGCAAATACTCTAATAGTCAAAGACTGTTACTGTTCATAACTGGTTACCCAAGATGGTTTTCCTGGGATTAAAAATCTTACACAATTATCAATGCAAGAAGAGTTCCCACTGTATGCCATTGTTTCCACCTTTACAAGGCCCTCCGTTAAAGAAAAAACAGAAAACAAAAGGTGTACTGTAATACAGCATTAAAATCTATTTTCTCCAGAGGAGATGTTTGGACACTCTTGGATGTGCAACACCATTTACTAAATTTCCTTCCTCTCCCCACCACTTTTTTCCATTCTTTTCCCCCACTCATCTCCTTTGTCCTTCCTTTTCTCCTTTCTCTCCTAACCTTACTAGTAAGTGTGCAGTTTATTAGAAGATACTTTACTTTTACTATAGTTCACAACTTCATGTCAGAGCCACTGGAACTACTGGTATGCCTACCATAGGGGACCCCCCATGGATATTCACTTCCCCAGCTCACTCCAGAGTTTGCCTCCTTAGCTCTATTAAATTCCTTTTGTTAAATCCTTCAGTTTGATTATAATTAGTTCAAGGTATTCCTCCTGGGAACCATTCTATAGTTATTTTAAGCACTTTAAGAGAACTTGTCGCATATAACAGTATTGAATCATTTGGAAAACCTAGATATATAATAAATAATATATATATATATATACATACATACACTCATACATATACATATATATAATGGAACCTCAAAACTCGAACTTAATCTGTTTCCATAAGAATTAATCCATCCCAGACACCCAAATTTACAACATTTTAACACAAATTGTGAAGTTTAATTGTGAAGTTTAATAATACCATACATGCATATAATCATACAGAAAAACAGAAACCATAATGTAAATTAAATGAAAATGTAACTTCACTCTACCGGTCAGCTCTGTTTGCTGACAGAATGGAGATCCGTTGGTATGCTCTTTATCTATCTATCTATCTATCTATATACACACACACACATGCACACTTACTTCATGGCTAATCATGGCAGCATATACATCATGGGTTAGCTCTGCCCCTTACAGCCGATAGGACAGGAAAAACACCAAAGGCTTTAAAAGGAGCCTCCATTCCTGTCCTACAGCCCTTAGGATGTAAGCAATTTGCTCCCTTTACTTATGGACATGTATGTTTATTCCTCTTCATTACTTTATTTGTTTTTGCTTTTTTAGGGTGCCTTTTAACTGTGTTTTTATACTATGGTGCTTTTACACTGTGATGCATTATGCAGCTGTGCCTTATGCTGTAATATCCATAAACCGTGGTACATTATGCAGTTGTGCTTTTATACTGTGATGCATTTAATCTGTGAGGCATTTAGACTGATTCATTTAAACTGTGATGTCTTTAAACTGTGAGGCATTATGCAGCTGTTCCTTATGCTGTGATGCCTTTTGTACTATGAGGCCTTTATACTGTGGTATATATCGGACCTGTTTTTGCAGCTGTATATATCCTATGCTGAATGGTGACTGCTGATTATTTTATTTAATAAATTCACTCGTTTTTTTACCCTCACCTGTGGAACTCCTGTGTTGGATCTACTGCCTGGAGGTAGAAAGAGGGATCCTTAGCCCCCCACTACTTCGGGGGAGGCACCTTAAGAATGCTTTAATTCATTTATATCTAGTGAGTGTATATATTGCTGCACACAATTTTATACTGTAACAGTATTACACTATTTTGTGTTTTATGTCCCTTTGTAGATTTATACAGCCGTTTCCCGAATTGTTTTTCTCTGGTACCTCTTTATACTGTGGTGCCTTTAAACTTTGACTTTTGCACCTTCTTGCCTTTTAATCACCTTGCAGGCACTTTTACGTTAAGTATTATGCTTCCCCTCGGTCCCGGTGATTTATTCCCAGTTCCCTGGGTGTTCAGAGGCCATGTATGCTGCAAACCGAGCTCTCTCCCCGGTCTCTAAAACGGCAAACACACTAGGAAAAGGCCCGCGCATGTGCAGTTTGTGCCTTAAAGGGCACAATACAGATGACTTGCATTATGGGAATACAAGTTGCGTCAGCCATCTTGGATAAGGGCAATTGCCAGAAAGTACCTAAAATGGAAGGGAAATTACAATAAACATCCCAAACTTATTTGAAAAGTATTTGCAGGGTCTCCAGACATGGGTAAGTGCTGTTTTCAGCCAGTTTTAAATCTGTTTGACTGGTTTCTTGGTAACAGAATTAGACAGATCGCTCTTAAATTTAGTACTTTGCCACAGGTAATATTTATTTTTTTATAGATTGTTTATTTGATGTCTGAATCTACACCATGTTCTGATTGTGATCGGAATGTTATGCATTGACTGTCTTCAGAAGGTAACCTCTTCAGCATCACCTTTACCTGCTCAGCCACAGGACATGTTGGCATTGCTTACAAAGGAAGTTGCAAGATATTGTCTGAATCTACACCATGTTCTGGTTGTGATGGGAAAGCAGTAGAAGGAAAACAGTTAGGCACTGACTGTCTCCAGAAGGTAGCTGCTTCAGCATCACCTATACCTGCACAGCCACATGACATGCGGGCATGGCTTACAAAGGAAGTTCCAAGGTATTTCAGAAGCCTTAGGGGTAAGAAAAAGATGCCAAGCTTTACCCTGTGGAGGAAGGAATTCCAACCCCTGAACTACACCACCGAAGGTGCAAGCCTATGGATCAAAAGTGGACACAGACATGTCCATATTTATATGCCTGACGATGCAGGATGTCATCCAGCTGTAGCTTTCACTGCTGTTTCTACAACCATGAAAAGTGTGATTAAAGATCTAAAGGCTACTATGGAAAGAGATATTAAGAGCCAAGATTGAAGATGCAGTCTGAAGTCTTCAGGTTAAAACAGACTACTTCACAGAAACTTCCCTAGATGTAACTAGGATATTTTCTTAAACAAATGGCTTTATCTATACCATCTATAGCAGCAAGGAAAGCATTATAGTTCTGTTTCTGGGATGAGGACTCATCCTCCAAGTCTGCACCGTTCTAACTGAAGGGGAGCTGCTGTTTGGGAAAGCTTTGGATAAATCCATTAAAAAGGAGGTTGAGGGTTGTACCTCAGGACTGAAGTTCCAATAATCCCAGCTCCTCATGGTCAGACAGGAGAACCTCCAGTGACTAGCATTTCTGAGATACATGGAGTTACTGACCCTGCAGGGAATAGTCTAGAGTTAACTCATGGCAGTTGGTAAACCTTCCTTTCGAGGTTCTAATAGAGCTATGAAGCTGTCTTTTGTTCTTCAGCAATGAACTTGTGTCTGTCCACCAGTACTAGGAGCCTCATTTTTTCTGATCAGACATACCTGGGCTCGTCATATTCTGGAGACTTGGGTGGGATCTATAGTCCAGATTGATATAGACTGGTGTTTTTCTTCAGACACAGAAGACTCTATACCAACAAGAGAATTCAGACAGATGAATGAAAATGTATAGCACTGAAGGAATATGTAAGAAGTCTTCTGGACGAAGAGGTGATTTCTTAGGTCCCATAACAAGAGCAGTTCCAAGGACAATATTCGACTTTTTTCTGGTGCTAAAAGGAAGGGCACATGGAAGCCTATACTGGACGTAAGAAGGGCCAATAAAAGGCTGAATGTCAGAGTCTTTGGGATGGAGTCAATCAAATCCATATCTTAAGCAATTTGGAAGGATAATTTCCTTATCTCTATATATTTCAAGGATGCTTACTATTACATTCCAATAGCCCTAGATCTTCAGCATTATCTCAGAAGAGAACTTCCAATTTAGTGCCCTCCCATTTGGCCTCACTGCAGCCTTATATGTATTATAGTGATATTGAGAGTCCAGAACACCACCTGGTTCCATTATCTGGATGAACTACTTCTGGTAGCCTCAGACCCACAGAAGGCAGACACACAGAGGAATATAGTTCTTTCAGAACTCCTGAAGTTTGGCTGTTTGATGAATATTACACATGTGCAATTTGTTTCAATCCGAATGTGAATTCGGACGAATTTCGGGAAATTCGGACATTCGGGTACTTCCGAATGTCCAAATAGATGAATTGCCGAATGGTTGAAGTCCCGAAATTACCGAAGTTCCGAAGTACAGTATTGCCTAAGAACTAATATACTTACCCAGTGGAAGAATGAAGAACGTTACACTGTATACAATTTTAAATAAAAAGTATACAAACATAGCCAGGATTCAGCTGTAAGCATTTGTAACACTTACAACAATCAAGTAACATACATTCATATAAAATGTAAGTTACTTAGCCAGTCAGTGTAATGACAGGAATGAATAAGTAGACAACTCCCTAATTCCCACGGTATTAGGGAGCTATCTACTAAAAGGCTGAAAGACCTAAATTGGCCTTTCAGACAAATTTACTAATGCTAAGTAAAGATTACTTAGTATTAGTAAATTATGCCCCTACTCACTATACCGCGAGTAGGGGCATGTCTATTAAACAGTAGGCTGCTCACTTTAAAAAAAGGTCCCCCCTCCTGAGCCCCCAGCCGTGCTGAGCGAGTGGGGTCTTCTAACCTGACGGGGGGGGGATCTATGGCCCCCCCCGGACCCCATCCCTGAACGAAGGGATGGGGGCCCTATGGTAAAATAAGGGGGAGGAACCTAATGTCCTCCCCCCTGGCCCTCACCCCTGAGCATGGGGGGGCCCTAAATTAGAATAAGGGGGGGGGAACCTAATGTCCTCCCCTCTGGCCCCCACCCCTGAGTGGTGTGTGGGGGCCCTAAATAATAATAAGGGGGGGACCTAATGTCCTCGCCCCTGTCCCCCACCCCTGATCGGTGGGTGGGGGCTCTACAGTACCCCTGAGCGGTGGGTGCGGGCTCTACAGTAAAATAAGGTGGGGGACCTAATGTCCTCCCCCCTGGCCCCCAACCCTGAGCAGTGGGTGTGGGCCCTAAATACTAATAAGGGGGGACCTAATGTCCTCCCCCTAACCCCCACCCCTGAGCGGCAGGTGGGGGCCCTAAATTGGAATAAGGGGGGGGACCTAATGTCCTCCCCCCTGGCCCACACCTCTGAGCGGTGGGTGGTGGCCCTAAATACTAATTGGGGGGACCTAATTTCCTCCCCCTGGCCCCAACCCCTGAGTGGTGGGTGGGGGCCCTAAATTGGAATAAGGGGGTAACCTAATGTCCTCCCCCCTGGCCCCCACCCCTGAGCAATGGGTGGGGACCCTAAATACCAATAGGGGGGGTAACCTAATGTCCTCCCCCCTGGCCCCCACCACTGAGCAATGGGTGGGGACCCTAAATACCAATAGGGGGGGTAACCTAATGTCCTCCTCCCTGGCTCCAACCCCTGAGCGGTAGGTGGGGGTCCTAAATACCAATAGGGGGGGAACCTATTGTCCTCCCGCCCAGACCCCACCCCTGAGCAGTGGGTGGGGGCCATAAATAAAAATGTTACCACCCCACCCCCCCAGGTGACTAGGGGTCCCCAAACCCCTAGTCACCCCCTCCCCCACAAAAAAATGAACCCCTACCTACTGCCCTCACCCTAAAAATAATGAGGGGGGGGGACCTTTAACTAAGTACCTGTAAAAAAAAAAAAACAACTTCCCATTCAATGTTTTTTTTCTTCTAAACTTCTTTTTTCAGCCCCAAAAAAGGCCAAATAAAAAATCCATAATAACCGACGCAAAAAAAAAAAAACTAGCGCAAAAAAAAAAAAATCTTCACCCGGCAAGGGCTCCGTGGAGACTGAGCTCTGCAGGGCGGGGCAAGGCTTATAAAGCCTTGCCCCGCCCTGCAATTAGGCTCAGAGCATTCTGGTGGGTTTAAGCCATCCAATAAGAGTGCTCTGACAGGTAAATTAAGAGACTGACAGGTAATTCTCTACATTTACCTGTCACAGCACTCTGATTGGTTGAAGTAAAGATTTTCTTTTTTGCACTCGTTTTTTTTTTTTTGGCGTCTGTTATTATGGATTTTTTATTTGGCCTTTTTGGGGGCTGAAAAAAGAAGAGTTTAGAATAAATTGAATGGTAAGTTTTTTTTTGTTTTTTTACAGGTACTTAGTTAAAGGTCCCCCCCCTCATTATTTTTAGGGTGAGGGCAGTAGGTAGGGGTTCATTTTTTTGTGGGGAAGGGGGTGACTCATTATTTTTAGGGTGAGGGGGGTAGGTAGGGGTTAATTTTTTTGGGGGGGTGAATAGTGGTTTGGGGACCCCTAGTCACCAGGGGGGTAACATTTTTATTTAGGGCCCCCACCCACCGCTCAGGGGTGGGGGCCAAGGGGGAACACATTAGGTTCCCCCCCTTATTCCAATGGGTGGGGCCCAGGGGGAGGACATTAGGTCCCCCCCCTTATTCCAATTTAGTTCCTCCATGGGGGAGGACATTAGGTCCCCCCCTTATTCAAATTTAAGGACCCCACCTGCAGCCAGGGGGGAGGACATTAGGCCCCCCCCCTTATTCCAATTTAGGGCCCCCACCCGCCACTCAGGGGTGGGGACCAGGGGAAGGACATTAGTTCCCCCCCCCCCCGTATTCCAATTTAGGGCCCCCACTCACCGCTCGGGGTGGGGCCAAGGGGGGAGGACATTAGGTCCCCCCAATCATTTTACTTTAGGGCCCCCATCCGCCGCTCAGGTGGGGGCAACAGGCTGCTCACTGTTTAATAGACATGCCCCTACCCGCGGTATAGCGAGTAGGGGCAAAATTTACTAATACTAAGTAATCTTTACTTAGTATTAGTAAATGTGGCTGAAAGACCAATTTATGTCTTTCAGCCTTTTGGTAGATAACTCCCTAATTCCCAAGGTATTAGGGAGTTATCTACTAAGCGGCTGCAAGAGAACTCCCGAAGTCGCTGAAGTTTTAAAGTGCCGAATTGCGGAATGCCGAACCGAACCGAAAATTTTCCCCATGCACAAGAAAAGCAGTTTCACACCCGCTTAGAGGTTGACATTTCTGGGTGGAAAATTCTATGCTCTGCTTATTCCCTCTCAGGAACAGTTCCACAGATTGTGGAAGTTTTCTCTTCCAGTTTCTTCATTTTCGCTTGGTAACAGCAAGAAAGTATATGCAACTACTAGGAATCCTGACTTCCACCATCAGACTTGTCAGATGGGCCCAATGGCATCTCTGGATTCCTCAAAGGTTCTTCCTATCTTGGTTTAACAAGAGAGAGATGAATTGGAGCCAGCCACTAACTATGTCACCATCAGTGGAGTTACACCTTACCTGGTAGCTGTAAAGAGAATATATCTCTGAGTGAACACCTGTATTATTGAGCCTCATTGGTCAATTATAAGCTTTGATTCCAGTTTCCAAAGATTGGCACAGTGTTTGGACCATGTTACACAAGGTCTCTGGATAAGGGAAGGCACAATATTACCATTCAACCATTGAACAGGGCACAGAAGAACAACCAGGGGCTCAGAATACAATGGTTGATTACCTGAGCTGGATAACTGTGGACAAGGTGGAATGGCAACTATGTCCCGACGTAGATTTAACTGATACCCTACATAGATCTGATGGCCATTTCTCGGAACTACCAGGTCCAGAAGTATTTTTCTAGATTTTAGGACCAGAATGCTCAAGGTCAGGATACGCTGACTCAAATTTAGAATTTTAGTCTGATGTACATATTTTTCCTGTTTTCAACTTTCCTAAAGGTAATTCAAAAGGAGACAGTGGAAGGGCACGTCGATGAGTAAGATGAATCTGGAACCTCCAAGGGAAATCCCAGTACGTCCAGACCTATTACAAGGTCCCTTGACACACCAAGATCCTCAAGTTCTGGTGTTGATGCAGGAGTCTCTATAAGCATAGGCATCCCTGAGACGGTCATTGAGATCCTCTTACAGTCTTATAAATACTTGCACTTGTCTGTTGGTCTCAAGAATAGAGGTTGGAATTACTCAATCAGGCCTAGAAAGGGTCTGAGTTATAACACTCTAGAGGAGCACATATCTGCATCTTCCACATTGATGGGTGCCCATTGAGCATGATGTATATACTGCCACGAATAATAGCCAGGAAAAGAAAATTACAGTAAGTGTGAATACATTTTCCACTATATACAGTTGCAAGAAAAAATATGTGAACACTTTGGAATGATATGGATTTCTGCACAAATTGGTCATAAAATGTAATCTGATCATCATCTAAGTCACAAAAATAGACAATCACAGTCTGCTTAAACTAATAACACACAAAGAATGAAATGTTGCCATGTTTTTATTGAACACACCATGTAAACATTCACAGTACATGTGGAAAAAGTATGTGAACCCCTAGACTAATGACATCTCCAAGAGCTAATTGGAGTGAGATGTCAGCCAACTGGAGTCCAATCAATGAGATGAGATTGGAGGTGTTGGTTACAGCTGCCCTGCCCTATAAAAACACACACCAGTTCTGGGTTTGCTTTTCACAAGAAGCATTGCCTGATGTGAATGATGCCTCGCACAAAAGAGCTCTCAGAAGACCTACGATTAAGAATTGTTGACTTGCATAAAGCTGGAAAGGGTTATAAAAGTATCTCCAAAAGCCTTGCTGTTCATCAGTCCACAGTAAGACAAATTGTCTATAAATGGAGAAAGTTCAGCACTGCTGCTACTCTCCCTAGGAGTGGCCGTCCTGTAAAGATGACTGCAAGAGCACAGCACAGACTGCTCAATGAGGTGAACAAGAATCCTAGAGTGTCAGCTAAAGACTTACAAAAGTCACTGGCATATGCTAACATCCCTGTTAGCGAATCTACAATACGTAAAACACTGAACAAGAATGGATTTCATAGGAGGACACCACAGAGGAAGCCACTGCTGTCCAAACAAAACATTGCTGCACATTTACAGTTTGCACAAGAGCACCTGGATGTTCCACAGGAGTACTGGGAAAATATTCTGTGGACAGATGAAACCAAAGTTGAGTTGTTTGGAAGAAATACACAACAATATGTGTGGCGAAAAAAAGGCACAGCACACAAACATCAAAACCTCATCCCAACTGTGAAGTATGGTTGTGGCGGCATCATGGTTTGGGGCTGCTTTGCTGCGTCAGGGCCTGGATGGATTGCTATCATCAAAGGAAAAATTAATTCCCAAGTTTATCAAGACATTTTGCAGGAGAACGTAAGGCCATCTGTCTACCAGCTGAAGCTCAACAGAAGATGGGTGTTGCAACAGGACAATGACCCAAAGTAAATCAACAACAGAATGGCTTAAAAAGAAGAAAATACACCTTCTGAAATGACCCAGTCAGAGTCCTGACCTCAACCCAATTGAGATGCTGTGGCATGACCTCAAGAAAGCGATTCACACCGGACATCCCAAGAATATTGCTGAACTGAAACAGTTCTGTAAAGAGGAATGGTCAAGAATTACTCCTGACCGTTGTGCACGTCTGATCTGCAACTACAGGAAACGTTTGGTTGAAGTTATTGCTGCCAAAGGAGGTTCAACCAGTTATTAAATCCAAGGGTTCACATACTTTTTCCACCTGCACTGTGAATGTTTACATGGTGTGTTCAATAAAAACATGGCAACATTTCATTATTTGTGTGTTATTAGTTTAAGCAGACTGTGATTGTCTATTGTTGTGACTTAGATGATGATCAGATCACATTTTATGACCAATTTGTGCAGAAATCCATATCATTCCAAAGGGTTCACATACTTTTTCTTGCAACTGTATATATATAAATAAATAAATAAAATGATTTTCTCACCCCTCCTGGGTGGTATGTTTATTTCTCATTCTCAAGGGTTCTGCGCAGTACCTTAGCTGTTCCTAGAACTGCACTCTTCTGGACAGTGATCTCAGATGTCCCACCTGGAATCTGTTGAAGCTACTCCCCCAGCTTGGGAGTCACAGCCCCGAGTGTTCCTATCACAACTGGGACTACTGCTGCCTTTAATTTCCACATCCTTTCTAGTTCTTCTTTCAGTCCTTGGTATTTGTTAACCTTCTCATGTTCCTTCTTTCCTGATGTTATAGTCACTGGGTATTGCCACATCCACCACAACTGCAGTCTTCGTTCCTTGTCTACCACCATGATGTCTAGTTGGTTGGCCAGAACTTGCTTGTCTATCTGGATCTTGAAGTCCCACAGGATCTTAACACAAAAGAGTAGTTGAGAATGACATGGCTATCTACCATCTGGACTTAGGCAGGTCCAATCCATATTCTGTGCAGATGTTTCAGTACACAATCCCAGCAACTCGGTTGTGTCTCTCGGTGTATGCTGTTCCTGCTAACATCTTGCATCCGACAACTAGGTGCTGCACTGTCTCAGAGGCCTCTTTGCACAGTCTGCACCTTGGGTCTTGCCTGGTGTGGTAGACTCCAGCTTCTTTTGATCTGGTGCTAAGTGCCTGTTCCTGTACTGCTAGGATTAGTGCCTCAGTGCTGTCTCTCAGTCAACCTTTTCCAACCACTTTTGTCATGTGAGACACATCCACTATCTGTTGGTGGAACACCCCATGGAGAGGTTTGTCTTGCCAAGGAACCTCCTCTTTTTTCTGCTTCCTCAATCTGTGGAAGTCTCAGACATTCCCTTAGCAGTTAAGCTTCGGGAGCCATCTTCGTGATGTACTTGTGGATGCTCTGTGTTTTATCCAGGACTGTGGCCTTGACACACATCAGGCCCCGACCTCCTTTCTTCAGGCAGGTGTACAGTCTCTGGGTGCTGGATTTCAGGTAGAATCCTGCATTCATAGTGAGTAGTTTCCTGGTCTTGACATCCATGGTGTCTTCTCTTGGTCAGGTTATTATTCCAGCTGGGTACCTGATGACCGGGAAGGCACATGTGTTGATGGCTTGGATCTTGTTCTTGCCATTGAAATGGGACTTCAGGACCTGTCTGACTCTTTGGAGGTACTTGGATGTTGCTATCCTCCTTGCCTCTTCCTCATGGTTGCCATGCGTTTGTGGTACCCCCAGGTACTTGTAGCTGTTCTCTACATCTTCTATTTGGCCTTCTGGAACTTCAAATCCTTCTGTCCTGATCATCTTCCCTCTTTTTTCTATCATCCGCCCGCACTTCTCTAGTCCGAACGACATTCCGATGTCCTTGATGTATATCCTAGTTAGGTGGATCAGTGAGTCAATGTCTTGCTCATTCTTTGCACACAGATTGATGTCATCCATGTAGAGTAGGTGGCTGATGGTAGCTCCACTCTTGAACCTGTATCCGTATCCACTCTTCTTGATGATCAGGCTAAGGGGGTTAAGGCCTATGCAGAACAGCATTGGGGATAGCACATCACCTTGGTATACGTCACATTTAATATTCACTTGAGTTATTGTCCTGGAATTGGCTTCTAGAGTTGTTTTCCATTTGTCCGTCGAGTTCTTGATGAAGGTTCTTATTGTCTTGCTGACCTTGCAGAGAGCCAAGCATTCCAGTATCCACGTGTGTGGCATTGTGTCATAGGCTTTCTTGTAGTCAATCCAGGCCGTACACAGATTGGTCTGTCTGGTCTTAGAATCCCTTGTGACTGCTTGGTCTACCAGTAGTTGGTGTTTTGATCCTCTGGTGTTGTTTCCAAACCCCTTCTGAGTATTGCTCAGATATTGACTCATATGCCCTTGGATCTTGGAGGCTATGATGCCTGACAGGAGTTTCCATGTTGTGTTGAGGCAGGTTATTGGTCGGTAGTTGGATGGTGCTGTTCCCTTGTGAGGGTATTTCATGACCAGTATTGTTCTGCCTTGTGTTAGCCAGTCACGGTGGGAGCCTGTTGCTAGTAGCTGGTTCATTTGTGCTGTGAGGTGTTCATGCAGTGCTGTTAACTTCTTTATCCAGTAGTTGTGGATCATGTCAGGTCCTGGGGCTAACCAGCTCTTCATGTGTGCTGCTCTCTGTTGGATATCTTCGACTGTTATGAGGACTGGTTCCTGTTCTGGCAGCATCTAGTGATCTGCTTTCAGGTCTAGTAGCCACTGGGCCTCGGTTTTATGAGATGCTTCTTGCTCCCAGATTTTCTTCCAGTACTGTTCAGTATCCACTCCGGGTGGGTCTTGCGAGGAGATGTGGTGGTTACCCTGTAGCTGTGCATACACTTTGGATGGTTCTTTGGTAAAGAGGGCATTGATTCTCTTAGCCTCTGCTTCTCTAGTGTATCTGCTCAGTCTGGTTGCCAGTGTTGTCAGTCTTTGCTTAGCTGTTTCCGGCGCCTCCGGTATGGGCATATCCTTGTACTTCTGCGGCAGCCAGGATCTATCTTTGATCTTCCCACCTCTGTTAAGTTGATCTAGCTTACTAACTTCCTTCCGTGCTTTCTTTATCTTGGCTTCCAGTCGTAGTCTCCATGGTGGGCATTGCTTTTCTTTGAGCCTTATCTTGTAGTCAAGTAGCTGGAGGACCACTAATGCTGTGGCATTTATGAGCCTGTTCGTTTCTGTGATGGTGCAGGATGGGATTGTGGACAATGCTTCATTAACTGCAGCTTGTATTGCTGTCTGGTGGTTGTTTTCCAGTGATCTTCGGTAGTCTTGTCCGCAGGTTAACGACTGCTAGTTTTTCTGGGATAATTTCAGTTATATCTGTTATGCCATCTTGGGGTATGGATCCAGGCTGACAATTCTATGCAGGTAAGAGGGCATGGGAATTTCTTCCTCCTAATGGTGTATGGTTGATTTCTTCTGTAATCCATTTATTTACATTTGTGACACTAGACACTTCTCTTGAAGATGTTCAAACGTTATGTGACCAGCTGTTTTGGTGATAGTGTAAATGATGGTCTCTTATTCATCCATAGCTCCCATGTATGTTTCATGTAACCTCTCTCATTGGGTTTGCTGTTGTAGTAGCATTCAAGGAGGTATAGGTTCTCTCTCTGTGTCCAGGAATGATTTGTTCCAGTAGCCCACTCGTCAGCAGATTGCCCTGGTTCCCTAGCATCTGACGCAGACCTTGTTAATCCGGGTCATGTCCGAGCCGGCATGACTCTCTTGGTTCGTGTTGCTCTCATATTATTAAGGGTAGGCAGGGTATATATATCCCCATAATATGAGAGCAACAATACCCTGTTTTATATATATATATATATATATATATATATATATATATATATATACACACACACATAGTTCCAGTATGTTCTCGGTTTGGAATAAATTGTAACAAACTCCTTGTATTTCGTATACTCTGTTCATTCGTACACTCCTGAAATGCCAGAGGCTTAAGTGATTATAGCCCGTTCGCATAGTACTCTCCCGAAATCCTAAGGAAAAATAAATCAGTTCGCCGTTCGCATACACAAACATCAGTCGAGACTTGATGAAGGGTACAACTGGCCCACTTACAAACACAGACCCCCAGAATGGGGTCTCAAGCAAAAAACATAATAAAACATGCCCAAAACACTCCCACAACACACCCCAGAGTCTCTGTGTCTGGGAGATAATTTAGGGTACTTTGCTTAAACTAATTATCTCCCACGCACTAGAGGTACAAAATATAAAACATAAAATACCCCAAAACATACATGAGATTAATAGGGACCCTCACAAATCCTATATCGCTATATCCCGAATCGCCACTGGGGTAAAGTTTTGACCTGAATAGTTCCATGAGAAAAGTGGTAGTGGTCGGTCATTTTTGGGAGTCCCAAAACGAAAGAAATACCAAATTGTTCCCCTGGCTCATAGGTAGCGAATGTTCATGTGAACAATCCAACCGAACAGCACTCTCCTGGCTTGTCGTGGAAAGTAGCAGGCATTCGCACGTGTTGTTCCGTTATACGAACGGCAGCCACACAGAGAGAGCACTTAATAACTGGGAAAGACATATGGGGTTTTGTCACAGGAATAATTAAGACCTTGTTCAATTTCAGACTAACCAGTTGAGGACACAGATTATGTTATTGCAATATTGTTTGGGGGTTTTTTTTGGGGGGGGAGGGGATTATTGGCACCTTTACTGCAAAAAGAAAAATCCTACTGATAACAAAAAACAAATTTCTCAGATGGCAACCCTAGTTATAGCAAAATGTATATTGTTCACTTAAAAATGCATTACTTTTTTTTTTTTTATAGAAAAAATAAATAAAACTGTATTACTCAATTTGTGTTAATGCCTATGCAAAAACAAAATGCAATATTGTACTCCACATCACACATTGTTATTTTTTTTCTGCATTGATTATCACAGTGATTACATCCTAGACTGACCTTATTCAGATACCTTTCATTCATCGCCTTTGCAATTTGCTTAATATCGCATCGTTGGTCTGCATCTCGTTTCCTCTCATTCAGTTTTTCTGCTAAGGTTTCCAGCTCAGTAAGAGCCATCTGCAGAGGAAGCCGGTCCGGATGGCCTTTAGATGTATTTTTCAACATATCCTGTGAAGAAAAAGTAAAAAATCTCAGGACAAGTGATAACACTACTTAATGCACTCTCTAATATGACTAATAAATTGAGATTTAGCTTACATACTAATTTTCAATTACTTGTCTTGGTAAATAAACAGTCTGCATGGTAGTCATGCAATACTGCCAATGTCATTTTTAATTTTATTCAGTTCACTCATTTTATAACCTTCTTCTTAGGGCACCTAAAGCTCAGTTCTGAATTGCTCAGACATTCTGAGATCAAAATCTAGATTTAATTGATGTAAAGCTGTGAACTGTATTATCAGGAAAATAGACATGGAGAAGAATGGACACTTTTTATTTTGTTAGTTGTATGTAATGCCTGCCAGAAATGTGCAGTTTGGCATTTAAAGCAAACTTTATAATATTCCATGATCCCTTGTGTGTGGATCGTGCCCATACAGGAGTAATGGGAAGTCAAAGGATGGTGGCAATTAGTAGACTGTTTAACATTTCAGCTTGCATGGATCTGTCATATTTGCGACAGTGTCTAAAAGTGCTGACTAGAAATCAGCACTTTTCTAATTGGGAACAGAAAAACCTCACTGGCTGTCACTCATATCTATGGAGGTTTTCCTACACATTTGCTAGCTCCATAGTGCTAACACATGCAGCAGACGCATTGTGCTAGCACAAACATGCAATACCCCTTCTCAAAGAGCTGTACGACAGCTCATTTAGAAGCATGTTGCATGTGCTTCA
Source organism: Pelobates cultripes (assembly GCA_933207985.1). Taxonomy (NCBI): domain Eukaryota; kingdom Metazoa; phylum Chordata; class Amphibia; order Anura; family Pelobatidae; genus Pelobates; species Pelobates cultripes. The sequence continues at coordinate 136,082,001 of OW240913.1, read as the reverse complement.
GCAAAGAGTTTTTTCAATATTTTCCCAAAGAAAACAGGCTAAAAATCAAACAAACACACAAAGTACATTTACTATATTATTAAAGGGGCACTATAGTCACCAGAACAACTACAGCTTAATGTAGTTTTACTGGTGTCTGCTGCCTGTCCCTGTAGGTTTTGTAATGTAAACACTGCCTTTTTAGAGAGCCTAGGAACACCTCTAGTGGCAGTCACTCAGATGACCACTAGAGGTGCTTCTTGGGTCACTGCTGAACGTGCAGCACTGACATTCAGCATCTCCATGGTATGCATGGAGGTGCTAAACATTCTCCACAGTGATGCATTGATTTCATAGAGATGCTGAATTGTTTTTCAGATAATGCTAACCAAACAATACACACACAAAAAAAAAATATATATATATACTATGAACATATGAACAAATAATATCAAGTGACAATTGGCTTTCTTTCAAATATACAACATTATTATTATATTTATTATTAGCAATTATATAGCGCCAAAATATTCCACAGCGCTTTAAATTATTGAAATTAGATATTTAGAGACGATGATGGACCTGCTTAAAAGTGCTTATAATCTATGAGGGTTTGAGGTAGGCAAATTGTAAGGTGTCATGCCAGACCACGCCTTATTTCCCTTCAGGCTTCATCTACCTATGTTAGTAAGTATACCTGGAAGAGTGTTGGCAAAATAAAAGAGGTTAACTTCTTTAATTAGGCTCCATTTGTATGGCACTAGAATCTGCACACATACACCTATTATTCCACGCCATTCATTTCACATGGACTAAGTGTACTATTGATTTACTCTAGTCACTTTCTTTAGTCCGCAATGTGACTAAAACAATACTGTTAATGGATGTGGATAGTTGTTCAAGAGTTACAGTCAAATTGTGGCATTGCATCTACTCTAAAGTCACATACAATTAAATTACAGATTCAGTATCCCTTGTTTCACTAACTCCGATTGACGTGGAATATATAAATATATCGATGATCCAGCCTTCCAAACATTTACTCATTGTTCTGACTGAAAGTGAAATTACTGCTTTACTAATAGTTTTCACATTACTATTGATCACTGTAGTGAAAGAGTAGCTATAGCATTGCAGAATTAGAAAAACATCGAACCAGTATAGCTAAACAATAGCTTTACCTGAAGCAAAAGAATAAACTGTGGAAAGCGTTGAATGGGTTTCATCATTAGTCCATACAGTGTGATACGGTCTGGTCCAAACTCCTGGCAGTGCTGTAAGAAAAATTCGAAATGTATTTAATTAAGCCAAGGCACAAAGTAACAATAAAGGAACAACTGAGATTGGATAGATAAAACTAAACCATCCCAAAACAATTAATGAATTCCAATATTCAAACTTGAATAGTGAGCTAAGCACTCTGTGGAGTAAGCTAGTTGAGAAAAATGACCTGTTTTGATAACAGAATCAGAATGGTATTTTATTTACATAATCTAAATGTTTTGCTGTATATGAACACACAGTAATTTGGTGTGACACAGAATAACAATTTATACAATTACCAAAATAAACAAAAGAATTCTGGATTTTGTGATTTTAATGCTGTCTTATAAGATGAAAATGCCAATATTTTAACAAGTCTTGAGAGAATAAAATTAGCTTGTGTGCTTTGTATGACAGCATAATCATCTTATACAGCAAAAGGACTTAAAGTGACTGGATTGTCACACTGATTTTTCGCAAATGTTCTTTGATGGAAACTTGGCTCTTCAAGCTACTAGTTATGGTCAATTTCGGCCAACATGTGCCCTTAGAAGAATTCTTAGAGAATACATGTTATGCCTATACATGTGGAGGGTAATGAGAATAGTCCATTAGAATGCCATATATTTTCTAATAAGGAAAATATTTGTCAAAAAGAGTAGTTCAACTAAAACGACATTTAATTGGAAAGTTGTACAGACATGCTAAAACTTAAAAACTATTTTGCAGCCACTTCAGGCACAGGATCATGCAAATTATACTGTTGAATTTGAATGGATTCATATTATATATACATGTACAGCAAAACATTAATCTCAAATATTAAAGATGTTGAATAAATACAAGTATTTAATTATGAAACCACATAATTGCTCAGTTTCATTGTTATTTAATAAAATGTACATATTGATAAAGCATTGCTTAAACCCCCAATAAGGATAGGTGCCATCTTGTGGTCACAAAGGTCACTACACTGAAACAACCCAAACAATGTTTCCACTGAGATAAAGTATAAATAATATGTTTTATAGGTGAATATATATATATATATACACACACACACACACACACATACATACACACACACACATATACATATATAGTCATTTTTTATGTTGCTTTATTCATATAAAAACAAATCTGTGTATCTGTCAATGTTTCAGTCTACACTTGGACATTGTTACTATTCACAAGCAAGCATGTTAATAAAAGAATAATTGCTGGCCTTTTGCAAAAAGATAGACAGTCAGACAGACAAACAGAAGGATAGACAGACACACGTACACAAACATACATATATATTTATACCTTGAATATAAAAAATGTGGCATTTAAGCCAGAACTGCATATTTACGGGGTCCATGATAGTTTCTTCCATTATATTTTGCTGATGTTTATTATCAAAACAGTCTAAGTAGTTTAGTAGGATTTAAGTTAACATTGTCATATGTGCATTGTAATCGGTCAGTGATTATTTTATCGTACAAATTATTTTTCTAATATAGAACATGCAAGTGATTTAGTAAAGGAGTTTTTGTGGAACCTCCACTTGAATTGATATATACACAACCTATAGAAAATTTTTATGCAAGATTATTTCTAATGATAACAAACACTGTAATATATACAAATAAATGTCAATAAATTATTACAAGAGTTAAAGAGCTAGACACGAGTAATCCAATTTATAGTGCTTCTAATGAAAGAGAACAGTAAATGTATTCCAGCTAGTAGGTTTTGTCTCCATGAGAGACATCGCCAAAGTGTCAGCATGAGCTAATAAGCATCCAAGTTCCAAGGCAACATTTCTCCTCTAGCCAAATCCTGTCTTTACAGTTCCCAATGATTGTTTTATGGATTTAGCTTTGCTAAGAATATGCTAGCATGTGCTGGACATGAGCAATCAGTCTATAGAGATAACAGTCTTTTGTCATACTACTCTGTGCCTGTAAGTGCAGTGCAGATCATATTCTAAGTATACAACAGATATGAAATAGTTATCCACCTTTTCAAGTAAACCACCTTTATACAATTGTACTCTCATATTTAGAGTCAAGAAACATAACCATAAATCATTCCAAAAGTGTTAACAATGTGTTAAGATTGAATTACATGTACATTGAAGCAACATAAAGCAACACGTTTATTCTACTGTGATCGTCATATTATCGTACAGTCACTAACTGTATGTTAAAACTAAACTGCAGACACAGTCCATTAAATTACTTTATATATGGTAAGAGGTAATCAACATTAATCTTTAGAAAATAAATGGTCTCTAAAGTCATTAGTTGTTAAAATTCGCAATCTTTAATACAAAACTGGTTTTAATTTTGATTCACTTAATCCCATTTTAACCCTGCAAATAAAAAAACATATGGGACACAGCAAGAATAAAGGGTGCCACAATCTGTTGATTTCTACACCAAGACTGACTGTATAGAAAAGAGGAGAGCCAATTTTAAAGGAAGGCACTACCAGCAGTATCTGGTGACGAGAGTCAGTATATGGCATGGTTTGAGACATTAGCAGGATTGGAGGTCCAGAACTTGGAGATTCATGGAAGAAGTAAAATGTAGAGAAATATTCCAAGAAACCAAGACATTTGGAATTTTGGCAAACTAGTATCTGAAACAATCTCAGCTAAGGTCCAGTGGACTGAAATTTAGAGTGTATGGAGACCAATTACAACCAAATTTAAAATGGAGGGGAAAACAAAGGTACCATATACTGGTGTATTTAAAATATTAACTTTAACGTGAAAGTACAGGAAACTTACAGGATATAAGTGGACAATGTATGCCCTTAGGTTCAGATCAACTAACAGTTCTGCAGATGGAATGAACTTCCCGGTACAAGAACTTGGCTAATCATGCATATTTTCTTTATTCACTTATTTATTTGGAAGACTTCTGAGTATACCCTGATCATAAACCATCACTTTACAAGGAGGCAACAACAGAACTAGATCACTGTGGAAAACTGGAAGCATTGTAACAGCATCATACGATAACTATGCATTATGTTTTTGTCCAATCAGGATTTTTCACAGTTATAACCATCAACTTTAACCCCTTAAGGACCAAACTTCTGGAATAAAAGGGAATCATGACATGTCACACATGTCATGTCTCCTTAAGCGGTTAATAGTGTTTACAATGAATGAAAATGCACTGGAAGGCCCAACAGTGAGCAGTCACAAGTAATGTCACAGCTCATTTAGGATTCCAAGAGAACTTATATTGGCACCTGTCTGTATGTACAAAGTCACAATGAGAAACAACAATGGTAATTAAATACAACAGATGTGGTACACTTGCTCTTACTAAAGTACTGTCCATTAAATGGATAATATTCAGCACAATTACAAAGACAACAATACTTACTTTTAGATATTCTAAAAAAGCTGGTTTTGTGGCACACGTCTTCCGAAGAACGCCAACGGCTGTGCTGAAATTGTTGACATATTCACTATATGCATCAAGTACCATGGATTTTGAAAACTATAAGGAAAGATAAAAATAATAAAAATAAATGAGTGTAAGGCACTTCAATATATATATATATATATTTATTACTGGAGGCTTTATTGTTTTCCCTATTGCTTTTGGTTCTTAAATTTGTGATAATAAATATATTTCTGTGGAACCATTTGAAGCTCTGCATCCTGTCATTTGGAAGTGGCTCATGTAGCCATAAGTGGCACCTTTGAGCCTTTCCTACAGAGCCTGATACGGCTCTGGGTCATGTGAGTGGAATTTTAAAACCCATCTCCCTGCTACATATGTTTTACAGTTCACCCAATGCTGTTGCTTGTTCTAGTCTGCCCAATTTTCTAAATACTTTCATTAGTCCCTAGCCTTATCTTATAGTTAGGATAGACTTATGCCTATCCCACGCATGCTTAAACTCCTTTACTGTGTTAACCTCTACCACTTCAGCTGGAAGGCTATTCCATGCATCCACTACCCTCTCAGTAAAGTAATACTTCCTGATATTATTTTTAAACCTTTGTCCCTCTAATTTAAGACTATGTCCTCTTGTTGTGGTAGATCATACAAAAGATAACCAGGTACTCCAAGGTTAGCTGCTGCTCCGTTCTGGGAATGTATTTGTGTGGATGACAGGTTTACCTGATAATTTTCACTGCTGATAAACGTACCAACCATATTTGAAAATATTCCAGATTATGAATACATGCAACAGACTACTAAATTTTACATTAACCCTGAACATTTTTCTGAAATCCTTGAACGCTATTCACTAAAGTGAGAATTCAAAATGAATTCAAAGTCAGTTTAAAATTCAAGGCTAAAATAGCCTTTTCATCCGAAAATGGTCCTATCCAATTTCTGCCGAAAAAGGGGCAAATCTGCAGAAAATTGACAGCTTGCCTTTCACCACTTCCCATGGCCATACCCTGCTCCAACATCTCTCCATGCTAACAGTGAAGAAGATAAGAGAGCGGCAGCGGCAGGCGGGCATGGGGCTGGAGCCCCTATCCTCCTCCTCCTCCTCCTCCTCCTCCCAGGTCATAGCCTCGCGGGACACTGGGGCCGCTCTGGAGAGGACCCCCTTGAAAAAAAGAGAGGGCTTCCCCAGGGGCCGAGCACTGGCAATCCTCAGGGTCGAGCATTATGGCCGGGCATTATGGTGGCGGCGTATGGGGGGCAACCAGAGACCCCCGAGTGCCGGAGAACTAGCAGGAGAAAGAGAGCCAAGCATTCCTATATACTCAGTGCTGTGCCCATGATCGTCTACAAAGAGTCCTGTGCTGTGTACACCCTGTTGCAAATTATTATGCAAATGTACCAGGGAAGAAAGTGGTCAGTCAGAAACTCCACATATTTTGCAGAGGTCATCTTTACACCTGCGGTGACCCTAGAGGGGCCGACCAGCTCTCTTCCCATGAATCCGGCCCAAAACATGACTCCACCACCGCCTTGCTGACGTCGCAGCCTTGTTTGAACAGGGTGGCCGTCCACCAACCATCCACTACTCCATCCATCTGGACCATCCAGGGTTGTACGGCACTCATCAGTGAACAGGACTGTTTGAAAATTAGTATTCATGTATTTTTCTGCCCAATGCAGCCATTTCTGCTTGTGAGCATTGGTTAGTGGTGGCCGAATAGAAGGTTTATGCACAGTTGCAAGACTCTGGAGGACTCTACACCTTGATGTCAGTGGGACTCCAGAGGCACCAGCAGCTTCAAATATCTGTTTGCTGCTATGTAATGATATTTTAGCAGCTTCTCTCTTGATCCGATGCATGGATCAGGCAGAAATCTTCCTCAGTGTACCTTTATCTGCATGAACCCATCTGTGCTCTGAATCAGCCACAAATCTCGTTTTCGTGAAATATCTGATGTTTTCATACCTCGTCCAAGGCAGTGAACTATTTCACTCTTTTTGGAAGCAGAGAGATCCTTGTTCGTCCCCATATTGCATGAAAATGGTGCTCTGCTTAATAATGTGGAAAAGCCTCCTTTAGTAGTTTTTCCTTAAATTGGGCTCACCTGGCAATCTAATTATCACAGGTGTCAGAGATTGTTTTCAGTGATCAAAAGAGCCCTGAGACACAATGCCATCCATGAGTTAAACTGAAAAACAAAATATTTAATCTTTGTGACACTTAAATAGAATTTGCATAATAATTTGGAACAGGGTGTACAGTGAGTGTTACATGCATGCAGATTCCAAATTCACAGCATGTGAGCCTCCAATAAAAAAAGTATTTTAATGCTTGTGATATAACCAGTGATGTGCCAACATGGGGATCAAATATAAAATACAGTATTCCCAACGCATTTTGTGTTGGCTACTATACATAGGATTACATTAGTGTTCGTGTCGTTTTGCCTGTTCGTGTCCAGTGCTGTGTAGATCAGCCAAGTACATGTTAAGGTTTGCGTGCTTACAGAATACCCAGAGCCGAGTGCAGCAGTGTCCATCCCAATCTGTATACAGTATTGTTCATGAACATAGAGTGATTGCATTACAAGAGTAAACATTATCTTTTGTGTTCCCATGCAATCCTAACTGAAAAAACTGATCAGTGTACCTGGAGTATACTATGATCAAAAATATTTTGTATATTTGTGTGTATGCAATATACACATTCAATTCCCTTTTCTTTCATTATATGGCTGTGTACAGCAATGAACATATTGGTGGTTATTCATTAATGTGCAGAATATATTTTTTTATTTTGCTTTACCTTGTGGACAGTGCACTGCTTGCATGTGTGCAAAGCCACTCTTTCTGTATAGGGATACATTCAGTAACACGCTCAGCACTTGGTATTCTGACTGCATACCAGCCAAAGCGAGCTTAATGGTTTCATGTATTTTCTTTCTAAAGCACTGCTTTTATATTCAGAGTTTATATTGTTTGTTTAGTTCATTAAAAAGTCTAATATTTATAAAATTATAGAAAAAACTGTTAAAATCATTTGGAGAAAACACTAATTTTAGGTTTTCGACCAGAACTGTCATTTCTGCTGCATCCCTAGTGCTTAATGAACAAACCTCTAAGGAGTACCAAAATGTCTTTCTGTATACGATTTCAACCAAAATCAATAAATCAGATGAGCATCATATAAAAAAACATTTTCTTGAGAAATAAAACAAAATATCAGTGATTGCACCATACTTTTAGCATGCCATTTGTAATTCAGGGCTAGGGGTGTGACATTTTTTGCAATGCACTGTAACTAGATGGATATACATCTAACATAGAGCTACTCTCTATATACAGCAAATTACTTTCTAATATCACGTGGCATTTTTGATAGCAAGAAAAAATGGGCTGGTCGATATTTAATGTTGATTAATAATTGTTGTAGTACTTCCATGTTTTAGCCACAATGAAGATTAAGTATGATTTAAATGATACTCTAATTTTGAAAACTTCCATTCAACCACAAATTTTATTCTAAAATGTAATGCTATTTAACTGGTATCTCTGAGCTTGCCAAGATTTTAAGGCACTAGCTACTGGACCACCTCTGCTTGTGGTTTGGCATGCATGTCTGTCTCTCATTTTTGTAGCCTAGAACAAGCAGAGGAACCAGGGTGTTATTATTAAACCGGCACTGTAATCATATGGGGACTAATTTTCAAAGACCCCTAACGGGTCAGGGGACAAGGAAAGGTCAGATTTTTTGAACCTGTCCTTCACGGGTGCGGGCATTTTCGTCCGGATGGTCCTCTTCAGCTCCTGGCTCTGAATTCAGCCCAAGGAGCCAACGTACTGCTGCACTTGGACGCATGCATGAGAGTACAGGATTGAGGTCTAAGGAGAATCCCACAAGACTTGTGACAGCTGGGAGATTGACACTTCTAGACGGCGGTAGCTCTGGTCAGTGTCTAGATGTGTCTAGCATAGGAAAAATACTGGGATGAAGTAGTCCCTATTTTGTCCCAGTATATCTTTTCACTGGGTTGGTATTTCAGAGAAATTCCAACATAGTCATATGAGTATTTCGTAAAGATTACATCTTTATGAAATACCCCATTTTGCAAAGGGGCATGAGGGGACAGTGCTATTTTAAATTACAAAATATAGGCAGAACAGTAATTTACATGACTTCTCTAATATGTATGTATATGTATGTATATGTATGTATGTATATGAGAACAGTATATTTAAAATTTTAATAAAAGATATATATATATATCTTTCCAAGAAGGCTGCATTTACCTTACATGTATACATTATAAGGGTTCTGTTGGGCCAATTAAATTCATTTTAATAATTTTACAAGTTTGTCTAAAAATATTACATTACATTCTGCATGTGTGGCAAACCTCTGCACCGCGCCAATCAGCATTTCCTCATAAAGATTATTTGAATAAATGCATCTCTGCATTAGTTCAGCGCCTCTATGCTGAACGTCTCAAACTAAAAAGTCTGCGGTGGCAGGCAGTAGATACCAGAATGACTACATTAAGCTGTAGTTGTTATGGGATCTACAGTCTCCCTATAAGTAATAATCATAAAATTATTTTTTTTCAAAATGAGAACTTTAGAAACCACATCCTCGACAAAACACCAATACTTTCAAGACAACCGAAGCTACGAGTTGGCATTTGACAGATTAATAATGACAATTGATCAATTTGATTATAATTTAAGCTATTTAAATGCAATTTTAAAAGTACACTATTTTTTAAATAGCCATTTAATTTGTGTTATAAATATTAAAGTGTAAAGAATTAACATGTAATCAAACAATTGTTTTTTGCATTTTTGAGCAAAATGTAAACCCTGATAATTAAAGATTAAAGATTATTAGTATTATTCAACACTACTGTGAGTCAGCAGTGTTAAACATGGCTTGTTTGTGCTACCGTCATAGGCGACCTTGATTATTACGGTTTTCAGATTTTGAAACTTTACAATTCTTTTATATGTCAATATAATATCTTCTCATGGAACTTGGATATATCTAAGCAAGCATACGTCAATGCATATTTCAGTGGATGACCAGAGAGTAAACTGCTCTCTTATTAATCTTTATGACGCAAAATTAATATTACATATTATGAGCTTTAAAAAGCTGGAATTTGTGTTATACAGTTTTTTTCATCTAGCAGTTAACACTAGGATGAATGGGCTCACCTAGGTATATTTGGAAATGTTAGCCTACTGATGAGTCATATGTTATTCAATTAAACACACTCACTGCTTAATTATTTAATCACTCTCAAGAGTTAAAAGTCAACAGATTCAAAGGTAATTTTATGAAAATGAAATATGGTTTAAGACATAATTAGTTTTTTTATCATAAATTTATGTATATGTTTTACCACTGGCATGGTAAAAGATGGTAGCAAGATCAAAGCATATTAGTAGGAACATGTTGGATTCCCCATAGTCCAAATTGAATAGGTGTTTAAAGATTCCTGTGTTACTTTCTAATTTCCAAGGTAAGTCTGAACGCTGTAAGAGGATCAAATATAGACTTTCATGCGGAGACCTGCAAACATCAGATTACTACACTTCATTCCTCACTGATGTTCATTAGGTATCTCATGACTGGCAGCCTACAGCTGTGTTACTGCCATATTTTTTTGTTTGTTTTTTGTTTTTATACTATGCCAACATAAATGGACACAAAGTGAAACATTACAAAAAAACAACATGTAGACAGATGCACTGAGTATTCAGCTCTTAGAGGCTCACAGTATTGTGTAGTGAATTCTGAAATACCATCATCATTAATAGCACTGTAACTGACAATCTACTTAGCAGTTTCAAGAACAAATTGCAACCAAACTTCACTGAAACGTGTAAAAAAATGTTTTCAACATATGAAGGTTATGTAGGAAGGTCCATATCAAATAAACTTTGAAAGTTTCTGGATTTTAGAACAGTACTTCGTTAGAACGGATGTCACCCCGGATGACACAGCGTGAGATTAGATAGGGAGTGAAACTAGTGAGGAGGACCTTGTCCAGGTTTGGATTTCAGGTTAGTTTAAATTTATTTTTAGGGTGTTTTTAATTAGAAAAAGGAGGCATCTGGTTAACAGTGCCTAATAGGGTATACTGAGGCAAATAAATAGTTAAGCAAAAAAAGGGTTAAATCCAGTTTACCTTTCAGTAAATGTAATATAACAACATCAAATATGCTGTGAGGCACACAGACAATGATCATTTTACTTACTGATGCTACAAATACATCCCCAATCATTTCTACAGAGTCCCATTCTGACACACGGCTAGCCAGAGCAATCTGGAACAAAGAGTGACACTGGAGAATTTCCTTAATTCGATAAAAGACTATTTTCAACTTTCTTTCACTCAGTAACTTTGTTTCCATTTCGCACAAAGGTTTCTCGTATTGCTGCATTTAAACAAAAACAAAAATATGTTTCAAATTCCAAAGTTATTGCTTTTTAAAGGGTTATTTTAAACTTAAATCTTTATAACAATCACACCCTTCAGTTTGCATTGAGTACTTTTTTTTTATTGACAGAGCACTAATTGTGTGATAAACACCACCAACTTATATATAAAATACAAAAATAGAAAAGAAGGTGAATAATAGTTTTAAGTATACCAACTTAAATATCAATATTACAATATATTTCCTAATAACAAATTTAAAAAACAACAGCTTTTGACCGATATATACATTTCTTAAAGGACCACTATAGTGCCAGGAAAACATACTTGTTTTCCTGGCACTATAGTGCCCTGAGGGTGCCCCCACCCTCAGGGACCCCCCCTCCCGCCCGGCTCTGGAAAGAGGAAAGGGGTTAAAACTTACCTTTTTCCAGCGCTGGGCGGAGAGCTCTCCTCCTCCTCTCCGCCTCCGTTACGCCCCGCCGGCTGAATGCGCACGCGCGGCAAGAGCTGCGCGCGCATTCAGCTGGTCTCATAGGAAAGCATTTACAATGCTTTCCTATGACGCTTTGCTCTCACCGTGAAAATCACAGTGAGAAGCACGCAGCGCTTCTAGTGGCTGTCAATGAGACAGCCACTAGAGGATTAGGGGGAAGGTTTAACCCATTCATAAACATAGCAGTTTCTCTGAAACTGCTATAATTATGAAAAAATGGGTTAACCCTAGAAGGACCTGGCACCCAGACCACTTCATTAAGCTGAAGTGGTCTGGGTGCCTAGAGTGGTCCTTTAAGCATTTTCTACATTGAAAAAATTGCTTATAAATAGTGATGTCCCGAACTGTTCACCGCGGACTCCAGTCAGCTGACACATTCCAGAAAATCAGCAGCAGACCCTCCCTCCCAGACCCTCCCACCTCCTGGACAGCATCAATTTTGAAGCTGCATTCTTAGTGAGCTGTCCAGGAGGTGGGATAATCTGGGAGAGAGGGTCTGCTGCTGATTGGCTGGAATGTGTCAGCTGACTGGAGTCCGCAGCGAACCGTTCGCGGCGAACCGTTCGGGACATCACTACTTATAAACTATACAAATTAGAGTCACTTTTATATCTACCACTACTTTTATCTTTATATTCACGAAGCGCCTATACATTATCCACTTGTTTTTCTTTAGAGCCAATAAATCACTCACATAACTAATGTGATATACTGTGTCGTTAAATGATAACTCCCTGATAAGAAGTATGGTGCTAGAAATAAAGATAGCTGATAGCTCTCAACTGGTTTGTACTTTACTACTTACACAACAGAGAGAAACATTATAGTTATGTAAAATAGCAATATTTAACAAACACTTCATAAAATGGCAGCCAACATGCTAACTCAGAATAAAAAAAAGATTGTTATCTCATTATACAACCAGCTAAACCTGACAGTTTTTATTTATGTAATAATTTAAGACATGGAACACGTTTAAGCCCAAGCACAAAAACAAGATCAAACCCCTGCAGTCTTGCTGCTCAATTTTCTGGCATTTAGGATTTAATTAACTTTGTTTATGTAGCCCAAGCCACAGCTCCCCTGGCTGAGACTCCCCCTGCCTCTCTCTACACACTTCATGAAAAAAGTCTAAAATATCAAGCTTCCCTATTTTACAGTTGGTTTAATTTAGAATGTTTTATCCCTTGTTCTGCTAACAACCAGTTAGAGTCTTCAATAGCCTACTGTGTGTGATTAAAGTTCAATTAACTTAGAAGGAAGTAAGAATATAAAAATCAAACAGACTATGCTGGAATATCTGATTAAAAAATAAACCATTTTTTCATGGAGGCATTTTAAGTCACATCCTAAGGAGGTATGGCGAGATCTGCATAAACAAAACCAAAGGTGATTTAATATATTGTAAAGCGCTACGGAATGTGTTGGAGCTATATAAATGCCAATAATAAAAATAAAATAAAAAACTCCTAAAATGGCAGAGAATTGAGCAGTGAAACTGCATGGACATGGTCTATACACCAAAAATGCTTCATAAAGCTAAAACTGTTTTGGTGCTTCGAGTATCCCTTTCCACACTCTAACTGTGAGCACAACAGGCTGGGTTATATCTCTGAGAATCTAGGCTAGCTCAACAATCAAACTTTAGTTTATGTATTGCCAGGTCTTACTTGGTGAACAGTACTTCTAAAAGACAATTTTATTACATGACAGGAGGCTTCCTATTTTGCATTAACTCTCTTTACTAAACTCCACAGCAGTAAAGAAAAACGTAAAGAGTAACATTAAATCACTGAGCAGCATAGTATATATAAGGGTCATGCTGCCTGTACACTTCCTCTTTCTTTACTGCTCCACGCAGACAGGTCAGACTATTTGGCTCCTCCAGAGCCTTTTTTGCTTTATTCTGTATTAGTCTGTTTTATTATTTATTTAATGCCTTTGCCTTTTATTATTTCTGTTTTGTCTGTATTTTGTGATTTATATTGCCTGGCTAGGGCTGTGGGTAGGATCAGGTTTTAGTCCTTTTAGTTTTCTCCCTCCCTGCCCCTGCCGGCCCTGGGACTCCCTGGGCTCCCCTCAGGCTCCCCTCCGGTTTTCCTACCTTGGGGTGCCCTCCTGGACCCCCTACTCGCGACCGGAACTGATCGCGATCTTTTTCGCGCCGGCCGGCGCCCACCCGCGGCCGGCCTTAAATTTAGTCCCCGGCTTGCGGCCTACACTCGCGGCTGCCATTTTGGATCGCGAATACCGCGAGATTCACGCGGCCATCTTGTTTTTTCGCCTGGATCTCTCTGGGGACTCAGTACTGGCTGTCTTAGCTCCCTTCCACCTGCTTTTGTGCTGGTCTGAAGCCCTAGTGTGAACTCCTGCAGCCTATACTCTGTGACTGTGAGTTTCATCACTGTGAGTGACAGGATTACTTACACTGCAGGCCTATACTCTGTGACTGTGAGTTTCATCACTGTGAGTGACAGGATTACTTACACTGCAGGCCTATACTCTGTGACTGTGAGTTTCATCACTGTGAGTGACAGGATTACTTACACTGCAGGCCTATACTCTGTGGATGTGAATTTCATCACTGCAAGTGACAGGATTACCTACACTGCATGCCTATAATCTGTGGCTGTGAATTTCTTCACTGTGAGTACCAGGATTACCTACACTGATAATATACTCTGTGGCTGGGTCAGTCAGGTCAGTGCTGCTGCCTGCTTATTATTGTGACCTGCACTTAAGGGTACCAACCCTGTGCAACCGGGGTGAGCCCCCATTATACGTACTTGTGTACCACGCTGCTTATTGGGAGACTAGCTGTTGCAGTTCTCTCTAACTGGGTGAGCCCCAGTTTTTTATAAGGTCACCAACTATACCCTGCCGGGGTTTTTATACTGGGTGGAGTGTTACCCACCACTGGTGCCACATCAACTGACCCTACGCCTATATATATTTAAGACCTGGGTGCCCCATTTATACTGTGCCTATCCGTGATTTATATAAGCCTACCCTTACCATGGAAGACTCCCAGAATGTCCCTGTGGACTTCCAAGCAATGATCAATGCAGCTGTCGCTGCTTCAGTGGAGAAGGCACTCTCCAAGGCACGCACGGCAGAAGCGCCCAAACGTAGGCGACCTCGCCAGGACTCAGATTCGGATATGTCCGACTACCGGACCAGGGAGGATTCCCGTCCGAGGAAACGCCATGAGAAAGGCGAACATCAGGCACTAAAGCCTCTTAAGGGTAAGGCGCATGCCAAGCGCAAATCTGCCAAGGCTAGTACCCCGACCCCGCGTCAGGATTACTCTTCTGACGAAGAGCAAGGGCCTTCACATACCATGTCAGTACTGGACGAATGGCAGGCTGACGTCTCTGATTCAGACGACGCTTGGGGTTCGGATGAAAAATCTGTCTCTGCCCTCATGCGGGAGACTCTTCTGGGTGCGGCCCAGACAGAGGGTACTGAAGACACTGCGGACGCAGAACACCCTCTTGATTCGGACACCATTTTAGACCCTTCAGGTCAAGCGATGTTTGACCCTCGCAACATCCGCCACCCCAGATCGGGAGACTGGTCACCCCCAGAACACCTCTCCAGGTTTATGCACCTGTGGCTTCGCAAGCCCCTGGAGAAAGAGGTCCGCAACCGGCTCAGATCCGAATGCCCACGCCCTTCCCTGCCAGATAAAGTGGCTCACACTCCCGAGTTTGATAAGGTTATGACAACCTTCATGATGCGTAGTGGGAGAGACCCTCGACGAGGGGTAGAGAAAGGCCTATTCGGCGCACAGGATAACCTGCTGGACGCCATCGGCCCTCTGGCCCGTATCATGTACCTGGCAGATGACGCCCTGACCAGAGCCGATTCTTTCTCTGCCGAGGACATCAAGGAATGGGCACATGACGTGCGCGAATGGGCACAACGGTGCTTTTGCTTCATTGGAAATACCAATGTTACGCTCTCTTCTGAGAGACGGAAAGCAGCGCTATTCCGTATTAACGGAAAATTGGCAGAGCTTGGCACTAAGGAGATTGGGCCCCAGGCACAAGGAAAATTGTTCGGTGAACCGTTCCTCAAGGAACTTAACAAACACGTGAACGTGTTCACTTCACTTAATAAGGCGCAGTCCTCTATGCGCAGAGTCTTCCGGAGCACTACCACCAGAGGAGTTTTTGGAAGGGCTGGCCGGCAACGGGGCCGTGCCGCCAGCCGATTCTGGCCTTCAGGCCCCCGCACTCAACCGACACCTTTCTACCCAACACGAGGGTACAGGCAACAGCCTTTCTCACGAGGCTCGGACAGAGGCCGGGGACCACGCGGACGCGGACGTTCCCGCTTTGCTACAGGTAAGCACCCGTATTCCTCCTTTGTTACCTTGCACCCGCCACGCGGGCCGTATTTCCCATTCTTTCCAGAATTGGGCCGCTCTGTCCTCAGACAAGTGCATCCTACAGACGGTACAGGGATATGTCATAGACCTAGTAGGGACTCCCCTTCAGACACAACCTCCTCACCCTATCCACATGTCATCTTCCGACCAATCCCTCGTCAACGCGGAACTACGCGAACTTCGGGACAAAGGGGCTATCCAGCCGACCTACGACGGGGGAGGCTTTTTCAGCAATATTTTTCTGGTTCGGAAGAAGTCGGGAGAATTCCGTCCAGTCATCAACCTACGCGGCCTCAACGCTTATATGGCGTATCGCCACTTCAAGATGGAGGGCATCCACCTTCTCCGGGACCTCCTACAAAGCAACGACTGGTTCACCAGACTAGATCTAAAAGATGCATACCTGTCGGTCCCAGTGCATCCGGATTGCCGAACCCTCCTACGTTTCCTCTGGCACGGCCGTCCTTGGCAATTCACCTGCCTCCCTTTCGGGCTCAGCTCGGCCCCTTGGTGTTTCACCAAACTTATGAAGCCGGTGGTTGCCCACCTGAAATCCAGGGGCGTCCGATGCATCATCTACCTGGACGACCTGCTTCTCTTTTGCTCCAACGAGCACAGACTGCACCAACACACTCATCTCGCAGTGACACTGCTGGAATCTCTGGGCTTTGTGGTGAACCGCCAGAAATCGGAATTGACCCCAGCCCAGACGATACAATTCCTGGGTTTCGAGATCGACTCGACTACATGCACTCTAAAGCTTCCAGCCTCGAAGATCTCGTCTATTCGCAAGGAGATTCGCAGAGCACTCCGTCGCGACTCCATCCCTCTCCGCAACCTGGCCAGGATCGTGGGACTCCTCTCCGCCTCCATTCAGGCCATATTCCCGAGTCCCCTCCACTACAGAGCCATGCAACGCCTCAAGGCGAGGTACCTACGCCGCAGGCCCACATACGATCAAATCGTCGCGGTGACGACGGAAGTTCGCGAGGAACTGTCATGGTGGCTGGACAGCATGCAAGCCTGGAACGGCAGGGCCATATTCGGAGACACCCCAGACTTCATACTGGAGTCAGACGCCAGCTTGTGGGGCTGGGGCGCCACCAGCAGGTCCATATCCACAGGAGGAACATGGACAGCTCAGGAACTCTCCATGCACATAAACTGCATGGAACTCCTTGCAGGATCCTTCGCGATCCGCAGCCTGGCCCGAGACAGATCCAACTGCTGCATCCTCCTACGCATGGACAATGTCTCCGCAGTCCGATATATCAATCGCCTGGGGGGCGCACGTTCACGTCTACTGTCAAACATCACAAAGGACATTTTCAACTATTGCCTACCCCGCAACATCGCTCTCCAGGCCGAATACCTGCCCGGGGAAATCAACCTCACGGCCGACTGGTTCTCTCGCCACTGGAGGGACGTCAGCGATTGGAGACTGAACACGAGGATCTTCAGAGCCCTGGCGACCCAGAGGGGTCCCTTTCACCTGGATCTTTTTGCGTCCCGCAACAACCACCAAACCCCGGAGTTCTTCAGCTGGCTCCCGGACCCGGAGAGCAAGGCGACGGACGCTTTTCTACAACAATGGCCAACGACCGGAGCCTATGCCTTTCCCCCATTTGCCATGATCGCAAGAACATTACACCAGATGCGGACGCAACAGGTCACTCTGGTCCTCATAACACCCTTGTGGCAGAGCCAACCATGGTTTCCGGACCTCCTAGCCACCTCCTGCAGGGATCCTCTCCTCCTTCCATCCTTTCCGGAGCTGCTCACGGATCCCAAAGGGAATCTCCACCCGCTTCTCTTGGAAGATCGACTACCCCTGGTGGCTTGGACTCTTTCCGGGGTTCCTGGCAAGTCAGCGGACTATCGCAGGCTACCAGGGACCTCTTATGGGATTCCTGGGCCCCCGGAACTAGACGCTCCTACCTTTCAGCTTGGACCTCCTGGTCTACTTGGTGTATGGAACGGGACGCCGATCCATTTACAGCACCTATTCCCATGATTCTCAATTTCCTTTCATCCTTGTTTTCGTCGGGCCGCTCCTATCGGTCTGTTAACGTTTTTCGCTCCGCGATTTCGGCGGCCCATACCCTCGTAGGGGACCTCCCGGTCGGCAAAGACCCTCTCGTCTGCCGCCTGCTCCGTGGTATGCGGCTCCGCCGCCCCCCAGCTCCCAGGTACTCCCACCTATGGGATGTTGGGCTGGTCCTCCGTTTTTTCAGGGATTGGCTCCCTAATGACCGCCTCTCCCTACGCCAATTGTCAGCCAAGTGCGCTTTTTTGCTCTGTCTCATGTCCTTTCGACGGGTATCAGACGTTCGAGCCTTCGACATTGACGCCTTCGAGATTGCCCCGGAGGGGGTCACTTTCCACGTTTCCCGTCGCACTAAGTCGGGTTCGACCTCGGTATTCTACCCCTTTTTCCCAAACGACCCGCAACTCTGCGTCGTGTCCACCCTGCGCAGATACGTTTCGGTTACCTCCTCGCTCCGGAACTCGGTGTCGGGCCAACTCCTAGTCTCCTATGTCCGCCCCACGCGCCGGTCTCTGTCACCACACTGGCCCGGTGGATTCGATTGATCCTCTCCCTCGCCGGTATAGACCCTACTTTCGGCGCCCACTCCGTTCGAGGGGCGGCGGCCTCTTCAGCTTTCCTAGCGGGGGCGTCACTGTCAGACATCCTCCGAGCGGCGGATTGGTCTCGGGAATCCACTTTCCGTACCTTTTATTTTCGCACTCCCCCTTCTGCTGGGACATCTCTCCTTCAGCGTTAAAATTGCAAAATAGGAAGCCTCCTGTCATGTAATAAAATTGAAGATTATGCTAGCTTTAGTGTACTAATAATCTTAATTTTAATAAGGACAGGAGGCGAGTATTTTCCCTCCCTTTTGTTCCCTACCCTGACTCCTCGGGGGAGTGGATCTCAAGGTGACGGACTTTTGTTTTGGCTGGTCAGTGCTTGCTACTTTCCTTGGGGTGCACGCAGTTCTATCCCGTCTCTCATCCCAGAACTAGGTCTTTGACAACCAGGTTACGTTGCACCACATATTACACATAACACGTAATTACCTTACATTACACACACTACTGTGTATATCACCACTTAGTTTAACACACTCTGATATGGCTCTCATGCGTGACCAGTTACGGTTCAGTACCTAACCTATTTCATACTCTTCTTTCAGTGTAATCCTCTTCAGGACCCCCACTGGTTGTTGGTTTGGTTACCCTCACGACTCCGCCTACGAGGATAAAGGCTTCGTTTCGTCTTCTCCCGACCTCGTTTACCAGGAGTCTCATCAGGTTCTGCTCACCAGAGACCGTTGTTGATTGTTTCGTTGGTTCTATCGCTTCGAGATCAGTCTGGACTTGGATGTCGCTTCAAGAAAGAGGAAGTGTACAGGCAGCATGACCCTTATATATACTATGCTGCTCAGTGATTTAATGTTACTCTTTACGTTTTTCTTTACTGCTGTGGAGTTTAGTAAAGAGAGTTAATGCAAAATACTCACCTCCTGTCCTTATTAAAATTAAGATTATTAGTACACTAAAGCTAGCATAATCTTCAATTGGGTGACGTTTTGCAGCAGCTCAAACAGATTTTGCATGTGCAAGGGGCTTGTAAAATTACATGTGCTAAATTACTCTAATTTTGTTCTTAACATGTTGGACAAATCTAGCAAATGCAACAGGAATTTCACTGCAACTATGTATATAATTAGAGAGCTACATCTTTAGTAATGTATTTTAAGTTGAGCCATCCATAAACTAATCAACAATTGAAACTGTATAGGTTTTTTTTTTTCTTTTTATGGCTGATGAAATTGCATTTGTATATTAGCTATAACCAAAGGCTTCTAAAGTTGTGCTCTATTGATGCCCTAAATTGGGTTTAATACAATAAAAAAAAATCAAACTAAATTTTTGACCTGTCATTTTCCAAAGGAAGCATTAACCCACGTTCTCTCACAACCACCAGCTCATGAAGCTCATTTAATCTACATTTATGAATATTTAGATTACCTCTAAAATTCTCTTCAATGACTCCATATAGTTTTTTTCGCTATCCACAATCGACCCAAGAATGTACCGTCTTACCACCTATAAAGAAAATGTACAAATGATATAATTATATCTTTTTAGCTTTACGGTCAAAATAAAACTACAGCATTAGGAATACAAACCTGTGTTCCTAACCATAAAATGACCCTGCCCCTAGTTATATATAGTCACCCCATTATTCCATTAAAGGAACACTATATTATTAGTAATACAAAGCTGTATTCCTAACACTATACTGTCCCTCTGCTCCCAACCATAACACACTGGTATTGGTAGGTCCCAAAAACATGCCTGCAGATGGGGGCATTTATTCTAGATCTTCTAGGAAATTAACCCTATGGTTAGGTAGGCCCAGGCAGACTGAGGTATCTGTATCTGCTAATTAGGATTTGAACTCCATGGTTAAGTAGGTCCCAGGGATTCTACCTGGAGACTGAGGTATTGGTGTTTATTTGCATAAGGATTAGGATCCAGGGTACCTGGACACTGCGGTATCTTTTAAGACCTCCCCTTTTATTTTCCCTTTATCTAGGATTTCTGATATCCTGTAATGTACACAATGTAAAAAAATAAACACACACACACATATATATATAGATAAAGTGATTTTTCACTAGTGGTACTACCTTTGAAGTCTTGCTCTCTTGTGGGGCTTGTCTTCATTAGTAATGATTTATGTTCTACTTTTCCACCTTGTTTCGTGGCTGTCACCCTTGCTGCCCTGTTGTGTATTTGTATCCCACCTCATCTAGACTGTAAGATCATTTGAGCAGGGTCCTCATCTACCTATTGTTCCTGTGTCACTGTGTAATTGTTTCATGTATTGTAAATTTCCCTACTTTCATAATATTGTAAAGCATTGCAAATTAGTTGGAGCTATATAAATACCAATAATAATAATAATAATAATAATAATAATGTTCTAAATAGGATTATGCCCTAACAATAACCCATGCAACCTTGTTGTACATTTGAGGCTTCTGTTTAGTAATATAATTCAATAGTTAATTATTCATTTTTGGAGTATGTCCAGAAATGACCATTCCATTTATAAATTATGCAGTGTCTCAAGTTGCTTTCTTTTGTGTGATGTTAACTTGCAATTTTGAGAGAGAAAAATGGAGGATAAGGGTTGGGGCAAACTACATTGGACCCAATGAAAATTAAGGATTAAGGGAGATAAGATGGTAAAAAAAAAAAAGAGAGAACTACTTTTCCTTACTGTAATCAACTTTATCACAGTAACACACAGATCCCCCAAAATAGCCTCTCATTGACCAGGGGTTAAAGGGACACTGTAGTCACTATAGCCATTTCATCTCTTTGAATAGTTTAGAGCAGTGTTTCCCAACCCAGTCCTCAAGGCACACCTACCAGTCCAGGATTTAGGGATTACCCAGTTGTGTCTAAGGTGTTTTTTTTCTTCTTTGTAAAAACACCTTAGACACAACTGGGTAATCCCTAAATCCTGGACTGGTAGGTGTGCCTTGAGGACTGGGTTGGGAAACACTGGTTTAGAGCACCTGGAGTACCTTGGCACTGTTCCTCCATTCAGAGTTAAATCACTTTATAGCAGTTTTACCCTAAATAAGGGCCCCTGGCCAGCCAGAGTACAGCCTTTTTCTGGAGATGTGGCTAAGGCAGAGATTACACACTTCCTTGTAGTCACTATGCAAAGCTTGAGTTAAAGGCAAACAATATGCCTACACAATCACAGTCTGACAAAATAAGGTTAAACTTGTGCTGCAGAAGCTCCACACTGTAGTCCCAGCAGTGTAATTTGGCAAACAATGAAGTAAAGAGAGTCCTGCACATCCAGTATAAGTGTGCACACCCAGGTGCTACCACAGTTTATTGGAGGACAAAGTACAGACAGAAAATGTTTCAGGTGAGAGCCCTTTTCTCAATTCTAATTCCTTGTAGCCATACCCTTCATGCTGTCAGTTGGAGCTCTGATAGGTTAAAAGCAGTCAGCTGACACTCTCAACCAATCACAGCTGCCTTTTGCTTTTCAGTCCAATTTTTCCTTGTTAGCCAAAGCAGCACAGAGAGGATAGGCTTCTAGGGATTCTCATTTATTATTTAAACATAAATCCATTAAAAACGGTTTATAATTTCTGGAATAACCCTGGCGCCATAACTGAATAATCACTTTAATGAGATGAAGCATAGACGGTGCCATACAGTGTCCCTTTCACCAAATCCCTTCATCTCATGATACATCTGGTATGTCATTGGCCCTCAAGGAGTTAGTTTTATGTAATTTACACTTGCTCAACAGTGCTTACTAAAAGCACAGTGAATACAACAAAATGATAGGATTTAGAAACGATTAGTACAGGAGAGCAGAACTGCAGCTTGATCTGTGTGGGCTGAAGTGGCTTATATAATAATAATACCGTATTATGGAAAGTAAAGTTGATTATAATGCATTATAGACATTATTGTTATGTTGCCATATTTGTTGATGTTTGAAATTGAGCATGAAATGATTGCTTCAGTGATAAGAGGGCTGCCTGGAGTTACCATGGAAATGTTCTACTTTAATGTTGCTAAATAACACATTTAAAAAAAAAATGTTCATATGTTGAAAAATTCAACAGCATACTTAATGTTTCCAAACAAAATACTTTCTGCGTTTGCTTCCTTCAATTTGTTTATTTGTCATTTTGTTTAACGATTAAAGTAAATCCATAAATTGTTGAAATGCAAAAATCAGCACCTAAGGACCAATATAACTGGCTGCAGAAATGTCAGTATAAAACATCATCTTTGAGTTTTAGAATTTCTAACATTCTTAAAATAACATCATCTATCATTCTTGGAAATCTAAATGCTTGAATATTAATTAAAACACAGCAAAATATCTAATTGGACACTGAGAAACACATACAATTTTATGATAAAAACACTCTAAAATTCAATATAGATAAAGAGATTAGTTGTGTGGATCCAGGAGCTAACTGGTGATTGATGGCTTTAGTATATATATAGAAAGAATATAGTAATAAATAAGATGAATATATACCAGATGGATATAGGTATATGGGATGTCTTGTGCCTTTAAATACTGGTTATACGTGATATACCTTTAAGTGCAATAGAAAAGAGTAAAAACAAAGAGGAAATAATAATAGATAGATATAAATAAAAAAATAATAGATAGATATAAATAAAAAATATGTGTCCATTTTCAAGTCCACATATGAATATCTCAAGTACTTCTCTTCGCACCATGTAGTATATCATATAAATATACACACACATTATCCAATACTCACGGAAAGTGAGCTAACCAATTAAGCGTATATGGAATATACACTTTTATTTATGGCCTTTACACTCTTCCCACACACTACTTTCAACTTATCCTCCTCTATATACTTATATTCACTTACATATTTAATCAAATGATTATATTACTAATCCTTCTGTTTTATTTCAGATTGGAAGTATCCGTCTAAGATGTTTTCATTTAATGTTAGAAACTAATTTACCATATGTATTCTTGTGTGTATTCATTCCCCCCTTTTTTTTTTTTTCCACTTCATATGTATACATATCCTTTATGACAAGGATGTTTTCACTTTATCTATAAACCTATGGTTGGTCTAATATGTAAACTATTTTCTCACCCAACAATTGCTCTATGTTCTACTATATTTATAATATTCCCATCTAGTTTGACATGTAATGTACTACCTGGACATTTTTATATTGATGTACAATTTTAACTATTAGTTTTTGAAGAAACTAATGTTAATTATTCATGTATGTATCAAATAGGATCTCCTAGTCATGTTTAGGCAAGAAAGGGGGAGGGGTGGTCTTGTATGTGAAGGATAGCATACAATCTAGCCTAATAAAAGTTAGTGAGGCAAACAGAGTCCGTTTGGGCTACGTTAGAATTTGGTAATCACACAGTAACTCGTGTAGGTGTGATTTATAGGCCCCCTGGACAAATTGAAGAGTTAGATAATCTACTAGTTGAGGAAATAGCTAAAATGACAATGAAGGGGGAAGTTATCATCATGGGTGACTTTAATCTTCCTGATGTAAATTGGAAAACAAAATTAGCTACTTGTGCCAGGAGCACACATATTCTAAACTCCCTACTAGGATTGTCTCTAAAACAAGTTGTTGAGGAGCCAACTCGTAAAGAGGCCATACTAGATTTAGTGTTAACAAATGGAGATTTGGTATCAGATGTTACTGTAGGTGAAAGTTTAAGATCCAGTGATCATCAGTCAGTGTGGTTTAATATAAGAACAGTGACTGAGTCACACCACACAAAAACAAAAGTTTTAGACTTTAGAAAAACAGACTTTTCTAAAATTAGAATATGGGTGGAGGAGTCATTATCAGACTGGAGCAATTTAAAATGGAGTCCAAGAGAAATGGGTTTATTTAAAAGTTGCACTATTGAAGGCAACAGAAAATTGCATTAGGCTTGTCAGTAAAAGCAAAAAATTCAAGAAACCACTGTGGTACTCCGCAGATGTGGCCAAAATAGTTAAAAACAAAAAGTTAGCATTTAGGAATTATAAAAAAAACCAGAGTGAGGGAGACAAAATGATCTATAAGATTAGGCAGAAAGAGGCTAAGCAAGTTATAAGAGCTTCTAAATCACACACAGAAGAGAAAATAGCACAGTCAGTAAAAAAGGGGGATAAAACATTTTTTAGATACATAAATGAGAAAAGAAAGTAAAACAAGGATTAGTTAGATTAAAAACAAAAGAAGGAAGGTATGTAGAAGAGGATAAAGGTCTAGCTGACTGCCTCAATGAATATTTTTGTTCTGTATTTACAGATGAAAATGAAGGAAAGGGACCTCAGTTGAGAAAAAGGATAAATTAGTCATTTATTACACATGAGTTTACAGAGGAAGAGGTTCTATTTCAACTGTCAAAAGTAAAGACAAATAAGTCAATGGGACCCGATGGAATACACCCAAAGCTATTAAAAGAGCTTAGTGGTGTACTAGCAAAACCATTAACAGATTTATTTAACCAATCATTGTTAACAGGAGTAGTCCCAGAAGATTGAAAGTTAGCAAATGTTGTGCCCATTTACAAGAAAGGTAATAGGGAGGAGTCGGGCAACTATAGGCCAGTAAGCCTTACTTCAGTAGTTGGGAAAGTGATGGAAACCATGTTAAAGGATAGTATTGATGAACATCTAAAAACACATGGATTTCAAGATCAGAGACAACATGGGTTTACTTCAGGGAGATCATGCCAAACTAATTTTTTTGATTGGGTAACTAAAATTATAGATCAGGGTGGTGCAGTAGACATTGCTTACCTAGATTTCAGTAAGGCTTTTGACACTGTTGCACATAGAAGGTTTATCAATAAACTGCAATCTTTAAGTTTGGATTCAAATATTGTTGAATGGGTAAGGCAGTGGCTGAGTGACAGGCAACAGAGGGTTGTAGTTAATGGAATATATTCGAAGCTTGGACTTGTCACCAGTGGGGTACCTCAGGGATCCGTACTTGGACCCATTCTCTTTAATATTTTTATTAGTGATATTGCAGAAGGTCTTGATGGTAAGGTATGTCTTTTTGCTGATGATACCAAGATATGTAACAGGGTTGATGTTCCAGGAGGGATAAGCCAAATGACAAATGATTTAGGTAAACTAGAAAAATGGGCAGAATTGTGGCAACTGACATTTAATGTGGATAAGTGCAAGATAATGCATCTTGGACGTAAAAACCCAAGGGCAGAGTACAGAATATTTGATAGAGTTCTAACCTCAACATATGAGGAAAGGGATTTAGGGTGATTATTTCTGATGACTTAAAGGTAGGCAGACAATGTAATAGAGCAGCAGGAAATGCTAGCAGAATGCTTGGTTGTATAGGGAGAGGTATTAGCAGTAGAAAGAGGGAATTGCTCATGCCATTGTACAGAACACTGGTGAGACCTCACTTTGGAGTATTGTACACAGTACTGGAGACTGTATCTTCAGAAGGATATTGATACCTTAGAGAGGGTTCAGAGAAGGGCTACTAAACTGGTTCATGGATTGCGGGATAAAACTTACCAGGAAAGGTTAAAGGATCTTAACATGTATAGTTTGGAGGAAAGACGAGACAGGGGGGATATGATAGAAACATTTAAATATATATAAAGGGAATCAACACAGTAAAGGAGGAGACTATATTTAAAAGAAGAAAAACTACCACAACAAGAGGACATAGTCTTAAATTAGAGGGACAAAGGTTTAAAAATAATATCAGGAAGTATTACTTTACTGAGAGGGTAGTGGATGCATGGAATAGCCTTCCAGCTGAAGTGGTAGAGGTTAACACAGTAAAGGAGTTTAAGCATGCGTGGGATAGGCATAAGGCTATCCTAACTATAAGATAAGGTTAGGGACTAATGAAAGTATTTAGAAAATTGGGCAGACTAGATGGGCCGAATGGTTCTTATCTGCCGTCACATTCTATGTTTCTATGTTCTATGTTTATATTTCTATTCTGTAAGTTTGCATATTTTAATCGTTCTTCACATGTTGTAATCTATATTTCACACTCTGAATGTGATTTAAATATTTTATTGTCAATTATGAAATGCATATTTAAAGAAGGACTGAAGCAATAGCTAACATCACGTCTCTGATGAAGTAGGGCGCACCCCCTAGGAAACGCGTTAGGCAAATCATCATTGCAGAATACAGAATCAGTCAGCATTCACCAGCAACTCATCTTCATACGCAGAATCTTTGGCAGTCACTGCTACCGGGATCACCAGCCCTGTACGTTCCCTCAAGCGAGGCTCCTGTTCGGGACGCAACAAATTTATCCACGCCGTACTTACTGCCCGCCAGAATACAGACAATTCGTCCAAATCTATCTGGATCCATCCTCAGCCATACCGAAGATTCTTGCTATTCTTTTACTCACAGGAGTCTGGTAATGCACATATGAACTTTACTTAATCTGTATTTTTGCAATTTTATTATTAATATAGTTTTTAATTGTTTAATAAACTGGCTTTTTTACACATCCAGTTTTTATTGCTTCAGCCCTTTTTGTGATACATTGTATTTATTGTTACAGCACACAGTTCTATGTACTGGGTTGCTTAACTGAAAAGAATACTTTTTATCTTTAATACAACAAAGTATATTATCTAGAACAGGGATTATCTACTCCAACCACATTGGGGACTGAGACACCTGCTCTATACAAACCAATTTCATTTCCTCCAGGAACCCATTCTCTTTTCCTTTTGCACTTTTAGTGTTGTTTTTAGTATTGTCCTCTATTTTTGTTTTTCCCATTCATCTTCTTCTTTATTCAACCCATCTTACTAATTCATCTCTATCCTCTTGATTTTTATCCACATATTTTTTTATTTATATCTATTATTTTTTTTTTTATTTATATCTATTATTATTTCCTCTTTGTTTTTACTCTTTTCTATTGCACTTAAAGGTATATCACATATAACCAGTATTTAAAGGCACAAGACATCCCATATACCTATATCCATCTGGTATATATTCATCTTATTTATTACTATATTCTTTCTATATATATACTAAAGCCATCAATCACCAGTTAGCTCGTGGATCCACACAACTAATCTCATTATCTATATTGAATTTTAGAGTGTTTTTATCTTTCTTCTACATAGGTTTTTAGTGAATCCCTATTGTTTCCAGTTTTTCTGAGCAGCTGAGTGTTAGTCTATCTCCCTCTTCTCTGTGTGTTGCATTAGGCACACCAGAATATTTTCAAACATAAAATTTTATGCATTTTGCTTTCTCTTTCAATTTAAAAATATAGCACTTTGCAAAATTTTAAGAACTGACTTTTTTTAACACAGAATGTTGTGCAACATTTTTCCTCATGCTTTTTGTTTTGCCATTCAGACATTATTTAATTGGTAGTAATAAATATTGATCAGATTTAATATGGACATTTTCTAATATGATTCAAATATTAAGTAGAGAATCCAGGCACTTAAACAAATCCTTTTAAGGTGCAGATTGTTTAATGAGTGACCAGACCGTGTTTTAATTTTCTTACCAGTAAGGACCAGGGCTGTATTTACATTTCTGCTGTGATTGTGTTTAGCTATATTTTTCTTTTACTCATTTACTGTACCCACACATATTATATACAGTTTTTCTCACCATTAAATGGTCTTTCTAAAGATCATCATATCATATAATTTACTATAAAAATTTTTATAAAATAAGATGACTTAAAAAAAAACACTTTTTCTAACCCAAAATCTGTTACGCATCTACAACCACCAAAAAACACCCATGCTAACTAGTTTCTAAATTTTGTCCTGAGTTTAGAAATACCCAATGTTAACATGTTTTTAGCTTTTTTTTGGAAAGTTATAGTACAATAAGTACAAGTAGCACGTTGCGATTTTCAAACCATTTCCCCCCCCAAAATTAACGAAAGTTACATTGTAACACTGATATCTGTAAAGAACCCCAGAATAACCCTTCATATGTATATAATTTTTAAAAGAAGACAACCTAATGTATTAAACTTGGGGTATTTTGACTCTTTTCATGCAACGCTTTCACCACCAATAATTCCAAATTAAAAAAAAAAAAAAAAAACAACATGCACAAATAGCTTTTTGACACAAATAGCAATTTAAAAATATATGTACTGAGAACTTTAAGGGTTACTGCCAAAAAACACCCCAATATGTGTTCAGCAACATCTATTGAGTACAATGATACTACCCATGTATAGGTGTATCGGGTTCTCTGGGGGCTAAAAGACCTTATTTGGAGGGTGCGCATTCCAGTTTTCCAACTTTTTCACAGATGGTCATCATGCACCATGTCCTATTTAGGACATTTTTGAAGCCGGCCAATGTAATTTTTCCCCATCAAACCATATATTTTTGAAATGATGGTATTTTAACACTTTCCATGCACTAATTCTACCACCCGTCTTTGTCAAACTTTAGGGTAGTCATATTTTTGTGTTATTTTTCTTTCACATGGTACTTTGGGCATGGATTCTCAGTTCCTGCTATGTGTTACTGACAAAGAACACCCCAATATATGTTCAGCAACATCTGAGTACAACAGTGCCCCCAATGTACAGGTTTTATGGGCTTTTGCAAACTTACAGGGGTCAAATGTAGGGCTTTCACCTTTTCCATGTTTGCACATTGATATTTGCCAGATTGATTTGCTGGGCCTATGTTGCCTTTGAGAATGTATGGCAGCCCAGGAATGAAAATTACCTCAATCATGGCATACCATTTGTAAAAGTAGACAAACCACGGTATTTAAAATGTGGAATGTCCCGTCTTTTTTAGTAGCCACATAGTCACAAACCCAGGCCAAAACAAAAGTTTATATTTGCTTTTTTGCGTGTTTCACACAAACTGCCATTTCACCGATGATATCGTATATAATATGGTATAATACATTTTACTGCTCTAAAACACTCATATTTGTGTAGACTAATGTCTCACGTGTACAACAGTAGCCCTCAAGTACAGGTTTTATGGTGATTTGGAAAGTTACAGGGACAAACATAAGATTTGCCAATTTCTGTTTTTGTAAATTGCTATTTGCCAGATTGGCTATGTTGACTTTGAGACGGTATGGCAGCCCAGAAATGAAAATTAACCCCACCATAACATACAATTTGAAAAGGTAGACAACCCAGGGTATTCAAAATGGGGTATGTCCAGTCTTTTGTAGTAGCCACTTAGCCACAAATGCTTGCCAATGTTAGCTTTCATATTTGTTTTTTGCATTTTTAAAAAAAAATTTTTTTTTTACACAAAAACTGCATTTTTACTGGTGATTTCATCGTTGTGATACGTTTTACTGTTTTAAACACTCATATTTGTGGTCAGCGAAGTCTCCCGAGTATAACAATACTACCCAAGGTTTTATGGTGTTTTGTAAAGTTTCAGGGTTAAGTATAGGGCTTGCCAATTAAATTCTCTAGACTGTCTGCCCAGTGGCGGATCCAGAGCCTGATCTCGGGAGGGGCACTTGTAGATTATTTAAAGAAATAATCCAGACACAATAACCACTACAGCTCAGTGTAGTGGTTATGGTGTCAATGGTGCCGGGACCCCCTCCCACAGTAAGTAGTCAAACCGTTTAAGAACAGTTTGACAACTTACCTGAGATCTGCTAGGAAATGGGGCTGTAGTAAGGTATAGGAGCAGTGGTGTGTGTGAGTGGTGCAATGTGTAAGGGGTGCAGTGTGTGTGTGTAACAGTTGCAGTGTGTGTGAGTATTGCAGTGTGTGTGTATGGGGGGCAGTATGTGTGTATGGGGGGGCAGTTTGTGTGTATGGCGGGCAGTTTGTGTGTATGGCGGGCAGTGTGTGTGTATGGCGGGCAGTGTGTGTGTATGGCGGGCAGTGTGTGTGTATGGCGGGCAGTGTGTGTGTATGGCGGGCAGTGTGTGTGGATAGGGGGCAGTGTGTGTATGGGAGGGCAGTGTTTGTGTATGGGGGCAGTGTGTGTGTGTATGGGGGGGAGTATGTGTGTATGGGGGGCAGTATGTGTGTGTGTATGGGGGCAGTATGTGTGTGTATGGGGGCAGTTTGTGTGTGTATGGGGGGGCAGTTTGTGTATGGGGGCAGTTTGTGTGTATGGGGGCAGTTTGTGTGAATGGGGGTGTGTGTGTTTGTGTGTGTGTGTGTATGGGGGCGGTTGTGTGTATGGGGCAGTTTGTGTATGGGGGCAGAATGGGGGGGTGAATGGGGCAGTTTGTGTGAATGGGGGCTCTTTGTGTGTATGTGTGTGTGAATGGGGGCAGTTTGTGTGAATGGGGCTGTTTGTGTGTATGGGGGCAGTGTGTGTGAATGGGGGGGCAGTGTGTGTGTGAATGGGGGGGCAGTTTGTGTGAATGGGGGGGCAGTTTGTGTGTATTGGGGGTAATGTATGTGTGTGTGGCTTTTTTTTATTATATAATATTTTTTAATTTAATTAAAATAAACAAATATTCTATGTCCCCCCTCCCTTCTTACCTTTATTGAGGAGGAGGGGGGACATATTTCGTTCCCTGGTGGTCCAGTGGGGGATTCACTGGTGGTCCCAGTGGTTACAGTGAACTCTAGCCCGCGCTCCCGGGCTAGAGTTCACTCTCGCGAGATTTGGAGCGTTGCCGTGGTAACCGCGGCAACGCTCCAAATCTCGCGAGAGGAGGACCCGGAGGAGCTGCAGACTGAGCTCCCGGGTCCTCCCTCTCCCTCCCCTGCCGGCTGTCAGCACAGTGCCTGTGGACCGGGGAGAGAGATCTCTTAGCTCCCCTCCGGTCCGCAGGCACATTGCAGGGCTAGCACCTGCATGTGCTGCTGGCAGGGGAGGGAGAGGGAGACCGGCGGATTTCTCGGGGGGGGGGCAATTGCCCCGTTGCCCCCCCCCCCTGGATCCGCCACTGTGTCTGCCTGGGTTGTCATGCAGGTCTCTCAAATTATAATTAATAAAATCAAATATATATATAAAAATAAATAAAATGTATTTTTTTTAAAATTTATTTATATATATATATATATATATACACACACACACACACACTTTTATTTCCTATATATGTACAATATATTATAAAAGAAATAAAGCATTTTATGATATATTATGCATATATATGATTTCATTACAAGTGTATTTTGAGATATATGTGTAAATATCTCAAAGTACAATTATAATGAAATCATATATATGCATTATATATGGATAATATACTATAAAATGCTTTCATTATTTTACTTTAAGCAACCTGGGGGACTGCCTGGCAGCTCAGACAGTCCCCCAGCTGGCCGCTCCATAGATTCCTATTGCGACCACGTGATCATGGTGATCACATGGCCCTGGAGGGCCGTGGTGGCCAGAGCTGCTGCAGGGGGGCTGCTGGGGTCTCTACAGGTTCCCCCTGTATTACTTTGTTATTTAGTCACCCATCATGGTTATATATTCTTTTTAGCTTACTGAATATAGTGTATAACACCCTCACTAGACATATCCGCTTAGCCTGAAGTTACTTTATTTAAAAAAAAATTTTTTTTAATTGTGCAGTTTTATTGAAGCCATGCAAATGCCATCTCATGTTTTACTTTGTACTTTCAACAGCTGTTGTGGCTGGGCAAGTATTTTTTATGTATTACAATGCCTAACTAAAATAAAGAATTATAAAATATAAAAAAAAAGTTAAAAAAAGCAAAACATTTTTAAATTTTTTTTTTTTTTTTAAAAGGACGTTTCAGCCTTCATTGGCTTTTATCAAGTCATCACGCTGTAATTTTTGTCAGATATAAACATATACTGGCGGACATAGATACATTGTTTGGGAGAGATGTAGGTAGAGTAACAGATCTTGATATTGTTTGGGATGTTAGAACACAATTAGACTATCCCAATGAAGACAGTGCACAGTAATGGTTGCTTATCAAGTCTCCAGGAACTCATATTATTCTTAAAGGTAGCACTATAGTCAACATATAAAAGCAAGAAAGACAGGTCCCCTAGCCTTCTTTCTTGCGTTTATATTAACTTGACCTTAATAAAAAATAGTTTTGAGTCCTTATTATAGCTCAAACTTACCTCTGTTCCAGCGCTGAGCTCCTCGGCAGGCCGTACCCCCTTTTCTGTCAAAATGATGAAGTAGCAGGACTAAATCAGACGCTTCTCTTAGAGAAGCATCATAGCAATCTGGTGTGCACACATGCATTGAATGCCGCCCTAGGAATGAACACAGCAGTCTACCGCGCATGTGCGCGGAATGCACATTCAATAGCTCAGCTCTATGCCCGCCCCCCTCCTACCGCAACCCTCCAGCCTAATGTATATAGTATACAAACACTATATATAGAGGTGTCTCTATATATAGTGTTTGTACACACACACACACACACACACACACTAAAAATAAATATTGTTAAACATACACACACACACATACTCTATCCATCTAATTCTATCCATCTATTTTTTACACACACTCCCACCCACACTCACTTTCTCACCCTCACTCACACTCACAAAATAAGTTTACTTACGGTTTGGATCCTCCTGCTCGGTCTCCGGACTCCTGCCTTTCAGCCTGTCAGCCAGAGCCACTCTGTGTGCAGGAGATCTTATCTACCCACACTGTCACCTCTGATTGCTAACAGCCTCTGGGGTTACTACAGGAATCAGGATGTGCATTCAAAGTGCCTACTGTGTCCTGATAGCCCGTTTAATGTCTTCAATCAAGCGTGAAGACGTCAAACGTGATGAATGCGAATGAGGCAGCACTGAACTCGGAAATCCCTCTGGTGGTGATCTGAGTGACTGCCACTGGAGGTGTTCCTAGCTTCCAAGGTAAACATTGTATTTTCTATGAACATACAGGGTTTACATAAGAAAGCCTACAGGGAGCTATTGTTCTCACCTGAACAACCCCATTAAGCTGAAGTTGTTCAGGTTACTATAGTGTCCTTTTACATTTTTGAAAAGTGTATTTCATTTGTATTTATTTTGTATTTCTGTAGTAAAATGGAGCCTTTTCATCTTTTGTAACCCTCTCCATATGTATTTTGGTTACCCCCACAACTCCTTGTTACAACCAGGTTACATACACTTTGAAAAAACCTTTTTGAGAAGGTGAAATGCGCTGGTGTTTTTATGATATACTTTACTATATTTTAATGTTTGGGTTTCTTTTTAAACAGTTTAAAGTCCTGCAGATGGGTGCAATTCT
The DNA here is from genome assembly GCA_933207985.1 of Pelobates cultripes. Lineage (NCBI taxonomy): Eukaryota > Metazoa > Chordata > Amphibia > Anura > Pelobatidae > Pelobates > Pelobates cultripes. The sequence continues at coordinate 136,048,237 of OW240913.1, read as the reverse complement.
TATTAAAAAAGTTTTGTCTTTTGCACCTGGCAGTCCACATAGTGAAAGCATAAAGAGAAGAGAAAAACCTAAACAATAATTCTATATTTTGTTCTCATTGGCAATGATGCCCTGACTATGCCTTGTCTGAACTGGATTATGATGTCATTACCTAAAACTTTAATATAAATTTGAAAGAAAAAATAGCATTTTGTGAAAAAAGTTATCCCAAGTAATGGGTTATTTTCTAATTTTCTTTATTCAATGTTATAAACTCCAAAGATGCATAAGAGTGTGAATGCACAGCCTAATGCGTCCTCTGCACAAGCAACAGGGTGATCAGAAGACCTCCCTTACCATTGCCTGTACTCTCTCGCTCTGTTTTGAGGGAGCTTTCATTTGAGCCGCCACTTCCAGAGGTTTATTTAAAAAAAAATTATCATCTTGTCCACCCTGGAAGAGTGGTGGTGAGAAGTGAGAAGGGATGGCATCAAGTCGCTACTCGCTGTAACAGTAATGATGCAATTGAAAGCTAAATGCTGACGGGATTTGTAATGACATCATGAACATAGAGGGCAGGATGGGGGAGGCATCCCCATCAACACATTGAGAAATCCAGACAGAATCTGGTAACTGACAGCTTAATGAGAGTGTAGTGTAGATGTCAGTGAGTATGTGTCAATAAGTTTGCATGGGTCACTCTGTGAGTGTTAGTAAGTGTGTAGGGGGTCGCTGTGTGTGCATGTGAGTGTGTATTGAATACAGAAGAACAGTGCACACACAAAAATACAGTTTTCAATTTTATAAGGCTACTTAAAAATCACTTCTCTCAGCAAATAAATATGGGGATTCAGTTACACCATATGGCCACATAGTACTAATCCCACCACTATGCCACAGCACCCCAATATCTGTAAGTCCTCACTAATTGAAATGTGAGAAACAAATTACATCGGGTTAGTGCTAAAAGAAGTAAACAGCATTTAATTAATTTGTTGTAAGAGCATTGCCTTACACTACTAGTACGTCCTAGGGATGTTACTATTACCCAATTTAATGGTACTCATTTTATCTACCTCAGAAGGATAAAGGGCCGAGTCAAGGGTGAAACAGATTCTACTGATGATGCCTAAGCCCACTGAGCTATCTCAAATAAATTGTTATGTATTGTAAATAATAATATATGTGTCACATTGCCACAACTTTGCCCATACCATATAACCCTCACAGACACAATCAATGCACACAGCCATGCATTTCATACAAAGTACGATGTCTTCATATGAAGACAAACATAAATGCTGCCTTTTTAATTCCCAGATTTATTGCATTATTTACCATAGAAAGGCCTTTTTGATATCCATCAGTTTGTACATGTTTTTGTAGTTTCTATTTTATGTTGCCTGTTTAAAAGGCAATGCATTCCTATCCCCCTCCTGCTCAGTACACTTTTTCAAAGATTGTTGTTCTGCTTTATTTTTCTTTCAGGACAAAAGAAAAAAACATGTATAGTAGTGGAACTCACTGTAGGAAACGGGAAAACCAAGAGCTTCAAAAAGATGTGTATATTTGTCCAGACTCCAGACACTTTAAAACATATATGCATATCTTTGAAATTAATTATTTGACTTTTGCTAGACTGTCCACTTAAATAAGAGGAACCAAAATCAATGAAGAACCAAAAAGAAGGGTTTTTTTTCTTTTTATAGACCCTTTATATGTCTTTGATGTACCAAAGGTTCTTTATAACCCATTATTATTACACAATGTGGAGGCAAAATATAACCCATTAACTTACCATAGTTTCATTAAAAACAGGGCATAATATTAAAATAAAATATTAAAACACCACCACAGACAAATGTATAGCAAAGCTCTTGCAATCACAATTTAATTAGGCCAAATTACATGTTTTCTGCACTACCTATTACAGGGATTCTCTCATCCCAAGAATAGTATTTTTAAGACATGCTTATGTACACTAAAGCAATCAATTGAACAATATATGCACTAATTCTAGGCTTGTCACCTTCCAAGAATTGAATGCGAACTTACGATTGTCAGGGATATATGTACAACTTGTTTGACTGTTATAAAGAACCCTATGTCTATGTGCCATGTTCGTAAACAGATGTACTAAAACACTGAAAACGCTGGAAAATGCAAAAAAAACAAAAACCTACACAAAATAAAGATTGTCAAATAAATAAATAAATAAATAAATAAAAGAATAGTGGGTTTTTTTTGGAGCAAAGTATCCTATTCCCCAAGCACAGGTCTGTTATTCCACATGTCCCCAACACAAAATGTTCGACCAGCCTTTAATTGCTCAACCAATAATTGAAAGAGAAAATAAAAAAAGGTTTACATCTTGCCTCTGGCCTAACACACTTCTAAGCCTGTGATGGGTTTTGCATTGAGTTCCCACTTAAACAGTGGGACATACATGATTGGCTAATACAGCCCTGGTCTATACAGAAGCTAAAGATTAGGCTTTATTTATTGTTTATTTACAGTCTGGATTGACAGGTTAATAAAATAATAAATAGAAATAAATCTCAACGCACCTGTTGCTGTGTTAATCCTTCTGGCATTGGAGTCATAATTGCTTCTGTGTGCATGCAGTCCACATCTATAAACAAATTCAGTTCTTCATCCTCCAGACAGGCTGATTTCCGATCTAAACAGACCATTAAAAAATATTAGATGAAACATTAAAGCATAATACACAAAAGTACTGAACTATATGAATGTACATAAAAAGCACAAAATAAAATCAAATATCATACTTCTATATTGGTGTTAAACACAGTCGAATATATAAAAAAAAAAAACTCAGAACAAAAAAAAATTAATTAATTAAAAATGAACTATATTTACTATAATGAAAAACATCCTGATGAAAGCCCATGTATTGGGGCTGAAACGTCGATATTTTTTTATATGATATAGAATAAAAGTTATATTTTATTTTTACAAACAACAAGTCCTTGGAGTTTTAAAATTTAGTTATTTAAACCTATGCACAAATGTATGGATGTGAACATGCATAAAAAAGTAACCCCTGACCTCCCAAACTCTATGTATCAAAAAAACTGCTGACTATCCTCAAACATATGTACGCACAGGATTGGCCAAGTTTACCAGTACAAAATGATTTTATTTAGAATTACAATAACCTCTTCCAGTGATCCATTGCAGCTCTGAAGCCGATGTAAGTCATGTGCTCTGCTCTGTCTTTGTGAGACAAGTACAGATAGAATGGGGTGATATCAATACCTCTGCACCCCTGGAGACTGGTACACAGACAGGAGGTCTACTATACCAGCATCTAAAAAGCGGGATTTACAGCACATTGAAGGAAGGATTGGGGCAGGGAGAAATAAGGCTATGTTACAGGATACAGAACCTCAGCATTGGCTGAGTCTCCAGCCTGCATTTTAAATGTTATATATTTATTGTATAGGATATTACAGTCACATGCAGATCAAGTTCATATTCTGCTGCCATTTTGGGAATCTGAATTCCATAGTATACCACTATTGTTTTAAAAAAAAAAATGAATGCTTTATATTTGAGCATTTTCTATTTATATTACATCTACCAAATTTTGTCATTTTATACCATTTTAAATCCATCTGAATAAATGTATGAAAAATAATTATTTATACTTTCAAATTAATTCTCTCCATAAGACTGCAAGGAATAAACAAGAGAAGTAAAGAAAATGTAAATGTAGATAATGACAACTTTTATATGCCTCAGGAAAGCAAGAGAGAAAACATGATTACAATTTGTAGTTACCTGAAGTTGCCACAGCAAACTCAACTTCAAATTTCAAATACAACATAATTAGTGTCCTTATAAAATTTCCAAAATGATTAGTGTCCTTATAAAGCAAGCATTGCTCATGGTTATATATATATCATGTTAGCCTGAAACAATCCCATCCAAGGAAGGGGCAGAATTGTTATTTTAAATCTAACACCAATGGCATTGGGGCATAAATTCAAAACTACAAAAAAAGTATTGGCACATGCAGTGTTATTTAGTAAGATGAGAATTTTCAAAGTGAATTCAAACTGAATTGAAAACTTTAGTTTAAAATAATCAAACTGGAAGCATTGGTGACTTTAAAGTGACAGTATAGGCATCATAACCACTTAATCTAAATGAAGTTATGACGCCTTATGGTGCTAGGAGTCCCCCTGGAGAAAACTTACCTATATGGGTTAAACCATAATCGAACAGTTTATCCCTGAAGTTGCCTTCAGTGCAAGTCTCCACTACCTCCATACGGATTCTGTAATTTTACTTACCGAAAGTGTGGAGTGCTGCCGGGCAGGGGTCTCTCTGATTGGCTGAGAGCGGTCAACTGACATTCTCAGCCAGTCAGTGACTCCCCACTTACTAAACTGGCTTGGAAAAAGTAAATTTCTATCCAAGCCAGTTTTATGAATGGGCAGTCAATGACTGGCTGAGAGTGTTCGCTAACTGCTCTCAGTCAATCAGCAGTGCCCTTGACCATGGTACCTAGCGCTTCCTGAAGGTGAAATTACAGATACAGAAAGCTGCCGGTGGGGAGCTGAATGGTGCTGGAGGCAACTTTGGGGTTAAACGTTTTGAGAACGGTTTAACCCCTGAAGGTAAGAGTGCCTCTGGGCACCATAACAACTTAATTTATATCTCACAGAATTTTAAAGATCATCATTTGAAAAGATTCTGATCATCAGAAAAGACTCCTAAAGATTTCAAATGTGGACTAAATGGATAAACGGGCTTTACCCACTCTTGGTTCATCACAATAGTTTTTGGCAAAATGTAACCATTAAATAAATTAATTACCAAATATCCATAGACAATTGCAATTTAGAAATACCAACAGTTGTCCTTGGACACTTACATTTAAAGACTGCAAATAATACCCAACCCATGCCCAGTACAAAGCATTTACAGTTTTGCAGCTTGAATGTATGTAAAATTTAATTTTTTTATTTTTTTTTAATAATAAAGGGTGCAGTTTCAATGCCACAGAAACTCCAGAGTAAAATATAAAAGAATCACTCAGTCCATAACAACTGCATCCTGATACAGAAAGTTGCACACACCAGACTAGCAAAATTTCACAGATACAGTATATGCACACATTTACTTCTAATATACAGAGATTATGTAGAGTTTGCACTAAAAAAAAAAAAAAAATCTTTTTATCTTTACACCTAATAGTGGCAGAAGGTTTTTTTGTTTTTTGTTTTTAACTTCTAGCAGGTGAGAAATTGTGGCTCATGTTTTCTGTCAATCTCTAGGAGAGACAAAAAAGAAAGAAATAAAAACCCTTTTAGCAACTGCTACTTACCAGTCGATAAATTCTAATTTTGAAGCATGAAAAGTACCAGTAGGCATTAAGGTAACTGACAGACAATTTTTGATTATTGACAGACTGCTTGTCTTTAGTTAATTTATATATTCTTATTAAATTACAGTGATCGAAACATTTTAAAATAACGTACCGTGCAGTACAAAGGATTTTGTTCTTATGTAGGATCGACCCTTTTTCACGGCAGCTTTTGTTTTTTCCAGTCCATCCTTTGTCCCCTCTTTTGCGGCTTTTACCAGCCTCTGCATCTAAAAGATAATCAATATAATAATAGGTTATTTTGCAAACACATAGGACTTCTAAAAATAATCTGTCTGGGCTACTGTGTCATGCTCTTAAAAAGGAACTACTGTAAATATCAAATTTAAGCTACGTCACCTTGAGTTCATGTTTTTGTTTTAATTGTTGGATCTCTACTCCTCCCACTTTGTTTGCCACCAAATCTTTCATTTTTCTCTCGTAGTGTTGCTTTAAACGTGTTAGGTCCTGAGAAAGCTATATAAAAAAATATAGTATAGGCTTTATAAAAAAATAAATAAAAAAAATTTAAAACTGCATTAATAGAAAATTATAAAAAGTAAGGTCCTTTTTGGGTGCCGATTGGTAAAAAGTTACAGATATGGAAAGGAAAATGTTTCTTGTAAATCAAGTCAAAAAGCAATATTGCCTAGTGTGTATATGTACACATGAACATATACATTTGAAAAGATACAGGAAAGAGAAGATTGAAAGACTGGTATAGAGACGGGCTAATGTTAAAATGTGATCTATAGATACAGATTTTGTAATACATGAAGTGAACCAGCAGAGGGCATGTACGACATGTTCAAATAAGAATCTGTTTACATTTATTAACATGCAATAAGTGTCATAAACAGGTAATGAATGATAAGCTTGCTTATTCAGTTTAACATATGGCACGTGATGCTGTATTGAGGTATTGAAGACTTCATACTGACAAACACTGACATTTGTTATCGCACTGTGTTTACACTATTATACTACTGAGTCTGAGAGGAGTATTTAATTTTTATATTTCTCTTTGAATAATAAGCTGCATACTACACCAAACTTTTCTCTTGCTTTTTTCTTTTCTGCATTTGCATTATATTGCATATCATTGAGAGAAACCTACATCTCACAACAAAGAAGGTTTGCCTGCCACTATATAGGCACAAATGTATATACGTTTATAGCCTGCCCGAAAAAAGGCTCTTTAAAATGTCAGTGACGATCAACACTTCATTTCTAAAATTATATTTTACCATATCACATTTTGTTTCCCCATATATCTATTTGAAATTCTCCAAACTGTGGGGTAAGTCATTATACCACGCACAATATATGTTCACAAGCGCTTCGTTACTCATTACTCTAGTTTATTTTTGGTGTATAAGGGTTTACTACCTAAACACAGAGTTGCCTTTTTGTAATAATTAAGTTTTATTGTGGATTCTGTGAGAGTACCCACACAGTGTTTTAAGCTAATAATCATTTTTCTGTTTGTACAAACCTATAAGCGCCTACTGTATCACACAAATTTCTGTTTCTGTCTTAGAGGCAGCCTAGGAATTTACGTTTGAAAACATTGGTAAGTACAAGCATTGTAGACCCTACAGATTTAGCATTGTCTGTTCTATATGGGAAGAGGAAACATCTCATTATTCCTGAAACTGATTACATATATACAAAAAGCTGCTGCTACTGACATTTGTTCACATTTTTCTGGCATTACTACAATTACAAGGCTACATCATCCTCCTTATAATTCATACACATTCTTAAAATGAAGTGAATTGGCCCATACGCCTGCTTTGGCAGGACTAAAGCAGAAAAACAGTTCAGAGTTCAAAGATCATATAGAAACAATCTGGAAAGTTGCTAGTCAAGTTTTAAGACCGAAAAGAATGACTACAGACTTGTTCTACCCAACCACAAGTGGGATCATAAAGAACCTTTTGTACCTTAATACAACCAATGAGATCTTAACTTTCTGGTGATTTAGAGACAAATAACTAGTTTTATTTCATATATTTGCTAGAATCTTATCTAAAATAAGCAAGAGAAGGGGGTATGTGGTTTATAGAATTTCATATGACCAAGAGAACCAGTCGTATGTAGTAAATTAAAGTAGTTAAAGGGACCCACTATAAAACATTTTTGGTATGTATGTTTGAGACTCTACAGCAATCGGTAAGAGTTACAAATAAATACTTTTGTCACCATGGCTATATATGGTTTTGTTTTATCATTTTAGAAGCTATGCATTAATAAAATACAATTCAAAGCAAGGAAACTGGAATAGTCAAATACCTAAAATAGATTTGTTAAGCTTGCACATTCATCTTTCTAACAATTGTCTATAACACTGAAAAGAGGAGCACAACCAACTAAAATGCAAAACACTTTATTGTACAGGAACACACATAACAGGTATCAACACTGTCAGATTAAAGTATCAATATAGTCAAACATATGTAATAAGATAAAAAAAAAAATCTAAGATATACAGACTGGGTGGTATAACCACAACTGCTGAAAAACAATTTTATGATACCTGTACGAGAATGTAAACCAAAAAGTACATACCGAAAATAAAACCTGTTAAAGAACATGAGAAGAGGGTGAAGACGTTAAAAAAAATAATAGTAGTATACCCTCTTCTCAGTAGTATACTATTATTTTTTTTGATCTCCTTCTGTGGTCTTAGTCAGTGCTTACATATGTTTGACAGTGTTGATACCGGTTATGTGTGTTCCTCTTCAATAAAGTGTTTTGCATTTTAGTTGGTTGTGCTCCTCTTTTCAGTATTATATTATTGTATTAGTAGTCTTTTGGAAATAGGGCTTGATGAGTGAGCACCCTTATCTGTTTTAATTGTCTTAATCTATTGCAAATGGCAGACAATTGGGTGTGCCCACCATTCTCTTGTTAATAACAATTGCCTATAGTCTTGGGGAGTATTCACTAAACAAGTTAAGATATGCTGACAACCAACTACAAAATGTAGAAATAAATAGCGGAGGTGGGAAAATGTCAAATTTGGATTTGATCTATTTTAAAATTCAGCTATTTTGATCTGGATTTTGCATGATGGATTCCCCCTCACCACAACTCCCTCAGGGGTTTACTGAATAAACAGTGTTTAGGGCAATGGAATTAAAAAAAACAGTAACTTTTTTTTAGAACAAATAATATCTGATTATTGGCCATATAATAAATTGTATATTGCTGTAACATTTAAACAATGAAACGTTCAGGAATGCTTTCATGTGGAAGTTATTAAATTGTTCAGAACACTGCAATTAATTTCTTAAAAGAAGGAAAGATCCTTATAAAAGGGAGGATAAAAGGTAATGTATATACAATAAATCACAAAATATAAATTTCTCCTCTGAGCTATGTACACAATGTGATATATGTGTTTATAGGTGGAACAAATACTGATGAATAAAAGTAATTATGACATTGTGGTTTGCTAGCAGACATTACATGAAGATGTACAAGGACGCAGACAATGGCAATAAACAGGTTTTCTTGATTAAAGCTCCAATGTCACAAGTATAAATGGAAAAAAAACACGGACTGTTTAAAAACATGCAGTATTCAAATGTGCCAAACAATGGCCTCACTCCATGATCTTTGTGTCTCCTGGGTCAAGAGCATAAGTGGACAAAATGATTATGACAAAAAGGATTATGGCAAAAGGCTAGAAAATAAAGGCTTTTTAGGTTACTGCCCATCCACTTGTTTTTTCTTTTTTTTTTATGCAATAATGTCTGCTCACATGTAAGCACTTCTAAGTTTTTAAATACATATTTTTAACTTCTATTAAGTAAGCTTGTCTGAACAATCTCCTCTACACCTTATTGTTCCGGTCAAAATGTTGTATTAGTGAGTCTTGTGTGTTGTGAAATTACTCCTAAAGAATATTGATAAGTGCTGGCTCTCTATAAATGCCAATAATGATAATAATAGTATTTGTAATCTTCTTTGTGTATGTTGATGGCATATTTGAAGTAGATGGACTACCATATTGTGGAATCTATCCTTAGTCAGCTTCAGCATTAGGAGCATTTATTCTGTTACTTGACATTAATAATAAGCATGGTTTTACTCAAGACTGGGCTCTGAGTCATGTAAGTTTGAAACACTTAAATTCTACATGTTTTTAAAAAGTACGACAGAACCTCATATGCAAACAATATGCACTATTGTGTTTTTTAAGGTTTCTTTTTCACTTCAATGTGATATAATTAGTGTTCACCCCTACATATTTTATTTCTTTGCTTGTGTCAGTTTGGGTTGTACTGGAGGAATTTCAGCACTAGAGCCTGCTTGCCACTCATGCCATTCACATTATATGTATTTTAGAGCACATGAAATTTCATCCTTATTTGTTTTAGGTTCCCCCTAGAATTGACGTTGGAGGAGTGACCTCAGCGTTGGAATCAGGTAAGTGGGGGAAGGGGGCGGGGGCAGAGGGACACTATATTATTTGGAATACAGCTTTGTATTCCTAACACTACAGTGTTCATTTAAATCTCACTTTTTAATTTAAGGTTCATTCAATCTACAAGTAGAAATTCTACAGACAAGGAATGTCAGAAATGGAGCTGGATATACTGCCTATATGTTTACAGCAGTAAATAACACTATAAACAGAAAGCATGGTTTGCGTTCAGGTAAGTAGAAGTGATACAGAGAACAATGCCTTTAAAAAGATCCATATCCGAAAATAATTTTAAAAATAAATAAATAAAAATGAAATACTGCAAGTAGAAGGGAGAGAGCAGGACCTTAAAGTTCCTGCTCCTAATTATAAATCTTTTCATGGTATCTCCCACTTGTAATTGCACTATAGCATATAATGATCCTCTACATATGAAGAAATGTATAACAATGGTAGAATTTTTTTTGGAGATTAGATATGAATGTTATATGCTTATTATTTGTCATAGATGAAATAATCAGATAGTGAAATATTACACATGAATTAGACACTTACTAAGAGTTTTCCATAAAGGGTTGATTGAAGAGATTGGCTTACTTGTCACATTCAACAAGAAATCCAAAGGTGATATCAAGGTGATATCAATTCCAGGACTTCAATTTAATTTAAGAACAATGTAAAGGACTACATTTTGGCTCCTATAAGACTTTATCAAGAGAGTTCTTGGCTGCAATTTAACTCCTTGCATAAATCACTGGAATGTATGGATATACTTTCAAAAAAATATTTCAAAAACAAAATGGGCAAATACAATATAAATATAAATGCTGGTGTGTCAAACTGACACTTAGTAGATAAATAAGACAAGAGAAAAATATTCAGTGTAAATAATATAGCATTGCCTTCATTGGGAAGTCTGTGATTGGATAGCCACAGTTAGTCTGGGTGGAATAAGAAGGGGAGGGCTTGCAATAGCTTTAGACAAGATATCTGCAACTTTTGCAAGCTGTTTTTAGATATACCCACCATGAAAATGCATAGTTAAATGCATGCATATTTTCATTGGGAGTTTATGTACTAAACAGTGATTTTTACTTATTTATTGATATTATTATTTGGGTAGTGGACTGTCCTTTCAGCTCCAAGAATGTCTCAGCAGCACTTCAAAAATGAACTGTTTGTTTCAATAAACATTTGAGTACAGCCGAGATTTAGGTAGCAATATTTCTCAGAAGAAAAATTCAGCTATGGCATACTGGACTTTTTCCAATAATATCTGCATGCTGGCATATATTAACCCTCTGACTCCTAAATAGATGTGCAATGATTGCTAGACTATACTTAAAAGGATTAGGTACTTACGTGCTTTGTGTTGCTCCCTCGTAGGAAAGAGATAGGGACTCCATGTTTAGTCTCGGGATCACTTTGCTCTTCATAGCTTTCAAATTCGCTGGAACTCCAACCATAATCCAAAGAGCTATTTCCACCTTCATCACCATTTTCTACATCATCATAGATCATTTCATCAGGATCTATTATGAAAACAAGATGCTTGAGACAAATCTACAAATCCACCAACTTAGCATTATTATTGTGCAATGGTAGTCAGGATAGCTAAACAAGAAAATGAGAAGCTGTGAATACATAAGTAAAATCTAGAGGGGAAGAAGAGAAATGAGATATAGGCAATTGTAGGAATTACCAGGATGTATGAGGAATCATTTCTTGATGTTGAATTAAATTCTTACCAGCTTTGTTCAGAGGCAGATTGCCCGTTTGCAAGCCAACATGCCACCTAGGGCCCGAACTCAGAAAGTATTTACATGTTTTGCATTACATTACATATGTGCAAAAATTGCCTATTGATTGAACAATTATATTATTATTATTATTTTATTATTTATATAGCACCAGCAAATTCCAAAGCACTGTACAATGGGTGGACTAACAGACACATAATTGTAACCAGACAAATGGATGCACAGGAACAGAGGGGTTAAGTGCCCTGCTCAATGAGCTTACATACTACAAGGTGTGGGGTATAGTAACACAGAGGGTATAAGTAGGGGTAATGAAATAGGTTGTTAGAAAAGTATTCAATGAGAACTTAGTAGGTTATTTTTGACAGTTGCAGTAGAAGAGTCATGGTGGGAGAGGGGGGGTGAAAACCCGCTAACAGTTTAAATCAGTTTTCAAAGATTTTTAAGTGAGTTTTCAAAGATTTTTTGAAGGAGTGGAGACTGGGTGAAAGTCTAACGGAGAAGGGAAGGGAGTTCCACAGAAAAGGTGCAGCCCTGGAGAAGTCTTTAAGGCGAGCATCAGATGTGGGAGTAGCGACGGAGGATAGACGTAGGTCTTTGGCAGAGCACAGGAGCCTCGATGGGACATATTTGTGTATTAGGGATGATAGGTAGGTTGGATCAGCATTATGTAGGGACTTGTAAGCAAGCACCAGAATCTTAAATTGATTGCAAGATTGCAGTAGTCAAGACGAGAAAGAACAACGGCATGGACCAGCACCTTAGCTGCGTCTGGTGTTAAATAAGGGCAGATGCGAGCAATGTTGTTGAGATGGAAGCAAGCACCAGAATCTTAAATTGAGACCAATATCTAACTGGAAGCCAATGTATGGACTGACAGAGAGGGGGGAGGTGTGGGAGGTGCGGGCGGACAGGAAAATGAGCCTCACCGCTGCATTAATTATAGCTTGCAGTGGTGCAATCTGGGAACATGTAAGACCACTGAGAAGGGGATTGCAGTAGTCAAGACGAGAAAGAACAACGGCATGGACCAGCACCTTAGCTGCGTGTGGTGTTAAATAAGGGCAGATGCGAGCAATGTTTTTGAGATGGAAGCAGCAGGATTTGGCAATCAACTGGACATGAGTGGTGAAGGAGAGGTCGGAGTCAAATAGAACACCTGGGCAGCAAGACTGTGAGGTTGAGGTGATGGTGGCGCTGTTGACTTGGAGGGAGACAGACACGGGAGTAGCAACACTTGAGGGAGGAAAAACCAGAAGTTCTGTTTTGGACAGGTTGAGTTTAAGTAAGTGAGCAGCCATCCAGTTGGAAATCTCAGAGAGGCAGTCAGAGACACGAGTCAATTATACTGCCTATCTCTCCTAAGAAACATTGAATTTAATGGTAGGTAGGAAAATTAACTAGCCTTTCAAAAGTAATGTATTTTTTTTAGCATTCTTGTAGAAATTAGGTGAGCTGTATTTATTCATCAACAGAGCCAGAGCTGGATTAGGGTTGTCCAGGGCCCTGAATTCTGATTCTGTGAGTCATGTGTTGTTTGTTGACTGAGTGTATGTGTGGATATAGCATCTTCCAAGGTTACTCTCAAAATACCTTCACAAAGTTAAAAGAATAATGGAGCCACAGAACTACAACATAACTAAATGAACATGTATTACACCATTACGTGGACCCAGCAAAGTTTCGACATATACAGTGTCTTTGTCAAGTTGAGGATCCAACCAAGACCCCTATGAACCCATCGCTGCAAGTATCACTGCTCCCAAGGCAAATCTCAAGATTAGTGAGGCTTGCCTGCCAGAGTGCCCTGATTGTTTGGCATTTTTAGACAACCAATCAGGGTGCTCTAATGAGAAATCAATGTATAGGAAAGCCTTTATAAAAGCTTTTCCCACTTTGCAGAATCAAAGAAGCATCATTTTGAGCAGAGTGAAGATTTTTTTTTTTAAACAGAACGCACCTTAACGAAAAACTAAACTTCTGATTTTTAGGTTTTAAATCTGCAAATATAGTTTTCTTAAAATGTTTAATAATCCAATTTATGTTTATAAAAGTATTGAAATACTATTGGCAGTTTGCATGTGTCTTGCACTTACAGGAGATGTTTTCTAGAATTGCAAAATGTAGACCAAAATAGATTTTTTTGTAAAATTCTGCAAGAAAAAAAAATGCACACTCTTCACACATAAAACACTTCAGCAAAGGGGGCCGAGCCTAACCTTGAGCCAGAGCGGTCGCCATCTCGCAACGCTCCGATCGCGAAGCAGAATAACAGCCTGTTTTCTAGGGACTCACCCCATCACCGCCTGCATAATCACCAGCATACCCTGAGGTGCACGCCAAGAGGCATTCTATGCTGTTCCTACACACCAATGAAGCGAAACAACAAAAGCGGAGGTCTGGGGCCTAAAAACCACCCACAGGCCTAGAACTGTCTACACTACTTGACGGCCTAGAGCCCTTTGAGGACTCAGACACAGAGGCTTTCCCGCCCGCTTCTCTACCCATCCGGACACCAACCATGGGTCGACGGACACAGAATCTGAACCAGGAACCACCCTCACGGACCAGAGACATTGGGTCTATGCTTCAGCGGCAGCCAATAACTAAAATGGCAGCGACGGTGGGACTCAAGACTCTGCTGACTGGTTCAGGTGTGAACAGGTACCTCACCCTGCAGGTGACACAGAGAGATCAGCCCCGGTCACGCAACGTGACTTTCGCAACCTGATCACAGCGATAAAGGGCCGATGTGGCAGGGATAAAAGCGTATTTACAAGCTGTAATGAACAGGGTAACAGCATCAGAGGGCGACATCACTGACCTCGAGATGGGTTTGTCATCCCTAACGGACACTGTTTTAACCCTACAAGCTAATCAACAAGCCCTTTCACTCCATTACATAGCCCTAGATGACAGGTCACGGCGCAACCACCTGAAAATAAGGGGCATACCTGACCCAATCACGTCTGATGAGCTCCCTCACTATCCACTGAGGCTGGTGGTTTCATTGCTTCCACCAAGCCAGGCAAAGAAGTTTTCCATGGATGGAATCTACTGACTGCCGATCTCAGGCAGAGCTCATGCGATAGTGACAAAAGACGTCATTGTCCACTGCTCTACCTCGCAGGACAAACGATCCCTGCTGACGGCACTACGGGGCAAGATGCCATTAACATTTGAAGGATCATTACTCTCCTTCTACCAAGATCTTACAAGGTCCACTCTGCAATGGAGAAGATCCCTGAATCCTGTTACCAGCCAGCTTAGAACGGCAGGAGTGGGATATCACTGGAGATCACCCAGGTTCCTGGTAGTGTCACACGAAGGGGCAGTACACAAAATATCTATGATATTTTTTTTACAGAAACTGGGCTTGACGGGCCCAAAGACAGACCTTGCACAACAAACCAGCTTGCAGGCACGAGACCCACAGAGAGCTGTCCCCTCCAACTCTGGGATGCTCCCGACCTCCTTACCAGGGACTTGAACACAGGTGATGCTGACAGTTGCAAAGCCGCAGTTCGAACCTTCTATGTTTAACTATTTTTACTATTTTTCCTATTCATTTTTGTTATCTACAAGAAAGACTATTGTTTGGCCAGATACAGTGCATGTGTTCAGCCTAGTTCAGCTACCTAAATGGAGCCTAATCACCCGTAGATAGATGCTCCAGCTCTCAGATGACAGGGTACTCACCCATGCACAGGGGAGTGCTCTACCACCAATAATTTCCCCCGCCGCCCCCTTGGTCAGGGGTACAATTAGAAGACAGCCGGACCATTCACCTCCTACTTGGTCACACTTCTGTGTACTTAAACTATGTCGCTGATCTCCCTAAGCTATTATACCTTCATGTTACAATGTCAATGTTTGGTTGTTACACTCTTGACCTGCTTGTCATCTTAAGACACACAAAAAAAACAACAAAAAAAAAAAACACTTCAGCAAGCTAAAGTGCTTGAGGCATGTGGAGTATTGCTTTAAGGAAAACCTCAAATTATATGCATGTGATGTAATCTCCTCATTTAGAATGTGTTTAGAATCCAATGTAAATTGAATATTTTAGAACAGCAAATAGTTTAGTCCAATACAGCCATAGGTACTTGCTTAAATTCTGAATGATATAAATTAGATCGATGTGACTAAATCATGATATTTTTATTTAATATGAAGCTGTTATCAGGGCCGGCCTTAGGGGTGTGCGAGCAGTGCGGCCGCACAGGGCGCCATGGACCAGGGGGCGCCATGTGGCCGACACAGCTCGCACATGGCCGGTGTCAGGGTAGCTAAAACAGGTACCCGGGTGGAGGATTTCATTATTCTCCACCCGGGTCTATAAAAATTTTTTTAAAATGTAAAAATCGAGGCATCGGGGGTTGGGGCTTAACGAGCGGCAGGGGCGGGGCTTATGAGGCAGAGGCGGGGCTAATACCTTCCCTAAGCTCCTGGTAACTGCTGCACAGGAACTGCATCCACTCCCCCTTTCAGCCATAATGGAAAGAGGAAAGTCTGTGTGTGTGTGTGTGTGTGTGTGAGTCTGACTGCCTGACTGCCTGTGTGTGTGTGTGTGTGTGACTGTCTGCCTGCCTGGGTGTGTGACGGTGTCTGTGTGACTGCCTGCATGTGTGACTGCCTGCGTGTGTGACTGCCTGCGTGTGTGACTGCCTGCCTTTGTGTGTGAGACGATTTGCCTATTTGTGTGACTGCCTGCCTGTGTGTCTGTCTGACTGTCTGCCTGCCTGTGTGAGACTATTTGCCTGTTTGTGTGACTGCCTGACTGCCTGCCTGTGTGTATGACTGTCTGTCTGTGTGACTGTCTGTCTGTCTGTGTGACTGCCTGCCTGTCTGTGTGACTGCCTGCCTGTGTGTGACTGTCTATGTGTGTAACTGTTTGCCTGTTTGTGTGACTGCCTGCCTGTGTGTGTGTGTGACAGTCTGCCTGCCTGTGTGTGACAGTCTGCCTGCCTGTGTGTGACAGTCTGCCTGCCTGTGTGTGACAGTCTGCCTGTGTATGACTGTCTGTCTGTGTGACTGCCTGTGTCTGTGTGTGTGGGGGGGGGGCTGTCTGCCTGCCTGTATGTGTGACTGCCTGCCTGTGTGTGTGACTGTGTGACTGCCTGCGTGTGTGGAGAGGGGGACTGTCTGCCTGCCTGTGTGTGTGTGTGACTGTCTGTGTAACTGCCTCCCTGTGTGTGTGTGACTGTCTGACTGTGTGTGACTCCAATTGTGTGTGTTGCTGTAGCTGTGCTGTTGTGTGTGTGACTGTATGTGTGACTGCCTGTAACTGAACGTGTCTGACTGTCTGCTTGTAACTGTTTGTGTGACTATATACAGGCAACTTGGTGGAGGGGGGTGGAGCCGTGAAGACTTTTCGCAAAGGGTGCCTAATGGCCTAAGGCCAGCCCTGGCTGTTATATAGCCTTAATTTTTTTTATTTTTTTTTACTTTTCACACATGGCTCTGCTTTGTGAATGGAGTATGAATGCAGTTAATTTCAGCAACTCTCCAGTTCAAATATGAATGTTCAGGACACAGTCTCCTCTTCACATATTTGTTACAAATATTTACCTGTAGCAGAATCAGAATTTTCCCTTGGTACATCATCATATATTACTTCATCAGGATCTTGAACAAAAATAAAATAAAGAGAGAGTCAAATATGAACAATGTGTTTTAAATTGCTGTTTTAACAGCAACATTTTCAGAAACCCAACCACTTCATTGACACTAGGTTCAATGAAAAGAAGAAAATATAGACAAAATACTTTATTAATAAAACTAAAAACAGTCACAAACACATGCTCAAACACTGATCACTGCTATCTAAATAGTGGATAATCAAGATAGCAAGTGTGATAAAGTGATATACCTTGAATCAGGGGTAAATAAACAAACAGGAATGGGAGTGAGATTAAATACAATAGATAAATAAATAACCAGACAAGAAAAAGCCCCAAAAGGAAAAAAGAAAAAACTTAACCGAAAATAATATAAATCTAGAAAGAAAATGTTGCCAAATGGATGGCAACATACATGTCAGCGTGCAATAATGTAGCGCACGTGAAATATAAACATATAATATATGTTTATATTTCACGTGCGCTACATTATTGCACGCTGACATGTATGTTGCCATCCATTTGGCAACATTTTCTTTCTAGATTTATAGCTACTCAGCTCATCTATTTGGCATTTATTTCAGCTACTTTGTATATATATTACTGTTTATTATGACAGTGTTCAGTAGCTTTAGATGCCATTAGACTGCACATTCTGTGCAGCTATCTACCATTAATATTATTTTCGGTTACGTTTTTTCTTTTTTCCTTTTGGGGCTTTTTCTTGTCTGGTTATTTATTTATCTATTGCATTTAATCTCACTCCCATTCCTGTTCGTTTATTTACCCCTGATTCAAGGTATATCACTTTATCACACTTGCTATCTTGATTATCCACTATTTAGATAGCCGTGATCAGTGTTTGAGCAGGTGTTTGTGACTGTTTTTAGTTTTATTAATAAAGTATTTTGTCTATATTTTCTTCTTTTCATTGAACCTAGTGACAGATTATTCTTCTTTTTTGTCATTTAGTATATTAGGGTTACCCCCTTTATCTGTTCACTATTATATAAATCTAAGGACCAAAATAGGGCCAATCTCTCTTATACATAATATTTGTATTCAAATTAAAGTACTAGGCATCATGGTATTTTGGGAAACCATACTCTTAAAAATGTCAGTTATATTAATTGCCTTAAAAATACACATATGCATTGCGTTTTACATTTTTATAATTAAATATTAATATTTTTTCACCACATATACTATTTTTTCAAAATCTTTATAAAGTATAATAAGATAAAGGATATGTTCTAATCAGTAGTGAAGCAGTGATACCTACTTTCCATCCATTCTGTATTAGCAGGATCTGCAACCCATTTTGCCAAAACATCCTCTTCTTTAGAAGATTGGAAATCTTCACTTGAAGCAAGAGAATACAAAAGAATTCATTACATGAAATTTATGAAAAAGCAATGTTCTACAGCAATAGCCTCTAAATCTGCTGTGAATTAATATCAGTACTGTTATAATATTCACTGAAATGTATTGGAAGCAAGACTATTAAGGGGACATTATAGTCACCAGTATCACTACAGCATTATGTAATGGTTCCCGTGTCTATAGCCTGTCCGTGCTGGCTGAGAAATAGCAACACTTTCTTTTTAGTCACTCAGACAACCACTAGAGGTGCATCCATGTTCAGAAATGAACTGTGTGCAATATCTACACTCTCTGCATGGAGACACTGAATGATCCCCATAGAAATTCAATGATTCAATACATCTCTATGAAGATATGTTGAATGGCGCAGCACAGAGTTTTGACGCGCATGCACAATAGCCTCCCAAAACTTTCCCTATGGCAAAGCATCAGGTTGGCTTAGATTACAAAGGATGCCAGCCATGGCAAGACTGGTACAGCAGTGGAGAAAAGGTAAGTAAACTTTATCTCCAGAGAGGGAGCCGGACACCTAAACATTTATTACATAACTATAGTATTAGGAATACATTTTTGTATTCCTAACACTATATTGTTCCTTTAAGAAATTTGTTATCACGTTGCTACTGTTTTTAATCAAAATGTAGTCAATCAAGCAAAATAAATAAACATTTTGAAATGTTGTAAAAAGTGTAGCTGTCACCATTGGATTTTATAACAAGACACGGAGGCTCATATTGCATATCCCTTTCTTTACTGTCCACCAATAGCAGCAAAGAATACAAACAGAATGAAAAAAAAATAATGAACATGCAGTAACATAGGCCCTTCCCCGCTCAGGTCCCAGTATAACAGGCAGCACTTCCCTTCCATTTCCCTCTTTCTTTGCTGCTCCAACACAAAGATAAGTACATGTCATTTTTCTCTTCATATTTTCTTATTATACTGTTTTTTTCTCATTGATATTTTCTGTCAGTCTGCTTACCACTTAAACCTGGTAGCATTCTATAGTTTTTCCTACCATATTTACTTTACATTTATTTGTATTTATTGTATTTATGTATTTATTTAGACCTCTATGTCTTTATCTGTTTTCTGTTAGTCTCAGGGCCCAGACCTCCCCTGTCAATGTAGTCTTGTCTCCTGTCTGTCTTTCTGCCCTGGCGCCATTTTGCGCACGTTCTCTCCCCGGCCGTGTATGCGTGCAAATTGAGCCTATTAGGCTGATTCACCACACACACATATCATTCCCTATTCGGCGAACAGAGCGTTCGCATGTTTGCCGCATTCAAAATTTTTATGCGAACGGCACGTTCGTCTACTCTATATTCCCATATACTTACCTATCTGGTTTCCGAATTCACCTTATTTTACCGAATGTTCGGTAGTTTTGCCGCTTATCCCGTGAGATTACCGGCGGCCATTTTCAGACTTCCTGTCTCCTACATCTTAGTGTGTCACTGGTCTGGGCCCTGGTGAGAGCGTTTTTAGCTTTGTCTAGCTGTTTGGGTGACTAACCCGTACCTTTTCTCTTACCTATTATTCCCTGCTAATTTTCTCAGCATGCCTAAACCCAGACTATCCACTGGGTCCACTCCCTCTGGGGAGTCTGATACCCCACTCATTAGGAGTGAGGCTCCTGTCACCTCAGACAACTCGCCTACTATGGCTGATGGAACTACCCACCCTGATGGGGCACAGTTCCTAGCGCTGCAGACGCCATTATGGCGGCCATGGGGTCTATGTCCTCCACCCTCTCCCACACCATTTCACAAGCCCTCTTGCCACGTCCTTCAGACGAGCAACTTTCGGGCCTCTCGACGCCTTTACCCTGTCCCTCTGTGAAACCCCAGGGAGAGGTGTTTAAAGAGGTGTTTAAAAAGGCTACCCATAAGTCCAAGCACCCCTCTGCCTCCAGAAACACCATGACTGGCGTACCTTCGGTCGCCCCAGAAAGCGTGTCCCATCCACGCAAAAGAGCCTTTCCGCGCAAGGCAGAACAGGCGGGGCTATGGAAATGTGCCAGAGCACAGATAGAGAGCGACACTGACTCAGAAATCGGGTCAAATGAGGAGGCTAAGAGCGAGATGGATACTGACTTTGATGCGGATGCCGCTGATGCTGGTTTTGACCTCCTTTCCTCTGCTCAGGCAGAGATGCCCGGAGGCGAGATAGGTATCAGGAACCCCGCGGCTGCGGGGTCCACCCTTGTGGATCCTTCGGTTGTCCCACTCTTCGACCCGGATGATCTACACCATCCGAGGTCAGCAGAGTGGCTCCCGGCTGACCACGTTGCCACATATCTGGAAAATTGGGTCAGAAGACCCTTAAGTAAAGCGGCCCGCAACAAATTGAGGGCAGAGTGTCCTAGGCCTGTGGTACCTAACAAAGTTTGTGACACTCCGGAGGTAGACCCCAAGATGACCCAGTTCCTCACTAAAATGGGCTGGAATCCGCGTAAAGGACTGGAGTCGGCATTGAAATCCTGCCAGGACAAACACCTGGACATATTCGGCCCCTTGGCCAAATTATTTGACTTGGCGGAAGACGCCAGAGCGGAGAACCGCATGGTTGACACCGAAGACCTTAGAGGTTGGGTCCAGAGAGCAATATGCATTGCTGGAAGTGTAAATACCTCCCTATCTATAGAAAGGCGTAAGGCCATATTATTCAAAATTGAGCCCAAACTGGCCAACCTCGCCCTTACGGAAGCGGGTAAAGACGCCCAAGGACTTCTCTTCGGAGATTCCTTTATAAAAGATTTAGGGCGCTTCGTTGGAGCATTCACGGCTCTAGACAAGGCCCAAGCCTCCATGAGGTGAGTATTCCAGGGGCGGGTCTCTACCAGGGCCGGCAGATTCAGGAGCCATCTGTCTGGCCGCAGTTACCCCCAATCCCGTGGCACGGGAAGAGGCTCCTTCCAGCACCGTAACCAGTACCAGGATTCCACCTCCCGCCCCACATTTTTTCCATCCGCGGACGTCCATGGCGATCCAGAGGCTTTCGGGGTAACCCAAGCTCAAGACAACCATACAGTGAGTTACCTCATACCACACATTTCTTCTCCGGGTTACGTAGGGGGCAGACTCCAACATTTTTTCCCAGCCTGGTCACAAATCACTTCAGACCCCTGGGTACTGACCACTATTCGGGGTTTCAATATAGAACTCACCAATCATCTCACACATTCCCCCTCCTCGACCGATCTGCTTTTCCCTCCAGGATCGCAGACGGATCGACGAGGAACTCTCAACCCTCCTTATCAAAGGGGCTATTGAACAAGCACCCCTCAACCCCGCAGGTGTCATAAGCAATATCTTCCTGGTGGAAAAGAAGGGCGGCCAATTGAGACCCGTCATAAATTTGTGCCCCCTCAATGCCATAGTCAGGTACCGCCATTTCAAGATGGAAGGTATTCACCTACTAAGAGATCTCCTCCTCCACGGAGACTGGCTAGCGAAGCTAGACCTAAAAGACGCGTACCTGACAGTGCCGATAGCGGCGGCATCTCGAGACCTCCTATGCTTTTACTGGTGGCACGAAACATGGCGGTTCACCTGCCTACCCTTTGGCCTCTCCTCAGCACCGTGGTGCTTCACGAAGCTATTATGGCCTGTGATGGCCTGGCTACGCAGTCGAGGAGTTCGACTAATCGTCTACCTAGACGATATTCTCCTCATGGCTCAGGAGCATTCCACCCTCCTCACACATCTACGGCTGGCCATAAACCTCCTTTCACGCTTAGGTTTCATAATCAACTGGGAGAAGTAATGCCTGACCCCCGCCACTCGCATGGAATTCTTAGGATTCCTGGTGGATTCGGGGGAAGCAGCGCTGAGCCTCCCGATATCCAAAATTCGATCAATCCGCAAAGAGTTACGCAGGGCCCTCATCCGGCCCCAGCTCACCTTACGCCAACTTGCACGACTCATGGGCCTGCTGGCCTCCTCGATACAGGCCGTGTTCCCAGGTCCGCTCCACTACCGAGCGCTACAGCGCCTAAAGATCGCCCACCTAAGATCCGGGGCATCCTACGTGGATCTGGTATCATTGGACAGCGAGACGAAAGACGAGTTGCGATGGTGGATTCTCAACCTGTCCGCATGGAATAGCAAAGCCATCTTCGGCTCAATGCCAGAATTCACGATCGACTCAGATGCGAGTCTCCACGGCTGGGGAGCCCACTGCGAGGGAGTCTCAACAGGGGGCCGTTGGTCGGAATCCGAATCCCGACTGCACATCAACGCCTTGGAACTCCTGGCAGGCTCCTTCGCCATTCGCAGCTTCGCCAGGGACCGAGCCCTATCATGTATTCGGCTCTGCATGGACAATGTTTCGGCGGTGAGATATGTCAACCACCTGGGTGGTACACAGTCGGCAGTCCTGTCCAGATTGGCGAAAGACTTTTGGGAATTTTGCCTGGAACAGAACCTGATGGTCTACGCGGAATACCTACCTGGTCTGCACAATGTCCAGGCGGACTGGGGTTCACGTTATCGCTCAGACACCAGCGACTGGAGATTGGCCAAGGAGGTGTTCTTCAATATATCGTATCTCTGGGGACCGTTTACCATAGACCTTTTCACTTCCCGGCTCAACGCCCAACTCCCACGCTTCTTCAGCCGGAGGCCAGATCCAATGGTGGAGGCAGTGGACGCTTTTCTACAGGACTGGAACGGAGGCCTCCTATATGCCTTTCCCCCGTTTTCCATGATCCCGCGCTCACTCCTACAGACCCGCAAACACCGGGCAGAAGTGGTCATGGTCACCCCATTTTGGGAAACGCAGTCGTGGTTCCCCCAAATGCTCGAGATGACGTTAGACTATCCCCGACTACTACTGGGACACCATAACTTGCTGCAGGACCCGATGGGACGATATCACCCCCTCCAGTTAGAAGGCTCTCTCCCACTCCTGGCATGGTGGATCTCCGGGGACCCTGGGAAATCCAAGGAGTTTCGGACACGACTAGACGCCTATTGGCAGCAGCATGGGCTCCCGGCACTAGACGGGCATATGGGTTAGCTTGGCGAGCTTGGGCTGGCTGGTGCATGGCTAGGAACGTGGATCCCGTTTCGGCCTCTGTAACAATGGTCCTGCAGTTTCTGACATCCCTCTTCGAGGCTGGAAAGGCTTACAGGACTATCAACCTTTACCGATCTGCTATCTCGGCGATTCACCAAGGCTTCGATGGCTGCCCCGCGGGACAGCACCCCTTAGTGTGCCGACTCCTCAAGGGTTCTCGATTTTCACGACCACCCAGGCCCCGCTACTCCACGACCTGGGACGTCTCAGTCGTATTGGCTTTCCTCTCATCCTGGCCCGGTAACTCAGGACTCTCCCTCAAACAGCTATCTGCCAAATTGGTTTGCCTGCTCTGCCTCGTCTCATGCAAGAGGGTTTCGGATGTCAGAGCACCTAGACTTCGATGCCAAGTCATATACCCCGGACGGGGTAACTTTCAACATCAGCAGGCGGACTAAGACTTCCATCAAATCGGTATCCTACCCTAGTTTCCCTACCTCTCCTTCACTATGCCCAGTGGCCTGCCTTCGCGAATACGAGACTCGCACCAACCCACATCGCTCTACCGTCTCTCCTCAGTTGTTTTTATCTTTCCATCCTCCTTTTCACCCGGTTTCTAGCACTACCTTGTCACGATGGGTGAAATGGCTGTTGTCCCAAGCAGGTATTGATACCACGATATTTGGCGCCCATTCGGTCCGGGGGCATCAGCCTCTTCTATGATGTCGGCAGGCGCACGCCTGGAGGACATTATGAGGACGGCTGACTGGTCTAGGGAGTCTACATTCAGAGAATTTTACTTTCGGCCGGCCCCACATACATTGGCTGTGGTAATGGATCAGCTTTAAACTTGCAATATGAGCCTCCGCGTCTTGTTATAAAATTACATGATTTTGCTATAACATGACGAAAAGTCATGATTTTATTAAAGACACGGAGGCAAGTATTGTCCCACCCTTTTTCGTTTTTTCACAGTTGTAATAATAATAATTTTCCCTCCCAGAATTACTCATACTACAATACACCACATAGTATGGTTCAGTACGGTAAGTGGGGCCATACTTGGACAATGATGTTTCTGTAATGCTGGGTATACTAGCTGTTTTGTGGGACTGTGCATATGTGGGTTATTTTCTCACCCGTGTAACCTTGAAACTAGTTACAAGTATCAACTTTAACCTGTCGGCTCCTGTTCCTTTATGTTTTCACAGCTTAATCCAGCAAGACGGCAAGCAGTTGTTCGGCTTAGAAGGACTCCTCCCGCGGTTATCCGATGGTCCTATGACTCCTATGGTCAAGCTTCCCAGTTATTGATGTTCTAACCTCTTCAGTTTTAAGTTATTGCCTTGGGACTTTGTTCTCACACTACTCTCGTTCTGGACATTGTACCTTGGTCGCATCTTCAGAAAGAGGGAAATGGAAGGGAACTGCTGCCTGTTATACTGGGACCTGAGCGGGGAGGGGCCTATGTTACTGCATGTTCATTATTTTTCTTTATTCTGTTTGTATTCTTTGCTGCTATTGGTGGACAGTAAAGAAAGGGATATGCAATACTCGCCTCCGTGTCTTTAATAAAATCATGACTTTTCGTCATGTAATAGCAAAATCATGTAATTGTGCATCGTGAATATATTGGTGATTGCACCAGTTTGCACAACTTTAACCCCGTAAGGACACCTGACATGTGGGACATGTCATGATTCCCTTTTATTCCAGAAGTTTGGTCCTTAAGGGGTTAAAGAACTTCACACATTAATACTTTAACTTTCTACCTTCAAACTGATATAATGTTCTTTGTCTGTATTTAACAGAAAATACTTGCTTGGTACTAACGAAATACACCAAAATAAATTAAAAATAAATGTCCTTTTTTTAATTGTACAGCACTAGTGAACTTGTTGGCGCTTTATAAATAATAATATTAATAATCATAATAGTGATGGTTTCTTTTTATAAATGCGGTTTTCTGGGTTATGCAGCAGTGAAGAGCAACAATCTCACCTCTGCAATCATTACCAATAAATGGAATTGCTACAGTGATATCCTCAATATACTCCTTCCTCAAATAATTATAGTTACTTATAGTTATTAACATGTCCATGATGCTACTTGTAGACATACATCACAGAATATCAATGAATTGCATTGTATGACATGGGTTGTGCAAAAAGTCTTATACATGACCGTGCATTCTACATTTAAAAAAAGGAATTTATAAATATGATTTTAAGGTGAAATTTCCTTTCTTTTCACTTTAAAAACATGCCACACCATATTCAACAAAAATGCTGACATTTCCAATGCATCACATTTTAAAGACTAGCTGTGCAGCTGGTACACAGCAGGGATCCTATCACATGATATGGTAAGAAAGGTTGTTATAGCTGATGCTCTACATAACATAGCGCAGACAGACAGGATTTAAAGCAGAACAGTCAGGTTGAAGGTTCTACAAAATATTAAATCTTATGGATAGAATGAAGTAGCTTTAAAGATTACAGTTGAGCAGAAGGAAAGTAGACACATGGGACAAACATTATACCCCAGTATTAGGGAACTGCATGAAACAAAGAATCCTAATGTTGCTGCTGTTTTTCCTGCTCACTGTGGAAATGTTCTGAGCTAAGTTTGCCATTGTCTGGACTACCAGCAGAAGGGCATTGAGAAGAAATTAACAAAACGTTTTCTAATGAGCTAAATGGTTTTTGTTTAGTTTTTTTTAAGGAAAACTCCAAAAATATTAATCGGCTTGCAGTGTGTAGCGTTTCCATTTTATAAAATAAATTTAATTTTTTTTTTTTATTATAATAATTCCGCATTTGGATGCTTAACCAACTCCCTGGCTATTAATCAGACAGCCAAGATGTGTTTCTTACTGGTAGTTTAGCTCAGTTGAGCCAAATCAAAAGAATTTTGAAGAGTGCCAGCTTTTGAAAGAATTCTCAGTGAGCTGTATTACAACTCACTGAGAAGTGTATGATTGGGTGCAGTTTGTCTGCTGCGGTCATTCCCCAGCCAGAGGCATACCTAGCACCTGTGGTGAATTTGTGAATTGGCATCCCTCCCCCTTGACAACCCGAGTTGTAGTGGCTATTGTGCCCAGTCTGTCCAAGCTCACTCCCATTTCCTGTCCAGTCCTCTTCTCTGTCCCCCTCCCCCATTCTGTCTGCCCTCTACCTCCCCCCCAATTCTCTGTCTGCCCCCTACCCGCCCCATTCTCTGTCTGCCCTCTACCCCCCTCATTCTAGGTCTGCCCTCTACCCCCCTCATTCTAGGTCTGCCCTCTACCCCCCCCCTCATTCCTAGGTCTGCCCTCTACCCCCCTCATTCTAGGTGCCTCTACCCCCCCCTCATTCTAGGTCTGCCCTCTGCCCCTCATTCTAGGTCTGCCCCTCTACCCCTCATTCTAGGTGCCGCCCTCTACCCCCTCATTCAAGGTCTGTCCTCTGCCCCCCTCATTCAAGGTCACAGTCTCTACCGCCCCTATTCCCCGCCTGTTCTCTCTACCCCTATTCCTGTCTGTCCTCTACCCCCTTATTCCAGGTCTGTCCTCTACCCCCTTATTCCAGGTCTGTCCTCTACCCCCCTATTCCCAGTCTGTCCTCTACCCCCGTCTGTCCTCCACCCCCCTCATTCTCGGTCTGCTCTCCACCCCCCTCATTCTCGGTCTGCTCTCCACCCCCCTCATTCTCGGTCTGCTCTCCACCCCCCTCATTCTCGGTCTGCTCTCCACCCCTTCCATTCTCGGTCTGCTCTCCACCCCTTCCATTCTCTGTCTGCTCTCCACCCCTTCCATTCTTTGTCTGCTCTCCACCCCTTCCATTCTCTGTCTGCTCTCACCCCCTCATTCTCTGTCGGCTCTCCACCCCCCTCATTCTCTGTCGGCTCTTCAGCCCCCTCATTCTCTGTCTGCTCTCCAACCCCCTCATTCTTTGTCCGCTCTCCACCCCCCTCATTCTCTGTCTGCTCTTCACCCCCTCATTCTCTGTCTGCTCTTCACCCCCTCATTCTCTGTCTGTCCTCTACCACCTCCTCATTCTCTGTCTGTCCTCCCACTTATTAGTCCAACTGCCTTTTTCGGTCTGTACTGTCCCATTGTTTGCCAGTTCACTCCCATTTTCAGTCTGTCCATCCAAACCCTCTCTCATTCAGGCTGTAAATCCCTTATTTTCAGACTGTCCTCTCCCCATTCTGTCTGTCCATCCTCTGTATGTCCAACCCTCATTCTGTTTGTCCACCCCCACTTTTCCAGTCTGCCTTCCCCATATTCTCTGATTGTACCCCCAACCTTCTGATTCTCTCTGTATGGCCTGTCCTTCCAAGGGGGTATGTTCACCCTTCTATTTTTACATTGTCTACATTTCTTTCTCTCGGTCACCCACTATTCTCTTATGTGCACAACCCCCCACCTTCATTCCATGACTGTAGCATGGCTGAGCGATAATGAGACAAAGGGTATTTATGATCCTCTGCTCGGTATGCCATTCCAGCATGCAGCATTGAATATGACTCACTTACTGAAGGGGCGGGACCTTAATCATATTGGCTGAATGCACCAAGCTACTCTGACAGACAGGACAGGGGAGTATGAATACCCACATTTGAAGCAGTGCAGAGCAAGTAGAGGCGTGCTGTGTGAACTCTCTCCTGGCTGTCACTTGGGTGTAATGCCTTCCTCATGCCCCATCAGTGTGTTACTGTCTCCACACAGACAAGAATGTCCAAGTTGGAAAGGGAAGGCTTGCTGTTCTGCAGTTTTAAGATCTGTAGCTATTGTAAGTCAAGATTTCACATACCACCATAGAAAAAATGGAAACATAATTATATGTACCAGTATGTTTTCTTTCAGGGTATATCAAAACTTTTAACAATAATGGGGGGGGGGGGAACAAACCTTACTATAGTCTTCCTTTAATGTACATACTTTATCATAATACAGGTACTTTGTATGCATTAGTGAATTTCAGTCTAGAGTGTCTCTTTAAGTTTACAAATGTCTACGATTTTATCTGAAAATTCTGTTTTTTTCTTATTTGTTTATTAAAAGTAAACGAAAACCCTACAAACAAAATATAGACGAAACAATATCGTTTCATTTGTTTAATAGACTCCGTGCTGCAGGAGAATTAATCCCCGTAACACAGAGAAACAGTGCGCATGCACTAAAAAAAAAAAAACAAGGAGAGAGACGGCAGCGCTACCAGCTCCCTCCTTGTAATAAATATTAATTCCAATCCCCCCTAGCCCGCATTAAAACCAGTGGGGGTCATTATGACCCCCATATTAATAAAAGGGAGGTTAATTCTTGGCGAATGCCCCTACTTGTGGTATGCTGCAAGTAGGGGCATGTCGCCTAAACAAATCTAAAACTATTAGTGACTGGTCAGCTATTGGGTCCCCCCGTTTATATTTATAGCCACCTCCCGCAACTCACGGGTGGGGGAGTAGGGGGGCACTATGTCCCCCCATTTTAGGTATTTGTGTTCCCCACCATGGGGAAACAGGGGGAACCTACTGCACTGGGCAGTCACTAGTACTTTTAAATTTGCCCAGTCACTAGTACTTTTAAATTTGTTTAGGCGACATGAGTAGAGGCATGTGGAAGGAATTAACCTCCCTTTTATCAAAATGGGGGTCATAGTGAGCCCCATATGGATTTACATTTAGTGTTAAATGACAGCGAGCAGCCACTGGCTTCTCGCTGTCATTTAAAAATGGATATAAATGTATATTGAATAGAAGTGTTAGGGCTACGGTAAGAGTATATGTAAAAAATAGCTATTTAAATCTAAATAGCTACTTTTTCATACTGCAACATTGCCATTGTTTTTACAATAACTTTTGGTTACACATACTCTTACCGCTGCTCTCTATCACTTTTATATATGATACTAATTTTTACATTCAGTTATAAATGACAGCTCGCTGTTTAGGCGACATGCCCCTACTTGAGGCATACTGCGAGTAGGGGCAAGCGGGCGGAATTAACCTCCCTTTTATTAATATGGAGGTCATAGTGACTCCCATAGGTTTTAATGCATGGGGGGAAGGTAGTAATAGTTATTTATTACAAGGATGGAACTGGTAGCGCTGCCGGCTCCCTCCTTGATTTTTTTTTCTTTCCACTTTTGGGGCATGCGCAGTGCATTTTTCACCCTAATGGACAAAAACTAATTTTTCTTAATGAATTTCGTTTGAAAACAAATGGATTGCGGATGAAATTCGGTAATGACGAATTAAATTTGTATTTAGTACGAAATCAGTCATACAAAACAAAAATTTCACTGGTACACATGTCTAAATGGTCTTTAACATAAGCATCAAGAAAGGAATACCATTTAATATCTTAATGAAGCATAAAGTCCTTTATAAAAGGTGCAAAGGTTAATAAGGTGCAAAATTACAGACCTACAACAGTGGCCATCAGAATTGACAAGATGAAACTGTGGATTTGGTACTACAGCCTGAACACCTGCAAACAAAAAAAAGAGATTGATCAGTATAATAGATTGTGCTTTAGATATATCATGGTCAAATATATCCTCAAAGCAAAACATAAATGTACACAACACACCCTACTGTAGTATCCATAAAATTCACCAAGTTTTCCCATTATTCTCTTGTGTGTTAAATTTTCAACAGCCCAACGGGTATGCATAGGGTTGTACTGTGTGGAAATATGGTGTTAAAAGACCATATTGTTTATTAAATGCTTATCTGCAATGTGAGAGTATACATATTGATGTATGACATGCTACAAATTCTTTGAGTCTAACTAGAAGAAAGTTGCTATAGAAATTGCTGTAATTACTGTAAAAGAATATACTATAAACTGTGTATGATTTCCAGTTGCATAGTTTGATACCATCAGATTAAACATTGTCCATAGTTTTAGTGTTTCCATGGTTTTACCATTTGCATAGTGCTCTGCGGCATATCCACTCTCTCTCATGGTTCTACAGTTTGAGTTGCTCTCTAGAGTCAAACAAGTCTCTTTCATAAATTTATTAATTCATTCATTTAAAGCCCAAGGAGTACTTCCCTTGCTTGTATGGTTTGCACATTCTGCTACAGACCAAGTAAGATTTCCCATAGTTAACCTGTTAATTTAGCTTGGTACTGTCTTACAAAAACCTTTTTTGGATATACTGTACGCCAGCAAGTACTTGGCTATTTTGTTCACCAAATGCTACTGCAGTCCAACAAGTAATTCCCAATATTATAGATTGTTTAATACTATATTACTGTTATTTCAGAATGTATAGGTCATTTCATATCTAAATGCATTTCTATCAGTCTGCTTTAGTTTATGGATCCTTCCAAGAAGGTATGATAGAGAAATAAGGAATGTCCTTCTTAGCTTAATTTTTCGTTTTTTAAAATGAAATAGTCACTTCTCTCCAATTTACACCACTGAACAGAACACCGAAAATCACCCTTTTCAGGAGATGCTCGGTTTTCTTTTAAAATAATATTAAAGGGACACTCCAGTTTAATAATATTAAAGGGACACAATCAGTTTTCCTGGCACTGCAGGTCCCCTCTCCCTCCCACCCCCCATCCCAAGTTGCTGAAGGGGTTAAAACCCCATTCAGTGACTTACCTTTATCCAGTGCAAATGTCCCTCAGCGCTGGTTCATGATCCACCCACGCTCCTCCCCCGCCGGCGGGGGAGACCTATTGCGCATGCACGGCCGGCAGCAGGGGACCTCCCCATAGGAAGGCATTGAAAAATGCCTTCAATGTTTTCCTATGGGGATTTCAGCTACGCTGGAGGGCCTCACATAGCGTGAGGACGTCCAGTGACGCTATAGCACAGAAAATCTGTGCTATAAACCAGGAAGTTTAGTAGACAGCCACTAGAAGAGGAGTAAACCCTGCAATGTAAATATTGCAATTTATGAAAACTGCAATATTTACAGTTGCAGGGTTAAGGGTAGTGGGAGTTGGCACCCAGACCACTCCAATGGGCAGAAGTGGTCTGGGTGCCTGGAGTGTCCCTTTAAAGGGTTTCTACAATCCTTTTTCATGTATGATAGAATAAAGATATATTGGCATTATTCTATCGGTCCCCCAAAGAAAAATGTTAACTTTAAAAAGGTTTTACTTACCGTTATCCAGCACAGGGCGAAGCTCCTGGTACTGCTTGGCGCACCCCTGTCTGATGTTAAAGGTGCTGAGCTAAATTCCAACCAAAGGCTTGTCATAGAGAACCCTTTGATTGGACCATTTTGTCTCAGGGCGCATGCGTAGGCTTTGAGCCAGCAAAGAGAGGGGGACAGGGACAGAGAAAAAGGAGGCGGAGGGAGGGTGAGGAATTAAAGCATATTACGGATGGTATTGGGAGGAGGGAGAGCTTCCCTCAGTATGGAAGGGAGAGAGGCGAGACTGGAAGGGAGTAGCAGTTACATCTGTCACAAGCATGAAGTGCATGCGGATAGAAAATGTATTTTATGCACAGACTTGCATAACAAATTGCAGAACAAAGGTCTGGGTTACCTAAGTCACTTGTGCTGGGGGTGCAACTAGCCGTTTAAATAAAAAACCCTGCACATTCAAACTCCTACCACCATGACCACTTCAAAAAGATAGACAAGATGGTAATGCACTTCCAGAAAAAGAAAAAAAAGAAAAAACTTGGAAGTTGGGAGTAGGCAAGGGGAGGCACCGAGAGGAGATGTAGTGATGTAGTAAGCTGGGCTAGAGTGTAACATATGGCCTTACATTGAATATTCTTGGATAAGCCGTTCAAAAAATCTAATCTTTTCTTTTTTTTTTTTTTATTATTTAATATTTTGAAGAATATGTTTATATTTGTTATATCGATATATATCAAACAATAAAAATAATTTTAAACATTGATTCAGACATATTAAATCATTTGAAAAACATATCCAAAAATATTAAATCAAGACCATAAGGGACCTTTTAGGAAAAACAAAAAACACCAAGTGTTGGAGCTAAAGCAATATGCTAATAGAACTATTTGACTAGAAAATGGTGGGAATCAATAGTTTATGCAGTGGTTTGACTGCTTTCTGTAATATTTTTTGTTAACCCCTTACATATCTGGGGGAGGTTATTTGCAATCATGTAATGTAATAAATGTATGTATATATACTGTATGTACATTTTTGGATACCAAGGCTTGACAATGATCCCTCAGAGAGTCTGCATCCTGGTGCATTACATATTCTAATTAATATAACATTGGTGTTGTGACTCCATTAGTTACTTGCTTGTTTTGAAAAAATGAATAGAGAAAATGGTCCAGACTTTGGCATTCCATCTATTGAAAGGAAGCAAACAAGTAAACCATGTCTGCAAATAATAAACCATCAGTCATTGTACCTTGTTCATCAACAGATATGTTGCGGA
Organism: Pelobates cultripes; assembly: GCA_933207985.1. NCBI lineage: Eukaryota > Metazoa > Chordata > Amphibia > Anura > Pelobatidae > Pelobates > Pelobates cultripes. The sequence goes on along the minus strand of OW240913.1, from coordinate 136,015,264 downwards.
TTATAACTGGAGTGGAATAAGCTGGAACTAGCAGTGGCAAATTTGAGGGAACAGCATATCCGCAAGGTACAGGAACAGAATAGCCACTGGGAACACGAGGGATTGTGTTTTCTTCAGTAGAAACAGTCTCTTGAGATGGAGCAGAATCCACTTCTTCAAATGGTGTTATGTCAATTACAGAATATGGGTTAACCTTCTTTGGTTTTGTTCCAATATCATTCTCTGCCAAAAGTTCATTGTTAAACGAAGAACTGGCATTAATGCAATTAACTTGGTCTGAAATACAAAAAACAAACATTTGGATTTTGAAGTCAATTTCTAAAATAATCAGTTTTTGTTTCATTGGGATCAAAGTAAATTATTAAATGTGTGTTTTCTAAAGCTTACTCGATAGCAAGACTTACCACACAAAAACCTAATTTTCTTATTTTTTTTATTTAGATTTCATTCAGTTGTAAAGGTTATACAGTAAGGTAGAAAAAATCCAAAAATAGAAACAGGGAGTAACATTGCCCAACCAATAAAAGCATATTACTAGTTACTCTCAAAATGGATACAAACAGTTAATGCTGTGTTAAAAATGTGTTAAAAATTAGCAAACTACTATAATGTCCAGGACAGTTATGGTTCTAATAATTATGGGAATACTAGTAGTTCCCCAACCTTTTAGGTTCAAGGCTGTCCTAATGTAACAAACCACCTGTACCCAGAATGGTACGTTCGTCTGAAGCTTCCCGAAATCCTGCAAAGTTCGTGTAATTATAGCGCTCTGTTTGCGTATACAAACATCAGTCAAGACTTGATGAAGGGTACAAAGAAATGTTTTATTATGGCAAAGTTGCCTGCCTATATACATAGACTCCCAGCATGGGTTCTCCAGCAAAAACATAGGGAAGCCTGCCAAAGCTTCTCTGTGTCTGGGAGATAAGAGAGTTTGCTTTTACCTAAAGGAACATTATAGGGTCGGGAACACAAACATGTATTCCTGATGCTATGGTGCTAAACCCACTATTTAGGTGGCTTGCCCCCCCTTAAAAGGAATTAAAACTCACCTTATTTCCAGCGTCGCACGGGTCCACCGGCACTGGCCCCGGCCCCTTGGTGACATCAGAATTGCTGAGTTTTAGCCAATCCAATGTTTTTCCATGAAAAGGCAGTTTTTGCATTAAAATGCCTGCACATAATGATTATACTCACCAGAACAACTACATTAAGCTGTAGTTGTTCTGCTGACTATAATGTCCCTTTAAACTAATTATCTCCCAGGCACTCGAGGTACAACACATAACACATAAGACCCCAAAACACATACAATATTGATAGGAACCCCCTACAAGTATTATATCCCCGGATAGCTGGGATCTGAGCACCCAAGTTGTCCAAATAGAGTTCCACACACTCAACGACCGAATACCGCTTCCTGTCGCCATTTTCCAGAGCACATGTGCTCGTTCACCCAGAGAGAGCACTTAAGTTTGTGGTTTCTTTGAAGTTGTATATCTGTAAAGCACTGTAACATATACTGGGGCTATAGTATAACGTATAGTGTTGGTGTTTAACTGAAGGGGTGGTTGTATATAATTTTAGTGTTTTAATACAGGGGTGTGTTTGTATTTAATGCTTGCGTTTGATTACAGGGGAACGTGAATTCATGTATTATACATTTTCAAGAAACTCATGCAAGATGTATGGCTTACCCAGAGGGTGTGGAAATGCTGAGCCCAGGTCATTATGATCATTGCCCGTCACTTGCAGGAGTTGTCTATCAGCTTCAGGGGCCTCATCATCGCTATCAAAGTCAAATTTTTCTCCTTCTTCTTCTTCATCATCTCCATCAGCATTGAACAGAAACTCATTTTCAAATACTATTGATTAAAAAGAGATATCCAATCAAAATGATGAAGTGTGCAATATCCTCCATTAAAATAAGCAGTATGATGTTTTTCTTTTTGGTGGTGACAAATTAATCAGAAATATTAGTTAAGCATCAATGGCACTGTTGACCTGAGATAACCTGGGGGATCCTTGTGGGGAGTTATGTTTTACGTGTCTCCAGGGACTAAGCTAATGGAGTGTCTCTGTTCCTGGAAATCTGTTGAGATTCACATAAAATACACTGACAGCTAATCTATCTAAAAAATGGGAAAATTAACAACAACAAAAATAATGTGCAGAAAATTTCTCCCTCAAGTAGCCATTTATGTTTTGACTCGAGAAAATGCAGTATGTCACTGCGTATTTAATTTACAAAGTACTCTGACCCAAACTGGAGTGAAGTAGTAAAGTAAACATTTTTATGCAAGCTAGATGTATATAGTGCTACTTTTCTATATTGTGGCAGCCCATGTCAATTAAAAATATAGTAAGTTAATGCTTTGAACTCTGCCAAATTGTACCTCAATTTGTGTTTTTTTGGTTAAATAGGCAGAATTTAAACAATTTATAACCAATGTCATGTTTGATTCAATAGCTCATTTACAGTTGCAAGAAAAAGTATGTGAACCCTTTGGAATGATATGGATTTCTGCACAAATGGTCATAAAATGTGATCTGATGATCATCTAAGTCACAACAATAGACAATCACAGTCTGCTTAAACTAATAACACACAAAGAATGAAATGTTGCCATGTTTTTATTGAACACACCATATAAACATTCACAGTGCAGGTGGAAAAAGTATGTGAACCCCTAGACTAATGACATCTCCAAGAGCTAATTGGAGTGAGATGTCAGCCAACTGGAGTCCAATCAATGAGATGAGATTGGAGGTGTTGGTTACAGTTGCCCTGCCCTATAAAAACACACACCAGTTCTGGGTTTGCTTTTCACAAGAAACATTGCCTGATGTGAATGATGCCTCGCACAAAAGAGCTCTCAGAAGACCTACGATTAAGAATTGTTGACTTGCATAAAGCTGGAAAGGGTTATAAAAGTATCTCCAAAAACCTTGCTGTTCATCAGTCCACGGTAAGACAAATTGTCTATAAATGGAGAAAGTTCAGCACTGCTGCTACTCTCCCTAGGAATGGCTGTCCTGTAAAGATGACTGCAAGAGCACAGCGCAGACTGCTCAATGAGGTGAAGAAGAATCCTAGAGTGTCAGCTAAAGACTTACAAAAGTCACTGGCAAATGCTAACATCCCTGTTAGCGAATCTGTTAGCGAATCTGTTGCAACAGGACAATGACCCAAAGCATAGAAGTAAATCAACAACAGAATGGCTTAAACAGAAGAAAATACGCCTTCTGAAGTGGCCCAGTCAGAGTCCTGACCTCAACCAGATTGAGATGCTGTGGCATGACCTCAAGAAAGCGATTCACACCAGACATCCCAAGAATATTGCTGAACTGAAACAGTTCTGTAAAGAGGAATGGTCAAGAATTACTCCTGACCGTTGTGCACGTCTGATATGCAACTACAGGAAACGTTTGGTTGAAGTTATTGCTGCCAAAGGAGGTTTAACCAGTTATTAAATCCAAGGGGTCACATACTTTCTCCACCTGCACTGTGAATATTTACATGGTGTGTTCAATAAAAACATGGCAACATTTAATTCTTTGTGTGTTATTAGTTTAAGCAGACTGTGATTGTCTATTGTGACTTAGATGATGATCAGATCACATTTTATGACCAATTTTTGCAGAAATCCATATCATTCCAAAGGGTTCACATACTTTTTCTTGCAACTGTAACTGAAATAAACTAGAAAAAACTTAAACTTAAAAAAAAGTACTATGTGGAGATATATATATATATATATATATATATATATATACACACACACACACACACACACACACACACACACATTTCAATAATAGTTTTTAAAAAAACAGTTCACAATTGGAAAACATTAAGTTATGAAGGATGTACATCTAAAATATCTGATAACTTTTAGAAGTTAGAACTCGAGTGGCTGGAGTGGAGTTCATCTGTGTGAGCCAACCATTAGTCACTTGATGAGGTCATAGAAACTCCCTTACACATGTATGACCTGCAAGAGGCAATTTATGGAGCAGAAAGTCTGCGCATGTACTGGTTTCTTGCACCTCTCTTAGTGCGCCATCAAAGTCTAAACTGCATTGACGTGAGTTGCGGAATTGTTTATTACAGTAAGGTGAAGTGCGAGAGAGCAATGAGACAGCCCTTAACAAAGCATAAACCCTTAGACATCATGCTCCATGCAATAGATGGTGAAATAATCTGTTCCTCATCCCAACATAGGAAACGCAGACAATGTGGAAGGGACACAAAATAATAGGATTTGTGGTTAACAGTGAAAATAATGTTTAACAGTTAAAAAAGGAAAAACCTTTGGAGCATATAATCTTATTATATATAATATGTATATGGGAACAAGGGGAACTAAAAAGGCACTTGGCCCCCAAATACTCTACTGAGGAAGCATAGTATGCAAAGATTTATATCTAACACATATATTATAAAGAAACGACGACAGAATCACACTGTATGAGCGTGCTTTAACAAGCTATTAAATGAAAGGGTAAAAAAAAAAAAAAAAGCAATTGAGTGTTGCAGCACAATTTAAAGAAAGAAAATCTGCATAAAATGACACTCAAGACATATATCTGAATCTAGCCACTATTGTAGCAAACAAATGACCTGTATTTGCCAGTAATGAGTTCTGTATCCTGCCATTTTAAATAATCTTTCCTTTTCATGAACGCCCCAGAATGTGTCAAGCACAACAGACAAGGGATCTTTGATGAAAACAATTACTTTACTGTCCACAGCCCTTTCCACCACGCAGCCCCCTCAAATCGCCCTGCTCCAGCTATTTCCCTTGTGTAACAGCACAACTCATCATTTCTGAGCAAAGTCGTAATGGCAAAGGGTATGTCCTAGGGAAGAATGCACTTCGGTAATTCAACAAATGGATATTTTGTGTAATCAGATTTGTTTTGCGTAGAGGGTTGCCCCACTAAACTAATTTTGTATTGAATGAATTTCTCTGAAGAGCAGAAAGAAGCTAGGATAAGCAACAGGCAGCTTCCAAGCTGTTTTCATATTACAACACCCATGATCCTCATCAGCTGCTAGGTTGAAAGATATGAGCACGAGAAACAAAAACTACAGGAATATCGTATCCATGGTGGGAAAATATTGAGATAAGATGTAAAAGGAAGTGAACAAACCCAACTAGAAACTTCCAGAAATCACTATCCCACTATGCCACATTTCACTACTG
>OW240913.1:135990054-136005054 GCA_933207985.1 Pelobates cultripes | reverse complement strand
GGACGCAATAATTGTTCGGGCCGACGAGACCGCATTTTTGCGGTCTCCCCATCTGAAATTTTGGCGCAAACGGTGGCCATCTTGGATCTTGTGAATTCTCGCAACATCCTTGGCGGCCATTTTAGGTTGATCAGAGCGTGATACATTAACCCCTATGCATGACAGTTATGTTATATCAGTACTTGATCACTATCCATATGTCTGTTATAATCAAGGACCTACTGGCTTGCCCGGTGACCCACACAGTAACACACTATTCTGGCAAAGGACACTACAGGAATACAAACCTCAACATAACTGGATACTAGGTCGCTACTGGAGCGGAGAGCTGGTATTCCAAAGCCTATCTCCACTTTAGATGCCAGGGAGACTCAGGAACAAGCAATTATAAATCCATAGGGTAAAGTATCCAGCAGGCAAAATAACGGCAGTATCCCAACAGCAATTCCCAATAACTGGACGACACACAGTTTCAGGAGCATAACTAAAGCTTTATTCAGACACTGGCCTTTTAAAGCCTGCTCCCATGCAAGGGAGGGATTTTCAATCATTAGTACAGTAGCCAATCCTGCTCTGGTAACCTCCCACACCTCTCCTCCCCTCAGCCTGCATCATAATCCCCTTATCCAGCACACCAATTCCCCCCGTTTCTGCATGTACCCCTAAACTTAGGGGTACCACTTTAAATCATACATGCCCTGGTAGCCCTGATCTGGGTGAACAACATATCCAAAAATCACCCAGATAAGACCAGGGGTTCGGGAAATTTATGGAGGGAATAAAATGACCGACCACACTGGGTGAAACAGCCGAATGCGGTTCCATGTGAATGAGCCCTGCGGTCGGTCCTGGAGTCAGGGAATAAATGGCACGAAAACCTCTAGCTACAGAGGCTAGGGAGGGTTCGCCTGAATCCCCTCGTTCGGTTCTTTCTATCTACCGAACGAGGGGCCGTTCGGTAGTTAGGAACCGAACGGACCGGGCTTGTGGAGGTTTCAGCGGTGTTCGCCTAGTCGAGTGTCCGATTTGAGTTCCAGACACTCGACGGCAAAACACCGCTGTTCGGGAGTTTTAAAATGGCCGCCGCCACGTGTTCGTTTTTCGAATGGCGGCCACCCCGAGAACAAAGGACGGCTACTTAACTTGTCAATTACCCGTTCGCAACAATGTTGCAACGGGTAATTGAGGACACACTTCACACAGGGGAGGTCTGACTGTTCGGTAGTTTCATTCGAACAAACTAAGGGAATGAAACTACCTAACATTCAGACGAATACAATACATTACATACATAGAACTTGCTGTTTTTACGCGAACACATTAAAATACATGAAATTCTCAGGACAGCCCAGGGCCATCCGCTACAGCTACCACAAAACTGGAATTGTATGGGGTAAGCCCCCTATATGGGGAAGAGAGAAGTAGGACCATTGGCAAATGTTTTTTTTTTTAATTTGGGGAACCTTTCATCGCTGAACTTAAAAAGCTTGTGAACCTTTTCACTACTCTCAACAAAGCCCACTCATCATTGAGACAAGTGTTTCGCCCTAACCTTGGCAGGGGTGTTTTTGACAGGGCTGGTCAGCAGAGGGGCCATGCCGCCATCCACTTCTGGCACACTGGTCCCAGACACTTGACACAGACACAGGTCAGATGTCCCTTTCCTTTAAGAGAGGCAGCAACCCACAGATCGCTCATGGGCAAAGACATCCATGCCTGGTACGTCAAAGGAGCAGTCCAAGTGGCTCCGGACAGGACAGGTTTCTTCAGCAATTTATTCGTGGTCAAGAAAGAGACAGGAGACTACCGCCCAGTCATCAATTTACGTCGCCTGAATGCCTTTGTAGTATACCGCCATTTCAACATGGAAGGTATTTATCGGTTAAGAGATCTCCTACTGGCCAACGACTGGTTTACCCGTCTAGATCTGAAGGACGCCTATATCTCCATCCCCATGGCACCAGAGAGCAGACGCTTCCTAAAATTCATCTGGCAGGACCGCCCTTGCCTATTCACATGTTTGCCTCAGCTCAGCACCATGGTACCTCATCAAGCTTCTTAAACCAGCAATGGCTCACCTACAATCCCAAGGTATGCAATTTCTGGTCTACCTGCGATTTCTCTTGTTTTTTTTTTTTTTATTAGTATTAAAAGTTATTCAATAACAATAATGACAATCACACTGTATGAATTACAAATAAACTTGAAACAAAAATGATATAACTGGGGAATACAACGAGTAAATGTTTCCAGTATTTATTGCAAATATAGAAGAAATAGTTTGTGTTATAAACATGTCAATTATGTATTATATCAAACAACAATAAAAAAAAGATCTCAGATCTGCTGTATCCTGTTTTTTTTTTTGTTTTGTTTTTTTTAAAGAAAATAAAACTATAGTGGATATCTTTCTGTATTGGTGTCTGGTCAAGTGAAGTATTAAAGTGAATACCTTTTTCTGACGTCCCGCTCCCAGAGTCCCCATTCATACCTTTCCAGAGTGTATGAGGGTGCTCTAATGGCCAATTCAGACCTCTTGATCTCCATTATATTGTTTAACACCTCAGCCATAGAAGGAATAGTGTCCGATTTCCAGTATCGAGGTGTGGCTGAGGTTGCTGAGCTCAGGATATGACTTATTATAATTTCCGTAGCTTTGGGTAACCTATCCGGGAGTTTCTTCAGGAGACACATTGTGTTTGATAAAGTTGGAATTAAAGTGGTAAGGATTCCAATTAATGTGTGTATATCTTTCCAATATTGTGTGAGTTTTGGACATGGCCAAAAGATATGATGAAGTGTGTGCCTACCTATCCACATTCCCTCCAGCATTTGTTCGTATTTAATAGTTTGAAATAGAAAAGAGGGAGTTAAGTACTGTAGCGGAGATGCAATATTACCCAGGTTATCTCCGCTTATAATCCAAGTGGGACTCAGGAACAAGTAAATAGTCAATCCATAGGCAAGGCTTCCAGCAGGTAAAATACAGCAATATCCTAACAGCAATCCCAATAACTGGACGACACACAGTTTCAGGAGCATAACTCACAAGCCTTTAATCACAGTCTCCTTATAAAGCATGCTCCCATGCAAGGGAGGGATTTACAGTAATTATTACAGTAGCCAATCCTGTCCTGGTAACCTCCCACACATCTCCTCCCCTCAGCCAGCATCATAATCCCCTTATCCAGCACACCAATTCCCCCCATTTCTGGATGTACCCCTAAACGTAGGGGTACCTCTTTAAATCATACATCCCCTGGTAGCCCTGATCTGGGTGAACAACATATCCAAAAATCACCCAGATCAGACCAGGGGTTCGGGAAAAGTATGGAGGGAATAAAATGACCGACCGCACGAACTGAGATAGCCGAATTCGGTTCCATGTGAATGGGCCCTGCGGTCGGTCCTGGCATAAGGGAATAAAATACACGAAAACCTCTAGCTATAGAGGCTAGGGAGGGTTCGCCTGAATCCCCTCGTTCGGTATTCTCTATCTACCGAACGAGGGGCCGTTCGGTAGTTTGGAACCGAACGGACCAGGGCTGTGGAGGTCTCAGCGGTGTTCGCCTACTCGAGTGTCCGATTTTAGTTCCAGACACTCGACGGCAAAACACCGCTGTTCGGGAGTTTTAAAATGGCCGCCGCCACGTGTTCGTTTGTCGAATGGCGGCCACCCCCGAGAACAAAGGACGGCTACTTACTGTTCAATTACCCGTTCGCAACAATGTTGCAACGGGTAATTGAGGACACACTTCACACAGGGAGGTCTGGTTGTTCGGTAGTTTCATTCGAATAAACTAAGGGAATGAAACTACCGAACAATCAGAGGAATACAATTCTTTTTAATACATAGAAAATACAGCAGATACACGGATGCAGCTTTATACAGTATATTTGTAGGGTCGCCTGGTGCCATCCGCTACACTGCTCCCCCTTGCCCACAAGCCGGCATACACAGTCTGATCCAACACGGATCGGCTTGGGGATGTCCGGGGAGGCTCACGGATCATTTCTCTAGGTCAGTTTGTCGAGACAACCCATCAGCATTTCCATTCTGTTTACCCGGGCGGTACTGGATATTAAAGTCAAAGGGCTGCAGCGCCAGACTCCAGCGCAGCAGCCGGGCATTGTCCCCAGCCACCCGGTTTAGCCATACTAGCGGGTTGTGATCCGTGAGCAGGGAAAAAGCTTGTCCGTACAAATATGGCTGTAATTTCTTCAGGGCCCACACCACAGCCAGGCATTCTTTCTCGATGGCGGCGTAGCTTACTTCTCGAGGTAACAGTTTCCGGCTGATGTAAGCCACGGGATGTTCTCCGCCATCGGCCCCGACTTGGCTTAATACTGCTCCCAATCCAAACATAGAAGCGTCTGTGTGGACAAGAAAACGTTTAGTTGGATTGGGAGCTGCCAAGACAGGGGCATTTGTCAATGCATCTTTTAACAACTGAAATGCCTGTTCACACTCCGGGGTCCAGGTTACTTGGCGGGGTAGGTTTTTACGGGTCAAGTCGGTGAGAGGTTTGGCCAGGGCACTGTAATTCGGGACAAATTTCCGGTAGTATCCGGCCGTTCCTAAGAACGCTAACACCTGGGTCTTAGTCCTAGGGTGGGCCATTGAGCTACAGCCTCTACTTTGGCTGGTTCCGGCTTTTGCTTGCCGCATCCTACCCGATGACCTAGGTACTGTACTTCAGCCATTCCTATGCTGCATTTGGCTGGTTTTAGCGTTAAACCAGCGGCCCTAATCCTGTCTAGGACCGCTCCTATATGGGTCAGGTGTTCCTGCCAGGTATTGCTGAAAATGGCAATATCGTCGAGGTATGCGCAGGTATAATCCTGGAACCCATCTAGGAGGCGGTCCACCATCCGCTGAAAAGTAGCCGGGCGTTTTTCATCCCAAACGGCATGACCTTAAATTGGTACAAGCCGAATGGGGTGACAAAGGCCGACTTAGGGATGGCGTCTTGTGCCAAGGGTATTTGCCAATACCCTTTACACAAGTCAATTGTGGTGAGATAGTGCCCCCTCGCCATCCGATCCAGGAGTTCGTCTATCCTGGGCATGGGGTAGGCGTCCGATACCGTCTTCTCATTTAATCTCCGGTAGTCTACACAAAACCGGGTCGTGCCGTCCCGCTTTGGTACTAGTACTACCGGAGATGCCCAGGGGCTGTCAGAGGGCTCAATCACCCCCAGCTGGAGCATCTCATCTATCTCCTTGCGCATGTTCGCCCGTACCGCTTCTGGGATGCGGTACGGGGTCTGACGCATGGGAAGTTGCCCTGGGGTGTCTACTCGGTAAATGGCCAGAGGAGTGTAACCAGGTACATTAGAGAAGATATCCTGCTTCTCCCTCAACAGCTGTTGTACCTCGCTCCGCTCCTGTGGGCTCAACCGATCCCCCAGGGTGACTTCCCCTAAGTCCCCGGATAACTGACCCTCTCCCAGCAGATCCGGGAGAGGTAAACTGTCAAACTCTTCGGAGTTAGGCGCACATATAGCGGTCACTTCCTCCGAGCGCTCCTGGTAGGGCTTCATCATGTTCACATGGAGCATGCGTCGCCCCCCAGTACCAACGCACGAGCCGATTATATAAGTGGTGTCACACCGTTGTTCCACCACCTTATAAGGGCCCTGCCAGGCGGCCTGCAGCTTATCGTGTCGGACAGGTTTTAAGATCAACACCTTCTGCCCGACCTGAAAGCTACGGTCCCTGGCGCCCCGATCATACCATGTGCGCTGGCGTGTCTGAGCCGCCTGCAAATTCTCGCGTACCGTCTGAGTTAAGGCCTCAAGGCGGTCTCGGAATGCCAACACATATGGTATGATGGGGGTACCGTCAGTGCTCCGTTCTCCCTCCCAATGCTCTCTGATCAAATCTAAAGGCCCTCGTACCCTGCGGCCAAACAATAGTTCAAATGGGGAAAACCCAGTGGATTCCTGCGGCACCTCCCTGTAAGCAAAGAGGAGGTGGGGCAGGAACTTCTCCCAGTCCTTGTGGGTCTCTGCGAAGGTTCGGAGCATTTGTTTCAATGTACCGTTGAAACGTTCGCAGAGCCCATTCGTCTGGGGGTGGTAAGGGGAACTAATGACCGGCTTAATGTCACAAAACTTCCAGAGGCGCTGCGTGACTTCGGCGGTGAATTGGGTGCCCTGATCGGAGACAATCTCCCTGGGGAGTCCCACCCGGGAGAATATCTTCATCAGGGCTTCTGCTACTGTCTCAGCCTGTATATTCGTCAGGGCCACCGCCTCTGGATATCTAGTGGCATAATCTACTACTGTCAGGATGAATCTTTTACCTGACGGGCTCGCTTTGTTGAGGGGTCCTATTAGGTCAACTGCTACCCTGCTAAAGGGTTCCTCGATTATGGGAAGGGGATGTAACTTGGCCTTGCGCCGGTCCCCCCTTTTCCCCACCCTTTGACAGGTATCGCACGTGTTGCAATACCTGCGCACCTCCTGGCTAATTCCCGGCCAAAAGAAACTTTGGGTTAACCTGTATCGGGTCCTGCTGACCCCTAAATGTCCAGATAGCGGAATGTCATGGGCTATTCGTAGTAACTCCACCCGGTACCGCTGAGGTACCACTAATTGCCTCATCACAATCGGGTCTGACCCGGATACCTTCTTATCCGTCTCCCGATATAGCAGCTGTTTGTCCCAAATAAACCTTTCGCCCTCCCCCCCAGGCGTGTCTGCTGTCACCTTGTCCCTATACACCTGCAAGGTGGGGTCAGTCACTACTTCAGCTGCAAATTCGTTAGGAGGGGCCCAGGGAACACAGTCAAGGGAAGGGGAAGGATCTCTTACCTGAACCTCCGGGAGTGTGTTGTAGTCCTGGGTGCGGGCCTGTTGTCGCGTAACCACAGGGTGAGCTTCTCCTGTGGTGGGTGTCTGGGGCTCAAAAGCAGATGTGAGCCTCCCCAGATCGTTCCCCAATAAAACCTCCGCCGGTAACTGCGGCATCAACCCCACCTCCACATGCCCTGCCCCCGCTCCCCAATGCAAATGTACCCTTGCTGTAGGTAGCCGGTATACTGCTCCCCCGGCTACCCTGATGGCCACAGTCTTACTTAGTTTAGCTTGGTCTGAGACCAGGTGACTTTTTACCAGGGTGATGGTGGGCCGGGGCGAATCCAGGTGGAACGGTCCCGCAGCTGGGGGCATTCCCTTTTATAGTGTCCCCATTTCTGGCAGTGGTGGCAAGGGCCCGACGTGGGCTGGCGAAAACGTGGCTGTGCAGCTGGTGGTGGGGGTGGTGGCAGTGGTCTTGGTAGAGCTGGTGTGTAGTTGTTCCCCCCAAAGGTTTTAAAAGGTACTTTTGGAGCTGCAGGTTTTTGCTGCCTGCGTGCATCCAGGTACTGTCTGCCTTCCTGGCTGCTTCGGTAAGGGAGGTAGGGTTTCTGTCTCTTACCCACTCCTGTACCTCGCTGGTTACTCCTTCATAAAATTGCTCCAGCAGTACCATTTGCAATACATCCTCCATAGACCGTGCCTTGCTCGCTTGCAGCCACCCCAAGACTGCTCGTTGTAGTCTGCATGCCCACTCTGCGTGTGAGTCTTTCTCCACCTTTTTTAAATCCCTGAATCTCCGCCGGTATGCTTCTGGTGTTATAGCATACCTGGCCAATATAATTTCTTTTACCTTGTTGTAATTCCGTATTTCTTCATTAGGTACAGTACGGTATGCCTCAGCTGCCTTCCCAGTTAACCTCCCTGCCAAAATAGGTACCCAGTCTTCTGCGCTGATTCTATGCAGTGCACACAGTCTCTCAAAATCTTGCAGGAAAGAGTCTATATCTTCCTCTGCCTCCACATATGTTTTAAAAGCCTGGTACGGTATTTTAGGCTTACCTTCTTGTGGCATATTTACTGCAGAGCTGCGTTCTGGGGCCGCTGTTTGACTCCTTAGTATAAATTCCTGGACCTCCGTCATTGTTTTTGAAACAATCTCTGTTGGAGGGTGTTCCCCATAGAAAGACAGACGAAATTGTACCTGTCTCTGGAACTCCCTTTGTTCCGGTGTTTCTCCCGAATTCCCCTGTTCGGGAACCGAATCGCCTTCCATTCGGTACTCCGCCATCAGTTCAGTGATAAGTACCGCTTTTGTCTTATTGTTGGCTTGTATACCCTTTGCCTCCAGAAGGTCTTTTAGCGTGGAGCGTTTTAGTGTGGCAAAATCAATCTCCATCCGTACTCCATTTAGGCTTGTTCCTCTGTGAGTCTGGATCCCAGCGCTGCCAACCAATGTAGCGGAGATGCAATATTACCCAGGGTATCTCCGCTTATAATCCAAGTGGGACTCAGGAACAAGTAAATAGTAAATCCACAGGCAAGGTTTCCAGCAGGTAGAATACAGCAATATCCCAACAGCAATCCCAATAACTGGACGACACACAGTTTCAGGAGCATAACCGGCAAGCCTTTAATCACAGTCTCCTTATAAAGCATGCTCCCATGCAAGGGAGGGATTTACAGTAATTATTACAGTAGCCAATCCTGTCCTGGTAACCTCCCACCCATCTCCTCCCCTCAGCCAGCATCATAATCCCCATATCCAGCACACCAATTCCCCCCGTTTCTGGATGTACCCCTAAACGTAGGGGTACCACTTTAAATCCTACATCCCCGGATACCCCTGATCTGGGTGAACAACATATCCAAAAATCACCCAGATCAGACCAGGGGTTCGGGAAATGTATGGAGGGAATAAAATGACCGACCGCACTAACTGGTATAGCCGAATAAGGTTCCATGCGAATGGGCCCTGCGGTCGGTCCTGGCATAAGGGAACAAAATACACGAAAACCTCTAGCTATAGAGGCTAGGGAGGGTTCGCCTGAATCCCCTCGTTCGGTATTTTCTATCTACCGAACGAGGGGCCGTTCGGTAGTTTGGAACCGAACGGACCAGGGCTGTGGAGGTCTCAGCGGTGTTCGCCTACTCGAGTGTCCGATTTTAGTTCCAGACACTCGACGGCAAAACACCGATGTTCGGGAGTTTTAAAATGGCCGCCGCCACGTGTTCGTTTGTCGAATGGCGGCCACCCCCGAGAACAAAGGACGGCTACTTACGATTCAATTACCCGTTCGAAACAATGTTGCAATGGGTAATTGAGGACACACTTCACACAGGGGAGGTCTGGTTGTTCGGTAGTTTCATTCGAATAAACTAAGGGAATGAAACTACCGAACAACCAGAGGAATACAATTCTTTTTAATACATAGAAAATACAGCAGATACAAGAATGCAGGTAAAAACAGTATATTTGTAGGGTCGCCTGGTGCTAACCACTACAGTATCTAGTTTCTTTCTCGCCTTGTTGTAATTTCTTATTTTCTCTGCTTCATCTATTTTGCCCTCTTCTATAGATCTCCAATGTTTTCCTAGGTAGACCTACAGTTCTGATGTATGTAGTCACAGATGGTTTTGGTTCGGGCTCCTTTTGGGGGGGAAGGGAAGGGAGAGAAGGGGTGTCTGGTTCTTGGTTTTCTAAATGTAGAAATCTTAGTGGTAGGGATTTGTTAATTGGTGAGGTGGGATGATTGGAACTCGCAAAACCGTTCTGTTTCTACTTTGTGGGATTATTGTCCATTTTTGCTTCTTTTCATAATTAGCTTTGATTGCTTCACTATATTTTTTTTCAGGATTATTTGACTGGTTTCTTACTTTTTGTGGATCGGATACATAATCTTTGTGGTTTTTGTTAATATTTATGATACGAGTTATGTGCATCATTCCTGTTATGATAGTTGGTTCTATAACTTCGCTCTTTTTTTTTTTTTTTTTCATTTTGTGGACTAAGATGTTGATAATTGGGGGTTTCTTTTACTTTTCATGATTATTTCCAGATGTTACCTGCCTTCTAGTCGTGTCTCTTAAATATTTTTTTTTTTGTTTGTTTTTTACTTCAATTACTTCTTTCTGTTTTCTTTCTTTTGAATTTGTTAGTGTTTCATTTTATCCTTCTGGACTTGTAGTACTATTAAGTCCTTCTTTACATTTGATATCGTCGTCAATTTATTGTAGGCTTTCTTTTCTGGATACTATGTGTCCCATCAGACTGAAGGAGAACCATCTAATGGTTTATCCCAATTTTCCATAAAGTGTCTTCCCTATCAAAGCTTTGGGTTTTATTGCATCTTAACCCTCTCGAGGTGATTCCTTTTTACATTTTCAGAGTAGCAATTTTCCATTTCATTTTCATTTCTTTTGTTGGGAATTTTTCTAAATTGTTTGTACATGCCTTTATCTATCTCCTAGGGACTCTTCTCAAGTGTTACAGAAAACCATGTCAATATTATTTATTTACCATGTAATCTCTGGTTTCTAGTAGGGACATATTGGGCTAAACTAATACCACTAGTGTAAAAGATTATGGGCAAGGATAATCTTACAATCACAGTGAATAATACAAAAGAAAATATACATGGTGGCTATAGTGCTTGGTGCTCAAAACACTTAGTGGTGTCCCCTTAATCCACACCTCAAATAGAAAACAAAACACTAAAACAATTGGGAGTGGAGTACAGTAAGTAAAAAAAAATATATATATATACATATCTAGCCATGTATAATAGGTTGACTAAAGGTGGAGCCAAAAAATGACACTTGGCTCTGGTGGTATGCGCCTGTGGATCTTTAGATGGAGATCCAATGCTCACTGAATTAACTGAAGTTCTCAGGCAATGGTGCAACACTTCATGGGTAAAATATGGTATTTATTAAGAAATAGAAACAAAAACCCAATTGGGTATAAAGATAATCAGCAAACAATGAAATTTGTAAAGTTCAATACGAGTTTTGCCAAATTCAGCTTCTTCATTTTGATACGTGTGATAGGAGTAGTTTATTTTTAGGCTCTTTAAGGGGGTAAGATCCTAATTTCCACACTTCTATACTGTTCCAAATAGCACAACATATCCCTCTTTCAATCCTCAGATGTGACTAGTTGTCGTCGGATTGGTAATGGTCTTTGACATGTGTTTGGCTACAGTTGTTTAATTTAATCCTGCGATTTGCTTCTCAAATCAATCGTAGGTTCACTGGCAACTGCCTCATACTGTTAGGTTTAACCTTCCATAAGGCTATGGTTTTCATGCTTGTTGTAAAATTTCTGACCTGTTTTTGTCATCTTTCAATATGCAATTCATACCAAGCCTGTATTTCAGGTGACTGGATTGATGCATCAAACTTTTTTCTATGGCAGTCTTTGGGTCCATGCTCACGCAGACTTTGAGAATCCTTTTCTCTGTAAGAATAAATCCTGGAGTCTCTGGGATCACGATACCGGAAGAAGGACCTGGTTCGGCCTGGATATTATGCCATCCCATCCACAGGCACATAATTCTTGTGATCATCATTCTGGTGATACGTTTAGCTCTGTGATTTTAAAAGAACAGGATGTTTAAGAATCATTCCTATTAGATAGTTGTCAATAACATTTTAGCCATATAGTAGCACCATGCTGTAGATATATGACCTTTAGTATTACTTGGCAAGGTTGATACAACTTCTATAAGAGAACTTACACATTAATTATCTACAGGTTCACCTTCAATCATTTGTAATTGTGACCTAGGGTGGCTAGTACGTAATTGGCTATGAACCCATTTCTCTAATATCCTCCAATCATTGGGATTTTAATTTTATAGGTCACCTGTGAAATATTGTCAATGACATAAGGTCCCTTTCAAGAGGAACTTCTTTTACCTGGTTCCTTGAGAAATTATATAGATATACACAATCGTTCATTTCATATTCTCTTTTAATGGTTTTGAGATCGTAGTAAGTTTTGGCACTACTTTGGGCGAGCGCGTATTTACATGTGGTTACAGCATTGATCAAATTATGATAAGAGGTTCGGTACAAAAGGTGTTGGGGTAAAACCATTTTCCTACCGGTCATTAGCTCAGGAAAACTGGGTGACCGTACTAGGGGTCGCTCTCATGGCCATTAACACTAATGGTAATTTAATGTCCCAATCTTTACCTGTTTCTTTTGACAAACTTTTTTGAGGGTTTTCACAATAGATTGTAACGTTCTACTCCACCACTAGAGGCAGCGCGGTAAGCAATATGGAGCTTCCTTTTTATCCCTAGAATCTTCCACAGTTTGGTCTTCACTTCACTAGTGAAATGAGTCCCACGATCTGACTCGATCCTTTGAGGTAACACAAATCTGGAGAAGACATGGTTGATAAGTAGTGATGCACATGTTTCTGCGCTATTATTTGGGGCGCTTAAACATTCGGTCTATTTGGTAGACATACATGTAACTATTAACATAGATCTATTACCTCGAGATGATCTAGTAACCACGGCATTGCCATCCCACTTTTCTGAAGTGGTGCGCGATGCATTAGTGCAGTGAGTTGGAACTGGGGACAGATTAAACATCTTTGACCATAAGTTTAAACCTCTTTCAACATTCAAGGCCAATAAGCATATTCCTTCAGTATCTTATAAGTTATCTTATCACCCTGGTGACCAGACTTTGGTGCATCATGGGCATGTTGGAGCATAAGGCCTCTGAATATTGTTGTTACAACCTATTGTTGGATGCCATTCTGATTAACAGTCCATCTTGCAATCTGAATTGTGATTTGGATTTCTTAAATCTTATTTATTGGCATTGTCTTCCTTAGATATAGAACATTTGTTAGGGTCTTCCATATATACCTCTTTGACTGGTAAAGTCATCACTAGGAGAATATTGGCTCCATTGTACTACACTATTTTCTTCTTGTTGCCTATTAACAGCTTCCACATTAATTGCTCCAACTAGATGGTCAGTATCTATGACTTCTCCATCTATGGCCCCCTGTTTTGCTAATAAATCTGCAAGATCATTACCTTCAATCTTGGAGTGACCCTTGGTCTTTTTCCAATAGATGGTTAGACCATTTGTTGCAACCATATCAATTTTGCAGAACGTACCCTGTTTAACTGGTTGGTTTGTTACTCTTTTGCATGGCATTTCTTTTCCAGCTGGGTAGATCTTCTACAAAACTGTTTAGGACATAATTAGAATCAGTAATGATCACAAGTTCTCTAAAGCTCCATTTAATCGCTATTTCAGTGGTTTTGTATACTGCAGTAAGTTCTGCTACTTGGCTACTTCTGGGACCAATACTGTATCCCTTAGATATATTAGGTGTCCATTTTTCCATACCCCACCAATGCCAGCAACTAATTTGTGTTCATTGCCTACAGTGGCAAAGTAAGCACAGCCATCCACATATACATGTGGAAATGTGACACTGTTCCTCCTAATATTTTATATGGGGATAGTTTATTGTTCTAAGAAACCATCCCCAATATTTTTAGTATTTGGATTTGAAGCACCGCGAATATGGAGTTCAGCGAGTCTCTGTACAACATGATTTCTCTTCTGTTTGTACTGTTGGGTAATCTAAGGTTTTATATGTATGGAATATAGATTGAATAATAGCTGATGATATTCACACACACATAGAGCCTTCAGGGACCCTGTAATTCTTTGATTTAAGCGGTGATATAAACACTTATGAACGGCAGATGGTCAATAAACAGACTTTGCTTAAAATATATATAAATTTAATAATACACACTATAAAATGCAAAGCAACAAAACAATACAATTATAATCAATTTGCTATATTATATACGAGTTTGTCAACAAGTCAATTAGTTTACTTGACAGCTTAGGAGTCAACATTACACTTTGTCTCATCTATAATCTTATCAGCAAAGGACAATAAAAGCTATTACAAACTTCACAGCAATACCAGTATACAGAATTAATCATATGACACCCCTTGCATTAATGATACAATTGTCATTTGATTAGTTAAATATCAACCAACCCTGCCAAGTAAATACCATCAGTTTAACTACAGTATGTTTATATAAGGCTTCTGATAGCCTTAATATGTATATATTGAACTGATCTATGTCTAAAGAAGGAATCAATGTTCCGACTAACTGTTCTATCAATAGGGATCAGTTCACAATATAGACACATAGGGCATTCAATAGTCCCATTTATTTAATATAGAGTAAAGAGAAACCTTTATACATTACCAAGAGTCTAGGATGAATGAGTTCAATTTGGGATTCTCCTCTCTCGGTGCTCTGGTCTGTAACTGTAATAACTGGCTGTGTTTTTCTTTAGTTGAATAAGTCTTTTATGTATATATAGATATAAATCTATTTATTTATATTTCTTCTTTTGGGTCAGGCTCGCCACAATAATATATGTCTATATTATTGAAAAGAACTAATACGCAATCTGACGTTCTTTATAAAAAATAAGTATTTATTCTACATTCAACAGCAAACAATAATATACTTAACAGATGGTATTTCTTAACGACGTTACAGAGAGTCGTCTTTGTATCAGCAACTCAAGACATCAGAGAGAAGAGCAAAACGGATCGTAGCAGGAAGAGACTGTAGTCCTTTGTCCTTGGCTCTATATAGCCCAAATTACGTCATAACGTTTAGTTTAGACCCTGCCATATAAGGAAGTTCCCTATATAAAGACCGCCTCAAATTTCTTATACAGCAAATTTCAGAGACCTCATGGTACAGAATAGCAAACACCATCTGTTCTGTTTAACCCATTACACAGCCACGCCTTAATATGTATTTGAATAGGAACATATAGAATATGCAATATTCTACATTTCCCTCTGTTTATGGTTTATTTATAAACCATAACAAAATGTTATTTACCTGTCCATTCATACATCATTCCTATCGCATTTATATCACAGTCGTTGGGTATAAGAAGAGATGTGTTCATAGCTACCCAGTATCTGAGATTCCTTGGAAGTATTGTGTATTACCCGGTTTACAGTTTCCTTTAGTGTATTCTCCTTCTGTTTAACCTTTTCATTTACGAGTATATACAGTTTTCTAATTCTACATTGCATAATTACTTGTAAAACAATACATATTATAGATACACATTCAACAATAATAAATGGATGAAATAAAATATTTTACAA
>OW240913.1:135947425-135989954 GCA_933207985.1 Pelobates cultripes | reverse complement strand
TTACCTTAAAATTCAGCATTTAAGGTAATATAATTTTGACACATTTGCACTTTATTTTGCGTACACAATTTGCACAAAAAAATATTTGAGCCAAAGACACCTTTTTCATTGTATAAAGATTTAACTTAATTGAAATAAAAATAAAATAAAATATCTGCTTCTACCCCTTCAGTGATACATATTAATAATGATAAAATGGGTCTCACCTGTATTCTCCTTTTAAACCCAGCTATGAATAATATTGGAGTTTGTGGTAAGGTGTTATAGCTCTCAGTTAGTAATAAATATAATTGGAACCTTAAATAAATAAGTGATTCACTTACATTTCGAAAGCGCAAACGTGGAAAACATGAAAAAATGTTTCTATTTGCCATCATTAGTAAATTGATTACCGCAACAGCTAAGCAGTGTCAAGGATCTGACCAGAGTCTAGTGACTGCTGTAAGCTGTAATCATAAAGGATGATGTCACATTGAGCAGTCACAAACGATCACAGGTCCCATCCAGCCAGATAGACAAACACACAGACACCCATATAATATATAGTTTTATATTAATTTAATAGAAGATACATTATATATATATATATATATATATATATATATATATACATCAATCCGTCTATGTGTATGTACATGAGTTGTGGAGGGGCTTATTCATTAAACTCGAGTTACAGTAAATTAAAGAAACAAGCTGAAAATGTAGGGACAATATATTCTTTATGAAATATATCCAGCTCAGCTATTGTCACAGATTCCATTTATTTTTTTCATTGCAATTGTCTGTTTAGTGAATAGCCCAATATGTTTTTTTTTCTCTGTAGCCCTTTTTCCGTCAGTAAATGCCAGTAAAATGAGAGGGATGAATTAATAATGGCAGCTACTGATAATGGCTGCTCCCTAGGAGTGTGATTCCTATCAATCTCAGGACAGGTCGAACAGTCCCAAAACTGTATTATATGTATTAATCCACTTTATGTAACGCTCCTGTGTGATCCTAACAGTAACCCAGCCATAATCTAACTAATCTAACTAACTAGCCATAATCTACCATATTTTCCAGTGTATAAGACGACTGGGCGTATAAGACGACCCCCAACTTTTCCAGTTAAAATATAGAGTTTGGGATATACTCGCCGTATTAGACTACTCCTCTTCCGATGCACACCAAATAAAAATTAGCCATGATGTACAGTGAGCAGACAGAGCTACACAGCAAGACATTAAATAATGATAATCTGAAATAGCATTTAAAGCCCAGGTATGTGCTAGGCTGTTTGGGCATATAATCCATGCCTGCTGGTCTAGCACACAGGAGGCTAATTGTGATATATTCTTTTTACTCCCCCCCCCTCCATTCTTTTTACTCCACCCCCCCCAATCCTCCCTACGTTCTTCTCACCTCCCCTTCCCTGTGCAGAGTGGGTGGCCGAGCTCCTCTTCGTCCTGTCAGTCCGGCCGGGTACCGCGCGGTATAGGAGATTCAGTTACCTGTTCCCGGCCGGACTGAAAGGAAGTCTCTCTATAGAGTGCTCAGGTGGCTGCAGCATTAGAAAGGCCGGAGATGGGGGCGAAGGCGCCCCCGGCAGCTATATAGACCCTATACCCGGGTATATAATATAGCAAGCGATTTCTTCAGCTTTTCTGTTTAGCTTGGATGCTGCTAAAAAGAGTACTTAAATGTATTGCATATTGTACTGGAGATACTCTGGAGGTAATTTAAGGTATACAGTATGTGGAAAATAGACATGTGCACTTTGTTTTGTTCCGAATGTAAATTCGGACGACTTTCGGCAATTCGGACATTTGGATGCTTCTCAATGTAAAAATTGTCAAATTTATAAAGTGTACCCGGCGTATAAGACCACCCCGACTTTGGAGAAGATTTTCCAGGGTTAAAAAGTCATTTTATACACCAGAAAATACTGTAACTATGGTCAGATAGCCATGCGCAGCATATTTTGTTAGGGTGTGCACCCAGGAATTCTTTCCCTTTGTTATTGTTTAATTTGATATAATATAAGTATTTATTAAAGAAACACTCCAAACACCATAACCACTACAGCCTGCTTTAAAGGTTATGCTGCTAGGTATGCCTTAGTGCTCCTTTATAGTAAGTAACAAAATTGTTTAAGGATTATCTGACAACTTAACTGTGTGCCACCGGGTGGCTGACTCTCCTGCAAGGAGCTTCTGTTAGCTCCACTGAGGTATGGCTGCTGTACAGGGCCGGCTCATTGGCTGAGAGCTCCGTGGTTAATGAGTGCAGCCCTGCATGGCATTCCTAGCTCATTTGGCAGGAGCTTCCAACGGCAGACAGTGTGGCATTTGCACCCAGGGGGACCCAGGTATGTTGTTAAACCATACTTAAATGGTTTGACTACTTACTCTGGGAGACCGCCATGGTACTACTGGCACCCTAAGCACTGCAGCAAGCTGTGTTTGTTATAGAGGCCTTAGGCAAAACTCAAATATGAGGCCCCCACTAACACCCATAGTGGAAAAATATTAGGGGTTGCCTTGTGTGTGTACAAGGAGCTGTAGTTATATTTAATTAATTGTGTGTGTATAATGAGCTGTAGTTGCAGGCTGGATATAGAGAGCTAGTCTCCGTATTCATCATTTAGAGTTTGGCAGTATCAAGGCTTCTTGTGTCGCTGCATTGTGAGTTCTCTGACAGTAGTTATGGCATGATTTGCAGAAAACAAAATTAATTTGCAATTAACATTAACTTACCATAAGTAAACACAATTTTTAAGCATACATTTCATTGCCATCTATTGGTAATCCTTATGTTACCTAAACAGGGATAAATTTGGGTGCAAATTTGCATGCACATTTGCATGCACCATTTAATGTGGCAAAGAATCATGCAACCTTTAATATATGGTCATATTATATTTACTTCAGATACATTTATTGACTCGAGAAACCTGGCATTTGGCCATAAGTCTCTTAATCGAAATGCCTCCTCTTCTGACATCAACAACTCACCATATGTTAACAATCCTTCATGGTCAACGTCCTCCCTATTCATTGAGCACTACTTCCTGATTGGAGGGACTAGAAATTATTACACTGAACTAAATCTGCCATTTTTAATGTGAATGTGAATGTGCAAAAAATTTGGTTCGGTTCGGCACTTCCAAAATTCAGGACTTCAGCAATTTGAGACTTCGACACATCGATTCGGTTGGGCACTTCTGAAATTCGAGACTTCGGCAATTCAGCACTTCGGCACTTCGGTTCGGTTCAGGACTTTCGAAATTCGGGACTTCGGCAATTCGGGACTTCAGCAATTTTTACATTGAGAAGCATCCAAATGTCCGAATTGCCGAAAGTCGTCCGAATTTACATTCGGAACAAAACAAAGTGCACATATCTATTTTCCACATACTGTATACCTTAAATTACCTCCAGAGTATCTCCAGTACAATATGCAATACATTTAAGTACACTTTTTAGCAGCATCCAAGCTAAACAGAAAAGCTGAAGAAATCGCTTGCTATATTAAAGAGCCCACTATAAGCTGGTAGATCAGAATTTAATTACTACAAAATGGATAAGAAGTGAATAGGGGGGAAAAGGAAAGGTGTAGCTAAATTGGATTGGAAACCATAAAGAAATAGCCCCAGTTCACTAAACGGTGAACCTATATATAACACAAGGTATATACCACACCTCAGGGTAAACATTCACAGAACACAATACTTTAATATTATTATTATTATTATTATTTCCATTTATATAGCGCCAACAGATTCCAAAGCGCTTTACAATATTATGAGAGGGGGATATAACTATAAATAGGACAATTACAAGAAAACTTACAGGAACAATAGGTTGAAGAGGACCCTGCTAAAACGAGCTTTCAGTCTATAGGAGGTGGGGTATAAGACATGTTAGGACAGGAAATATCAATCAAATAGGGTGGGAGTGAAGCAGAGCTGGAGGAGAGAGTAAGGCACTGTCCTATAGGAGAGAGCAAGAGACAGGTATGGAAGGTAGAAGTTACTCTGGGAGGCCATAAGCCTTCCTGAACAGATGGGTTTTAAGGCCCTTCTTAAATGATTGAAGACTAGGGGAGAGTCTGATGGCAGTAGGCAGGCTATTCCATAGGAAAGGAGCAGTCCGCGAGAGGTCCTGCAAGCGCGAGTTGGGCGTACGGGTGCGAGCAGTGGTCAGGAGGTGGTCACGGGCAGATCGGAGGGAAAGAGGAGGGGCATACCTATGGATCAGTGAAGAGATATAAGAGGGGCTAGAATTGTTCAGTGCTTTAAATGTATGGGTTAGCACTTTGAATTAACTCCTATAGGATACAGGGAGCCAATGTAAGGACTGACAGAGAGATGAGGTGTGAGAGGACCCACTAGAGAGGAAAATCAGTCTAGCTGCAGCATTCATTACAGACTGTAGCGGGGCAATACGGCTTTTGGGGAGACCAATCAGGAGAGGGTTACAGTAATCCACGCGGGAAATTACTAGAGCATGGACAAGCTCCTTGGTAGCATCTTGCGTAAGAAAGGGGCAGATGCGGGCTATGTTTTTGAGTTGGAACCTACAGGATTTGGCAACAAACTGGATGTGAGGCTCAAAGTTTAGGCCAGAGTCAAGTATGACGCCAAGACAGCGTGCTTGCAAGGATGGACTTATGTGGATATCACTGACTTGAAGGGAGAGTGAGAGAGGGGGATCAGTATTAGGAGGAGGAAAGACAAGGAGTTCAGTTTTAGAGTGGTTGAGTTTCAGAAAGCGTCAGGACATCCAGTCAGAGATGGAAGAAAAAATTATAGGGCTCCAGGCACTCCTTTGTTCAAAACAGGCACTTTATTGAAAACCACAACAGCAACATTTCGACCCCAAAAGGTCTCTGTCAAGCTTGACAAAGAACTTTTGGGGTCGAAACGTTGCTGTTGTGGTTCTCAATAAAGTGCCTGTCTTGAACCAACTAGTGCCTGGACCCCTATTATTTTACTAATGTTTGGACATCTGGTGTTTGATTCCGGCTCAGCAAGCACCCTGGCTCAGATTTGTGGGAGTGAGTGCAGTTCCACATATACTATTCAAGAGATGGAAGAAAGGCAAGCAGTGAAACGTTGCAGGACAGCAGGGGAGAGGTCTGGGGAGGAGAGGTATATCTGAGTGTCATCAGCGTACAGGTGGTAGTGGAATCCAAAAGACGCAATAAGTTTGCCAAGAGAGGCAGTATAAAGAGAAAATAGAAGGGAACCAAGGACAGAGCCTTGGGGAACTCCAACCGAGGTATCCTTGGAAAAGGAGACACTGAATGAGCGTTGGGAGAGATAGGAGGAAAACCAAGAGAGGACAGAGTCACAGAGACCAAACGATTGAAGAGTTTGAAGGAGGAGAGCATGATCAACAGTGTCAAAGTCAGCAGAGAGGTCAAGGAGAATTAATATGGAGTAGTGACCTTTGGATTTAGCTGCGATTAGGTCATTAGTAACTTTGATGAGAGCAGTCTCAGTAGAGTGGAGAGGGCGGAAGCCAAACTGGAGAGGGTCAAGGATTGAGTTGGAAATGAGGAAGCGAGATACACGGGTAAAGACAAGTCTTTCCAAAAGCTTTGATGAGAAAGGGAGCAGGGATATGGGACGATAGTTAGAGGGGGAAGATAGGTCAAGAGATGTTTTTTTCAGGATAGGTACTACTGTGGCGTGATTAACCCCTTAAGGACCAAACTTTTGCAATAAAAGGGAATCATGACATGTCACACAGGGGGTTAATGTCAGCAGGAACAGTGCCAGAAGAGAGAGAGCAGTTAAAGATGTGTGTTAGGGTAGGCACAAGACAAGGGGAGAGAGATCTGATGAGGTGAGACAGGACAGGATCGAGGTGGCAAGTGGTGGGGCAAGAGGAGTGGAGAAGCGCAGCCACCTCTTGTTCAGTAGCCGGGGAGAAAGTCTGAAGGGTAGGGAAGGCATGATTTATGTGTGGTTGAGAAAGAGAATGGCAAGGAGGGGAGAATTGTTTCCTTAGCTGTTCAATCTTGTCAGTAAAGTGGCATGCAAAGCTATCAGCTGTAAGGTTAGTTTGGGGGGTGGCCACAGCATGGCAGAGAAGGGAATTAAAGGTGTCAAAGAGACGTCTGGGATTGCGGGAGCATGAACTAATGAGAGAGGGAAAGTATGACTGTTTGGCGAGGGCAAGGGCTGCTCTGTATGAATGCAACATGAATCTATAATGGAGAAAGTCTGCCTGGGTGCGGGACTTCCTCCAGGAGCGTTCAGCACAACAGGAGTAACTCTGCAGATAGCGTGTTGATTTAGAATGCCAAGGTTGGGGTTGTGTCCTCCGCGAGGTGCATGTTTGGAGCGGGGCTGCAGTGTTCAAAGCAGAGGTGAGGGTAGTGTTATATGTGGAGATGGCCAGCGAGGGACAGGAGAGGAAAGGGATGGATAGTAGTTGTGAATCAATGTCAGCTGCCAGCTGCTGGAGGTCAATAGAGTTAAGGTTCCTCCTGAGATGAGGGGGGTTAGGCTGAGGTTGTTGGGTGAGTGTGTAATCAAGAGCAAATGATAAGAGGTGGTGATCAGAGAGAGGAAATGGAGTGTTGCAGATATTAGATATTGTACATGAATAAGAGAAAATAAGGTTGAGGGTATTGTCAGCTATATGGGTGGGAGAATTAGCCCACTGCAATAGTCTGAGGGAGGAAGTAATTGAAAGTAGTTTAGAGGCTGCTGGGGTTAAAGGTGGGTTAATGGGAATATTGAAGTCTCCAAGAATTAGGGATGGAATGTTAGAAGAGAGGAAGTAAGGCAGCCAGGTAGCAAAGTGGTCAAGGTAGAGGAGAGGGGAACCAGGGGGACGATAGATAATGGCAATGTTAGCAGAGAAGGGTTTGAAAAGGTGAATTGAATGAATTTCAAATGATAGGAAAGAGAGGGAAGGGGGGGGTGGGCAGGGTTTTAAAAGAGAAGTGGGGTGAGAGGAGAAGACCTACACCACCACCTTTAATCTCTGCTTGTCTTGGATTGTGTGTAAAGTGAAGACCACCAAAGGACAGTGAGGCAGGGGTAGCAGTATCAGATGGAGAGAGCCATGTTTCAGTTAGTGCAAGTAGGTTTAGGGAGTGTGAGATAAATAGGTCATGGATGGAAGAAGATTTAAAGGTGCTGCACACAGAGCATGCATTCCAGAATGTAGCTTTAAAAGAGGAATTATAGTGAGAATTACATGGAATGGGTATTAGGTTGTTGTGGTTTCTGGTGTTTGTACCAGATGGCTGAGTAGTGGCGGGACCAGGGTTTGGAGAGACATCACCAGCTGCTAGGAGCAGTAGGATGGAAAGGAAGAGAAGGTGGGAGTAAGATTTAAATGTTGGGGATGAGAGCTTGTATTTACGGGATTTAGTAGGGGTGTGTGGAGAAAGGCTGAATAAATATGAGTAAAGTGTGTGTGATGAATGCAGAGATGAGGGGTGCAGAGAGGGAGCAATGAAGATGGTGTTAGCAGGAACAGGTAAGTAAAATGCTAGAGAGATTTTAATGATGAGGGAAGTGAGAGAGAAAGTGAAAAATAGAAGTGAGAACATTAATAGGTATATTGGTATAAATTGGTATGTATTTGTAAATATTGATAAACATTGGTGTATATTGGTATGCATTGGTGTGTATTGGTAAATGTTGGTATATATTGGTGTATATTCGTATATATTAGTATATATTGGTATATTGATGTATACGGGTATATATTAGTATATATTAGTATATATTGCTATGCATTTGTATATGTTTGTATATATTAATATATATTGGTATAAGTTGGTATGTATTGTTATATGTTGGTATATATTAGTATATATTGATATACATTGGTATATGTTGGTATATATTGGTGTATATTGGATTTAGTTACACCTTTCCTTTTCCCCCCTACTCACTACCATTTTGTAGTAATTAAATCCTTATCTACTAGCTTGTAGTGGGCTCTTTAACCCCTTAAGGACCAAACTTCTGGAATAAAAGAGAATCATGACATGTCACACATGTCATGTGTCCTTAAGGGGTTAATGTAGCTAGCAATTTCTTCAGCTTGTCTATATTTTTTTTACCCACTGATTCTCTCCCTATATCAGTATTCTACCCTTTTAACTTGGATATTTTTTGTTTACAATAATGTAGGTTTCCTATGGCTCTTATACAGATATTTATAATTTTGTGCAGATTAGTTGTTTTAATTTCACAGTCGGTGTTAGATGTGTGTATTTTAGCTCCATATTTAATACAGATTGTTATTTTTTGCCTTTTTAAAAGTCCCTATTATCTTTTGTTTTTCTCTTCCAGATGATGTTTAGTAAAAAATTTTCTATTGTGCTTTGATTTAAGACAGATTCATAGAGTTATCCCCTTCTCCTCTTTTGTTGAATTAGGCATTACAATCCTGTTCCTGACTGCAGTGCACGCACAATATATTGTGCTGAACTGTCAGCTCGGCTTGTTTTACATTAGATAACTTTACTCACATTTCTTAATTTAACTTTTTATATTTATTTATTTATTTGAAACATGATTATATAACTTGCACTGAATTGTAATACTATAGCAATTTCATGGTTAAATAAAATAAATAAGTAAAATTGAATGTATTCATGTACAAGTGAAACTGAGGAATAAAAAGTTATGGCGATATTATGAAATCCTTCCCCTTTAGAAATATTTTAGATGGGATTACTGATAAATACATGTTTTGTTAGATAATGATGTACAGGGAGTACAGTTACAATACAGAGCATTGTAGGCTACTTTTGCAGACAGCAAGGATTCCCTGTAGTGTACTCAGTTTGCTTGTAGACTTCAAAACTGCTGCTTACATTTCAGAAATATTAATACAATAGCACAGTGGGTGACAAATAGTGATGTCCCAAACGGTTCGCCGAACGGTTCGCCACGGATGGCGAACATATGCCCTGTTCAGTCCGCCCCCTATGTCATCTTTGAGTAAACTTTGACCCTGTACCTCACAGTCAGCAGACACATTCCAGCCAATCAGCAGCAGACCCTCCCTCCCAGACCCTCCCACCTCCTGGACAGCATCACTAAGAAGCTGCATTCTTAGTGAGCTGTCCAGGAGGTGGGAGGGTCTGGGAGGGAGGGTCTGCTGCTGATTGGCTGGAATGTGTCTGCTGACTGTGAGGTACAGGGTTAAAGTTTACTCAATGATGACATAGGGGGCGGACCGAACAACGCATATGTTCGCCGTCCGTGGCGAACCGTTTGGGACATCACTAGTGATAAACAATGATTTACATTGTTACTTTTGTATTTTCTAATAATCTTAACAATATTATAAATGTGTCTTTTTAAATTTTTATTCCCTCTTGTCTTTCTCTTAATGCAGAATTAGAGGGCAGCACACCTATGCAATAAGATTTGGGTAACAACAAAAAGCATGCAGAACATCGACTTCTTTAACCACCTCCTGGGTCAAATGTATCACTGGTGCAAAATGTACTGAACAAAGTGCCCCCTGCTCGATGTGCAATATTCATATATTCTTAAACTCACGGTGTCAAGCATATTGTACCAAACCCAATGGGCCTGGTATAATGATTGTGCCAACACTAGACCAGTTCTATGGCATCAATAACAGAGCATTTGTTTACAAACAGCCAGGTATACAATGAGGCAAACGTTCAAGTTTGCTGTCTTCAGGATCGCTTCAAATCAATTCATAATAAAATGTTGAGGTATCGCTGTGACAATAACTGCTTTGGATCCTTTACAAATGGAGTATTTAATCAGAATTGTTTGGTTTCTTTCAAAACAAATCTAATAGAATCATCACAGACAGTAAAATTTGATGTAATGATGAATACAGGTGACACTCTAAGCAACTTCACCATTGTAGCTCTTTACAGTGGTTATGGTATTATACGTTTATAGGTGTCATCTCTACGGTTTTTGTTAAACCATTTAAGAGCACTC
The DNA here is from genome assembly GCA_933207985.1 of Pelobates cultripes. NCBI lineage: Eukaryota > Metazoa > Chordata > Amphibia > Anura > Pelobatidae > Pelobates > Pelobates cultripes. Next base: position 135,980,008 of record OW240913.1, on the reverse strand, counting down.
TCTGACACCCAGACTCCTCTCTGATAATGCACTGATAATGAAGAAATTACACTGGTACTGCCAGAGACAGCCCGTGAAGCCAAGTTAAAACAGTTTGAAAAAAAGCTGGGGGATAATGCCCATAGTCTAATAGCAGTAAAACTATTACAAGGCGTTGTACTGGTTATGGTGCTTAGAGAGTCCCTTTAATAATCACACATAATCAGCATTATTTACCAATATAATTCAACATATAAATTAGTTTCATTATATCTCTGTCTCCTACATAATAAATATATCATGACAGCCTGATAATGTATTGTGTTTATTTCTGATAAATAGTAGAGAATCACTAAACTAGAATTATCATATAGTCATTTATAAAATGCTTACAATGCTGCCGTCCATCCCATGTGTTCCCTATTGAGGGTTAATAAGCATGTAGGGATGTATATAAAAAATACCCCTTTCTGTCTCATTAGAGATATCTTTGCCAGAAACTCAAGGAAGCAAGGTGAATGGTTAGAGTTAGGACCCACCTAAGAGGTCTGCCTTGACGTGGCAGGTGGGCATACCCTCTCATGGCCATTGGAGGTAACTAAAAACCTCAATTTTTTTAAATATACATAGGGATTTGGGAAAGAGCGCAGGTAACTTTTTTCTTTGGTTTTTAATATAGTAATTTATAATCTAGTATGTAACTTTTAGTTTATACAGCTGCCGACCTTATTATAGTCTTAACATTTTTGAATAGTTATCGAGGCAGGGTAGAGCTAAAAACGTTTTAACTGGGGAGTAAATACAATCGAATGGTCTTTTATTTACTCACATAACTCCCAGATGTCCGTGTGGATGGTGACAGATAGCAGCTGCTGGAGTTACAAGATGTGTCAGATGTGTCAAATATTGAATGACTGTAGGACATCTACATGAATTAAGTAGTAACCAGCATAGTGTCTCAGCGAACATATAAAAAAGCCTGGGGCTGCTCTTTGATCCAAAAGTAAGCCTAGTAAAGAAATAGTAGTGGTTTCCCACTTGATACCATGTAGATGCCATAGAGATGGGTGGCTAGGGAGGAGTTAAACTACATGTACATTACAATATCTGTCTTGCTCAACCATGCACCAAATCATGCTGAAATGATAGCTTGAATGGCATTGGATATTGTAGTGTACTGTAGCAAGAATATTTCAAACGGAATTAATGCATTTAGACTACTTATGGCTGTAGAGTGATAAGTCAATTATTAATTGTTTTTTATTTGAAGTTTTTCCATAGCAATCGCTATTGGGTTAGTTCACCATACAGAGAATGGGGGAACTTTAAATGGGACTATTAAGAATCCTTGTTCTAATTCTGTTTTTATGAGGGAGTTGACTGCAACTGGATCTCTCTACAATCAATATGTCCGTTGGTAAGGAAAGTAGACCTTTGTGAAAACCATTAGTAAACCCTGAGGAACTCTTAAGTGTGGGAATGGATGGTTAGACAGTAGTTATGAAAAAACATACATTTTTAGCACTGGGCCAAGGGGAGTTGAGGCCACCGAACAATGTGGCGTGGTGTAGGCCTCTCAGTGACATGCATGAGCATAAGATAAAATGGGAGTGGCAGGTGATGCCCTAACTATGAAACCTTCCAAGGCACTAGCTAGAATTTGGACCGATGGGCTAAATACCTCCAAGTATGAGGATGGGTGTTGGTGCCTCACAGGACTTCTAAGCTAAGGCAAGAAAGGCCCAGAAACCTGTGCTATTGGGATTCTTACATTACCCTATAACCAGTAAAGAACTTAACCTTGCCTAATTATAATGTAGGGAGTCATGTTGAATTAAACAAGTTATATTTGAAACATAAGGAATACACAAGATATGTACTATATCGTAACCCCAAAAACCAATAGTGCTATCACCAAAAGGTTTACCTCACACAAATAAATACAGAAAAAACAGTATAGTTTATACAACTCCAAAGTGTAGTATAAGCTAAAAGTGGGATAGGACATAAAACATAGAGGATACAACCTCTATAACAGACGGTGATCTCTGGGAGATCTGGAAATACAGAATCACAAATAGTGAAGTATGTAATAAAAGAGTGACTCAATCCAGGAGGTAGAGAATTTACAAGAGACACTGATGTTCTGCGTTTATCTCCCCTCTGGGGGTATCTTTAAGAAGTGATAGAATTCTTCTTGTTAACTAAATCCTCAGAGGGATAAAACAAATGGACATAGAGTAGTACTGTTAAAAAAGACACAATTTATTACACTTACATAAAAACTGTAATTAGCCAGCATATCTCCACTAGCAAGTGGAACAGGGTGGTGTATTCATCTGTACCAAAATGGAGTAGTAGCCAGATTCAGCAGCAAGGTTTTCCAATAAAATACAAACAAAAGAAGTAAAACTGAAAAAAAATAGTCCAGGTACTCAATCCTTGTTAGAGTTATTTGAACTTAGCGTAAGTAGAATGATGAATGAACTGTGCCCCAGGTTTAAAATTAAATGTATACATGACCTAAGTATATAATACTAGAATAAATCTAGGCTAATGACGTACAATATTGAAATGGTACTAGTATCTGGGGTTATTAACGTACCTGTTAGGGGATTAATGAAACTTTGATACTAATCTGGACACCAAGATTGAATTTCTGGCCTATTGAAATAAATTATATATATATGGTTATATGGATACCTTAAGTAATAATTATTATATTATTATATTAATGATAATTATATTGGGAATATGGAAATGTATATATAGAAGGAAAATTCACATACCTAATATGCCAGACTTGGAGAATAAATCAGCTGGCCAATACTGTGAGAATCTGTAAAGTGTAAGAACGTGATCTCTGTGACCATGAGTTAGCACCTAAACTGGCATATGGGGGCATACATGTTTTCAGTAATTTACCAGGTAATAACTGAAGAGGTTTCTATTAATTGATTCCTAATGACAGGATAGTGAAACCTAGACCATCTAATAGAATGTATAGAAGCTTAATTTGTTGAATTGTAAGCTTGTAAAGACCCACGACTTATACACCCTCCTAATACATATTTGTAAAATTTGATAATTGTATTCATAACAGAAGATCAAAGTATGTGCCAGCCAACCTCCAGGATTTGGGTGTACAACATGTATGTTGAATAACCAGTAATGATGTTGAATAATGTAAATTCCCCTCCGTTTATATCTCAAGATTAGAGAAATTCTATATATGATATATATATTAATGACTGAACAAAATATAATTCTGAATAGTAAGAAGATGAGAATAAATTGATAAGCAATGAAAATATAACCAGGGGAGCCTAACCGCAGGTTAGCTTCATACTTACAATAAGATGCTAGGTTTGAATCAAATTGTATTAAGGAAATACGAACTGTGTCTTTAGTAATCTTTTGGAGGAAACTGTTACCAGTTGAAATCGAGAGGAGTAGAATTCCGGCTGAAAGAGGTTGAATAGGAGTCAAACGTTGATTGAAATACAAGAGAGAGAGAGCAACTCAGTTGAATGGATAGGCCTTTGGTTTTCTAAATGCCAAGAAGACCTAAAACGAATGCACTCTTTCCAACTTGAAATGCTGGTATGCATAATCGTTGAGCTGTCTCAAATATATCACTGGACAGACACCTCCGCTTTTTCTGGGAACCAAGAAAAGGTTGCACATATAACCCAGGGTATGGGCGGGGAATCTTTATGATGGCTTCTTTGCGCATCAGTTCTTGTATTCTCTCGGAGACAAGTTCAGCATCTCGTTGGGAAAAAACTGTTTCCCTCGATGGGGGCATTGTAAAGGTAGAGAAAGGAAGTTTAAACAATACCCTTTCACAATGTGAAGAACCCAAGCAGCTAATGGAATGAGGGACCAACTTAACAGATCACACTCTGGATCCAACCACTTAAGGTGGCTCCATCCCAGTCTAGATCATCCTCTACTACTTCAAAGATCTTGGCTGCTGGGCCCAGGTTTTCCAGGATTTTATCCTGACAGTGTTGCAATGAAAAATCTAAGCCTTTATTAGGCTTCCATCCTGTCTTACTCAGGAATTGAATGATCTTAGGATTGATTGATTGACCGATTGATTGGGGTTTTACATGCACCATCAGGGACTCTGGGGTGTGGGCATTCAGTCTGCAATTTATTGCGCATTGCCTTCTCTAAAAGCTTGCGTGCTCTGGATGCAATATACTTGGCTACATGGTATGAGAGAGACCATTCTGCTGACCGTGAGTGACATAGGTTGTCAGGTTCTAATAGGGGTTCACCTTGACGGTCCAAGATCCTATCGGTGTCCACTGAGGCTGCTTTATCTACCTCAATCTTGGTAGGTTTAACGGGAAGTGTATCCCGCGAGGGATTAGATTTTTCTCTATCATTAATTTCATAATCAGGATCAGAAAGATCCTCTGATTCATCCATATAGGACTCAGGGAACTCCTCCTCAATATCACTGAGCTCAGACTCAGAGTGCAGTTGGGCTTTTGCCCATTTCCAAAGTTTAGCCAATTTTGCCAGGCTAGTGGCTCTTTTGCGTGGTGGTAAATCAACAGCGCCATCCGTAACAGGTATGGTACTGTCCATCTTTATTGTTTTGGATGAGTGTTTAGCCTTATATGAGGCCTTGCGGCCAGGCTGAGGCAGAGCATGTGTCAGTTCTGGTACTGCCGCCTGAGTAGTCAGCTGTGCCAATCTCTGTGCCTGTAACAGGGCCTGGGCAAATGTATGTGAAAGTAAAGCAGACATAACGCTCATTGCTGACACATTTGTCTTTGCTTTTGACATGGAAGTGTCAATTAAAGCCTGCATTTAATTGACAAATCAGCAGGAGCAATAAAATCAGCAGAAAAATAAGCCGCATCTCCAGAGATATCTGGAGAGGCTTCTAAAGTAATTTGCATGGGTGTGTACACCCGGAAGGTACAGAAATGTCTCTGTCAGACTGCATCATAAATATACAGACAAGCCTAAGGGAATGAATAAGGTAAAATAATAACCAAAGGAAGGGTTGAGTAACCCACAAGTTAAAAAAACAGGGTAAGGTAAGGGTTGAGTAACCCAAAGGAAGGGTTGAGTAACCCACAAGTTAAAAAAACAGGGTAAGGTAATGAAAGTACTCACAGCAGTGAAAAAAAATTGCAATTACAGGAGAAAAACACAAAAGCCGTCCAGCCGCCACTATTACTAGACCCTAACTCAGGCAGCTAGGGGGAGCGACAGAGAAAAAAACGCGGGAAAAAAACAAGAAAATGGCTGCCACAAACGCCGAAAATAAACCAAATGAAAGACCAATATTGAATGTGTTCAGGAAACTAATGCTAAAACAAAAGTACATTCAGGAATCGATAGGTAAGTGTTTATGTATTAGTTAAAATAGTGCGTTCCAGCACTCCCAAATTTGGCGAAACGTGCATGTGCGCATTTGAATACTCTAGAGATGGCATGCAGAAGTTTGAATGAAGGGAAAAAAACGTTGAAAAAATGCCATGCAGGGGATAAAGATCCTCAAAGATGTCCCTGAGCCACAATTAAAATGTAGTTACTACTATAATAATAACTATATTAACAACAGTAATGATATGAATAAAAATAAAAGATCCCGCAGTTAAGAACCGTGGGTCCCAGTGTCCCTTAACTGAGTGAGCAGCAAAGAAAGAGGAAGTAGTATACTGGACACCGATTATTATGCTATGTAGAGGATGCTGATTGGCTGTTCCTGTTGCTAGGAAGATATACCTCTCATGTTATTTACTGTACATGGGTTTTTTTACCTTTTTTAATGGGTTTATGCATTAGGCACTTTACTTACATTGTGGTTTTGGTACTATATACTGGTTTATCACTATACTATGCACTTTCTCTCTGCTATAATGATATCTTGTTGTATTTTCTATGCATAAATAAATACTTAAGAGCATTTTTTACTGTGGCAACTTTAGAAATAGACTCAGCTAGAGCAACCTTAGATTAAGCAAGAGGCAACCTTGAAATGGAAGACACACATTTGTATGTATATTTGTGTGTGTGTGTATATATATATATATATATATATATATATATATACAGGTGATACTTGAAAAATTAGAATATCGTGCAAAAGTTTATTTATTTCAGTAATGCAATGTAAAACTAAGGGGAAACTAATATATGAGATAGAAGCATTACATGCAAAGCACGATAGTGCAAGCCGTGATTTGTCATAAGTGCGATGATTATGGCTTACAGCTCATGAAAACCCCAAAGTTTTATCCTGCAATCCATGAACCAGTTTAGTAGCCCTTCTCTGAACTCTCTCTAAAGTACCAATATCCTTCTGGAGATACGGTCTCCAGTACTGTGTACAATACTCCGAGTGAGGTCTCACCAGTGTTCTGTACAATAGCATGAGCACTTCCCTCTTTCTACTGCTAATACATCTCCCTATATATGCACAAACATACAGTAGCTATTCAATTACCGCATACTGGTAAGTAGCTATTCAATTACCACATAATACATTGTATTACCAACATACACTAGCTATTCAATTACCACAATGTAACATTTTAATTAGCAACAGTTTAAAATGTGGTTTTGTCAGATATTTCTTTGCTGTGTCCTTTAACATTTAGAGGGTTATTCACTAAAGTAAGAATTTAAAGTGAATTTAGAGAATTTCAAATTTAAAGTTAAAGTAGCTGAACTGGAAGGATAGTTGACTTTTTTCTAGTTTGGTTATTTTTACCTTGAAATTGTAATTTACTTTGAATTCTCACTTTAGTGAATAACCTTTTCAGATTAATAGTGTAACTTTAGTATTTGGACACAAGATGGCAGCATTTCAAATGCAACTGTAATTGCAGTGTTTGCAGTGCACCAAATCATTTTGTAGTAAGACATGTAAATCAGATATAAATAAGATTGAAAACCCTTTGCACCTGTAGTCAGTGGATAGTCAATACCAGGGGCAGACTGAGCACTTGGGCAAATCGGTGATGGACCGAGGGTCTGAGGCTCTGGGGGGCCCGTCTGTGGTACAGTGCAGTAATTGGCTGAGCTGGGAAGTTCAGCAACTTCCCCAACGAGCCTGCACTCAGTAAAGGGCCCGCACAGCCTTCATTGAAAGCTTTGGAATTTTTTATCCAAGATTTGAATCTGACAGGTTGATCAGCTGCAGGATTAATATGAATAAAATATATTTACTATGCCAATAAAATCTACACATTTTTAGACTTACAAATAAGAACAAATCTTGATAATAAAGAACTATTTACATATATAAGAATAGATGATATCCTACGTAAAGTTTTAATAACAAATGAATCACTTCTAGATAAGCTCCTACTTGGTGATCATGGAAAGATATCTTCTAAGATTAGAAAAGTTGTATATTACCAAAAATAAAAATTTGAAAACAAAAACTATCAAAGTGTGAGAAAGGGATACGGGTAAAACAGTTTCTTTCCAGATGTGGCAAAATTATTTTAAAGTGATTGGGAAATCCATCCATTGTGTGAATATACAGGAGACTTATTTTAAACTTGTACACAGATGGTATATGGTTCCTATAAAGCTGTGTAAATATCAACCAGATACTTCTAATTTATGTTGGAGGTGTAATAGAAATGTTGGCTCATTAAAACATATATGGTGGGATTGTCTTAAACTACACAATCTTAAATTGAAAGTTAAAGAAATTTTTGTTGATTTGAAAATTGATATTACTTTGACTGTGGAGCGATTTCTTTTTCATATTGATCTCCCTTGTCTATCCAAATCATTGATATGTTTAGTTACTCATATCTTAATGGTGGTGAAATTATGTATGACTAGATATTGGAGAAATGAGAAATCTCCCAGTTTAGAAGAAATAAGAGTACAGATTGATAACCAAAAAGCAATATATTATAATAATTGTAATATAATGAAATATAATAATATCTGTGACTTACATATTTTAAAAAGTGAATTCTGTCCTCATAATATTTACTACCTGTCATTGATATGTTTATCTGCGGTCTGATTCTATAGGTTGGTCCCCCACGAAAATCTTGTATTTTGAAACAATCTTTATTATAAGACTCTGCTTTTATGATAGGACTGGGAGAGTCCCCCCCCCTGTCCTCCTCAGGTGTCTCAGTTCCTTTTTTTCTTCTTTTTTTTTCTTGAGGTACAAATATTTGTACCTTTCGTATAATGGTTTTTTTTTTGTTTGATTTTAATGCAAATCTTTTTATTGTAGAAAAGGCAGTAAGAAAATGAGGCTTGTAGGCCTCCATGGGAAACATTGTGGAAAGATGTAGCACAAAGCATTTGTCATTCTATTTTAGGATACAACTTAACAGATTCTGAAACAGTGTTTAGTTACAATGTTATTGTACAGGCATGGTATAATTGCAGTGTATACAGGTATGACTTGAGGGCGTATTTGCAGTGGCTACTCTCAATCTATAACTGGGCATGTATACACAAATTTCGTTCCATGCTCGGTGCGTGTCCTCCTGCATGTGTATTTATCGCTTCCTTCCACCAAGTATGGAGCTTATTTTTTTTCCCCCATCAGGGTCAGGTTTAACGGAGAGGGGTAAAAGTTGTTTGAAAAGGAAAGAAAAACTAAGGGTTCATAGGTTCAGGAGAGGCTTCCCCTGGCCTCCACGTTGCCAGATCCAAGCGAGGTGTGAGCCATGTGTTGGTACGAAGTGTTGGGGAGTTAATTGGTTCTGGTAGTGCATCGTGTGGCGTGTACCCTGGTGGGTGCAGGTTAATCTGTGTCCGTATTACCGTCGGTCGCTGTGAAAATGTCTGGACGTTGACCTAATGAGCTTTCTTGGACCTTTCTCTCCACGGACCGGTTCACAGAATTGAATGAGGAATTTTCTGGTCGCCCGTCTGTGTGTTGTATCCCATAGTCCATTTTGAGGGGCGTGTGGTGAGTGTTAGTAGGTCATGTGTAAGGTGCGAGGGATTATGAATTAAAGTGCCGTCTGTCTCCAATGTTTACGTGTGGGTGCGCGGTGCGATGCATGGTCTGTCGGGAGCTTGTGTTTTTCTATGGGCGGTCTCACCTGCAGAGGAGGGGCGTCCTAAGGGAGGTGTATGGTCAGTACAGTGGCAAGTTGAGTCTGGGGTATGTGTTATTTATTATGTATGTTTTATACTTTATATATATATAATATATATATATATATATATATATATATATATATATATACTTTTGTTTTCTTTTTTCATTTAATATAAGCTATCAATTCATGTTTAATGATCTCCTTTACAGAATGTTAGTAATTTAAGCACTTATATCATTACATGAATTGCGATATATATTGCGTGTTTAAATATGCAATTCAACTTTGAAGACTGCAATTAATTATAGATAATTGAATTTTATTGCTGTATATTTATATGTTTAATAAAAAACAAATGAAAATTTCAAATATAGAAAAAACAAATGGGATTTATGCACAAATGTTGCTATATAGAAACTGAATAGTGATTCCACAGCTACCAAGGAATACAACGTCTGCGATGCTCAACTAAAACACAGGAGTTGCAATCTCCAGATGAATAAGCACGTCCATGGTTAGTTAGTATTGAGATATTTGCAGCATACAAAATATCAAACAAAAGCATATTATACACACGGCTAAACTAGGATCAAAATATAAATTTTTTAAACTAGACCTGGGTGTTGGAGTATTGGAAGGACCACTGAAATGTAATTTAACAAAGACTTACACAAACACACGGGGCATATATTTAAAGCTAGTTTTAATTTATGAGTGCTAAATGAGAGTATCCACATCTGACACTGAACTGTAATTGCAAATACAAAGGAGAACAGCTGTTGCAAATGAGGGTTTGCTTTCTCTAATACTATGTAACAAAATAACCCTCTCATTAAGTGACTTGCTTAACATTACAGTAATTTGAAGTGTTCATGGTAGTAAGAGTCTCTGTATGTGAAGTGTTTGTGCTTTAAACACGGCACATACTGAATTATTGTTAATTGAGTGTTGGGGGCTAGTTGCACCCAGAGCAAATGTGACTTAGGCAGCCCTAATCATTGACAGAATTGACATTAGGCAGCTCAGAGCAGAGTTCTGGATTGCTTAAGTCATGTGTGCTGGGGGTGCAACTAGCAATCATCACATAACTAAAATATCTCTAGATATGCAGTGTTCCAAGCAGAAACACTGCATATGCAGAATTCTGCCAGTATGACCACTTCAAAAAGCAGAAGCATGGTGGTTGGAGTAATTCTTTAATGCCCTACAGGGCATTGTACAATGGAAGAAGTGTTTGTTAAATGTTGCCCTATAAAAGGGCAGTCTAAACACCATAATCACAAATGCCAAACACACCCCATCCCCCCTTAGGCCACTGGTTTATAGGATAGTGAAGACTCCAGTTTCCCCCTTCCGCAGGTCCTCTCCAACTCTCGCAAGGCCCAGGTTAACATGGCAATGCTCTGGCACTGCACGCAATCCAGGCTCTCCTGAATTTCCTATCCCCTCTTTTGATTATCTTATCCCCTCTAGTATATCTTATCCCCATTTTGTTTTTTATACCCCTCTTTAGTGTATCTTATAACCCATTTATGTGTTACATCACATTGTGTGTCTCTTACTCCCCCTCTGTGCCTTTGAGTATCTAATGCTTCCTCCCAGCCACTTTGTGTCTCTTTTTCCCTTTTCCAGCCCCTCTGTATGCCTCTTTCCCTAGCTACATTTTGTGTCTCTTTCTCCCCAAGCCACTTTTGTTGTCTTTGCCTTAGCCCCTTTCTGTGTTTCTGCCCCCCAGCCCCTCTGTGTTTCTCTTTTTCCCCTTCCCCGGCTACTTTGTGTGTCACTTCCTTAGCCCCTTTGTGTGTCTCTTTCTTCCATTCAAACCTGTTGTGTCTTCTTCTCCCCCACCAGCCTCTTTGTGTGTATCCCCCCTCCCCCAGTCCCTCTGTTTGGCTCTCCCCCAACCCTCTGCTCCCCCCAGCCCATCTGTTTGTTTCTCCCCACCCCACCCTCTCTGTGTATCTTACCCATCCCTCTGTGTCTCCCTTTCTCTCTCCCAGCCCCTCCAATGTGTATCTTTCACCCTGCTTTTTTTGTGTCTCTTCCATTCCACCTGTTCCCTGTGTATGAGTGTATAACAGAACTACACAATAATAATACTCGCAGTAATGTACCTTTAACCCCTTAAGGACCAAACTTCTGGAATAAAAGGGAATCATGAGATGTCACACATGTCATGTGTACTTAAGGGGTTAAACTACACTAAATGTGTTTAGAAATCAGTCTGTGTTAATCAGATATATTGTTCTTCTAAATTACATTTTAGTTGAATAATAGTTTTCAGAATAGCCCTGCCCCGGCCCACACCCCCACTTTCACTCCCAAAATGAAAGTGTCTCTCTTTGTCCATTTGACATATTGGAAAGTATGTTTCTGATATTGCTAAAACAGAAGTTTAAAGGATCACAATAGGGTCAGGAACATCCCCCTTAGCCCCATTATAAAAGATTAAAATTCACCTTATTTCCAGCGCTACGCTGGTTCGCCGGTGCTGGCTCCGCCTCCTTGTGACATCATCAAAATAGGGAAAGCATTGGATTGGCTAAAATTGGCACCGGGGCCAATCAGGACCTCCTCATGGAGATGCATTGAACCAATGCATCTCTATGAGGAAAATTCAGCGTCTCCATGCAGAGCATGGGGACGCTGAACTGCTGGGCTGCTTACTGAGCCAGGAAGCCCCTCCAGTGGCCATCTGAGGAGTGGCCACTTGAAGGTGTCCCTAGGGGCAATATAAACACTGCCCCTCATGCCTTCATAAATATAGCAAAATCTTACTGTATTCAAGCCTGAAGCTGTAGCTTTGCATGCCTCAGAAAAAAACAGTAGACCGGATCCAATCACAAGGCTTCCCCATAGGATTGGCTGAGACTGACAAGGAGGCAGATCAGGGGCAGAGCCAGCAAAATTCAAACACAGCCCTGGCCAATCAGCAATCAGCATCTCCTCATAGAGACGAATTGAATCAATGCATCTCTATGAGGAAAGTTCAGTGTCTGCATGCAGAGGGAGGAGATACTGAATGTTTGGATGCATTTTAGGCAGCCATGACCCAGGAAGAATCTCTAACAGCTAAGGAGTGGCCAGTGAAGTTATCATTAGGCTGTAATGTAAACACTGCATTTTCTCTGAAAAGACAGTGTTTACAGCAAAAAGCCTGAAGGTAATGATTCTACTCACCAGAACAAATTCAATAAGCTGTAGTTGTTCTGGTGACTATAGTGTCCCTTTAACATTTAGAGCAAGTGCCGGAAAAAATAACTGATCTGGTAAAATTTCATAGGAACACAAAAGCACTGTTATTCACTGAAGTTAAAATGTTGGTGTTTCAAAGTTAAGTTGAAGCAGTATAGTTTTTAAAAGTCAGGAATACCCTATTTTGGCTTTAAAATGTACTAATGAATTTACAATAAAATATTCTTTGGGCACTTGTGAATAAATCTTATCATTTCCATTCCAGAAAAAAATATATAATTTTAAAGAGGCAGATATATAATGTCCTTTTCTGGGGGTTAGTGAGAGCACACATAAATAGCTCACCACTTTCCCACAGAACACAAATGCAGATTAACATGTTGGGACAGTGTACTAGCTGGGCAAATAGATCACTTGGGCCTGGAGCAGATGCTAGTATTTCAGCGCTTATGAAATGCACACAGTTCTACAGCAGTCAATGACATACTGAAATATGATATTCAGTTCACTAGTAATATAAAATTATACTAATCCATTATTAGCTATAGAGTCAAAGTTTTATATCTGTAATATATACTTTTTAACTCCTAGGCTAGGATTAGGCAACCTTCTGCACTCCAGAGCATTATGGGAGATGTCCAGATGTAGAAAAAAAAATAACTACCCCCGGGTGTCTTGGGGTCCCCAAGCCACTAGCCACCACCCCATAAAAAAAGACCCAATCATAAAAAGAAAAAACATGATCTTACAAGGTAAGACTTTACCAGTAAGAGCCCTCTGATTGGTTTGCTTAAGCTTTGAGCCAGATTGTATGGCATGGGAAGGCTTTATAAGCCTTTCCTCGCCCTGCAAAGCTCAGTCTGTTTTTTTAATGTCTGGTTTTTTTTCGACTTCTTTTTTTCAATCGTGTCTTTTATTTATTTTATCAGTTTGATGGTCTTTATTGATTTTTATTTGGCCTTTTTTGGGGCCTCAAAAAAGAAGACATCTAATGGTAATTTATTTTTCCAGGTATTTAGTTCATTGCACCCCGTCACTATTGTTAGGGTGAAAGGGGGGGCTTGGGGACCCCTAGTCATTGGGGGTGATGACTAGGGTCTTGTGAAACCTTAGTCACTAGAGTATGTAGTTCTTTTTACTATTAGCCCCACCCATCACCAATGGGTGGGGGCTGTCGGGAACATTAGGTCCCTCCTCTTATCACTTACAGCCTCTACCCTCCAGTAGTGGGTGTTGGCTCGGGAGGCACTAAGTCCCCTATATAGTTTACTAGCCCCCACTCACTGTGAATTTGTTTTTAATAGGTACCCCACCATGGGGGCGTAGGGGAACCGGTATGTGATCCCCCTTTATTGAATTTGGGGAAGTGTCAGAACCTCCTTTATTACATTCGGGGGAGTGTCTTTTTTGCAAACATGACATGCTCCCTAGACATGGCCCTACTTGTGGTATAGTATACTAAAATGGGGGTCATATTGACCCCCATAGAGTGAGGGTGGCATGGAGGGAATTTAGAAAATTGCAAAGAGCACAGCTCCCACAGCCCTATCTAGTGGGGCGGATGTGGTGACTTGCAGGTGAAATGGGGAACCTATGAGCACTTGCAGGTGACTAGTGTGACAACAAAATGTAGTGGAATCGGGAAGGGGGTTAAACACCACCCCCAAAAAAAATAGATGAGACAATGACAGTGCCGCTTTAAGTACCACATGATGGTCTATGCTGTCACACAGTGCAGGGCTTTACCTCCCATGTAGTTCATGTAGTAAAAGTACCAACAGAGGTTGAATCCATGCAGGTACCAAGGAACTCTAGTTATCCTTTTGATACCTAAGATCTCATTCAGCTGTAGTATTTCTGAATGTGACCCTAGTCTGAAGTATTATAAAAAAACTAGGAGCCCCATGTATCTTTTGATATCTCAGGGTCCTCTTTGTGAGTTGGGGCTACAATAAGTTGCCCGAAACAGACAGGAGAGACATATGCAGCATACCGCATAGATCTTTAAAATAATTTAAATACTATGGGTGCCATCCATACGCGTCCGTGCACATGTCTGCACGTACGCGCGTGTGCGCATGTGCACGGACCGGGAACTGTGCTACTACAGTTCCCATATAGCTTTGCGGTTTGACGATTACGTGACCGCATATAAATAACCACTATTGAGGATAAGATTGCTCGTTTTTAATCTGTAACATTGGCAAATATGTTTAATAATCATTTAATAACATATTAATATAAAATATGACTTTTAAAATATTGTATTTTATTTCACATTTTTGCAATCTGATTGGCTGACCCCTGTTTTAGGCGCCATTTTCAAACATTTGTACCCCTATTTAAAGTCACCTTGCCAGGTTATAAGTTTTATTCCATATTGATAAAGCCATTATAGGCGAAACGCGTTTTTGGATATTTAAACTGTGTATTTTAACTATTAAAGATTTTCTTTGGTCACTTTTTTGGTTGTACCAATCATCTTTAGATATTTAATACTTTATACCTTCCACTATTACCTGGCACCTTCGACTTCTGGACTCCAAGCAATCCTTGGTGGGGATTATTCCACCTATGCAAATACTTAGGAGCAGATAGCCTGCTCCATCATTGTGAGTACCATTTTATTATTTTTATTTCCAAATATTTTAAATAGAGAGCACTATTGATTGTGTCTTTTTATTCTCTTTGAGTGGCACCTACTCTTGAAGAAAAGAAAGCTGCACCGTATCCTACAAGCGGGGATCTAAACAGTTTTCTGTACGCTTTCCACACTAGAGCTAGCTATAGCTCTATTAAATGTGAGTGCTATAATATTCTTTTTATATTATTTACTAAACCCTAGCGTACATACTACACTATCCTGGTCACCTGTTTTTATCTTTACATATCATTGGATCCATCTGAGGAAGAATAGTGCATTCACCATTATATGTACCACTGCATTTAAGGAAGACCTATCCAGCTAAGACTCATTTTATATTTATTGGACTTTCTCTTTTTATATTGGACTATTTTTATTTGTTGTTTTCTTTTATTTACTGGTTTTATTTGTCACAACTTTTTAACTTTTTCCTTTTCCCATTCTGTTTTAAGCGTTTTTGAGGGATTCCCTTTTAAAGTTGCTGCCTTATTTTGTTATTAAGCGCTAACCCTTTTTCTTTCCTCTTTATTACTTACAGTTTAAACACATATTTATTACAAAGAGACAAACGTGAACAGGCTAAACAAACAAACAAAAAAAACCACAATAGTAACAATGCTTACTAGAACTGTTCAATAAATTCTCAATGTTTTAGCAAACAAAAGTGCCTTACTCAAGGGACAGCAGCATAACTCACCTTACCCATGTTTCAATATACATGCCAAAGGGCCATCAGACATCAATTACGGTCGAAACTAGACTTAACATCATCATGTATGAAACTGCAAGATTGTATGAACAAAAAGGAGTCCCAATGTAAATGAACTGTATAAATAAGATTAAAACCAATGCTATAAGTAGTGACATTACCTTGTCCCTCAATCCCAATATATCAATAACTGGCAAATAGTCCCATGCATACTCAACATGCAACTATGCATCCACGGTCACTATTTCATTGAAAGGGAAATGCTCATAATACTCTAATATCTACTCACCCATGCATAGATCTGTTTCATAATTACAACCGCCATATTGGAAACGGTAACCAGCTCAGGGAATGCTGATGCACTCAGTAATGAATATAAAGCCCCAGTATAAAAACAGATAGGTCAAACAAGGGAGAGGAACACAAACACCCACCACGACGAAGAGAAGGTTCATATCTTAGTTTTTGAAATCCACCCTTGGAAAATATTAAGTAATAATGTCATCCATTTTTTTATGCATGTATTCAATTAATACATCAAAAAGGAGATCAGTGGTGGAACTACGCTAGGGGGCCCACTTGGTCGCTATGTACTTAGGACCACCCTATGGTATTGCTAAACAGGGGCCTGGTCGGGCATGTGGCCCTTTAAAAGCAGGCCCCTGTAATATCAGTGGCACTGGGAGTAAGTGAGAGCTTGACACTCACTTCCAGCTATAGGGAGTGCCCATGCGGGGAGGAGGCGGCACAGGCAACAGGGGGAAGAGAAGCAAGGAGAGAGCTGCTCCAGGCGTCCGCCACCCACGCCCTCGGCCAAGGCGCTGCACACCAGCGTCCCCTGAAATTCCCCCCCGAAGCCCATGCTACCCGAAGCATCTGTGAACAGCTCCAGATCCATTGCCATAACACCTGTCTGCCGGAAAATTACTGTCCTGTTAAACCCCCATAGGAACACATCCCTAACAAAGTGATGAGGCGAATGGATCCCGACCGTGGCCCTGACCAGACTTCTACTGAAAACCCTCCCCATCGGCACCACCCTGCAAGCCAAATTCAACTTGCCCATGAGCGATTGGAGCTGCCACAGCGTTACCTTACGTGCCTGCCACACTTCTCCCACCACCTCCCGCAACCCCACCAGCTTATCCTGGGGTAGACAACATTCTCTTTTTCGAGAGTCTATCTCTATACCCAGGAAACTCAGGCAGGTGGTTGGGCCTTCCGTCTTGGACCCCCATCGGGAGGCACAGGTTGATGAAATACGAGCCATCGAAGGCGCAACCCAAAAGGTGATGACAGTCCGGGTGTACCGGCAGGAGGCGAAACGCCGCCTCCACATCCACCTTTGTCATGAGGGCCCCAGGCCCCCCCTCCCGAACCAGCTTGACCGCTTGGTCGAATGATGCGTAGGAGACGGAGCACAGGTCCCCGTCATTCACTGACTCCCCTTTCGGATAGGAGAGGTGGTGAATCAAACGAAACTTCCCCACTTCCTTCTTAGGGACGACCCCCAGCGGGGAAACCCACAAATTGGGCTACGGGAGGGCTGCAAACGGGTCCGCCACCCTGCCCAGCTGTACTTCTTTACCCAGTTTCTCCCGCACCACTTCCGGGAAGTCAAAAAACGAATTTAAGTTATGCACATTAGCCGACCTCCCCCCTTTCTTGAAAAGGGATATAAAACCCCTCCCCGAAGCCTGTGCACAACAACACCATCCGCCTTGTTACCGTATTGGCTTAGCCACAGTAGCATCACGTCGAGATTCACCGGCGTTGCTCCCCGTGGCAACGGGAACAGCCCCGCCGGAACCCGCGCCGGAGGGCACCCCAGACTTAACTTGCTTAACCCCTTAAGGACACATGACATGTGTGACATGTCATGATTCCCTTTTATTCTAGAAGTTTGGTCCTTAAGGGGTTAAAGCATCTATTGAGGCCATGGGCTCCTCCACAGCCTGAGCACTCATGCTTAAACCTGCACCCAGTGCCCTACTTACACTGTCCCTCATTGAAGAAATCAGTCATTCCTTTCTCCTAAATTAACTTTATTTTTTTTGTCCCTCAGCTCCCTGCCCTTTCCTATGAACCCAATTATCACAATTTCATTTCTGCTTAATTTACACCCCTTGTTCCCATCTCTTTCCACACTTCCAATTCACTATCTTCAAAACTTAAAATCATCTTTTTGCGTATGTTACATACATTTATATCTCTTTCCTCTAACCTATTTTCTCTTGCACAAAATTAGTTATGTATTTATTAGACTTTTGCATTTGGTTTCAAACTAATTTCTATAATTCCATAACTCTGAAATGCCATATAAATGTATCATGAAACAAACAAAATGAACAATAAACAAACAGTTTCTTTTGATTCATGATTCAGAATTCTTTCTATGACACCGAAAAAAATTATTGATGGGAAAAAAATTATTAATGGTTCAGGGACAGCAATGATTTTATTCACAGAACAATTGAGTGAGTAATAGGAGGAGACTTAAAAGAAATATATATATACCGTATTTATCGGCGTATAACACGCACCGGCGTATAACACGCACCTCATTTTAAGAGGGAAATTTCAGGGGAAAAAAATTTAAAGGACCACTATAGTGCCAGGAAAACATACTCGTTTTCCTGGCACTATAGTGCCCTGAGGGTGCCCCCACCCTCAGGGACCCCCTCCCGCCGGGCTCTGGAGAGAGGAAGGGGTTAAACACTTACCTTTCTCCAGCGCTGGGCGGGGAGCTGTACTCCTCCTCTCCTCCTTGCTCGCGACGTCATCGGCTGAATGCGCATGCACGGCAGGAGCCGCGCGCGCATTCAGCCGGTCGCATAGGAAAGCATTTACAATGCTTTCTATGGACGCTTGCGTGCGCTCACTGTGATTTTCACAGTGAGAAGCACGCAAGCGCCTCTAGCGGCTGTCAATGAGACAGCCACTAGAGGCTCTGGAGGCTGGATTAACCCTCAGTATAAACATAGCAGTTTCTCTGAAACTGCTATGTTAATAAAAAAAAGGGTTAATCCTAGAGGGACCTGGCACCCAGACCACTTCATAAAGCTGAAGTGGTCTGGGTGCCTAGAGTGGTCCTTTAAATTTCAAATAAAGAACTTCTTTTCCCTTCCCCCTCTTACCCCCTTCTTACTCCCCCTCCCCCTCTTCTTACCCCCCTTTCTTACTCCCCCCTCCCCTCTTCTTACTCCCCCCCCTTCTTCCCCTTCTTACTTCCCCTCTTCTTACCCCTTTCTTACTCTCCCCTCTTCTTACTTCCCCTCCCTTGCCTCCCCCTCTTCTTACTCTCCCCCTTCTTACTCCCTGTACTCCCCCTCTTCTCTTACCTCCCTCCCCCTTTCTTACTCCCCCTCTTTTCCCCACTCCCCTCCCCTCTTCTTACCCCTCCCCTCTATTCACCCCCTTCTTACCCCCCTCCCCTGTAGCGTGGCCGAGCCGCTCTGCCGTCCGCGGTGGCCGGCCGGAGTGATAGGAAGGTGCACGCTCAGTGTGCACCTTCCTATCAGTCCGACCGGGTACAGGAAACAGAAACTCCTGTTCCGCGCGGTACTCACGCTACAGGGGAGGTGAGTACCAACTGCAGCCGCCTGAGCGCTCTTGACAGAGCGCTCAGGCGGCTGCAGTATTTTCAGGGAGAAAAAGTGCGTGTTATACGCCGATAAATACGATATATATATATAGTGAATAAATATATAATATATAAATATTGACTTCTTACGGCCCCTCCATTTTACCCCTCTATTGGTTACTTCTTCTCAATTGATCTATGATCTAAATGATGGGAAAATGCACTGCAATCAATGCTCTGCAAAACAAATATGCTCTTAGCCTATCATGCCTTCCCATTGACCAGACTGTATGAGAAAAGTATGTACTCCAAGTCTGAGGGTCCTGTAGCCCCATGTAACAAAAGCACAGCTTAGTGGAAAGGATCCTTCACAGGGCTGGGAGGCGGACTTAGGCAGAAGGTAGTTGGTGATTAGAGGTTTGGTAGGTAAGGGGTTGAACTCTATAAATAGGCAGCCATCTTAGATATAGCCACTTTTAATCTGCCTACCTGCAGTATGTGTGTGTTAGGGGTGCAGTGTGTGTGTGTGTGTGTGTGTGTGTGTAATGCAGTATGCATGCAAGGAATTCAGTGTCTGTGTGTGAGGGCAGGAGGGCAATATGTGTGCAAGGGTTGCAGCATGTGTGTGGTGCGGTGTGTGTGCAAGAGGTGCAGCGTGTGTTTTGGGAGGTATTATGTATAGCAAGGGGGCAGATAAAAGCAAAATATGTATCTATTTTTGATTAAAAAAATATATCCCTTATGTCACTCCATCCGTCTTACCTTTGCCCAGGTAGGGGGAACCTTGCTGCAGTCCCTGACAGTCATTGAGAGGAGTGAACTCTAGCCTGCAACTTGCTCTCGCAAGATCAGAGTGTTGCCATGGTAACTGTGGCAACGCTCTGACCTCGCGAGAGGATGAACCTGGCAGAGCTGTAAGCCAGAGTTCGCATGTCCTCCTCTCCCTCCTTGCTCCCTCCCTGGCCACCGGAGCAAAATGCGTTTGGGCCGGTGAGGGAGATCTTTGATCTCGCCACCGGCTGCTAATGGCACACAGCAGGGCAGCACTTTATTAGCATGTCCTAATGAAGGTTCCGGTGACTACAAAGCCAGGAGTGCGTTTGTGTACAAAGCCAGGAGAGAGAGAGAGAGAGAGAGAGAGAGAATGTGTGTGTATATATATATATATAAATATAAATAACCCCTGCACTCCAACCAAAAGAGTTTTCAAATTACCAGGTGCTCTGGTTGCTCAACAATATAAAATGAAAAAATATATCGGCACTCCAAGGATTTTCAATACGTCTTCTTTATTCTGAGAAATACATCAACGTTTCAGCTCCTCTAAGGAGCTTTCATCAGGACACTTGTATATATATATGTATATATATATATATATATATATATATGTATATATCAGAGGAAAGCCCTATGTCTCCTTTAAAAATTATATATATATATATGTGCGCACTTAAAGGCACACTCCACTGCCTTTTCAACAAGCTTAAAGGACCACTCTAGGCACCCAGACCACTTCAGCTTAATGAAGTGGTCTGGGTGCGAGGTCCAGCTAGGCTTAACCCATTCTTTTATAAACATAGCAGTTTCAGAGAAACTGCTATGTTTATGAATGGGTTAAGCCTTCCCCCAAAGCCTCTAGCGGCTGTCTCATTGACAGCCGCTAGAGGCGCTTGCGTGTTCTCACTGTGAAAATCACAGTGAGAGCACGCAAGCGTCCATAGGAAAGCATTGATAATGCTTTCCTATGCGACCGCTGAATGCGCGCGCAGCTCCTGCCGTGCGTGCGCATTCAGCCGGGGAGGAACGAGGAGGATCGGAGGCGGAGAGCTCCCCGCCCAGCGCTGGAAAAAGGTAAGTTTTTACCCCTTTCCCCCCTTCCAGAGCCGGGCGGGAGGGGGACCCTGAGGGTGGGGGCACCCTCAGGGCACTATAGTGCCAGGAAAACGAGTATGTTTTCCTGGCACTATAGTGGTCCTTTAAGTGCTTTAGGGGTCTGTAGTGCCCCTTTAAAAAGAATGTGTTAGATTATGGTGAAGTGAACAAATGGCAAAATTGTCAAACAGTCCATGATTATAAATTCACAAGAAAAGCATTGGATCTTAGGTGGCATTAGGATAGTCCAAAGAAAGAGGTTGTTAGAATATTCCTAATGTTACTATAGCCCATGCTGTCTTATGATTGGTGGGAAGGGGTGATGTAATTATCTGTATATATGTTTTGTTTTTGTTTTTTGCTGCAATTGGGAGTAACAAAAAAGATAAACATAACAATTTCCCCATGTGTCTTATATAATATATCATGATATAATCATAATAACCATCCAGTTATTTGCTGTAGATAGAAAGTTGCACCAAACGTGTTTGATAGAAACAGATCCATCCGAACACAGGCAAAGAACAGTGAAAAGTAAGTTTTTTAACAAGCTTTTGAAACTTGAACAAAAACTATAACTGCTGGGAAATCCTATGATAAAGTACAGAAGAGTGTATTCAGTCAAACACAGCTTTTTTTCCCCCCATTGAAAATAATAAATATAAATATTAGGATATCTTTTCTTTTGACAGCTTTTCCCCCTCTTTCTTGCACAGCTGTTAGAGGAAAAAAAGCAATGGGCTGGTCAGGTGACCTCAGAGGAATGTGGTTGATGTGCATTACAAGTGTGTGTGTGTGTGTGTAGGGAGGGAGAGAGAGAGGCTGAATTTCCAAAATCTCTAGCTTTGTTGAAGCAAATCCCGTGACGTTGAGAAGCTAGCAATGACTGACAGCAGCCTCCTCCAACTGAGCTGCACATCTACTGCAGCCAGTCCAATTGGCTTCTGCTCTCAGCTCCAGCAAGCTGCCTTCATTCCAGTTTGAAAGAAAAAAAAAAAAGATTGAGGAGGAATGAAGGAAAAAAGATCTTGGACAGTTGTTGCCAGCGGGACAATGGTGCGGCATTAATAGTGCATGGATCACTGAGGGTGCGGATATCTGCTCACAGCTGGAATTTGCTGCATTCCTGCTACTTAATATGGTGAGTCTCACCTCCATTATCTGCTGCAGGATTCAGCTTGGAAAGAGATGGGACATTTTTAGGGCTGTAATACTGAGTTTAGTGACGTGTCTGCAGATAGTCAGTGAGTTGAAGCAGTCCCATCCCAACCCATTGGCAAGGCTCCCTGTCTCATCCTGATTTCATATAGTGTTTCAGTCCTGTGTATTAAGCACAATAGAGGGGGATTCCTCTGCATTCCTTCCAGCATTTGGTGGGTTACATTTAATGTATTCCAGAACTAGAAGATAAGAGTGTTTGTGGCCCTTTTGTGAATTCTTCTACCCGGAAGGCTTGGGAACATGAGGTATTCTTGGTGAAATATTTGATACATGCAGTGCTACTTTGTTAGTAGGGATCATGATGTGGCGATCAGTAAGGAATATCTCATTCTGAACAATTCACAGTGCAGCAGGCATGGCCAATCAGTTGATCTAGTATGTAGTGCTTGACTTTTTCCTGAACTATTCCAGAATCGCTACATAATTTTTTTTTTAAATCACAAATATGTGCTCTGTTTAACTATTAGTAATTACATCTCTAAGTGCCTTACCTGCATGTATACTGCATTATAGTGTGATCATGTTGAAAACAGAAATATTTATAATTCAGTATAATTCAGTTTTGTGCAAATCTTGTTCTGTATTTGCTTTTTGTAACATGGAATTGGCAATGTTTGCTAAAATATAAAACTATGTCCATAATGTAATGTTAGTGTTGTCCTCAGTGTTACACAGGCTGCCCATCTTATTGTTTGTACACCTGCAGAACAGCCTGGCAAGGGTCACACAACCCCCTAAACACACACTAAACAGAGAGTTGTGATGTGTTGACAATTACATTAGAATTTTATAATATTAATCTTAAGGAAAACTATAGGTAAGCAGATCGCTTCATCTCATTGAAGTTGTCTGGGTGCACTGTCCTTGTCCCATTAACCCTGCAATGTAAAACATTGCAGGGTTAAGACTGCCTCTAATGGATATTTACCAGAAGGCCACTAGAGGCACTTCCTGGAGTTCCACGGAGTTTGACTCTGCGAAACGGCACTGGATGTCCTCGCGCTGTGCATGCGGATGTCGATCATTTTCAAAATTCCCATAAGAGAGCATTGCACATTAGGTTCCTTCGATGGGCTGACATCCGCTAGGTGGAGCACGACCTGCCGCCAAGGGACATTGTGACTGGAATCTGGTGTTTAAAGTTATTTAATCCTTAATATTGCTTGGAAGCAGAGGGTTCCTATAGTGTTAGAAATACATCTTTGTATTCCCAACACTATAGTGCTCCTTTACTTTATACATTTTTAGATACCTTGATACATCCCAGTTTGAGCTGCTTAGCTGACTCTCTCAGCCTATCATAGGCTCTCTATAGCGTGAAAATGTACATATATTTTATTTATCTTGCACTAGCAATCTATGGGTACGTAGTGGCTGAGTGTGGTAAACCATTATTAAACAGTTTAACACTAGATGTTAAAACAGTGCACCTGACACCATAACCACTTAATTGAGATGAATGCTATTTACTGCTAGAAGCATTCAAATCACGTGTCCTCCATAACCCAAGCAATCTGGCAATTCTACTGCCAAAGCTCTCTGCAGTGCATGATTTGTGATTTGTAGTTTACCGTTACTGTTGTTTTTTATGAAGTAGACAATGTGTGTGTATATATACTGCACACTAGCAGATTATAATTAATATTCTGATTAGCATTTATGTATCGTCAACATATTCTAAGGCAATTTGCAGTTTTAATGTGAGGATATAATGGCAAATAAAGGAGATTATTCGAAATGTTAACAGGGACAAGAGGTTAATGAAGCAGATGAGGTATAAGAGCATAGAGGATAGCACAACATGGTGGATAAAATAAACTGGTGAGTGTAGTGGAATGTGAAGCCTCTAATCATGTCAGGACTGAGGACAAGAGGTTTTGTAAATGCAATTATTACACATGGAGACCATAGGCTTGTCTGAAGAGACCATTTTTAAACATGACTGAATTAAAGCAAAAAAAAGACCTAAGCATTTATAGGCAGATCAGCTTAATAGGAGATAGAGGATCCAATGTGTGTGTGTTATCTTCAGTGACACTCATACTCCATCAAAGTCAACACTCCAGTTCGGTGGAGAATAGGGGCTGTGGTTTGTGTGTGGGACGATAAGGGCCTGCAAGCTTCCCATTAGCCTCAATTTAGGTGTAACAGCCCACATGTTAGGGTCTTGTCTTACTATCCCAATTTTGTTCTCTGGTATACCACATTTGGGGGCACCAAGGAAATGTGCTCAGCTAGCAAAGCCTGAGCACATCTTTAGAAGCACTTGCGCTATGTTGAATCATACAGAGCGTTTCTGTAGCACTGTTTGCATGGTCAGCCCTGAGTGGGGCTAGCTTGGAAGCTCTGTCATCTTGGCAAGCATTTACACCAGACACACACTCACCTTATGTGGGCAATTGCACCTCGTTTCCAGGTGGGACTGTTCATTTTGAGCATTGCCAGTTATGCAAGAGTCAGACTAGTTACTGGCATGCTCCCTCTAGGCCCAAATCCATGCTTCCTCAAGTCGGGAGATATGGAGCTTTAGTGTTTCTACATGTCTATGGTTAGGGACTGTTGTGTGTATGTGTGGGGCTATAGAGGCTGTTGTGTATGGGTAGGGTAATGGGGGCTATAGTGTGTACAGTTTGTGCAAAGGAGCAGATAGGCTGTATTGTTCATGCATGGGGACTAAGCGTGTGTGTGTGTGTGTGTGTGTGTGGAAAAAAATATATAAAGTTGATCTTGTGCCCTCCCTCTTTTCTGTCTTGAGTCAGAGAGGTGGGAATGCACATCCTGAGTGGTCTGGTGATAACCCTCACCAGCCAGCAAAATTTACTACAGGGTGGCCCAGGGGCAGGATGGTGGAGAAGATCAATGTATTGTACATTCACCAGAGCATATGTGGTGTGCCCACACTGGATGCAAGTTCACTTGACCCCCTTGCATTAGAGTGTACTGACCGGTAAAGGAATTTGCTTGATCTCGCCAACATGCATATGGCATTAGAGTTGCCTTTTTAACACTGGCAGTAGGGTAACATTTGACCTGCATGGGCTGAATGGGGAGATCCTTTTTATCTCCCCATTCGCTTCAGCCCAAGGACATCACGGGAGACAGGTTGTTCTATAGGAATGAAGCTGCCCTTGAGAATTCCTCTAGGTAAGAGTTAGTATTACAAGTGTAAGTAAAAGACCAGACAAGGTCACTGGCAAAACTGATGACCGAGAAGGAGTGGACCCATGAATTCATGAAGAAACGTAATTCCCAGAATCTCCAGCTTGTGAAAGCAGAAGCCATATACTTTCCAGAAACCTTTGCACATTATTTGTATTTTTGTTAGCTGGTTTCTTTCTTTAGAAGAAGGAGAATCCCACACGTCATCATGCAAAAAAAATAAAATGGAGAGTGCACTTGTTTGTTTATGTGATTCGTAAAACACCTCTGTATAATTATGTATTCATTTATTGTTTAATTGTATACCCTATCTAACCTGTATTGGTACACTTTGGTGTTATCTTGAGAAAGATCTCTTGGAGATCGAAACTTTACACTTTTCCCCCAAATAAATCTGCTGCATAATTGACCCTCAAGTGCCTGGACCACAACTTTGTTCAACTATTACGGTGGGTGTAGTAGCCAGCCCCAGGTCTGGTAGCACTGGGATCTCAGTAAGAGTGCAGTATTCCCTTTCTTTTTGATACATCATGAATATGTAAAGTAACAACTTGAAGACAAATTAACCTCTTTAATTCAGAGCCATATTGTAGTCGTTTCTTTGGAGTATTGTGTGAGCACAAAGAATAACAAGCCCTGGCTATTGGTAAAAGGGTATCCAAGTGTTATATTCCTAATTTTCTTTGGATGTTGGATTTTTAGGTTGTCTTTGGATTTTGATATGTGCACATTTTATTACAGATATTTACTGATTATTCATTAACCTTACCCACTCTTATCACTGACCATAATGTAATCCAGGAAGTGGCTAGTAGCCAGCTGTACTCTGCTAGCTTTTTATGCGAGGGTTGCTATGCAATTGCTAACCTGTATACATGCTTAGTAAGTTGTCATTCTGGACCATGGAGAATGTGCAATGATCTGACGCCTTCTCTTTTATTTTATTTTATTTTTTTTATTTTTTATTTTTTTTTTTTATTATTTTATGCAAAGCAGGCTTTAATAGTAATTGTTTCAGATATGAGCTCAAAAACATCAGCTTGATTTAGTGATTTAACAGGCTTAGGGCACAGAAGAATGCTGGTTAGTCAATCCTTTGCTTTGGAGGAACGCATCCTGCTTCGGGTCACGGCCAAGAAAGTTACAAAGCATTTCTGAGGCATCAAGAGACCCACCTGGTTTCAGAATATAGTTCCTATAATCTGCACCCACCTCTTTGCACATTATGCCTTCCTGTTTAAACCGTGTGTAAAACATGTCCATAGAAAACACCTCACTCCATAAATAGCCATAGTACTGTGCATCATATCCTCCAGCAAGATGGCCAAATGTGTTTATTTTTTAATATACAGCTGTTATTATGTTAAACATAGTATCATATAAATATTTGTACTTTTCATGCATCAAGTTTCATTTTTATTTGGTGAAAATTCACAATTCTATGTCAAACATAAATATATTTTGCATGATTGTCATCCCTGATAAAATGGTATGTGAAGTAATATAAGAATGACCTCAATATTTTTTTTTCCAATTAAATCTCTGAGGGAATTTTACTGAAAGGCTACTGCATGTGTGGGGTATGCTTGGTAAAGCATTCCACTCTTAAAAAAAAAAAAAAAAAAGCTCAGGTTTTTGTGAGGCTTTTCCTTGCTTTGACAACCTTGTATTAAAATAATTTGTGTGCATTCTTTCTTTAAATGTTGCCTGCACAAATAAAGGTGGGAGCAAGGAGCACCCCTGTCTTGTTCCATTGGTGATGAACACTATTGTCAATGATAATTGATAATGACTCTTTAATATGGATCCAAACATGAGTTTAGAATGTGATAACTTTATAGATAGTTATAATAAGAGAAGTACAGCTTTTTTGTCTCAAACCAAAGTGTTGTATGTCATGAATATAAATTGCCAACCCACCCAGCTCAAATGTTTTTTGGCTCGATTTCAGGTACAGTGCAAAATGTTGGCTCTTTATAGATAGTTATAATAAGAGAAGTACAGCTTTTTCCAGTCTATACATGCTCTCTGTATGATGATAAAACTGCAGTTTGCATTATTGTCCATTGCCAGACTAAAATCCTGGCTGATGTGGGTGGACTGATTTACACAGTAATTTTGGCAAAACTTAGCGTATGAGGAAGACAGTGAGTTTGTCAGAATGTCAGAGTGAATCATGTATAATATAAAATGAAAAGGCTTCACAAAGTAGATTTAGTTTGTTTTAAGGGTTTATAGCATCTGCGTGTTCGTGGGCTTTATTGTTGTTGGAAGTCATTGTCACAAATAGATTACAAAAGTCCTACTCGCCTTCTTGCACACTGTGACACTCACCCACAACCCTGTCACTCACCCCTCAGCCTTGCCACACTCACCCTGTCACATTAACCTCCATAAACCTGTCATTCGCCCCCTAATCCAGTCATGCTCACTCTCCTCAATCTGTCACCACCACCCCTCATCCCTGTTATACTCTCCCTTCTTCAACCTCTGAAGACAGTCATCATATACACACACTTATAAAACACAGCTTCTCCATAAACAATGCACAAAGGCCACAAGCAGCCCCCCATACATACAACTAACTGAAAGCTGGTCTCCCACATATATACAGTCCAAGACACAGACATACATATGCTCACAGAGACCCACATTCTACAAGGATACTCGCAATTGGACACACACTCTCACTATAGGGAATTATAGTGCCAGGAAAACAGCTTTGTTTTCCTGGAACTATAGTATTTCTTTAAAAGGTAGAGTGTAAAGAGGAAGGGGGGGGGGGGGTTCTTAATCAGGAAAGGGTGGTAAGTTTAACTCAGTTTTAGTCATGCCTGGGGCAGCACAAAATTTTAAATACACCACTGTGTGAGTGTCTGTGAGTGTATGTGTGTGTCTGAGAGTGTGTGTGTGTGTGTGTGTGTGTGTGTGTGTGTGCACGCGTTTATATATGCATACATATATGCATTGGTGGGGGATCTTGGGTGAATTCCCACACTTTTTTACCCAGGACTTGACCCCTGTTTATCTATGCATACTTAAATGAAAAATAAATGTACACATTATATTTCTGGAATACTCAAAATACTTTAATTCTGGGTTGGTTGTTTTTATTTTTTATTTTATTTTTTTGCAAACTACTTAGGTGTGAATTAAATGTTGGTCTCTTATTTTTTTTTTTTACATTCTTTATTTTTGTGGTGCAAATATTTAACATACGCTCTTGCTATGCCACAACAGCAATAACAAGGATTGTAATACACACAGTTTAACAGGTACATGGCATATATGATTACTGCACACATTTTTAAATAACGTTGTAATATAATAGGCTTGTCAAACATGTCTGGAGTATAGGGAAAAGCATCTTAGAAAATTGTCGCCTACTTAGACATGTTGATGATAAGAAAATAGATGGCAAAACAGGATTATAAAGCAGGATTATAAAGCAGGATTCTGAAGAATTGATTATTAGAGAACGAACTAAACATAAGCCAATGTAGGCTTCAAGAAATGTTGATTAGACCAGCTACCCGACCTCTGTGTATAACATACATGCTTTTAAGGATACTCTGTATTGTACTGTGGCTAGGCACATTTGTTAAAGGATCACTATAAAGTCAGGAACACAAACATGTATTCCTGACCCTATAGAGTTAACACCATCTAGCCCCCCTGAGACCCTAATTCCTCCATAAAAATAGCAAAATCTTACTGTTTTCAAGCCAGAAGCTGGAGATCTGCATGCTGTTTGCCTAAAAAAACAACAAGCAGTCTGCTGACACCATCAGAAGTGGTAGCCTGATCCAATCACAATGCTTCCCCATAGGATTGGCTGAGACTGACAAAGAGGCAGATCAGGGACAGACACAGAGCCAGCATAATTCAAACACAGCCCTGGCCAGTCAGCATCTCCTCATAGAGATCGATTGAATCAATGAATCTCTATGAGGAAAGTTCAGTGTCTGCATGCAGAGGGAGGAGATACTGAATGTTTGGATGCATTTTAGGCAGCCATGACCCAGGAAGGATCTCTAATAGCCATCTGAGGAGTAGCCTGTGAAGTTATCACTAGGCTGTAATGTAAACACTGCATTTTCTCTGAAAAGACAGTGTTTACAGCAAAAAGCCTGAAGGTAATGATTCTACTCACCAGAACAGATTCAATAAGCTGTAGTTGTTCTGGTGACTAGAGTGTCCCTTTAAAGGTATGTACGGCTAAGTGCAATTATTAGTGAGATTCCTAGTTTTAAACTATGCTAGCATATAGGTTATAATATGGGGACGTGCTGATCTATATGGTATGACTACTTAAGGTATTATAAAAATTAAGTACATCCCTTTAGGCGCATGTCCGGGCTGCCAGCCAGTTAAGTAGAAGTGAACACTTTCAGATTATAATTATGCTAGTATACATCTGGGTTGAGGGGAACAAGAAAATAACATGTGGTATAAAGACAAATCTAGCTAAAATTTAATATATAAAACGCTAGGCTGGTTTAAAGGAATGTTGTTTAGCCTATGCCGGACACCTGGTGAGTATGGCAGCACAGTTCCAAGTCCCTCCATGCAGCACTCCATCTGCTCTGCTTTTAGACAGGCTTGTGTAGGTGGTCTCCGTGCTCTGTCATTGTTCTGCCTGGGTCAGTCCAGACCTGCTCCACGAGCGGCTCCCAAGCCGCCATTTTGGGGAAAATGAGGTTGTGGTTGCGGTCCGCCAGCTCTGGCATTTACCCTTTGCCTTGCTTGTATATGCTTCCAAGTAGGTGGGTTAGGCATACGGGTGTTCCCTTTCCGGGTTCTCCGCCTGGCAAGGTGGCCACAAGCTTTGAGTTTTGCGGGGCTTGGCTTGTCCCTTGCTGGCCTCGCACCTTTTTGTATATATTAATTACCGTATATACTCGAGTAGAAGATGAGTTTTTCGGCACATTTTTTGTGATGAAAAACCCCCACTCGTCTTATACTTGAGTCACTGTCTGTGTTACGGCAACTTACATTGCCATAATACAGACCAGGACCGCCGGGCTCATTAGAAGCCCGGCAGTCCTGTTGGGGTCTGGCAGCGAACGTTTACCTTTCCTGCAGCTCCTGTCAGCTCTCTTCTCCTCTGTTCTGGTCAGCTCCACTGTAAGTCTCACAAGAGCTGCGGTGTCAGAGCGTTGCCACGGGTTACCGTGGCAACGCTCCGCGCGGCACTCAGACCGCAAGAGTTACAGTGGAGCTGAACGAAGCGGAGGAGAAGGGAGCTGACAGGAGCTGCAGGAAAGGTAAGGAACAGCTCGCTGCCAGCCCCCCTCCTGCACAGTACACCCTACTGGACCACCAGGGATTACTATAGCCCCTCTCCCTGGCCATGTATCAAGCAGGGAGGGGGGACGAAAAAATAAAATACAAATTTAAAAATTTAGTAATATTAAAATAATAAAAATGCCCACCCCCCACCAAGTTCACACACTCTGCATTCATACATACACATACACACACACACACACACACACTCTGCATTCATTATATATACACACACTGTAAATAAATATTAAATTCATATAATTTTTTGGGAGATCTAATTTTATTTAGAAATTTTACCAGTAGCTGCTGCATTTTCCCACCCTAGTCTTATACTCAAGTCAATACGTTTTCCCATTTTTGGGGGGTAAAATTAGGGGTCTCGACTTATATTCGGGTTGACTTATACTCGAGTATATACGGTATATGCCTCTGTACACACACTATACCCCATGCACACTGTATCCCATATACACAAACCGTACAGTCCCTTATGCACACACAATGCAACCCCTATTTAATTTTTTTTACTATGGTTGTCAGTGGAGACCTCATGTTCGAGTGTCACCTAAGGCCTCACAAAGTCTAGAGCCGCCACTGCTAAAAAGATTCAAAATTTCGATTATAACTAGTCTCAATCCTCAGGTCTTGTCAGCAATACAACTCTAACATAAATGTTTACAAATACACGCGTAAATTCTTTATTGAGGCTGCTGGGATTCTTGAATGGGAAGGCAGAACTCCTTAATGAATTCTTGTTGCTAAGATAACAGAGAGCTGAGGTATTTTGTCATTGTCTCTGTATATTTAGGAGGTGCTCCATTTTCTTCTCTACCAGTCTATTCAGAAATCACTACAGAACTCAGTACTTCAGGACATCAATCTGTTTATGTTCTATACTTTGTATTTGTGCACATAGTATACCTAAAGTGCTGGGACTTTTGCACTACCAGATAACCTAACTAAAAGTTGGGTATGGTTTGCACTTTAAAAAACAAAACAAACCATAAAATAAATAAAGTTTTTTAAATTTTTTTTTCATATAAATAATTTTTATCTAACTTTATCTGGCAGAGGCATAATATACAATGCACATGTAACACTATGGAAGGAATACATTTCTCTTGTGCATGAGTGTGTGGAAATATGCTGTTTTTATGGGAATTAAAGTGCTGCATAAGCAGGGTTTTTTTTTAATTTTATTTTATTTTTTTAAATATGCTATGCTTCATTTACTGGGATGAGGAAATAAGAAGCTGTCACACCCAGAGACAACTCTGCTTTAAAACAAAAGCATATTTTGCCCTTCAAAGGTTAGCAGTGTGGGGCCGGCCCACCATGCCTGACGTATCGCATGTGGGAGAGGCTCCTGCAGGGTCCAACATTTTAATGCTGAATCCAGCAGCATACAAGCTACACCTGAGCCCGCACATATGGAAAACTCTGCAGGTGGCTGCTGGTATGGTGGTAGGCTTTGAGATAGGGAGTTTTGCAACCCCCGGGGGTGATACTAAGCTTCGGGGCCTGTGGCCTACTCAGGGGAGAGGAGCGGGGTGGACGGGGAAGAATCTGTTGAATGTACCTGACATTTGGATTCCCACGCTCCGTGCTCAAAATGGCTGCCAACCCTGCTTCTCTGATGCGGTCCATGCAGTTTTGCCTGCAGACTGTAGCGACCGGTAAGTCATTGGATAGAATCGAGCGTGGATCAGATCAGTGTTCGGATCCTGGGCTGCTTGGAGCTGAAGCTGTGGCAGCCTGGTGTCAGGCTGTGGCCCAGCATACCAGGAACTCCCTCTATAACGCATCTTGGAAGGATGGTGGCAGCCTTCAGGAGTTCCGGTGACCACCCTGTGCTATGTTCAAACCGACG
>OW240913.1:135924778-135947325 GCA_933207985.1 Pelobates cultripes | reverse complement strand
TATCCTCTGATGTGAATCTTCAACACTCGTCTTCCTGCATTGGTTCTCCCTGATCTAGAGCCTTATATTTATAAATTGCCATTATCTGTGCAGCAGCCTTCCTCTCTGCTATATTTTCTATCAGGCTTTGCACAGACCTAACTACTAAGGGTACAAGACACGGCAGGAGTAGACACAACATTAAAATCAGTAGGACTCCACCTACCACTGCCTTAAGCCCTCCAAACCACTCATACCAGCTACCAAACCAACTGCTTGGATTGTACCCTTTCCATACCTGAGTAGGCACATGCGCTAGTTTAACCATATGGCTAGTAAGCTCAGCTATTGCTTGCCCTTCGTCATCTATTTGAAGACAGCAATTGCTCAGGTTAAACTTCCCACATACACCTCCCTCTACTGCCAAAAGATAATCCAAGGCTAATCTATTTTGGTAAACTGCTGTCCTCATCCTGGTATTATGCTTCGCTAGAAGATTGAGCGCTTGTGATGTCTCGTTAGTAATGATCTCAACCACCGCCTGTAACCTTATAATGCGGTTGAGCATATAAATAGGGGTTCTATAACCAAAGGTACCATCCTCTGCCCACGTGGCTGGCCCATAATAATCTATAATACGCTGGGGAGGCCATTCATTATCTTCCCAGGCACCTATCTCTATGGGTCCCCTTTTCTTCCTATGATTCACATCATACACTTTAACACCTAAAGTCTCACCTGTTTCAATAGGCAACAAGAAGAAGGATGGTTTTAACATACCCAACACACATGCCCCTTCCCAGTCCTGTGGTAACTCCGAATAGGCCTTCTTACCACAGATCCAGTACAAATTCGCTGGGGCTCTCCAGTTAGATGTGATGGATAGATCAAACCATACGTTCTTTAAATTGGCATATCTTGCAAACGGGTTAGATGGTTCTGAGACATTTGAAGCCGACCACCAAGTTGTATTCTTTGTATCATCATCATAAGCTTTTTGCCCTAGACAAGTTAATTCTCCTACAGAAGTATTATACATCATTCCTTTCCTCGCTATGCAAACATAACCTATGATGGAGGTCTTCAATCTCCACTCAGATTTACCTCTAACACTCATATGATAGTCGGCTTGTGTAGATATTAATTGGTCAACTGCCTCAGAACCGGACATTACCTCCTTTGCTTCCCAAGGCCATTGGTCTCCCATGTTAGTACCTCCACACACATAGCAGTTGGTAACATTAAGACTACCGGCAATACTCTCGGCTAAATCAATGAACAAGTTTTTAGCATTATGGGGGATCTTATTATCTATGCTCATCTCTTCATAAAAGGAATGGTATACTTGATGAGTTTGGGAGGTTACCGTATCAGTCTCTATCCCTATAAACAATATTGTCCCAGGGTCTAAACCCGTCCCATATATTTGAAACCCAAATAAATTACCATATTTATCTAAGAACTTGTCAGGGTTATTTATAAGTATATGGATTGGATTGCATTCCATAGACTTACAATATGGATTAGTAGGCAACTTAGTCACAATCATGTCCTTGTCTGCTGTCTGTCCCCAAGTCGCCCACCCCACACAAGACCAATATGGGCAGAAGTTATAATCTCTATTTGGGCATCTTGGACTTACATATTTATTTTTACTACTGGGACAAATATATTTATCGTTAGACCCATACGTCCTCTCCCATCTAAGATCCCCACATACATTCCACGGCTTTCTACCACTTGATATTGCTTTACACGCATCAAATAGCAGAGCACCTGAAGAATATACGGATTTTAATACCGTCTTATTAATTAGGGTCCCCTGAGGATCTCCATTTCTGAGAGTCAACCAAATTGTACGGGGTTGATACTCAGGACTGAAGCACTTAGGTTCTCCTACTCCTAAATGACACACACTATATTCTATATTTAAGTATCTACATCTTGATACATCTCCTTTACACTCATATTGCGAATGCCAAATTAGGGTCTGGGATATAT
The DNA here is from genome assembly GCA_933207985.1 of Pelobates cultripes. Lineage (NCBI taxonomy): Eukaryota > Metazoa > Chordata > Amphibia > Anura > Pelobatidae > Pelobates > Pelobates cultripes. The sequence goes on along the minus strand of OW240913.1, from coordinate 135,945,345 downwards.
GGTTACCTGTTCTTGTAGTCTTAATGCATACCTCACAGCTAGGAGTGTCGGTACCTCTACCTTCCTGAATATAAAAATACACATAAATAAACATTATTAAAAATACATCTTTCGTCGTCATCCTCAGTCTTCGTCCGTGCGAAGGCACCTCAGCTTCCAGGATGTAAGGGCTGCAGGGAATGGAGTTCTGCTCGTCTTCACAGGGGTCCCCTCAAGACTTTCCCTGACTTATACACTCGTTGGTGAGTGGACAGGCTTTATTATGGCCTTCTCACTCACTTACCAAGTCTCTGAAACAATAAAATTTGTAATCTACAAGGTTCCTCGTCACTCCGACTGAGTCGTGCGTTTTAACCGGATCTTGCAGGGATTCTCTGGATTTGCTGTAACTTGCCAGGAATCGGCTGCTGCTGGTTTAACCCTGGAGTGATGTATCCACGGAGCCACTTCGGCTACTTTTTATCGCTGTAGGGGTAGACAGAAGAACAACATAAGGACCTCTCCACTTGGGCCCTAACGGCACATTATTCCACTCTTTAATCCACACTTGGTCGCCTGGGTGGTAACTATGAATTGGGGGATAAATATTCACAGGTAATCTATCTTGTACCCATTTCTGTACCTCCTCCATAGTCTTACCCAACTCAACAACCTGCTGCCGGGTAATTCCTTCTCCCAACTGATCGCCCGTACATGATTTCAAAAGGAGAGAGGCCCATCCTTCTGGTAGGTGTACTACGGATTCGCAATAGAGCTATGGGCAAGAGAACGTTCCACTTAAGTTGGGTTTCCTGACACATTTTAGCCAACTGATTCTTAATAGTTCTATTCATTCTCTCTACCTTACCAGAACTCTGGGGTCTATATGCCGTATGAAGCCTCCACTTTATACCAAGCATATGAGTCAATTGTTGTAGGCACTGATGAACAAAAGCTGGACCATTGTCCGATCCTATAGAGCAGGGTAGTCCATATCGGGGTATTATTTCTCGTAGCAGGAATCTCACGACTTCTCCTGCTTTCTCTGTACGAGTAGGACATGCTTCTACCCAGCCTGAATAGGTGCACACCACTACCAGCAGGTAGCGATGTCCACCCGATTTAGGCATCACTGTATAGTCAATTTGTAAATCGGACATGGGAAGTCCCCCCATAAACTGGACTCCTGGTGGCTTTACTGGTCCTTGTCTTGCATTATTTTTAGCACACGTTACACATCTACGTACAATGGCCTGAGTCAAGTTGGACAATCTTGGTATGTAGAAATGTTTTCTGAGAGATTCTTCTGTACTGTCTCTCCCAGAATGTGTCCCGTTATGATAGTTTTGGACAATTTCTACCGCTAGTGATGCTGGAATAACTATTCTTCCATCTTCTAACTGATACCATTTGTTCTCCAAATACTTTCCAGGTTCAGTCCTTAACCACTCCTCTTCTTGAGCTGTATAAATTGGAGTCCATTGAGACAGTGGAGTTGGTATAAGAGCAGCTATATGCCCCACATATTCCTGTCTTCCTGATTCAGCAGCACGCTTAGCTGCACTATCTGCCATCCGATTCCCTTTGGTTACATCACCATCTCCTCTCAGATGCGCCCGACAATGTATAATACCGACTTCTTTCGGCTCCCACACTGCTTCCAATAGTTGTAGGATCTCAGCTGCGTATTTGATTTCTTTGCCTTCTGAATTCAATAGTCCTCTTTCTTTATACAAAGCTCCGTGGGCATGAGTGGTTAAAAACGCATACTTGGAGTCCGTGTAGATGTTCACTCTTAAACCTTCAGCCAATTGTAACGCTCGTGTCAGTGCTATCAATTCTGCCTTTTGTGCTGATGTTCCTTTTGCCAGTGGCCGAGCTTCTATCACCTTGTCTATCGTTGTTACTGCATATCCTGCATAGCGGATCCCTTCTTTTACATAACTACTGCCGTCGGTGTAATATTGAACATCAGGGTTCTGGATGGGAAAATCACGAAGATCTGGTCTACTTGAAAATACTTCATCCATTACTTCCAAACAATCATGTTGACTTTCAGTAGGTTGTGGCAAAAGGGTAGCTGGATTTAAGGTATTTACAGTCTCTAAATGCACTCTTGGGTTTTCACACAACATTGCTTGATACTTGGTCATACGGCTGTTACTAAACCAATGATTTCCTTTGTAATCCAACAACGTCTGTACTGCATGTGGAACTCGTACATAAAGTTCTTGACCCAGAGTGAGTTTATCGGCTTCAGCTACTAGCAGGGCGGCTGCAGCTACAGCTCTTAGACAAGGTGGAAGTCCGCTGGCCACTGCATCCAGTTGCTTAGACATGTAGGCAACAGGTCTTTGCCATGATCCCAAGTACTGTGTCAATACTCCCACAGCCATTCTTCTTTGCTCATGTACATACAGGTAGAATGGCCGTGTGTGGTCAGGTAGACCTAATGCTGGGGCACTCATCAAAGCCCTCTTCACATCTTCGAATGCCGTTTGCTGTTCTTGAGTCCATAAGAAGGGGTCGTGCTCTGTACCTTTGATAGCTGCATACAGAGGTTTTGCCAGTATCGCGTAGCTGGGAATCCATATCCTACAGAAGCCTGCTGCCCCCAAGAATTCTCGCACTTGTCTTCTATTCCTGGGTATCGGTATTTGGCACACAGCTTCTTTTCTCTCTGGCCCCATAATTCTTTGACCTTCAGAGATATGGAATCCCAGATATTTGACAGTTGGCAAACACAACTGAGCCTTCCTTCTTGACACCTTGTATCCTGCCTTCCAGAGAATGTGTAGTAGATCGTGCGTTGCTTGCTGACATACTTCCTTTGTAACTGCTGCTATCAACAAGTCATCTACATATTGTAATAATACACACTCTCCTGGGATAGACTCGAAATCTAGTAGATCTTGACTTAGAGCTGAACCAAATAGGGTAGGTGAATTTTTAAACCCCTGGGGCAATCTTGTCCAGGTCATTTGGCGTTTCGAGCCCGTTACAGCATTTTCCCATTGGAAAGCGAAGATACATTGGCTTTCTGCGGCAATTCGGAGGCAAAAGAAGGCATCTTTGAGATCTAAGACTGTAAAGTAAGTAGCCCCGCCCGGAATTAAAGCAAGCAGGTTATATGGATTGGGCACGACTGGATGTATACTAACAACCGCATCATTGACTGCTCTCAAGTCCTGCACAGGTCGATACTCATCTGTACCGGGCTTTTGAACAGGCAGCAATGGGGTGTTCCAGGGGGAAGTACAGAATTTTAGGATACCATACCGTATGAACTTATCCAGATAAGATTGGATGTTCTTCTTAGCCTTCTGCGGAATATGATATTGTCTCAGGCTTACTGGATAAACCCCAAGTTTTAGTTCGATTTTAATAGGTGGAATATTGCGGGCCAGTCCTGGTGGGTTGTTCTCTGCCCAAACTCCTGGTATGTTAAATAAGGATTCATCACTCCTCGGGTTTTGGCTAGTCAACACTGTATAAAGTCGCCACTCTTCTTCCTTTGGTACGGACAATGTCATAATACCTGAGGGTCCATTAAACTTTAAGGATGTTGTTCCATTTGGTAGGAACGTAATCTGCGCTTGTAATTTGGATAGCATATCACGTCCCAGCAATTGGACTGGACACTCAGGCATATAAAGGAATTGATGTTTTACTACGTGGCCTCCCAATGTACAGAGTCGACTTTTAAGAACCGGTTTTTCAGCACTTCTTCCAGTTGCTCCTATTACAGTAATAGTTCTTCCAGATGGAGGAGCAACTTGATTAGTCACCACCGAATGTTCAGCACCAGTGTCGATCATAAACGCACTCCTTTTTCCCCTATTGATACATCGACCATAGGCTCCGCTCGACCAAGGGGGATGGAGCCCGGTCGGTATCAATAGTCCTCCATGACCGTGTCAGCCAATCCCACAAAGTCCCTACCTTCTCTATCGCGGGACCTTTGCGCTGCTGGATAGTACCTATCTTCCCTTACACTTCCTCTGTTCCCATTACTCCCTCTATTACCATTACTCCCTCCGGGGCCTCCTCTACCTCTCGCTCTGCCTCTAAAGTTTCCGTAACCTGCCCTGGGTAAGTCTCTCTCATACTGCTCTCTTTGCGGACACTCGTTCCTCCAATGCCCTTCTTCCTTACAGTACGCGCACTGATTCCTACTCAAAGGCTCCCTATTCCATCTACCATCGCCTCTATCTGGGCCCCGTCTATCTACGCCTGCGATCGCTACCGCTAGCATATCTGCCTTTCTACGCATCTTGCGCTCTTCCTCTTTCTTACTTTCTGTTTCCCTATTCATATATACTTTGTTCGCTACCTCCATTAGTTGGGTGATAGACATACCTGCAAACCCTTCTAATTTCTGTAGCTTGCGCTTAATATCTCCGTAAGCTTGGCTGACAAAGGCGGAGTTTACCATTCGGGAATTATCAGCGTCTTCCGGATTAAAGGGGGTATACAAGCGGTATGCCTCCAATAATCGGTCATAAAAGACACTGGGCGCTTCATCACTTTTCTGAATCACCTCAACTATCTTCGACATGTTAATAGCTTTCTTCCCTCCGGCTTTCATGCCAGCAATTATAGCATCTCTATAGGCTTTAAGTTGAGCCATATCTGCGCCATTTACATTCCAGTCAGGATCGGTGTTAGGGTAATGTGTTGCGGCCCATGCTGCCGGATTGGCTTGATTTAAAGCACGGGCTCTCTCCTCTAGCGCCTTAATGGCCGCTTGGTTAATCCTTGTCCTTTCCTCATTATTGAACAATGTCATTAATAACTGCTGGCAATCAGCCCATGTCGGGTTATGTGTCTGAACTATCGAGGTGAACAGATCGGTCATAGCTTGTGGTTTCTCAGTGTACGAGGAATTGTGGGTCTTCCAATTCAAGAGATCGGTAGTCGTGAACGGGACATATACGAAGACTGGGTCAGCATGTGCCATTTGACCTGCGGCATCGATATAGGCTGACCCAGGATTCAGGCGAAGAGGCATCTGATAATGTTTTAATTGTTGGGTACCGGTCAGTTGTCGGGTTAGTATGGGGCTACGTGGAGGGGCGTCAGTTAAAGGTTCCGGTCGAGAGGTAATAGGGCATGAGGATGTGGGAACTTGATTTTGGGAAAAGTTAGTGAATAGTATACTCCGAGCCGAGCTAGAAGAAGCTTGACCGGAAGTTTGAAGTGGCGCCAAATCAGGATATTCAGATCTAATGGGGGTTGGTCCTGGTTCCGGAAGGGGAGTTTTAATACGAGGGGGGGTGGATTCTGTACTGGAGGAGGAAGCGGAAGTGGATGGGGGCAATAGGGGAAGGGGTGCAGAGCTTCCTGCATTCGCGTCACTTCCTCTTAAAGGAAAGTAAGGAGGCGGCAAAGGGATCTCGGACTCAGGGGGCGTGTCCAAAATGGGCCTAACACCAGTCCTAGTGGACAAACAAGTCCTGGCCACCATGAGGCGACATTGCTCCTCGTGGCATATCCGGATCCATTTTGGCGAGTCGTTTACGGCCTGCCCCCAACAATCAATGTATGGAAACTGTCCGTAAAGTTCAGGCCTACCTGATACAGCCACGTGTACACGCTGTACCAGGGTTGGATCCAAACTGCCACGCGGCGGCCATGCCGCAACCAAAATAGGCCACTCCCTAGTGCACAAAGTGACCAAACGTACAGGAGACATTTTAACCCCAAAATCACATGTTTTGAATCCCTTTTTAAAATTCTTTACCATACAACCTAAGGGATCCGAAATCGTTGACTCTGACGCGCCCATACTTATCAATGGAACGTCGTTGACAACGAATACTATGCACGCGTTCTTATTCAACAGTCACACCCGTTTCCTCTGGCAACAGCACCACGTGGTACAGTTACCGAGTGAAACGTACACAATAACACAATAATCACTCAGGGAATTCCCGTACACACACAGCTGTTACACCAGTCACTAAATAATCAATATTATGCCCTTTGGCGAAACTATACAGTCACCCACGCTATAATTCTCTATATATGAATTACCCGTCTATAACACACCCCAGTAACATCGTCTTTTACTAGTATCGGTTACAGTACGGTTAGCATAGGTCAAAGCACAATTTAAGGTCACAATACAATTATTAGTGGTTACGGTGTTAAACATGCAATAGACGACAATGATTAGTACTTATATACAGTGTCAGTAAATATACAGGGTTATGGTACCGTGCACTATGATACAGCAACACACTATTAACACTCTCGCTAGACGGCTGAGCTCGCGCTATCTAACAAGATATACACTTTACTAACAATCTTTAACACATTTACAATCCCAACTAAACTATTGGCCAGTACCTTGAATGGACTACCTAAAACTATATACACCCGTTTTGGTTAGCCACACTGCCCAAGCACCACATATAGCGAACTAGAGGGCGAAATTTACAAAATTGCCCTTCTAGTCTATTTACTCTATCAAAAGTCTAGTGGGTTCCAAATTTACACGCCTTCCCACTTAGCCAAGATAGGTTGAGAGCTAGCGAACCGAATTTACACAGGCGCCGCTTAGTCTCCCGGTCCCTCCGACCTAGCGAACGTAATATACACCCTAGAACGCTAGTCTAGACAAGACACCGGTGTCCGGCTAGGGCTATTTACACAGGACCCCGCCTGACTAACCAGATCAAACGGTCTTACTAAAGAGCGTTCGATCGAGCGGTGCGCCTTCGCTCCTTCCCTCCGACAGAGGGGGCAGATTCCATACACAGATTTAAACCCCTTTTGGGCCTACCGCACAATCGGTATACCCCTAGTGGGTCTGCCGTCTAAAACAGCAGTTGTCTTACCTCCTCGTTCCTGAACCTGAGTTCACACTCATCGACGGGGACACCCCAGCACTTCTTACGTAGAGGCCGATGATCTCCTGGACAACAGACCAGTGGCGCCGAGACGAAGGGAGGTCCACGCAGAAGTTCAGGGGTGCAGCCGTAGAGAACGTGGGCAAAGATAGACCGTCTCACGCCTCTGCCTCTCAGCTACCGTTGAACGATGAGATTCCCGGCCAATGCACCAAATGATACCGGAGAAACTGATGGAAGCAAAGCACAGAGGGATGGACACAGGTTTCTTCAGGAAGGAAGAGATTCTTTATTGGATCACCGATCGGGACTCAGAGGGACTAATGTCACCAAAAATACAGCAAGTTCTGAGCCCTGAACAATAGTGCAGGCTCCCTATATAGGCACATAACTCCTCCCATATTAAGCTCCACCCGCACATTCTCTTGACCAATCATTACAAATAAGAATTAACTTCCTGCTTGACCGCATGGCTTGTCCAGCACAATGGAGGAGGGGAATACTACATCCTGTATTCTTGCACATGCTCCGTACACTACTGATCGTATCTTGCCTCGTGCAACCAACTGATCGATACGTCAGCATATGCACGTACACATGCCACGTGGTAATCTCGGTCTACTAAATTTATTTTTACCGAGATTCCACCACAGTATGTACGGCTAAGTGCAATTATTAGTGAGATTCCTAGTTTTAAACTATGCTAGCATATAGGTTATAATATGGGGACGTGCTGATCTATATGGTATGACTACTTAAGGTATTATAAAAATTAAGTACATCCCTTTAGGCGCATGTCCGGGCTGCCAGCCAGTTAAGTAGAAGTGAACACTTTCAGATTATAATTATGCTAGTATACATCTGGGTTGAGGGGAACAAGAAAATAACATGGGGTATAAAGACAAATCTAGCTAAAATTTAATATATAAAACGCTATGCTAGTCATTTCACTCTAAACGTAGAATAGGCTGGTTTAAAGGAATGTTCTTTAGCCTATGCCGGACACCTGGTGAGTATGGCAGCACAGTTCCAAGTCCCTCCATGCAGCACTCCATCTGCTCTGCTTTAAGACAGGCTTGTGTAGATGGTCTCCGTGCTCTGTCATTGTTCTGCCTGGGTCAGTCCAGACCTGCTCCACGAGCGGCTCCCAAGCCGCCATTTTGGGGAAAATGAGGTTGTGGTTGCGGTCCGCCAGCTCTGGCATTCACCCTTTGCCTTGCTTGTATATGCTTCCAAGTAGGTGGGTTAGGCATACGGGTGTTCCCTTTCCGGGTTCTCCGCCTGGGAAGGTGGCCACAAGCTTTGAGTTTTGCGGGGCTTGGCTTGTCCCTTGCTGGCCTCGCACCTTTTTGTATATATTAATTACCGTATATACTCGAGTAGAAGACGAGTTTTTCGGCAAATTTTTTGTGCTGAAAAAACCCACTCGTCTTATACTTGAGTCACTGTCTGTGTTATGGCAACTTACATTGCCATAATACAGACCAGGACCGCCGGGCTCATTAGAAGCCCGGCAGTCCTGTTGGGGTCTGGCAGCGAACTGTTACCTTTCCTGCAGCTCCTGTCAGCTCTCTTCTCCTCCGTTCCGGTCAGCTCCACTGTAAGTCTCACAAGAGCTGCGGTGTCAGAGCTCCGCGCGGCACTCAGACCGCAAGATTTACAGTGGAGCTGAACGAAGCGGAGGAGAAGGGAGCTGACAGGAGCTGCAGGAAAGGTAAGGAACAGCTTGCTGCCAGCCCCCCTCCTGCACAGTACACCCCACTGGACCACCAGGGATTACTATAGCCCCTCTCCCTGGCCATGTATCAAGCAGGGAGGGGGGCCGAAAAAATAAAATACAAATTTAAAAATGTAGTAATAATAAAATTTAATATTAAAATAATAAATAATAAAAATTCCCACCCCCCCACCAAGTTCACACACTCTGCATCACACACACACTGCATTCATACATACACACACACACACACACACACACACACACACTCTGCATTCATTATATACACACACACTCTGCATTCATTATATACACACACTGTAAATAAATATTCAATTCATATAATTTTTTGGGAGATCTAATTTTATTTAGAAATTTACCAGTAGCTGCTGCATTTTCCCACCCTAGTCTTATACTCGAGTGAATACGTTTTCCCATTTTTTGGGGGTAAAATTAGGGGTCTCGACTAATATTCGGGTTGACTTATACTCGAGTATATACGGTATATGCCTCTGTACACACACTGTATCCCATATACACAAACCGTAGAGTCCCTTATACACACACAATGCAATCCCTATTTAATTTTTTTTACTATGGTTGTCAGTGGAGACCTCATGTTTGAGTGTCACCTAAGGCCTCACAAAGTCTAGAGCCGCCACTGCTAAAAAGATTGAAAATTTCGATTATAACTAGTCTGAATCCTCAAGTCTTGTCAGCAATATAACTCTAACATAAATGTTTACAAATACACGCGTAAATTCTTTATTGAGGCTGCTGGGATTCTTGAATGGGAAGGCAGAACTCCTTAATGAATTCTTGTTGCTAAGATAACAGAGAGCTGAGGTATTTTGTCATTGTCTCTGCATATTTAGGAGGTGCTCCATTTTCTCACTACCAGTCTATTCAGAAATCACTACAGAACTCAGTACTTCAGGACATCAATCTGTTTATGTTCTATACTTTGTATTTGTGCACATAGTATACCTAAAGTGCTGTGACTTTTGCACTACCAGATAACCTAACTAAAAGTTGGGTATGGTTTGCACTTTAAAAAACAAAACAAACCATAAAATAAATAAACAGTTTTTTATTTTTTAAATATACATAATTTTTATCTAACTTTTTCTGGCAGAGGCATAATATACAATGCACATGTAACACTATGGAAGGAATACATTTCTCTTGTGCATGAGTGTGTGGAAATATGCTGTTTTTATGGGAATTAAAGTGCTGCATAAGCGGGGTGTTTTATTTTTAAAAATGTTTTTTTTTTAAATATGCTATGCTTCATTTACTGGGATGAGGAAATAAGAAGCTGTCACACCCAGAGACAACTCTGCTTTAAAACAAAAGCATATTTTGCCCTTCAAAGGTTAGCAGTGTGGGGCCGGCCCACCATGCCTGACGCGTCGCATGTGGGAGAGGCTCCTGCAGGGTCCGACATTTTAATGCTGAATCCAGCAGCATACAAGCTACACCTGAGCCCGCACATATGGAAAACTCTGCAGGTGGCTGCTGGTATGGTGGTAGGCTTTGAGATAGGGAGTTTTGCAACCCCCGGGGGTGATACTAAGCTTCGGGGCCTGTGGCCTACTCAGGGGAGAGGAGCGGGGTGGACGGGGAAGAATCTGTTGAATGTACCTGACATTTGGATTCCCACGCTCCGTGCTCAAAATGGCTGCCAACCCTGCTTCTCTGATGCGGTCCATGCAGTTTTGCCTGCAGACTGTAGCGACCGGTAAGTCATTGGATAGAATCGGGCGTGGATCAGATCAGTGTTCGGATCCTGGGCTGCTTGGAGCTGAAGCTGTGGCAACCTGGTGTCAGGCTGTGGCCCAGCATACCAGGAACTCCCTCTATAACGCATCTTGGAAGGATGGTGGCAGCCTTCAGGAGTTCCGGTGACCACCCTGTTCTATGTTCAAACCGGCGTTTTCAAGCTACAAGCACCAGTTTATATGGACATATCTGTAGAGAGCCAGGCAGTCGTCCTTCTTATTGGGAAAAGGTTGCTTAAAGGACCACTATATATACACAAACTCGTTTTCCTGGCACAATAGGGTCTTTCGGTCCCCACCCTCAAGGTCCCACTCCCGCTGGGCTGAAGGAGGCTCAAGGGGTTAAATACTTACTCTCCTCCCTCTGCCGACATCAGCGACAAATGCGCATGCGCGGCAAGAGTCGCACGCGCATTGACACAGTCCATAGGAAAGCATTTCTCAGTGCTTTCCTATGGACGTCCAGCGTCTTCTCACTGTGATTTTTCACAGTGAGAATCGCGGAAACGCCTCTAGCGGCTGTCAGTGAGACAGCCACTAGAGGCGGGATTAACCCTGGTGTAAACATAGCCGTTTCTCTGAAATGGCTATGTTTACAGCTGCAGGGTTAACACTAGATGGACCTGGCACCCATACCACTTCATTGAGCTGAAGTGGTCTGGGTGCCTATAGTGGTCCTTTAATTAAGGTATTTCTGGTTAATATTGGGTGCAATGTGATGTCTGATGTCGCTGCTGAGGCATGATATCTCTAGGATGGAATCCTGTATCTATTTTGATATTCTGGCACTTAATTGCTCATCCAGTTTCTCTTCTTTTGGTCTGTTTTCTAAATTATTCAACATATGCATATTTCATCCTTGCTAGTTACACTCTTGTATTATGTTTTTCCTTTTATTAAAAACAAAAAGGTAGTTTCCCATATCTCCTAAAAATCATCGTTACAGATTGAATATTTAGCAACCGACTTTACTTTTGTAAGAGCTTAATGATTTGCGGATAATGCAGCTATGGAGTCTCTTTGCTCTCTTACACAGTATATTCCTCTGCATGCATCCTAATACGTCAGGTTGTACATGTTCATGATGTCCTTTATGCCCGTGTACTGCCATGTATATTTATGAAACTACATGTCAAATAAAAAAATAAAAAAAGTTAGCAGTATCACTTTTGCAGTCCTAGAAGCTAGAGCAATTTCACATCTATGAAAATAATCCTAAAACCTAATGAATGTTTCTTGCCGGCACCATGACCACTTTATCTGAAACAATGTTGTTACAGTGCCTAGAGGTTCTGGGTGGTGCCTTACCTTACAGGGTTAAACTGTTTTTAAATGGTTTGACCCAAAAGTGTCACGTACAGTGCCTTTTTTCCGTGTTTCTCTTACTCCACCTCCGTCCCTGGCTTTAATGCGGAAACCTCATTCCTGGTGCTGGTTCTGGGAGCCTTAGCTGATGCACTCAGCTTCTCCGTGGCACCCTTGAATATAATCAGTGGTCAGTGGCACCCTTTTGAATAAAATGGATGACCTTATAATCACCGAGTCCGAGACTTCTGTTTTGAAGCCAGGGACTAAAGATGTGGATAAGGGGCCGAGCAGATGAGAGCCGTCTGGAACCATTAACAAACAGTTTAACTTCTTAAGGTAAGACAGAACCCAGGCCCTCATGGCACCATAACAACTTTATTGAGATGCATTATGGTTCCTAGAACGTTTCTTGAAGAAATATTTAAACATTATAATACAGTTTCAAACTTTGTGAATTCTCAGGAAGACTGAAGTTGAAATTTAAGACCAAAATAGCCAAACTGAAAACCTAACTGATGGCAGTTTCTTTCCAATGTACCCTTATTGGCGTAACATTTGCAATGAATACTGATTTACTTTGAATTCTTTACAATTCACCATTTAGTGAATAATGCTGTATGCGTTTTAATGGGTTAAACATACATAGTTTCCATTACTCTGTAATATCACGGACTCAGTGGAAGGGAAAGGTTAGTTTGAAAATATTTCTCATGTTTTGATTTAGGCTCCTCTTATTTTGTCAGAGCAAATCAGGTGTAATGAATCTATTACCTCTGGTTCCTAACTATTTAAAGAGAAACTGTCACTTTCACATAATTGACAGCTGTTTGTTCCATCACCCCAATAAATACCCTTGCAGTATTTAAATAAGCCGAGATAATTAAAAACAAAACAAAAATAAAAGCACCATAAAACTTTGCGGGTTGGTGATATGAAATGCTGTGCCAGCTTTATATCCTTGTCTTACATAGACTGTGCTTTCCCCTAGATTTTTAAAATATTACCCATAATAATAATATTAATAATAAAAAAAAAACCTTGTGACTAAAAGAAGTAAACAATGCTATATGCAAGGTTTCAACCATTCTGCTCTCTGCAACCCATACCTAGAAATTTACTCTCAAACATGACATGAAGATTTTATGGATGATTTAACTTATCTATTGGCAGTGTGATGTAATGGTGTATTCCATCTCAGCATGCTTCAATCAGACTTGTTCAAGCACAGTGCAGTTTAAATTAAAGGGCTTCCAAAAGTCCTGATTTTGGGTTCCTGCCCCTCCATTTCGCTTTAGTTCCCTGGTGACGCACAACGGGGGAAACCAGAGAACTGCTCCCAAGCGTGCAGCATAGTGAGAGGGCATCATTAGCCAGACGGGCTTGCCCGTTATTGGTGATATCCTCTCAGGTGCCCACTCACCCTGTTCTGGTTTTTTAGGGGGCTACAGTTGTTAGGAAAAATGGTATTAAAATACAATGATGTTTCTTCACGTAATGGATCTATTACATTTTACAGAAAATGCAGTTTAAGTTGTACATTGTACAGTGCTATCCAGATTAATGGTGTCCGTGATATAAAATGTAAATTTTAAATTAACATTATTCTGTAATCCTATTTGTCGTTGTTTAAAATAAACTGATACTGAAGAGTGCATGTACCCATCTCTGCGCCGCCACAGTACTACATATATTATCCTAGAATGTAGAGAACACACCCTACTTCCATACTTTAATGGATGCTGTGCTCAGCATTTTGGGAGCATACTGATGTGTGCACAGCCTGCAGCTCTAAAAAGGAAGCCACTTAACCCCTTAAGGACACAACTTCTGAAATAAAAGGGAATCATGATGGAATATTTCCGTCATGTGTCCTTAAGGGGTTAAGGCAAGTAAATGTTTAGTTAAAGGGAACTCTTTATTATCTACGACTCCAAACTTTTTTTTAGCTTTCATGAACTCTGCACATTGCATGAGAAGGTCAGCTGATGCTCTCATGCAATTAACTAAGAAAAGGGATAGGAAACTTTCAGCACTCCTGGTGTTGTGGACTACATCTCCCATAATGCTCTTGCAGCCAAAACATCAGGAGTGATGTAGTCCACAACATCTGCAGTGCCAAAAGTTGCCTACCTGTGAGCTAAGCCCTGCACATGTGTTTTTGTGGTATGGTAAGATAAACCATGCTTTTTCAAAAATAACTCAAAATATTTTAATCTGCTCTATCCAAATTTCTAGAATCACCCATTTTGAGGTTTTGAGCCATCAGATGCTGTGTGCCCTAATAGACAGCCCTGCATTATAACCTGTCTTTATGTTCTTTCATTGGGTAACCACAAAAGGGGGTGAAATTACACCTGGTCATTGTTTTCCAACCTCATTTATAATTTTGCGTTGAGCAGTATAGTGAGTTGAGAGTATAGGATTTATGGGCAGAGCCCTAAATCAGGAGGAGAGTCATACTGGTGATATGACTCACTGAAGAGCGTTCTGGCTCTCATTGAACTATAGCGAAGGAGGGGAATGGAGTCTAGTGGAAACCAAATAAGAAATCCAAGCATTCTAAATTAGTTCTTTCAATGAGTGGTCAATGCAGTGTTTTAGGGGTCTTGGAGTGTTACTTTAAATATTTTTTTTTTTTTTATATTTGATATATTCTTTATGTAATGCTATTATATTCAGTAACACAGTGGGCGTATAAACAACAAATAATTTACAGGCAAAATAAGGTTGAGAGCCCTGCTCAATGAGCTTACAATATTATAATTCTCTAGTATGCTAGAAAAATAAATAGGCTAAATTAGACTACCTAACTGAACCTGACAATATCATCTAATTGTGTCCACTTTAAGGTTATGTTGTTCTCCAGATTATTCAAGGTGTTATGTCACTCTGGATGGCTGGAGAATCTCCTAGTGGATACGGAAATCATTTGACCCGATAAATCGAGATTTATTAGTTCAAGAAAACATGTAAAGAATGACAGTTTTAGAACACAAAAGACAGGACTGTCATTTCAACCATAGAATGAACGCTGTTAATTCCTGATCCTTCCAACGTGGAATTACATGTTTAAATCAAACAAAAGATTCATGATTACTGTAATGATTGTCTGTGCTGTCCTGCACACTTATTATATTATAAATTAATTAACCTATTAACCATAACAATATACATATGTGGGTACCTGTATGTAATATACATATATGCATTTGAATCATCATTTTGTGCATTGAATACATTTTTTCCTTGTGCTATATCCTAGAATTCATTTGGGTGTGGTTCCTGAAAATAAGGGTGTAAAGTCTCATATTAAGCCTTACAATTTACATTTGGCTAAGTGGAGAAATGTACTTGTTCAGACAAAATATGAGATCATTTTCAAAAATCCCTGCTAACTTAAAGGAACATAAATGAGAATGTATACTTCAGTACTGTGTGTTTCTATTATTATTTTATTGGTAGTATTATTATTTATGTGTGTATATAATATATTAAATATGATGTGGTTATTCACTAAACTCTTGATTCAACCGAATTCCAACCGCAATGGCATTTCTTATATTTACTAAAGCCAGTCAGCCCGAGCGAGTTTTCTGAATCCAGATTAAAATCCGTGCTTTGGTATCTGCACAAAGTGATGCATCTGGAGGACCAGCATTATTTACATCACCTCATGTCCTTAGACGGGGAACATACCGTCCAGGCGCTATAAAGCAAAGCTCTTATATAGCTCTCACAAATGTGAGTGGTTCTCCTACAGTTATCAATTCAATATTTTTCACTTTGTTAAAATTGTACTGCACTTTTATTGTCTGTTTTTTATTCTGAGGTCCTCAACTAGCCTTCCTTACTACAACTGTATGTACGTATGATCTTGGGCGCAGTATACGCTTTATCCTGTTTTTGCTTTACTATCACACAAAGTATAGGATTTTGGAAGATTTGTAAAGTATTGTTCACTTGCTTAAAATTTTTGTCCATTGGTTGAACTGCTGAAGGTTTTGTTTTTTTTAATCCGTGCCTGGACTAGAAGCATTTGGTCTTGATTTCAGCCGGCTGGTGGCATGTGGTACAGCTGAAATCCAGATCAAAATCAGGTCTGTTCCGATGCCTGAATTGCACAATACGGACATTGTTAAATAGTGTGAACATTGTTCGTATTTTGCAGTCCAGATATGCAGCTGGATGGTTCATTATCTACTTTAGTAAATAACCCCACATGTGTTTTTGTGGTATGGTAAGATAAACCATGCTTTTTCAAAAATAACTCAAAATATTTTAGTCTGCTCTATCCAAATTTCTAGAATCACCCATTTTGAGGTTTTGAGCCATCAGATGCTGTGTGCCCTAATAGACAGACCTGCATTATAACCTGTCTTTATGTTCTTTCATTGGGTAACCACAAAAGGGGGTGAAATTACACCTGGTCATTGTTTTCCAACCTCATTTATAATTTTGTGTTGAGCAGTATAGTGAGTTGAGAGTATAGGATTTATGGGCAGAGCCCTAAATCAGGAGGAGAGTCATACTGGTGATATACCATCTAATGGTTACTTTTATGCAAGTACTACACTATACAATGTTTGTATGTACATATTTTTTTTTTGTGTGATATCACATATCTCAATCAACTTATCCGTGTGCTAAACTATGAATCCCTGCTCAATGGGGGTGTTTTTTAATATATTGTCAACAACATACTCATTTAAGGGTCATACATCACTTTTTTTTAAATTTATTTTTTTTATATAAAAACCATCAAGTCAAACCCTTTTACACTAATCTACAAACTAAAATAAATCAAGAACATTTTTAAAAGTTTGTAATCAATATTTCTCATAAATGTACTTAAACTTTCTCAAATTGTCTGGCACATCTCTCAGGTAGAGGAGTTTCTTCAACCTCTTCCTCTTGCTCACCTACTAACCCATCCTTCTCAGTTTCACAAGAACTAGCACTAGCCGTGCATGTGCACACTCTGTGTGCATGCTCGTGACTCTCATGAAATGGGAAAGCTAGGATTGGCTGACAGGTTAGATTGGCTGCCTTCTCCTAACGCAGACAGAGCTTATTATAGGAGGCTATATGCCCTGGGGACATACAGTAAATACACAAACTTCAAAAGTGATTGTCAGTTTATCATCTTCAAGTTATTGTTTTACAAAGCATTCAAAATGGAGTCATCTTCAGACAAGCGTGCTTCTCTATAAAGCTGTTCACTTTTACACAAATCACTCAAATAAAAGGTATGTCTGTATGTCACAAATGGGTAGGAAGTGACCCATGTAAAACGATGTAAAAGGTAATTCTTTGAGGAAACTGTGACTTCTCTCATGTGAATACATTAAAGCTGCTCTTTTATATAATCTATCATATCCAAATCTGAGACCTGAACCAGAATCCAATGGCTCAATAGAAAAGTGTGGATGAATAAAAATGTAGACTTCTGGGTACAGCATGGCACTCGTTGAGCAGTTCCTTCCGTATTCTGTACGTTCAGAATTATAAGTATGTAGTTCAGTGCATATTGGGTGGGATTGGGTGGGGTTGGGTGGGGAGGGAGGGAGGGGTAACCCCTAGCCTGAATAGAAAACAAAGAGAAGGACAAGATGATTTCTGTGTATTTAAAGATAAACTAGTAGAAATTACTAGGGATGCACCGAAATTTCAGTTGCCGAAATTTTCGTCCAAAAATATGCCTATCCTATTTTGGCTGAAAACAGGTTAAATTTGCTGAATTTTTAAAATTTTATTATTTTTTAAAATATTTTTTATTTTTACAGTGCATAGTTTAACAGACATCCTTGTATTGACAATTCAGATGATGATATATCACAATGAAAGATAGTAATGATAACATGAAAAGTCAAGAATACTGCACTTGGAACAGGGGGAGGGGAAAGAACATTATGGAACAGGGCAGGGGTGGGAAGAACACTATGGAACAGGGGAGGTTTGGAGAAAAAAACACTATGGGACAGGGGAGGGGGAAGGGGGGAAGAACACTAGAGAGCTAGAGCCCCTGTTGGCGTTTTTACCTTTAGGCTCATCAAAGAGGACTTATCAGAGGTAGTCCCCTCTGATGAACCGAAAGGTGAAATGTTGGTCAGGGGCTCACACAGCTCTAGAACTACAAACGTACATGCCAACTAAGACACCAAACTGACTTTGAGGATGCTGAATCTGTGACGACCTGATTTAAACATTAAATCAGTAACCAGGCTATTTAAGTCTGCAATTACTACATTTACGTGGATCCGTTGGGCGGCTGGGTGTCTATTATCAAGATCATTGGGACAGCATTTATTAAGGGGTGCCCTCGAAGGCACACCAGGGACATTATATTAAGTGTACAACTATGGACCTTTCCAGCCAGGCAGCACATGAGATACAATATGACACATTGTTAAACTAAGATTGGTAACTGTATCGCTCTTGTATATATCCCACGGATTCCAGCCATAGTCTGAACGCAGTGTTAGAGAGCTTTGAATGTTTGCATCATTATACAAGTGACCAACTAGTTTATTAGTGGCTACTTACCTCTATATTCGATTACATTTTTACACTATAATTACCTCATTTCGATCGAGTATGTGTGGTATACCTAGATCGTGACCAAATAGACCTGGGAACTAATCAATAAACCCACACCTTATATAAATATATTCTTTTTTTTTTTTTAGATCTTTATTTTATTGTGCATAAAGTATTACAAGGCATTGGTGATGTACGCCACCTAAGTAAAACAATCAATAATCCAAGATATGCAGGCGTCAGAGTCTGCGCATTTTTCTTTTTTCACAATTGTAACATAAATTATGATAACTGTATTTAGTTCTAGAGAATCTAGTCACTGAACATAAAACCATTTTGGTCAGATGGCATAGATTCAACTTACAGTATTGTATATTTGGTAGTGCATAATAGAAATGAATGGGTGGGGTAGGAATGGTGTAGGTAGTGGGATGGTCGTGTGTAGACAGTGTTCAGATGGCCCTATCGACCTAGATAGGTCAACCATGGTTGCCACGTTAGGGTGTAGACGGTATATTTATTTGAGTATGATGCGTCTAGTTCTTCCATGGTCCGTATGAATTCTACCTTCTGTATCCACTCTCGTACTGATGGGGCATTAGTGCTCTTCCATTTTAATGGTATCAACATGTTTGCTGCTGTCAGCATGTGGTTGATGAGCTTGCGCTGGTGACTTGGCATGTGGGCTGTGTGTATGAGGAAAAGGAAAGTTTCAGGTGAATGTGATAACTGATGACCTGTAATAGCTTTTATTAACCTTCTCAGTCTTTGCCAATAAGTTTGGATGGTTGGGCATAGCCACCAAATGTGAGCTGTGGTTCCTTTGGGTTGCCCGCACCTCCAACATATATCCGGCACTGTTGGGATGATTGCATGAATCTTAGCGGGTGAGTAGTGCCATCTGGAGATTCTTTTGTACGTACTTTCCCTTACTGCTGTGTTAATAGACGTGGCATGGGCGTATGTGAATATTCTATGCCATGTTCCCTCGGGAATGGTGATACCCAGCTCAGCCTCCCATGCCGCCGTGAATGTGGGTGGTTGAGTGTGGCTTGTGGTGCTAAGGAGTTTATAGAATATAGATAGTTGCTTGGTCTGGAGGCTATGGGTGGTGCAGTAGGTTTCATATTTGGTGTGCGCTCTTGTTCCCCAGAGAAGCTGCAAGTCCCCCTTCAGGAAGTGGGCTAATTGAGCATATTGGAAATGTTGTTTGGCAATGGGGTGGTCTGTGGAGGCCAAGATAGACAATGGAGCTACTCCTGCTGGTGTTACAGCCGTGCTAACCATCGGGTATCTTGTCTTTTGGGTTGGTGGGAATTGAAGGAAAAACTGGGAGCGTGTGCCTGGTAAAAACTTTGGGTTGTGTGCTAGAGGGTAGAAGGGTGAGGGGTGCGGTGAGATGTCTTTCTGGGATCTAATGCATGACCATTGACGTAATGTGGGCATAATCGTTGGGTGATGTGAGTGTTGGGGCAGAAGGTGTGTACGTCCCTCGTCATGCCATGGGACTGTGTATAGTGGGGATTGAAACATTGAGCCTTCTATATGTACCCATTGCTTAAGTGGGTGTACTGCGGTCAACTCGTATATTCTAGTTAGTATGACTGCGTGGTAGTAACGTTCCATGTGAGGTAGGCCCAGCCCTCCCTGTCCTCTATGTCTAGTCAGAACTGAGTAGGCTATTCTCAGGCTCTTATTCGCCCAGATGAAAGTCGTGAAAATTTGTTTGAGTTTGGCGAAGAAGGAAGGAAGAATTGTAATGGGGAGTGTTTGTAGGAGGTATAACACTTTAGGTAATGTATTCATCTTCAGTATGTTGATCCTACATAGCCAGCTGAAGACAGGCCTCTGCCAGTCCCCTAGATCTTTTGATATCGCTGTGAGTAGTGGTATAAAGTTTAGGTCATATGTGTGCTTTAATTGTCTGGGTAAGTGGACCCCCAAGTAGTGTACGTGAAGGAGTATGTGGCTTTAAGTTCCTGTTGTGTACGTCTGTCCAGTCGGAGGGGTAAGATTTCGCTCTTTGTGTAGTTGACCTTAAAGTTGGATAGTTCGGCATACGTCGTCAATTTGGCAATCAGAGGTGGCAGGGAGGTGAGCGGGTTAGTGATGGAGAATAATAGATCATCTGCAAATGCAAAGACCTTAAACTCCTGTAGGTGGACGGTGAAACCATGAATGGTGTTGTGGTCTCGTATTCCCTGCAGAAAGGGTTCTAGAGAGAGGATAAAAAGTAAGGGGGAGAGAGGGCACCCCTGTTTCGTGCCGTTTCTAATGTGTACTGAGCTTGATAGTTGGCCGTTTATTCTCAATTTTGCCGTTGGAGTGGAGTATATGGCTCCCATCCATTTCATCCAATTTGGGCCAAAACCCATGGCATGAAGGGTGGCG
>OW240913.1:135904012-135917991 GCA_933207985.1 Pelobates cultripes | reverse complement strand
GAATACACTTTTATTTCTATACTGTGTTTGTTTTTTGTTTTTTTCCCACCAGTATTCAGTCTATATAGAGCAGGGTGCCCAGTTGTTGTAGAACTACAACTCCCATGATGCTTTAGTAAGCTGTAGTTTTTAAAACATCTGAGCATCTACCTTTTGGGCACGTGGCATAGAGCTATTCGTTGCTAAACTGAATGCATAAACCTTTCTTCCCGTGATATAATATTTGACATGCCACAATCCGTGGTGTGTGATGCTGCATGACAGATGATCATACATCCACTCATGTCCTTTGCAACATATGCTGATTACTTCCATATCACAATGCATAGAATATGTTTTAGAACGCGCGCAGGTGGTTACAAGATAGTAGATTACTATTTTAATATAACAAAAAAATGGCAATTAAGTGATGAAAAATAACCTTTAAATAAAGCTTTAACTCTTTGATAGCTTGATTTAGTGATTTATTTTTTTCCGCCACCCTCCCCCAACGATTTAGTCTGCTTGAATTCGTTGATGTTCTACTCCAGATGTATTTCATGTCAGAGGACGTGCAGCCCTGGTGATTTTAAATAGTGGGAAATATACAGAGACTATAAGTAGGGGAAAGTTTACAACTTCAGCAGAGAAATAACGGGGACACACTTAAAGGGACACACTAAGCAATATAACCTCTACAGATCGGTTTAGTGGATATGCTGTCTACACTGCAGGCTTCCCCAAGCTCCGGCCTTCCAAATGTTGCTGAACTACAACTTGCATGATTCTCAGCCTACCTATTTCATTCATAGAAAAATGGGAGTTGTAGTTCAGCAACATCTGGAGGGCTGGAGTTTGGGGAAGCCTGGTCTACAGTGTCTTGGTGCTGATCCTCCACTTAATGCCAAACTATTTGAAAATGATTTGACATAAACTGGTTTCCTTCCCAGTGACTGAAGACTGCTCCTCTTTAGTTGAATTAACAATGCAGAATTAACATTTCAGCATTATCAATGCTAATAGTGGTTAACCTGGAAAGCAGCGATTATCTGATAGTGCCATAGTCTGGTTAATTCAGCATTCTCATTCAGTAAATGCAAAATTAAAACTGATACAGTGGAAGTAAAAATTTCACTTTATCAATGAATACACAAAAGGGTGCAATTACTGCAAAGAACTGCTTCTTATATCAATTCATCCATAACTGGTTTGGTATAACAGTGGAAAATTGCACCAGGGCACAGAGGCCTAATAGAGAATCCACAGGTTCAGCAGGTAGGGATGCATTGTGCAGTTTATTAAAGAAAGAAATGCAAAACAATACAAAGGTTCGGCCCAATGGCCTTAATTCTGCATGGTACATGATTATGATACATGATTGAGGCCACTGGGCCGAAATTTTTTTTTATTTTTTTTGACTCTTTCTTCAATAATTTGCAAAAGTATCCTATATTTTGAACTTGCGGATTCTCGATTGGATATTATTATTTGTAGGTTGCGGGCTTCCACCACAAAGTACCAAGGGGTGCATTGGTTCAAACACTTGTTCTCCAGGAGTGCCACACCACTCTGTTTGTTTGTTTTGAATTTTCATTGCTACATAAACCTGCACTAGTTATGCTGCCAAAAGTGTCGTCTTAAATGCTGGAAACTGTTGGCAACATAACTAGTGCAGGTGTCTGTAGTAGTTACAGAGACATGTCCTGCACTAGTTATAGTGGAAAATTGTTTTTTTGGATTACCCGGTTCTTTAAAGATTGTAGATTATGCTAACGCAGTGTACCTATAATTTTAATTTTATTAAGTACAGTAGGCGAATATTTTGCACTAAGCTCTCTTTAGTAAACTCCAGCAGCACAGATTTAACAATAAAGTTTAGTGGAAAACCAAACAAACATGGGTATAAAAGGCCCCTTCCCTTTATCTCTTCCTCTTCCTTTGATGCGATATAACAAGAAATGCATCATTAAAATAGAATAAACAATAACAATGAGGGTTCAGACTGTAAACGATCCGAATCCCGAATGTTGGGTTTTTCGAAGAGTGCGAAGACAATCCCATGTATTGATCCATGAAGGTGAATCAAACTGAAAAGAAACAATGTCATGAAAAGGACTTGGAATTGAACTGTTTGTCATATATACATTAATATAAACTTAAATTTTATTTAAAAGTAATCTTAAGTAAAATAATTACAAATCTCAATATATGTAACAATAATTAAAACGCCTAATAACCCAATACACACACCTCGAATGTATTCAGATCTTTATTAAAGTCAAAGAACAATGAGTCACATAAACAGGGAGGGGAAAAAGAAGAGTGGGAAAATATTTGCTTACTGTCCTTAAAAAAATTAAGATTATAGGTACACTACGTTGGAATATTCTACAATTTGATAACCTGATAGAAGGCTTCATATTTTGCATTTTTAAAGCTGTGGAAGAAACAAAAGATGCATGAGAAACCTGATGGAAATGAGACACGGAATGTACCTTCTCTAGTCCAGTCCGCGGATCACAAAATGATGGTAAGCGAGGCACCCGCCGACAAAGCCCTCAACGCGGCTGCGCCCCAAACCGAGTGTTCGCCAAAACAAGAGTCTATGTCTGCCAAAGATAGCAACCAGGGAAATCCTCTCACTAGAGTGGTGGACGTGACCGGATGATGTTTAGCAAATGAAATAAGAAGTTGTCCCGATGGGGATGTCTGTAGAGGAGCGGTACGGTCCACATATTGCAGTAACGTGTCCACCACGCAGAGGCGAGGGACAGCCCTAAAAAAAGGGATATTAGACGGAAGTGGAGTCTGTATTAGTCCGACAGGAAATAGAAAATGACACTCCTTCTGGAGTGAAGGAAAACGGACCACGTCGAACACTTGCACGTCTGCAATCCATTGCAAAGACAATTCCGTATTGTCTGGCCAGTCTCAAAAAAAACTTAAAACTAGATCTATGTCCCACATACGTGAGTATTTGGGAGCAGGTAGTCTAGATAATCAAATTCCCCTCAGAAGGCGACAGACCAGAGGATTCTGGTCGGTAGGAGTGCCCTGTGGGGGAACATAAACCATCGAGACAGCCGAACGTGTCACGTTGATAGAATGATACGACATGCCCGACGAAAAAAGATGGGATTAGAAATTCACTATGGTGGTAACAGGTGCAGTAAAGTGATTAAGATCCCTCTCCAGACAGGCAACGTCCCTTCAGTGTCAAGAGAACTAGTCTGTCACGAGATTGTTGGTTCCTGGTAAGTACTCTGCTCGTAGACTGATGTTGCAGGGTAAGCAGAATCGATATATGTCCTATGTTGCCTCCATAAGGTCCCGGGACCGGGCTCGACACAAGTGGTTTGTGTATCGAACCGCTGATATGTTGTCCATGCAGAGGAGTATGCGACAATTTGAGACATCTTTGGCCAGATGCAAATCACGAATAAGCCTATCCGTTCCAGTCAGTTTATGTAGAGATTTGTCTCCTCTTTGGCCTACGGTCCACCTGTGGAAGCGTGTATGTAGTTGGTACTCCACCCCTTAGATTCGCGTCTGATTCCTCTATGAAAACCGGCATGAGTCTGAAAATCGCTCTGCCATTCCACGCCTGCATGTGAAGTAACCACTAGTGGAGTTCGGTCCGTACTTTGGGTGTAACTGGTATCCAATGGTTGTAAGAGCGAAGACGCATTTGGTCGAGTCGATCTCGAATTCCAGGCATTGTATCACCTGAGAATGCGTTAGAGCTGATTTCTCCTTGTTCACAATGAATCCCAGTGATTCCAGAAAGTACACAATGAATTCCATCTGTGAGCGCAGTCTGGAGATGGAATCGCAAAAGATTCTATGCTTATTTTGCTGGGCCACTAGGTCCAAAATTAGACTACATGACAACATGGGAGAGCGAGCTGAACGAAACTTTCACAGTTAAGGAATGGCATAAGATCTTGTTAGCTTTGCAAAGAGTCACACAATCAACTGCCCTGTTATAGTCCCATTATAAACTAGTATGCAGGTGGTACTTAACTCCCTCTTTTCAATTTCAAACTATTAAATACGAACAAATGCTGGAGGGAATGTGGACAGGTAGGCACACACTTCATCATATCTTTTGGCCATGTCCAAAACTCACACAATATTGGAAAGATATACACACATTAATTGGAATCCTTACCACTTTAATTCCAACTTTATCAAACACAATGTGTCTCCTGAAGAAACTCCCGGATAGGTTACCCAAAGCTACGGAAATTATAATAAGTCATATCCTGAGCTCAGCAACCTCAGCCACACCTCGATACTGGAAATCGGACACTATTCCTTCTATGGCTGAGGTGTTAAACAATATAATGGAGATCAAGAGGTGTGAATTGGCCATTAGAGCACCCTCATACACTCTGGAAAGGTATGAATGGGGACTCTGGGAGCGGGACGTCAGAAAAAAGGTATTCACTTTAATACTTACCTCACTTGACCAGACACCAATACAGGAAGATATCCACTATAATTTTATTTTCTTTCTTTTTAAAAAAAACCAAAACAAAACAGGATACAGCAGATCTGAGATCTTTTTTTTATTGTTGTTTGATATAATACATAATTGACATGTTTATAACACAAACTATTTCTTCTATATTTGCAATTAATACTGGAAACATTTACTCGTTGTATTCCCCAGTTATATCATTTTTGTTTTAAGTTTATTTGTAATTCATACAGTGTGATTGTCATTATTGTTATTGAATAACTTTTAATACTAATAAAAAAAAACACTTGAAAAGGAATCGCAAAAGATCAATATGTCATCCAGGTAGACCAGAAATCGCATACCTTGGGATTGTAGGTGAGCCATTGCTGGTTTCAGAAGCTTGATGAGGTACCATGGTGCTGAGCTGAGGCAGACATGTGTATTGATGAGGTACCATGGTGCTGAGCTGAGGCAGACATGTGAATAGGCAATCTCAGGAAGCGTCTGCTCTCTGGTGCCATGGGGATGGAGATATAGGCGTCCTTCAGATCTAGACGGGTAAACCAGTCGTTGGCCAGTAGGAGATCACTTAACCGATAAATACCTTCCATTTTGAAATGGCGGTATACTACAAAGGCATGCAGGCGACGTAAATTGATGACTGGGCGGTAGTCTCCTGTCTCTTTCTTGACCACAAATAAATTGCTGAAGAAACCTGTCCTGTCTGTAACCACTTGGACTGCTCCTTTGACGTACCAGGCATGGGTGTCTTTGCCCATGAGCGACCTGTGGGTTGCTGCCACTCTTAAAGGAAAGGGACATCTGACCTGTGTCTGTGTCGAGTGTCTGGGACCAGTGTGCCAGAAGTGGATGGCGGCATGGCCCCTCTGCTGACCAGCCCTGTCAAAAACACCCCTGCCAAGGTTAGGGCGAAACACTTGTCTCAATGATGAGTGGGCTTTGTTGAGAGTGGTGAAAAGGTTCACAAGCTTTTTAAGTTCAGCGATGAAAGGTTCACCAAACAAAAAAACATTTGCCAATGGTCCTATTTCTCTCTTCCCCATATAGGGGGTTTACCCCATACAATTCCAGTTTTGTGGTAGCGAACTAGTATCCAGTTATGTTGAGGTTTGTATTCCTGTAGTGTCCTTTGCCAGAATAGTGTGTTACTGTGTGGGTCACCGGGCAAGCCAGTAGGTCCTTGATGTTATGTAACAGACATATGGATAGTGATCAAGTACTGATATAACATAACTGTCATGCATAGGGGTTAATGTATCACGCTCTGATCAACCTAAAATGGCCGCCAAGGATGTTGCGAGAATTCACAAGATCCAAGATGGCCACCGTTTGCGCCAAAATTTCAGATGGGTAGACCACAAAAACGCGGTCTCGTCGGCCCGTAAAATTATTGCGTCTGTATCCCCACAACCCAGAGCACCCACCCAGACCTGACGAGTCCAGGATAAACAGGAAAAACCAGAGGAAGGGTGGGAGAAGAAAGATAAACAATATACAGGGGTGGAAGAGATAGATACATGCATACAATAAGGCTATAAAAAGTATCACTTATAGACAATGTTAAGCAATAGTATAGTAATAAGATATGAAGAAACAAAATACTCTGATCTGTGCCAGCAGGAGCAGCAAAGAAAGAGGAAGAGATAAAGAGAGAGGGGTCTTTTATACCCTGTAGCAATATGTTTTGTTTTCCACTAAACTTTATTGTTAAATTTGTGCTGCTGGAGTTTAGTGAAAATAGTTTAATGCAAAATATGAAGCCTCCTGTCATGTTCTAAAATTAGCTTTTACCATGGCATTTAATTGTCATACGCCCAAAAAGCTTAATGGGCAACAAGTGTCAGAGTGCACGAGAAAAAATACTACCATACCTTTTATTTTATTTCCTGAGATGTTTTATTGGGCATAAAACTGACTGAACGCGAAGCAAGTAAGCAAGTAAGTAAACACTAGCGTTTACCAAAAAACACTAATCTGCACACAAAATACAAAAAAATTTTTAAAAAATAAAAGGGACATCACTCCTGCTTGTTGTGTCCCTTTAAATGTCAGTTCCTCAAGGGAAAGAAAAAAAATATATCTAGAGAAGTATATGCTTAAAGTCTGGTCTCCCGAATACACACAATATATAAAGCCACAAAGAAGAATGTTTTATGAAGTTAGTAACCAAAATTTGAATTTTTTACGTTCTAATAATTGTAAAAACTTTGTATGCAGACTTGTGCATTCTGTATCAAATGAATTGGGATTTGTCAAAATTTTGGACGATCACCAGTTTATCCTAAATCCTGAACTCCGAAATGCTGTGTAGAAGTATAGTATCATAAAACAAACAAAACAGACTGTGTGCCAAACCATTTCATTTGAAATCAGAAGATTGGTAAGTGATGGTGGGTGGGTAGGGGGATTATTTTTATTTATTTTTTACTGCACCTTTTTTCCCATCTTAGTTACTCCTCAAATTGTGGGAAAGTGCACTTACCAGTTACTGCAAAACACATAATATTTATGTTTTTAAATACACTGGCCAATTTTTAGAACATTTTAGTGTCCCCCCTCCCCACCCTTTACCCCATGCACTAGTGTGTATAGTGCTATATGCGAATTAGAGGGTTTTACCGGTGCTGATTATAAAGTATATGACCTCACAACTCCTAGATTACAAACAGTGAATTGATTTAAATTTATTGAAAGAATCAGATTAGTCTAATAACATTATACATTGCTGAGATGTTAATGCTTTGTGAGATTATATATATATATAAATATATATTATATATGTTTTCTTCCCTTCACAGAGTTTAATTTTGCACTGAAGCCTTAGAATAACACATGGACAAAGATGGAGAATCTGGGAAATGTAGATACAGATGACTTTCCTCCTCCTCCACCTGAAGGTAATACACAGTATTTCATGCAGCTTTTATAATAACTTAAAGGGGCACTATAGTCATAAAAACAACTTTATTTTTAAGTTTTTGTGTATGGGTCATGCTTTTGAAGTTTCACTGCTCAATTCACTGCAATTTTAGCAATTAAATCTCCTTTGTTTTTGTCAATGCAGCCTAGCCACACCTCCCCTGGTTGTGACTAACACAGCATGCATGAAAACAAAATGTTTTTATTTTCAATCAGATGTAACTTACATTAAAAAGTGTTTATCTCCTGCTCTGTAAATTGAACATTAATTGCATACAGGAGGCTCCTGCAAGCTATAAACAGAGCAGGAGATATGAAATTCTAAATTACACAGAATGTGCAATAAAGGAAGTGTAAACATTGGATGACTCTTTACAGGAAGTGTTTGGAAGAATGTGTATGTCACATGCAGGGAGGTGTGACATGGCCTGAAAGACAAAGTGATTAAACTCCTAAATGGCAGAGCATTGAGAATTGAGGCTGCAGGGCAGGATTTATACACCAAAACTGCTTCATTATGCTACAGTTGTTTTGGTAACTATAATGTCCCTTTAAGGTGAGCTTAGGACATATTATCAGACATTAAATTCAAAATTGTTCAAATTGTAAATGTAAAACATGCTTAGGTGAGAAACCAATATTTCTATCTTTATTTTGTGTGCCAAACTATTTTGCGATTAACTAATTTTCTATTATCCAATACTCGTTGATATATTTTTATACTTCTTGAATAGGACATGAAGGTCTGTTTTGGATAGATTGTGTTTTAAGAAAGTGAGCAGTTCCGCCAGAAAGACAGCTGGTAACCTTGCTCCGAAAGGAATGAGATCAGTGAAAACTAAATGGTAAAACTGTTGGCTACAGAAACTACTTAGATGAATATGTATTAAGGAAAAAATTAGGTTAAATAACACAACCTTGGGAACATAGACAGATGCATGGAGGTGATAATGCACCATAAATAGAGATGCTGTAAGATGATTGGGATGAAGACCGCCTTGAAAGTCAGAATAATGTAATCGTTGGTTGCAAGTTCGCCATGTCAAAAGCAGCAGCAACAAAGTCCGAAAAAAGTTGAAGATAGTAGTGAGCCTTGGATTTTGCAGCAACTGAGTAACTGGCCACAAGACTCGTGCAATACAAGAAATTTTGGCTCTGACAAAACACTTGAATTTTGTCTGAATGTCAGTTTAGTTTGGCAGAGTTTCAAAACAAAGATTCTGATTTGGGAACTGACTCAAAAGAACGGAATAGTGTGTAAAAATGGCTAATTAGTGTGCAGCAAATTATGTGTGATATAATATTGTGTGTGTGTGTGTATATATATTGTATCGCTTGATTTATATTTGGGACGTTGGACGCACCAAAGGCAAGATTTACCTGGAACTCTTCAGGGGTGAGTGCCTAAATCATATTTTTTTGTGTATATATATATATATATATATATAATAAAAATCCTGATGAAAGTCTGTGATACAGACTGAAACGTTGATTTTTATTTTGAGCTAATAAAAGCTAAGTTTTATTCATTCAACTTGGAAGTCCCTGGAGTGCTATCTTGTACTTTTGGCTATATATATATATACCCAACAAATATGATTTAGGCACTCACCCCTGAAGAGTTCCAGGTAAATCTTGCCTTTGGTGCGTCCAACGTCCCAAATATAAATCAAGCGATAAAATGGAGCACTCAAAAGGACTTCTCTATAGTGTATTTATTGTGAAAAAAGTTTACAACAAAGTGTAAAACATCTTAATCGACGTTTCGACCCCTCAGGGTCTTTTTCAAGATCAATTAACTGGTGAAATAAACACAGTTTAAATAAAGAGGAGTTAACTCACCAATCTCGTGTGTGCGGCTACCCATTCAAACCCGGAAGTGTCACGGAAACCCGCGTGGTTTCCCCGGCGTGCGTCTACACGTACAATGTGGTTGCTAGGTGATAAAGTGTATACTATGTAATTAATGCGGATCTAACAACCAGCGTGATCGCAGTGCCTGTAGATTTACTAAATTATGAAATTCAACGACCAAGTGTTAACCCCTTAAGGACCGAGGACGGTTCAGGACCGTCATCGGCATTTTTGCGTTGCCGACCGATGACGGTCCTGAACCGTCCTAACGGTCAGAGCTACTTACCTGATCGCCGCCGTTCCCCCGGCGGCGATCAGCGTGGCTCCGGTTGTGGGGAGACTGCCTGCAGCCCAGACAGTCTCCCCACAGATTAGGACCCCTGTGGCCATGTGATCGCTTAACACAGCGATCACATGGTCACAATAGGTGTCCTAGTGTCTGCCTGCAGGGGGGCTGCCTGTGCTGACAGGCAGTCTCCCTGCATGTGTAAAATCAAAAAAAAAAAATAAAGTTAGTGTTAATAAAAAAATAAAAAAATAATTATATATGTGTATATATGATATATAGACATATATTATGTCTATATATCATATATATATAATGTCATACTAAGTGTATTTTTATATTAATATGTACTTTTATTAATATAAAAATACACTTATAATTAAATTACACACGTATATATATAATATATATAATAACTATATATATTGTATATATATTATTATAAAATATAACTAATAAGTAATTTAAATTAAATAAAAATTTTTTTAAATAATAATAAAAAATTTAAAATTATATAGCTATATGAAATTTTATTCTAACTGTATTTTAAAATTAATATATATATATTTATATCAATATACACTTAGAATGAATTTGTATATATAATCTATGTATATAAAAATAAATAAAAATAATAAGAAATATACATACGTCCATATACAAAATTACATAAATAATTATATAAATATACACGTAGACTTCAAATATATAAATATGCATATATATTTAAATTCTACGTGCGTATTTATGTAATATTTTTTACATAATTTAGTAACTTTATTGATTGCAATTTGAGGGACCTGCCTGCCAACCCAGGCCAAAATTCCAGAGAATTTAATTTGCTAGCACTGTATTTTACCCTGTAACGTTCTACGACACCCTAAAACCTGTACATGGGGGGTACTGTTTTACTCGGGAGACTTCGCTGAACACAAATATTAGTGATTCAAAACAGTAAAACATATCACAGCGATGATATTGTCAGTGAAAGTGACTTTTTTTTGCATTTTTCACACACAAACAGCACTTTTACTGATGATATAATTGTTGTGATACGTTTCCCAGTTTTTAAACACTAATATTTGTGTTCAGCAAAGTCTCCTGAGTAAAACAGTACCCCCCATGTACAGGTTTTATAGCATTTTTGAACGTTACAAGGTCAAATATATGGGTCAAACATTTTTACATTGAAAATGGCCAGGTTGGTTACGTTGCCTTTGAGAGCGTATGGTAGCCCAGGAATGAGAATTACCCCATGATGGCATACCATTTGCAAAAGAAGACAACCCAAGGTATTGCAAATGGGGTATGTCCAGTCTTTTTTAGTAACCACTTGGTCACAAACACTGGCCAAAATTAGCGTTCAATTTAGTTTTTTTACTTTTTCACACACAAACAAATATGAATGCTTACTTTGGCCAGTGTTTTCGACTAAGTGGCTACTAAAAAAGACTGGACATACCCCATATTGAATACCCTGGGTTGTCTACTTTAAAAATATGTACATGTGGGGTGTTATTCAGAGATTTATGACAGATAATAGTGTTACAATGTCACTATTGATAAATTTTAAAATGTATGTTTTGAAACCGCAATATCCTACTTGTACCTATAGCCCTATAACATGCAAAAAAAAGCAAAAAAGCACGTAAACACTAGGTATTTTAAACTCAGGACAAAATTTTGAATCTATTTAGCAGTTTTTTTCATTCGCTTTTGTAGATGAGTAAAAGATTTTTCAAGTAAAAGTCAAAAAACATGTATTTTTTTCAATTTTTCATCATATTTTTTAATTTTTTTTAAATTAAAATACATGAGATTATATAAATAATGGTATGTAAAGAAAGCCCCCTTTGTCCTGAAAAAAAACAATATATAATTTGTATGGGAACAGTAAATGAGAGAGCGGAAAATTACAGCCAAACACAAACACCACAAAAGTGTAAAAATATGCCTGGTCGCAAATGTACAACATCGCAAAAACAGTCCAGTCCTTAAGGGGTTAAGTGATCCCTGAAAAAAGATCACTGTGTGAAATTAAAAACAAAAAACAAATAAAATAAGATAAATTGGAAGACCTGTAAATCTTTAGGTAATTAAGATAGAACTATGAGACATTGTGTCAAAGTGACACGATTTCTTAAAGTGCCGTGCAAAAAAAAAAGTGAATAATGTGAAAATATTGTGCCACGTGATAAAAGTGTGTAAAAAACGGCACGAATCTCGCATAGCCAATCTGCAGAAACAAATGCAGACTTTTATATCAAACAAATGTTAACCAATAAAGTTAATAGACCATATGTCTAAATCAGTGCAACATTAACACTATCTGAAAATCAATACCTCAAAATAGTATTGGAATCTCAGTCATCTCTTGAAGTTGTTTCTCTCGATTCGCCGGGTCACTGTTATATCTCAATACACGCATGTATTGGGATACAGGGAGTGATTCTTTCAGCTTCTGTGGATGATAGCTGTTAAACTGGAGTAGAGTATTCCTTGCAGTATCCTTACAATATAAAGTATACCCCAACCTGCCTTTATCTTTATAGATAGAAACATCTAGAAATTGAATTTCATTGATGTCAAAAGTAAGTGTCAATTTTACTGGAAGCGTCGATGAATTCAGGTTGTTGATCATTTGTTCCAGACTGCTGCTAGTTCCTATCCAAATCAAAAAAATATCATCCACAAAGCGATGATGCGTGAGTATGTTTTCTCGATATTTATCCAGGATATATTGGGTCTCAAAAATTAACATATAGGCTTTGGCATATGAGGGTGCCATAGCCAGTGAAGCAGGAAGTCAGTGGGCGGGGTAAAAGGGTGGGCCACTAATGCGAATCACATAACCAGAACCGCCAAAAGGGGTGAACATGCCCAAAAAAGGTGTGTGTCTGAACGAAGAATTGGAAGGCCAGCCTGGCGTGAATGCACATCAGGCTGCCTGCCAATCATGCAGGTTGGCCATCTAAGGGCATTCTGTGCAGACAGCACCCGTAGCTTGGCATTAATGTGTCTAATGATGTGCTTGCTCCACGCTCTCTAAAGACTGTACCCTAGCACTCGCTGGTTCACTCCTCTCCTAACCTTCTAACTAGTTCCTGTTATACATTCTGTGACAGAGAAAAGGTGTATGTAGTGAGTGTAGAAGAAAGGGAACATGCCACAGTGTTAGAGAGATTGAAGAAGCAAGAGCATTTGCATAGTGTGCAAAGTCAGCTTTATCTTAACTAATTTCATTGTCAGCCAGTCCACACAAGTTTTGTTCCTCTACATCCCTCTTAAATTTCCATACTTAAGCAAGAGCATGTGCAGAGTAGTTAAAGAGATTCTCCAGTGCCAGGAAAACATTTTAGTTTTCCTGGCATTGCAGGACCCTGCAGTGCCCCTCTTCCCCCCATCCCCGCCATCCCCGCCATCCCCGCCATCCCAAGTTGCTGAAGGGGTGAAAACCCCTTCAGTGACTTACCTACCGGAGTCCAGCGCCGATATCCCTTGGTACATAGATACTATGCTCCTCGCCCTCCTATTTTAACCCTGAAGTGGAAAACATTGCCATTCTGCAGTACCAGCGATGTTTTCACTACAAGATTAACTAGCCTCCAGTGGTTGTCTTATGCGAAATGGCAGAGTAAAATTCTACTATTTCAATCAGATGATTTCGGAGACACCACCTTATTTGCACAGCTTGGTGTTTTGCTGTGCATACACACTGGCCTTACAATCCATTCCTGTTGGAGAGCATTGCATTGGCTGAGATCAATCTTGAGGATCTTGGCCAAAGAAGCAGACTAGTGTGGTGAGGGAGTAAAGGGAAGTAAAATTATTTTGCCCCCGGTCGTCACCTAAATGGCCACCAGGTGACTACTTTTTTTTAGTAATACAGATTTATATTGCTTTTCACTAGCTATCAATCATTTATTTCCCATCAGTCACATTCTTTTTTTTTTTTTTGTAGTGAGGCATTCTGTGGAATTCAGACATATGGACTGAGCCAAACACTTTTTGAGTGGTCCATGATTCGGGTACATTTCAGCTTGGAGTATGTAAATTTCGCTGGTCCCCTGATGGCCACAATTTGGGCAAATTGCAGCTTGGTCTGAAATGGAACTCCAAAGTCTGTTGGCCACACTGGTTTCATTTGTGTCAGCAGAATGCTGTGTGGAAATCAGAACCCTCTCTAGATGTTTGGAAGCAAAGAGCAGTAGTGAAATGTGGCATAGTGGGATAGTGATTTCTGGAAGTTTCTAGGTGGGTTTGTTCACTTCCTTTTACATCTTATCTCAATATTTTCCCACCATGGATACGATATTCCTGTAGTTTTTGTTTCTCGTGCTCATATCTTTCAACCTAGCAGCTGATGAGGATCATGGGTGTTGTAATATGAAAACAGCTTGGAAGCTGCCTGTTGCTTATCCTAGCTTCTTTCTGCTCTTCAGAGAAATTCATTCA
>OW240913.1:135887562-135898747 GCA_933207985.1 Pelobates cultripes | reverse complement strand
TGTTAATTCAACTGAAGAGGAGCAGTCTTCGGTCACTGGGAAGGAAACCAGTTTATGTCAAATCATTTTCAAATAGTTTGGCATTAAGTGGAGGATCAGCACCAAGACACTGTAGACCAGGCTTCCCCAAACTCCAGCCCTCCAGATGTTGCTGAACTACAACTCCCATTTTTCTATGAATGAAACAGATAGGCTGAGAATCATGTGAGTTGTAGTTCAGCAACATTTGGAAGGCCGGAGCTTGGGGAAGCCTGCAGTGTAGACAGCATATCCACTAAACTGATCTGTAGAGGTTGCATTGCTTAGTGTGTCCCTTTAAGTGTCACCCCGTTATTTCTCTGCTGAAGTTGTAAACTTTCCCCTTCTTATAGTCTCCGTATATTTCCCACTATTTATAATCACCAGGGCTGCACGTCCTCTGACATGAAATACATCTGGAGTAGAAAATCAAGGAATTCAAGCAGACTAAATCGTTGGGGGAGGGTGGCAGGGAAAAAAAATCATTAAATCAAGCTATCAAAAAAGTTAAAGCTTGATTTAAAGGTTATTTTGCATTACTTTATTGCCATTCTTTTGGTTATATTAAAATAGTAAACTACTATCTCGTAACCACCTGCGCGCGTTTTAAAACATATTCTATGCATTGTGATATGGAAGTAACCAGCATATGTTGCAAAGGACATGAGTGGATGTATGATCATCTATCATGTAGCATCACACACCACGGATTGTGGCATGTCAAATATTAGATCACGGGAAGAAAAGTTTATGCATTCAGTTTAGCAACGAATAGCTCTATGCCAGGTGCCCAAAAGGTAGATGCTCAGATGTTTTAAAAACTACAGCTTCCATGATGCTTTACCATTTTAAAGGCATTCCAAAGCATCATGGGAGTTGTAGTTCGACAACAACTGGGCACCCTGCTCTATATAGACTGAATACTGGTGGGAAAAAAAACAAAACACAAACATAGTATAGAAATAAAAGTGTATTCACAACAAAACTACTAATTGGAATATCACAATCTAATGGTAAAATGTTGTAGTCTATAAACAGATTCTATGCAATTTTTGCATAGCACTAAATCTGTGGGGAGAGGGGGGAATATGGTGTGCATTTGTTTAAACGGTGAACAGATAGACGTAGCCAAGTGGATGAACATCAAAGAGTAACTAGTTTAAAGGGATTCCATGTTATTTTTAAAGTGTTTCATGCATTTTATATAATAAAAGTACTTCCTTTTTTGATAGAATGATGTGTCTCTTTAGGCTAGATCACTAGAGAGCATAAATCCACAATTCTGAACTACCTTTTCATCTTTATTTAAGCTACTAAATAGTCAAAGTTACGGAACTGACATCTCACGCCTTTATACCTAGACGCGAGTGCAATATAATGGAAACGCATTCCTATTTTATTTGTATAATATCAGCACATGTAAAGGCATGTTGTAATTGCTTTTCCACCCAGAGCCTTACATTTTGTGTTTGTTTGTTTTTTCACATCCATTAATTAAAAAAAAAAGGGGGGGGGGGCTCACAAAAATTTACTGAGAAAACAGATGTCTAAAATTACAAGTACAATAAAACCACACATAAGAATCTGATGGAGTAGGACCTGGCAGAGGAAAATGTGGTCTTTAAACAGATGGTGGATGAACATGAGGGATTATCCTCCTCCTCCCACACAAGGCTGAAATTAGAGGATGTTTCTCTTATTAAAAAGAGAAACATCCCATATGCATAAGAATACATGAACATATTTCTGAAAATAAGTAATGTACAGAATCCTTTTTGGTACATTTAATTAAAGGGACACTGTAGGCACCAAAACTACTTTAGCTTAATGATGCAGTTATGTTGCATAGACCATGCCAATGCAGTCCCACTGCTAAGTTCTCTGACATTAGGAGTTAAATCACTTTGTTTATACAGGTCTAGGCACACCTTCCTGCATGTGACTTGCACAGCCTTTCTAAACACTTCCTGAAAAAGGACTAAGTTTCTGTATTGCACAGTCTGTTTTATCTAGAATGTATTATCCCCCTGCTCTATTAACATAACCTGTAGGAGTCTCCTGTGTGTGATGAAAGTACAATTTGCAGAGCAGGAGATAAAAAGGTCTAAAGTAAGTTATCAGAACGGGAAAAGTTAACCTTTTTTCCCCCCATGTGGGCTGTGTAATTCACAGCCAGGTGGTATGTGGCTAGTAAAAACAGAAACAAAAGTGATTTAACTCCTAAATGGCAGAAAATGAAGTGGGACTGCAGGGGCATAATATATCTAAAACGGTTTAATTAGCCTAAAGTTCATTTAATGCCTACAGTATCCCTAATGGATTCAATATTTCAGAAAAATTGATGGAGGAAATGCTTAATTCTTCAAAGGTGCATTGACATGGAAGTTAAAGAAATAGTATGGCAACATAAAAGCTTTATCTCAATTAAGTTGTCATACTGTGTGGAGGTTTTTTGGTGTCTTAATTCCTTAAAAGAACATCATCACATTAGCAAATAAAACCTGTATCCCTAATGCTAAAGTGTTCTCCTCTGCCTTTAGATTCAAGCCATACCTTTTAGAAAAATAAAAAAAAATAAAAAAAAAAAATGTAAAAACCATAAAAAATAAAAGAAAAGGTATTACCTTTATTTCCAGCACCAAGATCCAGTCCCTGCAGCCGCTGGATCTGCACCCTGCAACATCACACTGACTCTTTGTCTTCTCATCCAGTGCTCCTCCATAAAGAAGCTTTGGGGACAAGAATCACGGCCAGCGTTGAGCTCCTCCAATCAAATGCTCTCTATTAAGTGCATTTGAGGAGGTTAGCTGTGAGAGCAGAGTCTGAGCCTGCTATAGAAACATTGCTGTAACAACTAAAACTGCAATATTTACATTGCAGGGTAAAATATAAGGGACACTGCACCCAGATCATTTCATTGACATGAAGTGGTCTAAGAATCCTTAGTGTCCCTTTAAAGTGGATCTATCACCATCTGGTGATATTGCATGATTTGCAAAGACCCCTGACAATACATTGCCACTGGGGATTCAGTAGCCTGGGTAGGCAGGCAAATGTGAGTTTTACTTACCTGAACCTGTCCATCATTGAAACAACCTTCTCTTCCTGCTGCTTATCTTCTGCTCCTGGTGCTTTAGCTGCAAACCAAGAGCCATTGTCACCGCTGTATACTCTTACGCATGTGCAAGAGTACAGCATTGAGGTCTATTGAGGATCCAACAAGACCAGGACAGCTGGGGAAATGACAAGCTTGAAGGCGGTAGCTCTGCTCACTTTCAAGCTTTGTCAGGGGTACGAAACATACTGAGACACAGAAATTCTTATTTTGTCTCCGTATATCTTTTAACTGGGTTTAAACTGGGTTGGATAGCAAACAAAGAGAAGGACAGAAGGAATTCTGCGTACTTAAAGGTAAAATTGTAGAAATTACTAAATATCAATCTATATTCCTTGGTAGGAGTGGAAAAATATTGCATTCTAATCACTATATATCTGAATAAATAAAACTTAACTTTTAATACTAATACTGAATAAAAAGGTGAGATTTATGATCTAATTTTAAGAAAGGTTTAGAGAATCACCAACTAACAAACAAAATAAATAGACACACATAGAATATATTTATATAAGGTGTGGGTTTATTGATTAGTACCGATTTAGTCTATTTGGTCACGATCTAGGTATACCACACATACTCGATCGAAATGAGGTAATTATAGTGTAAAGGCTATGGCTGGAATCCGTGGGATATATACAAGAGCGATACAGTTACCGATCTTAGTTTAACAATGTGTCATATTGTATCTCATGTGCTGCCTGGCTGGAAAGGTCCATAGTTGTACAGAGCAGGGTTAAATTGGTGTAATACACTTAATATAATGTCCCTGGTGTGCCTTCGAGGGCACCCTTTAATAAATGCTGTCCCTATGATCTTGATAATAGACAGCCAGTCGCCCAATGGATCCCCGTAAATGTAGTAATTGCAGACTTAAATAGCCTGGTTGCTGATTTAATGTTTACATCGGGTAGTCACAGATTCAGCATCCTCAAAGTCAGTTTGGTGTCTTAGTCGGCATGTAAGTATGTAGGTCTAGAGCTGTGTGAGCCCCTGACCAACGTTTCACCTTTCTGTTCATCAGAGGGGACTTCCTCTGATAAGTCCTCTCTGATGAGCCTAAAGGTGAAACGCCAACAGGGGCTCTAGCTCTCTAGTGTTCTTTCCTCCTCCCCCCTCAGTCCCATAGTGTTCTTTTCTCCCCACCTCCCCTGTTCCATAGTGTTCTTCCCACCCCTGCCCTGTTCCATAGTGTTCTTCCCACCCCTGCCCTGTTCCATAATGTTCTTTCCCCAAGTGCAGTATTCTTGACTTTTCATGTTATCATTACTATCTTTCATTGTGATATATCATCATCTGAATTGTCAATACAAGGATGTCTGTTAAACTATGCACTATAAAATATTTTTAAAAAATAATATAATTTTAAAAATTTCAGCAAATTTGACCCGTTTTCAGCTGAAATAGGATAGGCATATTTTTGGACGAAAACTTCGGCAGCTGAAATTTCGGTGCATCCCTAGTAATTTCTACTAGTTTACCTTTAAATACACAGAAATCATCTTGTCCTTCTCTTTGTTTTCTATTCAGGCTAGGGGTTACCCCTCCCTCCCTCCCCACCCAACCCCACCCAATCCCACCCAATATGCACTGAACTACATACTTATAATTCTGAATGTACAGAATACGGAAGGAACTGCTCAACGAGTGCCATGCTGTACCCAGAAGTCTACATTTTTATTCATCCACACTTTTCTATTGAGCCATTGGACTCTGGTTCAGGTCTCAGATTTGGATATGATAGATTATATAAAAGAGCAGCTTTAATGTATTCACATGAGAGAAGTCACAGTTTCCTCAAAGAATTACCTTTTACATCGTTTTACATGGGTCACTTCCTACCCATTTGTGACATACAGACATACCTTTTATTTGAGTGATTTGTGTAAAAGTGAACAGCTTTATAGAGAAGCACGCTTGTCTGAAGATGACTCCATTTTGAATGCTTTGTAAAACAATAACTTGAAGATGATAAACTGACAATCACTTTTGAAGTTTGTGTATTTACCGTATGTCCCCAGGGCATATAGCCTCCTATAATAAGCTCTGTCTGCGTTAGGAGAAGGCAGCCAATCTAACCTGTCAGCCAATCCTAGCTTTCCCATTTCATGAGAGTCACGAGCATGCACACAGAGTGCGCACATGCACGGCTAGTGCTAGTTCTTGTGAAACTGAGAAGGATGGGTTAGTAGGTGAGCAAGAGGAAGAGGTTGAAGAAACTCCTCTACCTGAGAGATGTGCCAGACAATTTGAGAAAGTTTAAGTACATTTATGAGAAATATTGATTACAAACTTTTAAAAATGTTCTTGATTTATTTTAGTTTGTAGATTAGTGTAAAAGGGTTTGACTTGATGGTTTTTATATAAAAAAAAAAAAATTAAAAAAAAAAAGTGATGTATGACCCTTAAATGAGTATGTTGTTGACAATATATTAAAAAAACACCCCCATTGAGCAGGGATTCATAGTTTAGCACACGGATAAGTTGATTGAGATATGTGATATCACACAAAAAAAACTATGTACATACAAACATTGTATAGTGTAGTACTTGCATAAAAGTAACCATTAGATGGTATATCACCAGTATGACTCTCCTCCTGATTTAGGGCTCTGCCCATAAATCCTATACTCTCAACTCACTATACTGCTCAACACAAAATTATAAATGAGGTTGGAAAACAATGACCAGGTGTAATTTCACCCCCTTTTGTGGTTACCCAATGAAAGAACATAAAGACAGGTTATAATGCAGGTCTGTCTATTTGGGCACACAGCATCTGATGGCTCAAAACCTCAAAATGGGTGATTCTAGAAATTTGGATAGAGCAGACTAAAATATTTTGAGTTATTTTTGAAAAAGCATGGTTTATCTTACCATACCACAAAAACACATGTGGGGTTATTTACTAAAGTAGATAATGAACCATCCAGCTGCATATCTGGACTGCAAAATACGAACAATGTTCACACTATTTAACAATGTCCGTATTGTGCAATTCAGGCATCGGAACAGACCTGATTTTGATCTGGATTTCAGCTGTACCACATGCCACCAGCCGGCTGAAATCAAGACCAAATGCTTCTAGTCCAGGCACGGATTAAAAAAAACAAAACCTTCAGCAGTTCAACCAATGGACAAAAATTTTAAGCAAGTGAACAATACTTTACAAATCTTCCAAAATCCTATACTTTGTGTGATAGTAAAGCAAAAACAGGATAAAGCGTATACTGCGCCCAAGATCATACGTACATACAGTTGTAGTAAGGAAGGCTAGTTGAGGACCTCAGAATAAAAAACAGACAATAAAAGTGCAGTACAATTTTAACAAAGTGAAAAATATTGAATTGATAACTGTAGGAGAACCACTCACATTTGTGAGAGCTATATAAGAGCTTTGCTTTATAGCGCCTGGACGGTATGTTCCCCGTCTAAGGACATGAGGTGATGTAAATAATGCTGGTCCTCCAGATGCATCACTTTGTGCAGATACCAAAGCACGGATTTTAATCTGGATTCAGAAAACTCGCTCGGGCTGACTGGCTTTAGTAAATATAAGAAATGCCATTGCGGTTGGAATTCGGTTGAATCAAGAGTTTAGTGAATAACCACTTCATATTTAATATATTATATACACACATAAATAATAATACTACCAATAAAATAATAATAGAAACACACAGTACTGAAGTATACATTCTCATTTATGTTCCTTTAAGTTAGCAGGGATTTTTGAAAATGATCTCATATTTTGTCTGAACAAGTACATTTCTCCACTTAGCCAAATGTAAATTGTAAGGCTTAATATGAGACTTTACACCCTTATTTTCAGGAACCACACCCAAACGAATTCTAGGATCTAGCACAAGGAAAAAATGTATTCAATGCACAAAATGATGATTCAAATGCATATATGTATATTACATACAGGTACCCACATATGTATATTGTTATGGTTAATAGGTTAATTAATTTATAATATAAGTGTGCAGGACAGCACAGTCAATCATTACAGTAATCATGAATCTTTTGTTTGATTTAAACATGTAATTCCACGTTGGAAGGATCAGGAATTAACAGCGTTCATTCTATGGTTGAAATGACAGTCCTGTCTTTTGTGTTCTAAAACTGTCATTCTTTACATGTTTTCTTGAACTAATAAATCTCGATTTATCGGGTCAAATGATTTCCGTATCCACTAGGAGATTCTCCAGCCATCCAGAGTGACATAACACCTTGAATAATCTGGAGAACAACATAACCTTAAAGTGGACACAATAAGATGATATTGTCAGGTTCAGTTAGGTAGTCTAATTTAGCCTATTTATTTTTCTAGCATACTAGAGAATTATAATATTGTAAGCTCATTGAGCAGGGCTCTCAACCTTATTTTGCCTGTAAATTATTTGTTGTTTATACGCCCACTGTGTTACTGAATATAATAGCATTACATAAAGAATATATCAAATATAAAAAATAAAAAAATATTTAAAGTAACACTCCAAGACCCCTAAAACACTGCATTGACCACTCATTGAAAGAACTAATTTAGAATGCTTGGATTTCTTATTTGGTTTCCACTAGACTCCATTCCCCTCCTTCGCTATAGTTCAATGAGAGCCAGAACGCTCTTCAGTGAGTCATATCACCAGTATGACTCTCCTCCTGATTTAGGGCTCTGCCCATAAATCCTATACTCTCAACTCACTATACTGCTCAACGCAAAATTATAAATGAGGTTGGAAAACAATGACCAGGTGTAATTTCACCCCCTTTTGTGGTTACCCAATGAAAGAACATAAAGACAGGTTATAATGCAGGGCTGTCTATTAGGGCACACAGCATCTGATGGCTCAAAACCTCAAAATGGGTGATTCTAGAAATTTGGATAGAGCAGATTAAAATATTTTGAGTTATTTTTGAAAAAGCATGGTTTATCTTACCATACCACAAAAACACATGTGCAGGGCTTAGCTCACAGGTAGGCAACTTTTGGCACTGCAGATGTTGTGGACTACATCACTCCTGATGTTTTGGCTGCAAGAGCATTATGGGAGATGTAGTCCACAACACCAGGAGTGCTGAAAGTTTCCTATCCCTTTTCTTAGTTAATTGCATGAGAGCATCAGCTGACCTTCTCATGCAATGTGCAGAGTTCATGAAAGCTAAAAAAAAGTTTGGAGTCGTAGATAATAAAGAGTTCCCTTTAACTAAACATTTACTTGCCTTAAGTGGCTTCCTTTTTAGAGCTGCAGGCTGTGCACACATCAGTATGCTCCCAAAATGCTGAGCACAGCATCCATTAAAGTATGGAAGTAGGGTGTGTTCTCTACATTCTAGGATAATATATGTAGTACTGTGGCGGCGCAGAGATGGGTACATGCACTCTTCAGTATCAGTTTATTTTAAACAACGACAAATAGGATTACAGAATAATGTTAATTTAAAATTTACATTTTATATCACGGACACCATTAATCTG
Source organism: Pelobates cultripes (assembly GCA_933207985.1). Taxonomy (NCBI): domain Eukaryota; kingdom Metazoa; phylum Chordata; class Amphibia; order Anura; family Pelobatidae; genus Pelobates; species Pelobates cultripes. The sequence goes on along the minus strand of OW240913.1, from coordinate 135,890,132 downwards.
GATAGCACTGTACAATGTACAACTTAAACTGCATTTTCTGTAAAATGTAATAGATCCATTACGTGAAGAAACATCATTGTATTTTAATACCATTTTTCCTAACAACTGTAGCCCCCTAAAAAACCAGAACAGGGTCAGTGGGCACCTGAGAGGATATCACCAATAACGGGCAAGCCCGTCTGGCTAATGATGCCCTCTCACTATGCTGCACGCTTGGGAGCAGTTCTCTGGTTTCCCCCGTTGTGCGTCACCAGGGAACTAAAGCGAAATGGAGGGGCAGGAACCCAAAATCAGGACTTTTGGAAGCCCTTTAATTTAAACTGCACTGTGCTTGAACAAGTCTGATTGAAGCATGCTGAGATGGAATACACCATTACATCACACTGCCAATAGATAAGTTAAATCATCCATAAAATCTTCATGTCATGTTTGAGAGTAAATTTCTAGGTATGGGTTGCAGAGAGCAGAATGGTTGAAACCTTGCATATAGCATTGTTTACTTCTTTTAGTCACAAGGTTTTTTTTTTATTATTAATATTATTATTATGGGTAATATTTTAAAAATCTAGGGGAAAGCACAGTCTATGTAAGACAAGGATATAAAGCTGGCACAGCATTTCATATCACCAACCCGCAAAGTTTTATGGTGCTTTTATTTTTGTTTTGTTTTTAATTATCTCGGCTTATTTAAATACTGCAAGGGTATTTATTGGGGTGATGGAACAAACAGCTGTCAATTATGTGAAAGTGACAGTTTCTCTTTAAATAGTTAGGAACCAGAGGTAATAGATTCATTACACCTGATTTGCTCTGACAAAATAAGAGGAGCCTAAATCAAAACATGAGAAATATTTTCAAACTAACCTTTCCCTTCCACTGAGTCCGTGATATTACAGAGTAATGGAAACTATGTATGTTTAACCCATTAAAACGCATACAGCATTATTCACTAAATGGTGAATTGTAAAGAATTCAAAGTAAATCAGTATTCATTGCAAATGTTACGCCAATAAGGGTACATTGGAAAGAAACTGCCATCAGTTAGGTTTTCAGTTTGGCTATTTTGGTCTTAAATTTCAATTTCACTCTTCCTGAGAATTCACAAAGTTTGAAACTGTATTATAATGTTTAAATATTTCTCAAGAAACTTTCTAGGAACCATAATGCATCTCAATAAAGTTGTTATGGTGCCATGAGGGCCTGGGTTCTGTCTTACCTTAAGAAGTTAAACTGTTTGTTAATGGTTCCAGACGGCTCTCATCTGCTCGGCCCCTTATCCACATCTTTAGTCCCTGGCTTCAAAACAGAAGTCTCGGACTTGGTGATTATAAGGTCATACATTTTATTCAAAAGGGTGCCACTGACCACTGATTATATTCAATGGGGTGCCACGGAGAAGCTGAGTGCATCAGCTAAGGCTCCCAGAACCAGCACCAGGAATGAGGTTTCCGCATTAAAGCCAGGGACTGAGGTGGAGTAAGAGAAACACGGAAAAAAGGCACTGTACGTGACACTTTTGGGTCAAACCATTTAAAAACAGTTTAACCCTGTAAGGTAAGGCACCACCCAGAACCTCTAGGCACTGTAACAACATTGTTTCAGATACAGTGGTCATGGTGCCGGCAAGAAACATTCATTAGGTTTTAGGATTATTTTCATAGATGTGAAATTGCTCTAGCTTCTAGGACAGCAAAAGTGATACTGCTAACTTTTTTTATTTTTTTATTTGACATGTAGTTTCATAAATATACATGGCAGTACACGGGCATAAAGGACATCATGAACATGTACAACCTGACGTATTAGGATGCATGCAGCTTAATATACTGTGTAAGAGAGCAAAGAGACTCCATAGCTGCATTATCCGCAAATCATTAAGCTCTTACAAAAGTAAAGTCGTTTGCTAAATATTCAATCTGTAACAATGACTTTTAGGAGATATGGGAAACTACCTTTATGTTTTTAATAAAAGGAAAAACATAATACAAGAGTGTAACTAGCAAGGATGAAATATGCATATGTTGAATAATTTAGAAAACAGACCAAAAGAAGAGAAACTGGATGAGCAATTAAGTGCCAGAATATCAAAATAGATACAGGATTCCATCCTAGAGATATCATGCCTCAGCAGCGACATCAGACATCACATTGCACCCAATATTAACCAGAAATACCTTAATTAAAGGACCACTACAGGCACCCAGAACACTTCAGCTCAATGAAGTGGTATGGGTGCCAGGTCCATCTAGTGTTAACCCTGCAGCTGTAAACATAGCCATTTCAGAGAAACGGCTATGTTTACACCAGGGTTAATCCACCCTCTAGTGGCGGTCTCACTGACAGCCGCTAGAGGCGTTTCCGCGATTCTCACTGTGAAAAATCACAGTGAGAAGACGCTGGACGTCCATAGGAAAGCACTGAGAAATGCTTTCCTATGGACTGTGTCAATGCGCGTGCGACTCTTGCCGTGCATGCGCATTTGTCGCTGATGTCGGCAGAGGGAGGAGAGTAAGTATTTAACCCCTTGAGCCTCCTTCAGCCCAGCGGGAGTGGGACCTTGAGGGTGGGGG
>OW240913.1:135868773-135887219 GCA_933207985.1 Pelobates cultripes | reverse complement strand
TCAGCTGGTAGACAGATGGCCTTAAGTTCTCTTGAAAAATGTCTTGATAAACTTGGGAATTCATTTTTCCTTCAATGATAGCAATCCGCCCAGGCCCTGACGCAGCAAAGCAGCCCCAAACCATGATGCCCCCACCACCATACTTCACAGTTGGGATGAGGTTTTGATGTTGGTGTGCTGTGCCTTTTTTCACCACACATAGTGTTGTGTGTTTCTTCCAAACAACTCAACTTTGGTTTCATCTGTCCACAGAATATTATGCCAGTACTGCTGTGGAACATCCAGGTGCTCTTGTGCAAACTGTAAACGTGCAGCAATGTTTTGTTTGGACAGCATTGGCTTCCTCTGTGGTATCCTCCCATGAAATCCATTCTTGTTTAGTGTTTTACGTATTGTAGATTCGCTAACAGGGATGTTAGCATTTGCCAGTGACTTTTGTAAGTCTTTGGCTGACACTCTAGGATTCTTCTTCACCTCATTGAGCAGTCTGCGCTGTGCTCTTGCAGTCATCTTTACAGGACGGCCACTCCTAGGGAGAGTAGCAGCAGTGCTGAACTTTCTCCATTTATAGACAATTTGTCTTACCGTGAACTGATGAACAGCAAGGCTTTTGGAGATACTTTTATAACCCTTTCCAGCTTTATGCAAGTCAACAATTCTTAATCATAGGTTTTCTGAGAGCTCTTTTGTGCGAGGCATCATCTTGTGAAAAGCAAGTCCAGAACTGGTGTGTGTTTTTTATAGGGCAGGGCAGCTGTAATCAACACCTCCAATCTCACCTCATTGATTGGACTCCAGTTGGCTGACATCTCACTCCAATTAGCTCTTGGAGATGTCATTAGTCTAGGGGTTCACATACTTTTTCCACCTGCACTGTGAATGTTTACATGGTGTGTTCAATAAAAACATGGCAACATTTCATTCTTTGTGTGTTATTATTTTAAGCAGACTGTGATTGTCTATTGTTTTGACTTAGATGATGATCAGATCACATTTTATGACCAATTTGTGCAGAAATCCATATCATTCCAAAGGGTTCACATATTTTTTCTTGCAACTGTAATTATGTGATAATATGTTTATCAATTCACAAAGAATTATGAAGACCGCACAGCCTACAATTTTCTACATTACTACTTTCTTTGATAAAGGTATCTTGTCATGTATTAAAGCGACACTGAAGTCACTATAACCATTGTATCTCTTTAAATTGGTTATAGTGCCTGGAGTAGCCAGTCACTGCCCCTGTATTTAGTCTTGAACCATTTTAGAGCAGGTTAACACTAAATAAGGTTTCCTGGCCACCCACAGTTCAGCCCCTTCTGGAGGTGTGGCCAAGGCTGAGAATACACACTTCCTTATAGTCATACTCTTCGTATTGTCAGTTGAAGCTCTGATATGGTGCCTACAGTGTCCCAACTCCCATTTAACTCAACACCATACACTATTCAGGCTCTCTTTTCCATTAATTCTACTATATGTTTATACCTCCTTCTTCTAAACTATTCACTCTACTCTGGTTGTGGCATAGACTCCTTCAAAGTGGCTTTATTAATATCTCTTTCCAAGGCCTCTTTTTCTTCTTTGATTCTAGAGCATATTGACTCCAATAAAACTGCCATGTATCTGCCTCATTGCGCAAGCCTTGTAAAAAAAAAATGCCATCTAGGATGTCAATAAAAAATAAGAGGAAATAAAAACTTGCCGACTTGCCATGCATTCAATGCAATGCTGTCTAGCTATCAGTTAAGAATTTCCTATTTCAATACAAATTTATAAAAGTGTCAATTTCTTTAAAAAGATTATGGAGCACCCCCCTTGGCTGTAAATGAGACAGCTACGGAGGTTTGCTGCCCCCTTTAGTTATCTCCCCTGAGCTAATGGAAGTCACCGGCGTGCTCAACTAGAGTGCACCTGCCTCCTCCCCTGCTATTCTTGGAAAAAAATACTGGCTATGCATAAGAGGAAGGAAAAATACATTTCTAAGTGGAAAATTCTATAAATCACTAAAAACTACTTACAATACATACATAATAATAAAATATGGAATACATAAATACACAGACTGCTGAATATACACACAGAGTGCTGATTATAATCATAGACTGCTAAATACACACACAGACTCCTAAATTCACACAGACAGACTTCTAAATACACACACACAGACAGATGAATACACACACAGACTGTTGAACACACACACAAATTGCTGAATACATACATCCAGACTACTATATACACACACAGATTGGTGAATACACACACAGAGACAGCTAAATACACACATAGACTGCTGAATACACACACAGACTCCTAAATACACACACAAAGACTGCTGAATACACACATAGACTCCTGAATACACACAAATACTTCTAAATACACACACATACTGCTAGATACACACACAGAGACTGTTGAATACATAGATAGACTGCTGAATAAACACAAACAGATTGCTGAATATACACACAGACCCCTGAATACACACACAGACTGCTAAATACACACACAGACTGCTGAATACACACAGAGACGGCTAAATACAACACGTAGACTGCTAAATACACACAAAGAATGCTGAATACACACACACAGACTGCTTAACACACACACAAATTGCTGAATACACACATACTCACACTATTCCCTACAGACTTCAGGTCAGCATCTTCAGCTCATCCAGCACCTCTACAAACTTCAGATCAAAGTAGGTGAGTGCACACAAAGCCTCTCATATGTTTATTACAAATGAAGAGACCGTTAGTGACTGCCAGGGAAGAAGGAGAGGGCTTCATAAGAACTGCAGCTTGTGCAAGCTCTTTTAAGATAAAAAAAATACATGCTTAAATTAATTGGGGGTATTTCTAAAATACAGTGGTTTTGATTTAAAAAATGACTTCTTCCACAGTAGCTCTAAGGGACAGTATATTAGCAATATATTTGTATATCAAATGGCTGCTTTAAATAACCACTAGAAACCTGCTGCTACTCCAACACCTGTGTTTTATTCCAAATTTACACTATTTAAAATATTTGAACTTTTCTCTTAGTAAAGAACATATCAGTTTTTCATTTTACCAGGTACTTGGCTCATGATCCCAAGCTAAGTGCTCACCAAATCTTTATACATTGTATTGTTATACATTTTTTAAGGCTGTGGGAGTTATTCTTGTTTATAGAATGCCACAAGATGCAATTTCTCACAAATTACCATCTCAGGCAGGGTTATTTACTAACAAAAATCTCAGACATTTAAAGAGAATCTCAAATGTAATGCCATAGAATCCAAAATCGCCAAACTGGATGCATAGCTGTCTTGACAAAATAATGATGTGTTCCAGTTTCTTGTAATACCTTTTTTACTGACCTAACAGAAATTTGTAGAGAAAGGAACTCCTGAAATCCTGTCACTACAAATTTCTATTTGCTCAATAAAACATATATTACAAGGAACATTACTCACTGGATTAATACATGAACTCTTATATTAAAATCATGAGATATTACATTTGAAATTCACTTCAATTTCACTTTGAATTTTCAAACATTCTTTCTTTAGTAAATAATCCTGTAGGTATTTACCAAGTAGTTTGCGAAAAAAAATCACCACCAGAATCCAAGTATTTTGAGAGTAGAGTGTGACGGCAGATAAGAGCCATTCGGTCCATCTAGTCTGCCCAATTTTCTAAATACTTGTATTAGTCTCATATCTAGGATAGCCTTATGCCTATCCCACACATGCTTAAACTCCCTCACTGTGTACGGGAAAGTAATATTTCTTGACATTCTTTATTGAGTGAAATATTCTCATATATAAAAAATATGAGAATCAGGGAAGTGACAAAGTAAACAGATAAACATACATCAAAGTTTGATGCCAAAGACAACTCACGACATTATAGATGGATCATGATAAAGCATAAAAAAAGTATGACTAGGTTAATAGACCATATGTTGCATCGATCAAATAATGACTACAGCTTATGAGGGGTTTTAATCATAAAGGGAGAAATTCCTATGTATTCTGGATCATTACGAACCTAATCTATCATCACCTATCCAATAACAGACCGATCAGAATCAATAGCTAGGCACCTATTTAATCAACCAGTGATCTCTTAACTCATAATTATAACGTAGAATAAAATGTACAAACCCACTATCAAAATCATGAGCTTAAGTGCCTCTATCCGAGCCATATATTATGTATTGATCTACTATAATAAAGTCAGAGAGCTGCTCCCGTAAGTCCCAAAACAAAAAAAGAAAGAGAACAGAAAAAAGAGGAAGAAATCACTGCCATGGTCCTACATACCTCAGATTTAAGTATCCTCACCAGTACTTTTCTCCTCACCTCTACCATACAGCCTATAAAGGGCCTCATTCTGTTCAAGTGAAAAGCATTTGAACCAAGGGTACTGTGAGGAAATTACCCTGTTATTTCGGTAATTTAACTTTTTTTTCAGTTTGGTAGTTGAAACTACTGAACACAGACCACCCCCTGGCTCGTTAACTACAAAGAGAACAAGGAATTAGTACTCTCCTTGTGTGGCCGCTGTTCGTAAAGTCGAACACCACGTGTATGAGAAAACAGCGGCCATCTTGTTCGCACAAAAGGAGGCAGCAGGGCTTGGTCGTCGAGTGTCTGGAACTAAAATCGGACACTCAGCTTCCCAAACACTGGTCAAATCATACGAATGCCTGCTTCCTTTTCACGACCAGCACTGTTCAGTAGTTTTGTTCCCACAAACTAGGGGAACAAACGCTACTATGAGCCAGGGGGTACTGTTTGTGGATTTATTCGATTTCAAGACTTTCTGAAATAGACCGACCACACAACCTGAACTCATGGAACTGTTTCTGAGCAAGAGCCTCATGTGTGGTCAGTCAAACTAAGACATCCATGCAACACCCCGAACCCTTGTACTGATCTGGGTGATTTTTAGATATGTTGGACATTTATAGAGATTGTATGTATTTTGGGGTGCTTTTGAAGTTTTGGGGAAAAATGTGTTTTTCTGCCTGAAGATAATTGAGTTATTACAGTATCTGGCCCAATTATCTCCCAGGCAGAGAGGAGGGATTATGTGTTTACTGTGGGAGTGTTATATTTTGTGATTGGTGTATAACTTTGTGTTGGAGTTCCCAACAAGATCCATATGGGAGCAACCCTTGCATGAGGACCTGCATAAAAGCCAGTGTGGCACCATTAAAATGATTCCTGTTACACCCTTCATCTAGTTTCACGCATGTTTGAGTACCTGTCTACTTTGCTGGGAGAATACACTTTGGAGGCTGACATTCGTATGGAGAATAGTTTGAATCCACACCCGAACTGCAAGCTATAATCACTCAGGCTCTGGCAGTTCGGGAGGAAATAGACAATCATTGATCTTTAAGGAAGTAGCAATACTTGATTCAGCTACCTTAGACTTCAAATTAAGGGGGATAAGAGATTTAGTGGAATTCTATAGAAACCTGGTAATTTGTTTATTTTTTTATATAGTGATGTCGGAAGTAACAAGAAACGCCAAGCTTCCATTGCAAGCCAGTAACCAACTTCATGCTGATGAGTTGCATTAACAACGAAACAGCTGTCCATGAGTGGTTCACTGGCTTTGCTCCTCTTCCTGAGTTGTGTTTCAAAGCTGTTGTATACAGAAAACACAGACTCTAAGGAATCCATGTATAATGTGGAATTATGAGGCAAAAATGTGGTTCTTTGTTGAGCTCATTTGCCTTCACCTACTCAGAATCCCTTGCAGTAGTGAGAACACTGTTAAAGTGAGATTTTTGTGGGAAAAGCAAGTCTTATGGTTTGACTGGTGTGCGTATTTGTGTTTAGCAATGTATTAACGATCCACTTCAGGTGGAAGGGGTTTTCATCCACACTTTTTTCCCCCACCACAACTCTGTTGGTATGTACTTAAATAAAATAATAAATAAATAAAATATTTACCAATATAAAAAAACATTTTTGGATTGTTAGGGACCCAAGTTCCAGCATTTGCTGCCCACCAGAGTCAGTGCTGTATCTATTACCCCTATTGTTTGCATTAATTTATTTCTGGATTTAAAGCACTAATTCAATCTGTTAGTTCAATAATTTTTCCTGCTGCTGTCGCTCCATGAATGACACACTTATGTGCTTCCCATAGAGAGAGGGGGGAAATATCTGGAGACTCATTCTCAGAGAAATACGTCTGAAGATACTGGAATATCTCCCCACAAACCTCTGGTTTTCTTTTAAATTGCTATCATCTTATGCTATGAGGCCACAACAAACCCAACATTATTCATGTAATAAAATTAAATCAACCACTATCAAGAGAAAAAAACTAAACACAAACACACATTCCTTCTTTTTCACATTTAAAAAAAATAAATAAATCAACAATCTTTTAAATTTCTATTTTATTGTGTTTTAAAGTCTCAATCTACTTTAATCCTTCCATATCTTTTACAGCAACTAACATTGTGTTTTTATATCATCATGATCTTGGGCTACAAGGTCACAACCAATTCACCATTATTCCCAAGTTGCCTGGCAGTATAGAATATACATTAAATTTCCACATCTATACCTCTCTGTGTGCTTGGAGAAAGAAAAATAAAACTACACACAGTCCATCTGTTCTCTTTCTTTTCTCTTCTCCTGGATTCTTCCTCTTTCCATTCTCTTGTCCATCTCCACGATTTCTTTCTCATATTTTGCAGCCACGCACATTTTTTAGGTCAGCTTTTGAGTTGCTGTCATCTTGAGCTAGGTTCGCTTCCTCGCTGCCACAGGGGACTCTAGAGCACTTCAGACCCAGTCGGTGAAGCTTGACTGGGGTTTCTTTGGAAATATGCCACTCGACCAGGCTGCAGCTCTCTTCTTCCAGACAGGTATTGACCCCTCCACTTTTGCCTTTTCAGCTTCTTTGCCAGGCAGGTATTTACAACTCTGCCTCTGATCTTATTAGCTCTTGTCTTTATAAAGGCACTGGCGGCTCTCAGGGTTGGCACTCTTTTTGACTTGTCCCAGGCTAGAGGGATTGTGCAGCCAGCTAAAAGGTCTGAAGACTCTGTTACTGGGATCCCTGAACAAATACACACAGGACACACAGTTCCAAAATGAAATAACCTAAATTATTTATTTTTGCACAAGGACTAGCCTTTGGGAACTTGTTCTTAAGCATGTGGTGACAAACATTTTAAATACAAATGTACAGAACATTGGCAAATATAATTATTACACAAATTATATAAATCAAATAACATTTTCAAACACAATAAAAAACAATAATGTATGCATTTAACCATGTATTTGGTTGCACTTATTTGTATACCAGCATTATGTAAATGCACACACTTTGTTCAGCCAGCATAAGGCACTGCAGAATTAGAAATTAACAATGAATAGTTTGTTTTTCCATTGCTACCATCACAAGACCCTTTCAGTGGCATTTACGAGGATTGAGGGTGACTGTGGTGGAGATGACTGTGACATGGTTAGTGTGGGGATGACAGTGGAGGAAAAACTGTGACAGGTTGAGTGTGTAAGGGGCGTGAGTGTGTAGGAGTAATTGTGTGTGGCAGAGTGAGTACGGATGGGTGAGTTTAAGGTGTGTAACTTTGCATGGCGAGGCTATTTGTCCAGCTTATGTCTAGCCTCTCCATACCCTGCTGTGCAAGTATAGTTTTTGATTGTTTCCCCCCTCCTACTTACCTACTGCGATTGCCGGGGGTAATTTTCCTCAAACCATGCAGGTATAATGGGTGGGCTATCAGTTCCGGTCTGCACCTCCATGTGGGGGCATCTGCAATGATCGGCTTCTGCTGCCAATAAACAAATTTCTGTTGCCATTATTAAAATCATGTATATATAATCCTAGGCTATGAGGAGATATGCTGGAAATCATGCATAAACAATTTGTGCAGTCAAGGGGTTAAGGTCAATGTAGCCATTTGTGCAACTAAATATTTAGGGGGATGTTTACCAAGGCAAATCAGGTCCTGCTCCGGGGCAAAGTACTAAATAAGAACCAATCACCATGGAAACCAATAGAATGTCTCCTTACATTTATCAAAATAGCACCTGTTTTCCTTGATAAATCTTCCAGTATTGTGTTTAACTAAATGTATGCAAACTGCTAAGATTTAATCCTTGTTCATTTAAAGGTCAAATAACATCTATTTCATTTTCGTTTGAGGACAAAACTGCAATTTTTCCCTAATGGGAGCTAATGATATGGTTTAGGTATTAGAACAGCTTAGAGATCAACTTTGTCAAACATTTTTGCTTGATCTCATCAAAGTAAAGGAATTGAAAGCTTCTATAATAACATGCATATACTGTAGGTTGAATGACACAACTGGCCTTGAATTTTTAGATTCTGAAAACATCACCTACACAGGTTTCTCCAGTATAAAAGATTTATCCACGCAGTTGTTTGAAAAAATACTATTTTTAAGAAAAATGGTAATAAAGAGATGTAAGTGACCTAAATAATACTGCGCGGCAGCATGACCTAAAGATAAATGTATATTATAAAATAGGAAGTAGAGATTTTTCACATTAATATGAAGAGTACATAGATGCCACTTTGAAATAAAATGAATCATCAAAGTGTAGATTTTCTTTTCCAAAACAAAATGGTAAAAAAAGTATGACAGCTTAAACTATACTGCTCATCAAACTTAAAATTATGATCCTATTTGTGCAACACTACATGTTATGCCAATAAAAATGGGGTTGTTTGAATGAGCAGAGACGTTTCTGCAAATCCTGGCTCAGGTACCACCTTACTGCAACTACGGGACATTTGGTGCATTGCTGCCACAGAAATTAAGGAAACAACTGAGAAAGTCAAGCTTAGTTGTGTCTATTTCCTCACTCTCACTGGTTAAACATCTTACTTGCCTTGCGTAGCACTAGAAAACACAGATACTGAGAACTAAGAAATAGAAGCTACTTGGGGCAGCACCCCACCAGCCTTTACTTGAGAAATCATTTATTTTTAATAGTTTGGAAACACTAAGATTATTTTTCTTGGGGATGAGGGAGTAAGCTAAAATATAGTAAAAAAGTAGATTAACATACTCCAGCCATTAAAAAAAACAACTGTGCCTCTTTAATTAAGTAATCAATTCAGTTCTACAGGGCCTCTTCACCCTCATTGGCAACTGTTTGGAGAAAGAAATGTTTTCTTTCAGCATGTTTTGCACAGGGGCCTTTGATTGAGCTGCCATTCAGGCAGCAGAGCCAGCTACCCATAGGTAGAGGCATGCTATTGGACTTTCTATTCAGGGTTATCATTAGCTCATAGGAATAGGGGGGCTCCTAGGAGAGAGAAGCAATAAGCCATCTGGGAAGCAGAGAACACAGCATATAGACAGCACAGCAGCTCCTGGCCCCAGCCAAATGTAAGAGTATACTATTAACCTTTTCTTTTCCCCCAATAGCCTCAGTGTCTATCTATCTATCTATCTATCTATCTAACTATCTATCTAACTATAACTCTCTGGAGAGTCAGACAGATTTAGAAGTCCCAGCTCAATGGCAAGAAGAAGATTCAAGCCATCAACACATGTGCCCTACCAGTTATCAGGCACCCAGGTGAAATAATAACCTGGCCAAGGGAAGAACTAGTCACCATGTATCTCAAGACTTGGAAACTATCCATTATGAATGGTGGATTGCATCCGAAATCCAGCACCCAAAGACTGTACATCAGCCAGAGGAAAGGAGGTCAGAGTATGAGGAGTGTCAAGGCACAGTCCTGGATGAAACACAGAGCATCCACAGGTACATCATAAAGATAGCACCTGAATATGAAATGCTAAGGGAATGACTGAGACTTCAACAGATAGAGGATGCAGAAAAGGAGAAAGTTCCATGGCAAGACAAACCGTTCCCATGGGGTGTACCACCGGCAGATGGTAGATGCGGCTCACATGACAAAATTCTACCAGTTGTTGGAAAAGGCAGGACTGAAAGACAGTACTGAGGCATTAACCCTAGCAGCACAGGAGCAATAACTCAGCACCAGATCAATAGAATCAGGAGTCCACCACACCAGGCAAGACCCAAGGTGCAGACTGTGCAAAACGGCCCCTGAGACAATCCAACATATAGGAACAGCAATACAGATGGGATTGTGTAAATCCCAAAACATCTGCTTAGAATATGAGCTTGACATGCCAAAGTCCAGATGAGAAATACCACTAAGGGTAGGTGAGAATTAAAGGGCTAAGAGCCTATGGGACTTTCAGATCCAGACAGACAAGAAATCACTGACCAACCAACCTCACATTGTGGTGGTTGACGAGGAATGGAAGGCTGCAGTCGTAGTGGATGTGGCAATACCCAGCGACTATATCATCAGAAAGAAGGAACATAAGAAGATAGACAAATACCAAGGACTGAAATAAGAGCTAGAAGTCCCAGTTGTGATAAGAAGTTGGGGGAGTGGCTCCAACAGATTCCAGGTGGGACACCTGATATCACTGTCCAGAAGATTGCAATTCTAGGAACAGCTAAGATACTGCGTTAGAACCCCCAGGATCCTAGGCCTATATCACACAGGAGGGCTGAGAAAACAAAATATCCAGTATCACAAGGAATGTCATGAAATTTTTGCATTTACAGGCCATGCTAAAGTCAGAGTTTTACATCCAAATCTTTTGTTTATAATTTTGGTATGCTGAGTCACCAAATCCAAAATTGTTTTACAAAGGTAGACACTTTCCATGATCTAGGTCAAGGATTAATAATGTCCTCCTGAGTTGTGCTCGTGATGTGCTCTATATGCTCAATTCCTATTGGAGAAGAACATATTACTCATCTTGAACTATTCTGCACTGTGGCTCTTCAAGTCTGAGTGCAGAGAGTAGAAATAACACGTAGACATGTAGTTAGGTTATAAGCCGTGGGTCATCGGATTATTAGTTCTAAGTGTGTATATATATAAAATACATATATATATATATATACACGATACCAGTAGAGAGCACTCAGGAGTCTTTCAACGTAAATTTCATCTGTTGCTTTATTGAGCAATTACAAATTCACACAACGTTCCAGTCAACATTTCAGTCTGTAAAATACTTTTTTCATATATAAAATACACAATGCATAGATGTACACATATTACATATTAAACCTATTCTAATTACTGTCGTTTAGTTACACATATAAGATTGAAATATACACAGAGTTACTCTCTAAAGTAAGAACTGTCAGGAATTCAAAGTTAACTGAAAGTGAATTTCAATATGCAGGCCAAAATAGTCACATTTGAAAAATACTGCAAGTTAATTTTGCTTCCAGTTTGCTATTTTGACCTTAAATTTAAACTCTACTTTTAATTCACTTTAAATTCAAACAAATAATTAATTTTAAACTCATTTTGAATTTCTGACAATTCACGCTTTATTGAATAACCCTTGTTATGACGTGACCACAAATCATTTGTATACCCATTTTATTATTTCTGCATTTGATTTTTTTCATGCAAAAAAGAACATATTTGTCGATGAGTGAAAACTGGCAACAGAATGGAAACCAAATGTCATTTACAGAACATTAACTTAACTATTAATTATAATAAAGTAATTCGATTTGTGTGGATATATATAAACACGAGAACTGCTCTATGTGAAAATGATCCTGTATTCACATCTCCCTCCAGTGTCTGAAAAGCTAAATTGCAAAGAGTGATTTTAGTACCGTTTAATATAGAAATACATTTTCATGTGTTAGAATACTTTAACAAAAATCTTCAGCAGAACAGTATTCAAAATTTCAAGTGGATAATGGATAAATGTGTTGGCTAATTAAATTATAGTTGCTGATTTAAGCTATTTGTAGTGAAATGCACACACTTTACTAATTTATTAACATTGGAGATTGTTTAAAATAAAATTTATAAAATAAAAAATGTCCCCTTAACATGCTTTATTTTGTTTTTAAATAAAAATGACTAAAGAAAAGCTGTAGACAAAGCAGTAGACAAAAATCCCCTGCACTAAGGCTTGCAAAAAAAATAGACAGAAAAACAGACTTTATGGAAAATAAAATGGAGCATTTATTTGAACCAAAAAAGCATAATCGATTATACAAAGACAAAAGGCAAACAATCGGTGATTGTTTCAAATAAAAAAATAAAAAAATAAAAGATAGAAAAACTAATTTTATGGAAAATGGAAACAAAATGGAGCATTTATTTAGGCCAAAAAAGCATAATAAATTTTGAATTTGTCTATTCACAGTGACTATGTACGCAATTAATCATGTACGTTCACGCTGATTCCACAGACATGCTTAGTTCTATTGTTCAATAGGAATTCTGACCAACGTGCGCATGTAACATGTATGCGACCTGCACACACAGCTTGGGCTGACATATCTCTCCTTCCAAGAAAGAGAGGCAAATTACAGACAATGGTTTGGGAGTCATTTTAACCCTATTTAATGGCTCTATTACTCTTTATAAGGGATTGCCTAGACACATAAGCAGTACAACAAATATAACTGGGATGGCAAGATGCAAGTTTCCCAACAAAACAGTTCTTCTAGGTGTGATAGTTGTAGGAGAAATGCAAAACTCCTCTGCAATGCTGTGCTGAACAATGCATGAGAAATTGGTAGATCCCTGGTTTTCATAAAAGTGCCGATGGCAGTAAACTCCTATGTACAGGGAGTGCAGAATTATTAGGCAAGTTGTATTTTTGAGGATTAATTTTATTATTGAACAACAACCATGTTCTCAATGAACCCAAAAAACTCATTAATATCAAAGCTGAATATTTTTGGAAGTAGTTTTTAGTTTGTTTTTAGTTATAGCTATGTTAGGGGGATATCTGTGTGTGCAGGTGACTATTACTGTGCATAATTATTAGGCAACTTAACAAAAAACAAATATATACCCATTTCAATTATTTATTATTACCAGTGAAACCAATATAACATCTCAACATTCACAAATATACATTTCTGACATTCAAAAACAAAACAAAAACAAATCAGTGACCAATATAGCCACCTTTCTTTGCAAGGACACTCAAAAGCCTGCCATCCATGGATTCTGTCAGTGTTTTGATCTGTTCACCATCAACATTGCGTGCAGCAGCAACCACAGCCTCCCAGACACTGTTCAGAGAGGTGTACTGTTTTCCCTCCTTGTAAATCTCACATTTGATGATGGACCACAGGTTCTCAATGGGGTTCAGATCAGGTGAACAAGGAGGCCATGTCATTAGATTTTCTTCTTTTATACCCTTTCTTGCCAGCCACGCTGTGGAGTACTTGGACGCGTGTGATGGAGCATTGTCCTGCATGAAAATCATGTTTTTCTTGAAGGATGCAGACTTCTTCCTGTACCACTGCTTGAAGAAGGTGTCTTCCAGGAACTGGCAGTAGGACTGGGAGTTGAGCTTGACTCCATCCTCAACCCGAAAAAGGCCCCACAAGCTCATCTTTGATGATACCAGCCCAAACCAGTACTCCACCTCCACCTTGCTGGCGTCTGAGTCGGACTGGAGCTCTCTGCCCTTTACCAATCCAGCCACGGGCCCATCCATCTGGCCCATCAAGACTCACTCTCATTTCATCAGTCCATAAAACCTTAGAAAAATCAGTCTTGAGATATTTCTTGGCCCAGTCTTGACGTTTCAGCTTGTGTGTCTTGTTCAGTGGTGGTCGTCTTTCAGCCTTTCTTACCTTGGCCATGTCTCTGAGTATTGCACACCTTGTGCTTTTGGGCACTCCAGTGATGTTGCAGCTCTGAAATATGGCCAAACTGGTGGCAAGTGGCATCGTGGCAGCTGCACGCTTGACTTTTCTCAGTTCATGGGCAGTTATTTTGCGCCTTGGTTTTTCCACACGCTTCTTGCGACCCTGTTGACTATTTTGAATGAAACGCTTGATTGTTCGATGATCACGCTTCAGAAGCTTTGCAATTTTAAGAGTGCTGCATCCCTCTGCAAGATATCTCACTATTTTTGACTTTTCTGAGCCTGTCAAGTCCTTCTTTTGACCCATTTTGCCAAAGGAAAGGAAGTTGCCTAATAATTATGCACACCTGATATAGGGTGTTGATGTCATTAGACCACACCCCTTCTCATTACAGAGATGCACATCACCTAATATGCTTAATTGGTAGTAGGCTTTCGAGCCTATACAGCTTGGAGTAAGACAACATGCATAAAGAGGATGATGTGGTCAAAATACTCATTTGCCTAATAATTCTGCACTCCCTGTATATACCCTCAGAAACATTGGTCATTCATGAAACATAATACCTTGCCACCAATGTTTCTAGACAGTTCCATGCATTTCAGCAGCACACACGCCTATAAAGCCAGTAGTGGAAATAATGTAGTGAGGGTCTGGTGCAAGAATATTTTTGGGGCCCCCTATAGAGCAAGGGTGGCTAAAATGTAGATCCCCATCTTTCATACTGCTCCCACAATACTATGCCAAATGGGGATCTACTATTTGCCCATCCTTCACGGTTGTATTGATTAGCGGTGTTTGAAGGTAATCATATTTACTTATGGAGTATATGTGCAGAGTTTGTAGAGGTGCATTTGTATGTTTTGTTGCTTCTGAAATGCAGTGGTGTACTTCTATGTAATGTTTGCATTTGAATGCATATGCAAGGCATATTAACCCCTTAAGGACACATGACAGAAATATTCCGTCATGGTTCCCTTTTATTCCAGAAGTTGTGTTATTAAGGGGTTAATACAGGCTTGTGTTTGCATGTGGTGTTGGTATTTATTAATGGGATGCATGCATGTTTACACATACTTTGCCATATACACACATGCTTATACAGGTACACGTTCACATATACACACACTGACACATTGACACACACATACACACATTGAAATGCACAAAGATACATACATAAACACAAATACATAGATACTATCTTACACTGACACAGACACATACATGCATAGATACACACTGACACACACATAGATACACTCAGACACAGACATAACAGACACGTACATGCACAGATACACAGACTGACACATACACTCTCCAAGCTGGAATTTTCCAAGATATTACATATGCTGCATAATACAGTGAAATGGCAGCAGGGGATTAGAGAGGTCAATGAGGAAGGTTTGGGGTTTATAGAGCACTGGGATGATTTTGCACTTGGGTGCAATCTTTATAGCCAAGATGGATTGCATCTGAATGGAAGAGGGTATTTTGTGCTAGAAGGTTGGAGAGGCTTCAACCAGGAATAGGGTGCAGGGTCAAAGAAGGATAAATGTGGTAGATAGTATAGGAAAGAAACAAATGGTAAGTTTGAATATCTGCTTGCTAATGAAAAAAGTTTGTGTAGGAAAATGGGGGAACTTAATATATTTTCATAATTGGGGAAGTAGTTCGACATAATTGGGATTACTTAGACTTGTTGGGATGAAACATTTGATATGGTTATTAATTTAAATTAATATACATTATTTAAAAAAGATAGGAAAAATAGAAAAGAAAGATGGGAGATGTCTTAATATTAAACCAGATTTAAGCCACGTTTTAAAGAAATTGAATGTGATACAGATGAGGATGTGGAAGCCTTATGGGTAGAAATGTGCAAAGGAGGAAACAGGGAATATCCATTAATAGTAGGAATATGTTACAAGCCCCCACACATTAATACCTATGGGAAAGAACAACTGCTATCTTAAATTAAAGGCTACTCATCTGGGTAATTTGTTAATCATGGGAATTTTTATCCAGACATTGTTTGGGTCAGAGGCACTAGTAGTAAAATTAAGGGAAACAGGTTTGTACCTGATGAATTATACTTTTATGTCTCAATTAGTATAAGTCCCAACTAGAAGAGATGCTTGTTTGGATCTTGCCATAACTTTGGATTTACTTTCAAACATTCAAGTTAGGGAGTACTTGAGAAATAGTAAACATAATATGGTATCATTTGTGATTATCTAAAAAAAAAAAAAACTAATTTATAAAAAAACTGCTGTACAAAAGCTGTGAAAAAAACACTTAATTTTAAAAAGGCTAAATTCAATAGGATAAGGTCTAATAGATTGACAGGAAATATGCACTGACAAAGGCACAAATGGAAGGTCTTTAAACAAATGATACAAAAGTACATTGTTCAGTACATACCATCGGGAAACAAATATAAAAGAAGAACATTAAAACCAATGTGGCTTAGTATTAGGTTGAGTCAGATGATAAAAGATAAAAAATGGCATTCAAACATTCTAATCAGGGCTTGCAAAAAAATGATTAGATGGGCTAAAGCTCTTATCCTATGAGAGCAAAGCCAGCCGTAATTTATTTTTTTTAAAGAATGTTTTTGCCAAAAAGGTTAGGAGTGAAAGTGTTGGTCCATAGGTAAGTGACATGGATGCGTTATCAGGATAAAATAGAAATTCTACATAATTATTTTTCTTCAGTATCTAGGGAAGAAGAATATTTGGATGTAGATGTGGAAATCCCTGTTAGAAAAGCCTTACAGCAAACAGATGATTGATTAGCACAGGATAAAGTGTTTCTGAAATTAAACAACGGTAATGTAAACAAAGTCCAAGGACCAGGTGGTATTCTCTTAGGGAGCAGGGACGTATTAGCTGCGAGGCATTTTCCAGGGGGCGGCAAAAAAAAAGCCGCCCTCAAATGCCCTGGGCAAATGTCTTGTTAGCCTTGCGGCTAACTAAAAATCTGGTCGTCGGGTGGGCGGCTCTGGCGAGGGAGCACTTTCCCCTGAGCTCTCTGCTCAGCTCCCTCGCGCGCCGCAGAGTGATACAGGGAGCCGGAATATGACATCATATTCCGGCTCCCGGCATCACTCTGCGGTGCTCGAGGGAGCTGAGCAGAGAGCTCACTAATCAGTGCTCCCCCCCCCCCATTATTCCCAAAGGTAAGGAGGCTGGGGGGGTTGAATTAAAAAGTGAGTGAGTGTGTTAATGTGAGTGTGTGTGTGTGTGTGTGTGTGTTAGTGTGTGTGTCTGTTAGTGAGTGTGTGTGTCTGTTAGTGAGTGTATGTTAGTGTGTGTGTGACTGTTTGTCTGTTAGTGTGTGTGTCTGTTAGTGAGTGTGTGTTTGTCTGTTAGTGTGTGTGTGTGTTAGTGTGTGTGTGTGTTAGTTTGTGTGGCTGTTAGTGTGTGTGTGTCTGTTAGTGTGTGTGTGTGTATCTGTTAGTGAGTGTGTGTATGTCAGGGAGTGTGTCTGTTAGGGAGTGTGTTACTATGTGCGTGTCTGTTAGTGAATGTGTGTGTCTGTTAGTGACTGTATGTGTCTGTTAGTGAGTGTGTATGTCTGTTAGCAAGTGTATGCGTGTCTGTCAGTGAATGTGTGTGTGTATTTAGAAGGCGGGGCAGGGGGGAAGGGTGGGGTGAGTTTAGTCATGCCTAGGGCAGCACAAAACCAGGATACACCACTGTTAGGAAGCTTAGTGTAGAAATATCCATACCAATGTTATTAATTTTTCAGGACTCTTTTCTTTGAGTAATTGTACCAGAGGTTTGGAGAAAAGCATATGTAGAGCCTATATTTAAAAAGAGTTCAAAAACTCAACCTGAAAACTACAGACCCTTGCTTAACATCTGTGGTTAGGAAATTATTTGAAGGGCTGTTAAGGGATAATATTCAAGAATTCATTTTGAACAAAAATATTATTAGCAGGAATCAACATGGTTTTATGAGCCAAGACAGGTCATGTCAAACTAACTTAATTGCAAATGAAGAAGTTAGTAGACATATATATGTAGTGATGTACCGAACAGTTCGCCAGCGAACGGTTCCTGGCGAACATAGCATGTTCGCGTTCGCCACGGCGGGCGAACGTATGCGCGGTTCGATCCGCCCCCTATTCGTCATCATTGAGTAAACTGTGACCCTGTACCTCACAGTCAGCAGACACATTCCAGCCAATTAGCAGCACACCCTCCCTAGCAGACCCTCCCACCTCCTGGAAGGCATCCATTTTAGATTAATTCTCAAGCTGCATGCTTAGTAAGAGGAGGGAAAGTGTAGCTGCTGTTCATAAGATAGGGAAAAGCATAGCTAGGTTAGGGTTAGGGTATGCTTTTTTTCTATGTAATGTAATTGCACTTAGTTGTCTGCCACTGCTGCCAGCTTCTGTGTCAGGCTCACAGTGCATACTGTGCCCATTTCCCAGTCAGTGCCACCAATTACATCTGGTGTCACAATAGCTTGGATTTAAAAACAAAAAACTTTTTTTACTGTTATAGATTGAATAGCAGTCAGTGTCCTTAAAGCGGGTGTATTACGCTAACAGTGGATACGCTGACAAGTGCCACTAATTAGATCTGGTGTCATAATAGTTTGGATTTAAAAAAAAATAATCTTTTTTCACTGTTATAGATTGAATAGCAGTCAGTGTCCTTAAAGCGGGTGTGTTACGCTAACAGTGGATACGGTGACCATTGCCACC
>OW240913.1:135839714-135862297 GCA_933207985.1 Pelobates cultripes | reverse complement strand
TATTAGACAAGCTAATGAGACCAAGCCTTATATAACTCCCTAAATCACCGCCCACTAGGAATGTTTAACACCTGGGTAGGCCTCTGCTTATTTGCAAACAATAGCTAATTAACCAGCAATCAACAGCAAGTAACTAGCTTAATCAAATCAAATGCCTTATAATTACCAACAGGAATTCAAACCTTGGGCAATCAGTAACCTTTTCCTACAGATGAATCTACCTGTAACAGTAGAAAAGAAAGCTCTTAGCACAACTCTTAGACAGTTGAAGCTTCTGTAAAACTCTCCAGAATATCTCCAACTAGACACTTAGAAACAGCACTTGGAAGTAGCACCAAGCTATATTAGACAAGCTAATGAGACCAAGCCTTATATAACTCCTTAAATCACCGCCCACTAGGAATGTTTAACACCTGGGTAGGCCTCTGCTTATTTGAAAACAATAGCTAATTAACCAGCAATCAACAGCAAGTAACTAGCTTAATCAAATCAAATGCCTTATATTACCAACAGGAATTCAAACCTTGGGCAATCAGTAACCTTTTCCTACAGATGAATCTTACCTGTAACAGTAGAAAAGAAAGCTCTTAGCACAACTCTTAGACAGTTGAAGCTTCTGTAAACTCTCCAGAATATCTCCAACCAGACACTTAGAAACAGCACTTGGAAGTAGCACCAAGCTATATTAGACAAGCTAATGAGACCAAGCCTTATATAACTCCTTAAATCACCGCCCACTAGGAATGTTTAACACCTGGGTAGGCCTCTGCTTATTTGCAAACAATAGCTAATTAACCAGCAATCAACAGCAAGTAACTAGCTTAATCAAATCAAATGCCTTATAATTACCAACAGGAATTCAAACCTTGGGCAATCAGTAACCTTTTCCTACAGATGAATCTTACCTGTAACAGTAGAAAAGAAAGCTCTTAGCACAACTCTTAGACAGTTGAAGCTTCTGTTAAAGTCTCCAGAATATCTCCAACTAGACACTTAGAAACAGCACTTGGAAGTAGCACCAAGCTATATTAGACAAGCTAACTGAAAGGGTCTTGTGATGGTAGCAATGGAAAAACAAACTATTCATTGTTAATTTCTAATTCTGCAGTGCCTTATGCTGGCTGAACAAAGTGTGTGCATTTACATAATGCTGGTATACAAATAAGTGCAACCAAATACATGGTTAAATGCATACATTATTGTTTTTTATTGTGTTTGAAAATGTTATTTGATTTATATAATTTGTGTAATAATTATATTTGCCAATGTTCTGTACATTTGTATTTAAAATGTTTGTCACCACATGCTTAAGAACAAGTTCCCAAAGGCTAGTCCTTGTGCAAAAATAAATAATTTAGGTTATTTCATTTTGGAACTGTGTGTCCTGTGTGTATTTGTTCAGGGATCCCAGTAACAGAGTCTTCAGACCTTTTAGCTGGCTGCACAATCCCTCTAGCCTGGGACAAGTCAAAAAGAGTGCCAACCCTGAGAGCCGCCAGTGCCTTTATAAAGACAAGAGCTAATCAGATCAGAGGCAGAGTTGTAAATACCTGCCTGGCAAAGAAGCTGAAAAGGCAAAAGTGGAGGGGTCAATACCTATCTGGAAGAAGAGAGCTGCAGCCTGGTCGAGTGGCATATTTCCAAAGAAACCCCAGTAAAGCTTCAGCGACTGGGTCTGAAGTTCTCCAGAGTCCCCTGTGGCAGCGAGGAAGCGAACCTAGCTCAAGATGACAGCAACTCAAAAGCTGACCTAAAAAATGTGTGTGGCTGCAAATATGAGAAAGAAATCATGGAGATGGACAAGAGAATGGAAAGAGGAAGAGTCCAGGAGAAGAGAAAAGAAAGAAAACAGATGGACTGTGTGTAGTTTTATTTTTCTTTCTCCAAGCACACAGAGAGGTATAGATGTGGAAATTTAATGTATATTCTATACTGCCAGGCAACTTGGGAATAATGGTGAATTGGTTGTGACCTTGTAGCCCAAGATCATGATGATATAAAAACACAATGTTAGTTGCTGTAAAAGATATGGAAGGATTAAAGTAGATTGAGACTTTAAAACACAATAAAATAGAAATTTAAAAGATTTTTGTGTTTTTTTTTTTTAAATGTGAAAAAGAAGGAATGTATGTTTGTGTTTAGTTTTTTTCTCTTGATAGAGGTTGATTTAATTTTACTTTATACACTCTCTGGTGTCATGAATAATGTTGGGTTTGTTGTGGCCTCATAGCATAAGATGATAGCAATTTAAAAGAAAACCAGAGGTTTGTGGGGAGATATTCCAGTATCTTCAGACATATTTCTCTGAGAATGAGTCTCCAGATATTTCCTCCCTCTCTCTATGGGAAGCACATAAGTGTGTCATTCATGGAGCGACAGCAGCAGGAAAAAATATTGAACTAACAGATTGAATTAGTGCTTTAAATCCAGAAATAAATTAATGCAAACAATAGGGGTAATAGATACAGCACTGACTCTGGTGGGCAGCAAATGCTGGAACTTGGGTCCCCTAACAATACAAAAATATTTTTTATATTGGTAAATATTTTATTTATTTATTATTTTATTTAAGTACATACCAACAGAGTTGTGGTGGGGGGAAAAAGTGTGGATGAAAACCCCTTCCACCTGAAGTGGATAGTTAATACATTGCTAAACACAAATAGACACACCAGTCAAGCCATAAGACTTGTTTTTCCCACAAAAATCTCACTTTAACAGTGTTCTCACTACTGCAAGGGATTCTGAGTAGGTGAAGGCAAATGAGCTCAACAAAGAACCACATTTTTGCCTCATAATTCCACTTTATACATGGATTCCTTAGAGTCTGTGTTTGCTGTATACAACAGCTTTGAAACACAACTCAGGAAGAGGAGCAAAGCCAGTGAACCACTCATGGACAGCTGTTTCGTTGTTAATGCAACTCATCAGCATGAAGTTGGTTACCGGCTTGCAATGGAAGCTTGGCATTTCTTGTTACTTCCGACATCACTATATAAAAAAAATAAACAAATTACCAGGTTTCTATAGAATTCCACTAAATCTCTTATCTCCCTTAATTTGAAGTCTAAGGTAGCTGAATCAAGTATTGCTACTTCCTTAAATATCAATGATTGTCTATTTCCTCCCGAACTGCCAGAGCCTGAGTGATTATAGCTTGCAGTTCGGGTATGGATTCAAACGATTCTCCATACGAATGTCAGCCTCCAAAGTGTATTCTCCCAGCAAAGTAGACAGGTACTCAAACATGCGTGAAACTAGATGAAGGGTGTAACAGGAATCATTTTAATGGTGCCACACTGGCTTTTATGCAGGTCCCCATGCAAGGGTTACTCCCATATGGATCTTGTTGGGAACTCCAACACAAAGTTACACACCAATCATAATAGGGTTACAAAATATAACACTCCCACAGTAAACACATAATCCCTACTCTCTGCCTGGGAGATAATTGGGCCAGATACTGTAATAACTCAATTATCTTCAGGCAGAAAAACAAATTTTTCCCCAAAACTTCAAAAGCACCCCAAAATACATACAATCTCTATAAATGTCCAACATATCTAAAAATCACCCAGATCAGTACAAGGGTTCGGGGTGTTGCATGGATGTCTTAGTTTGACTGACCACACATGAGGCTCTTGCCCAGAAACAGTTCCATGAGTTCAGGTTGTGTGGTCGGTCTATTTCAGAAAGTCTTGAAACCGAATAAATCCACAAACAGTACCCCCTGGCTCATAGTAGCGTTTGTTCCCCTAGTTTGTGGGAACAAAACTACTAAACAGTGCTGGTCGTGAAAAGGAAGCAGGCATTCGTATGATTTGACCGGTGTTTGGGAAGCTGAGTGTCCGATTTTAGTTCCAGACACTCGACGACCAAGCCCTGCTGCCTCCTTTTGTGCGAACAAGATGGCCGCTGTTTTCTCCTGCACGTGGTGTTCGACTTTACGAACAGCGGCCACACAAGGAGAGCACTAATTCCTTGTTCTCTTTGTAGTTAACGAGCCAGGGGGTGGTCTGTGTTCAGTAGTTTCAACTGCCAAACTGAAAAAAAAGTTACATTACCGAAATAACAGGGTAATTTCCTCACAGTACCCTTGGTTCAAATGCTTTTCACTTGAACAGAATGAGGCCCTTTATAAGCTGTATGGTAGAGGTGAGGGGAAAAGTACTGGTGAGGATACTTAAATCTGAGGTATGTAGGACCATGGCAGTGATTTCTTCCTCTTTTTTCTGTTCTCTTTCTTTTTTTGTTTTGGGACTTACGGGAGCAGCTCTCTGACTTTATTATAATAGATCAATATATAATATATAAAAAATACAAAAAAAACACAAAATATACAAAAAAAGGGCTGCGCTTAAGTAATAAATGAATGAAAGTCCAGATAAAATAAAAAAATAAATAAATAAATAAAACAGAAGAGGTCTTATCTTGCAATGTCCGTAATACTTAGAGATACAGAGATACAATCTGACCTGCAGAGGGAGCAGGTCTGTGCAAAGCAGCACCAGAAAAAGTGCTAAAGAGAACACTATTGGCTGTCTCTTTTTATTTGAGCATCTTTTACACCACGGAAGGAGGAAACACGTGGAGGATAACCATCCTATATCCCATAAGCGGGGATCTAAACCGCTGTACGCCTTCTATACCAGAGCAGGTCCTAGCTCTTGGATATGTGAGTTCGCAATCAAGCCTTTATATTTTATTTCTTACACATATAGATATACTGCACCATTGTGGTTTTGTATTTGTTTTTATATCTTACATAAGAGACAATCCACAAGAAAGACAGAAAGCAAGACAGAAAGCAAGAAAGCAAGATTATTACCTCTGACTAAGTATTACGGACATTGCAAGATAAGACCTCTTCTGTTTTATTTATTTATTTATTTATTTATTTTATCTGGACTTTCATTCATTTATTACTTAAGCGCAGCCCCTTTTTTGTATTTTTTGTGTCTTATCCTAAAGGGTTTTTGAGGGATTCCCTTTTTAGGGTTGCTGCCCACTTGTGTTATTTAGCGCTTACTCATCTGTTTTCAATATATAATATATGGCTCGGATAGAGGCACTTAAGCTCATGATTTTGATAGTGGGTTTGTATATTTTATTCTACGTTATAATTATGAGTTAAGAGATCACTGGTTGATTAAATAGGTGCCTAGCTATTGATTCTGATCGGTCTGTTATTGGATAGGTGATGATAGATTAGGTTCGTAATGATCCAGAATACATAGGAATTTCTCCCTTTATGATTAAAACCCCTCATAAGCTGTAGTCATTATTTGATCGATGCAACATATGGTCTATTAACCTAGTCATACTTTTTTTATGCTTTATCATGATCCATCTATAATGTTGTGAGTTGTCTTTGGCGTCAAACTTTGATGCATGTTTATCTGTTTACTTTGTCACTTCCCTGATTCCCATATTTTTTATATATGAGAATATTTCACTCAATAAAGAATGTCAAGAAATATTACTTTCCCGTACACAGTGAGGGAGTTTAAGCATGTGTGGGATAGGCATAAGGCTATCCTAGATATGAGACTAATACAAGTATTTCGAAAATTGGGCAGACTAGATGGACCGAATGGCTATTATCTGCCGTCACACTCTACTCTCAAAATACTTGGATTCTGGTGGTGATTTTTTTTCGCAAACTACTTGGTAAATACCTACAGGGTTATTTACTAAAGAGAGAATTTTTGAAAATTCAAAGTGAAATTGAAGTGAATTTCAAATGTAATATCTCATGATTTTAATATAAGAGTTCATGCATTAATCCAGTGAGTAATGTTCCTTGTAATATATGTTTTATTGAGCAAATAGAAATTTGTAGTGACAGGATTTCAGGAGTTCCTTCCTCTACAAATTTCTGTTAGGTCAGTAAAAAAGGTATTACAAGAAACTGGAACACATCATTATTTTGTCAAGACAGCTATGCATCCAGTTTGGCGATTTTCGATTCTATGGCATTACATTTGAGATTCTCTTTAAATGTCTGAGATTTTTTGTTAGTAAATAACCCTGCCTGAGATGATAATTTGTGAGAAATTGCATCTTGTGGCATTCTATAAACAAGAATAACTCCCACAGCCTTAAAAAATGTATAACAATACAATGTATAAAGATTTGGTGAGTACTTAACTTGGGATCATGAGCCAAGTACCTGGTAAAATGAAAAACTGATATGTTCTTTAATAAGAGAAAAGTTCAAATATTTTAAATAGTGTAAATTTGGAATACAATACAGGTGTTGGAGTAGCAGCAGGTTTCTAGTGGTTATTTAAAGCAGCCATTTGATATAAAAATAGATTGCTAATATACTGTCCCTTAGAGCTACTGTGGAAGAGGTCATTTTTTAAATCAAAACCACTGTATTTTAGAAATACCCCCAATTAATTTAAGCATGTATTTTTTTTATCTTAAAAGAGCTTGCACAAGCTGCAGCTCTTATGAAGCCCTCTCCTTCTTCCCTGGCAGTCACTAACGGTCTCTTCATTTGTAATAAACATATGAGAGGCTTTGTGTGCACTCACCTACTTTGATCTGAAGTTTGTAGAGGTGCTGGATGAGCTGAAGATGCTGACCTGAAGTCTGTAGGGAATAGGGTGAGTATGTGTGTATTCAGCAATTTGTGGGTGTGTTAAGCAGTCTGTGTGTGTGTATTCAGCACTCTGTGTGTGTGTATTCAGCATTCTATGTGTTGTATTTAGCCGTCTCTGTGTGTATTCAGCAGTATGTGTGTGTATTTAGCAGTCTGTATGTGTATTCAGGGGTCTGTGTGTATATTCAGCAATCTGTTTGTGTTTATTCAGCAGTCTATCTATGTATTCAACAGTCTATGTGTGTGTATCTAGCAGTATGTGTGTGTATTTAGAAGTCTGTGTGTGTATTCAGGAGTCTATGTGTGTATTCAGCAGTCTTTGTGTGTGTATTTAGGAGTCTGTGTGTGTATTCAGCAGTCTATGTGTGTATTTAGCTGTCTCTGTGTGTGTATTCACCAATCTGTGGGTGTATATAGTAGTCTGGATGTATGTATTCAGCAATTTGTGTGTGTGTTCAACAGTCTGTGTGTGTATTCATCTGTCTGTGTGTGTGTATTTAGAAGTCTGTCTGTGTGAATTTAGGAGTCTGTGTGTGTATTTAGCAGTCTCTGATTATAATCAGCACTCTGTGTGTATATTCAACAGTCTGTGTATTTATGTATTCCATATTTTATTATTATGTATGTATTGTAAGTAGTTTTTAGTGATTTATAGAATTTTCCACTTAGAAATGTATTTTTCCTTCCTCTTATGCATAGCCAGTATTTTTTTCCAAGAATAGCAGGGGAGGAGGCAGGTGCACTCTAGTTGAGCACGCTGGTGACTTCCATTAGCTCAGGGGAGCTAACTAAAGGGGGCAGCAAACCTACGTAGCTGTCTCATTTACAGCCAAGGGGGGTGCTCCATAATCTTTTTAAAGAAATTGACACTTTTATAAATTTGTATTTGTGACGGAACGCTGGCACTCCGACTGAGTACCTCCGCCAATCGATGCTCCTAGTGCTCGATGAGGACTCCAAGCACTCCAACCGACACCATCAGCACTGTGGACCCCACTTCCAGCGATGCAACTGCGCCGGGGTCTCTGCTGTCTCCACCCACCCTGGACCCAAGGCCAGGATCCAGCTTCCAGTGGGTGAACCTCTCTTTCCCCAGAGAGCAGGAACAGGAACAGGAACAAGCTCTTAGCAGAACTTAGTGATCATACCCCGGGGAGTATAGTGATTATAGCAATCCCCAGAGTGTATTTCTCCAATCCCCCAAACATGAGCCAAGGCTTAATGCTGGAACAAGACTGATTTACTGGCACACAGAACTCACAATTTATGCAACACAAAACTCCTCCGGGCCAGGCTAGATAATTGAGTTTCTACAATACACAAAGCTCAATTATCTGCTGGCCAGAAATAATACAGTTTCATAAAACACACAGGGACCCCAAAACATGCAATAACCCCATAAAAGTATATCCTTGGAACCGGGGGATCTGGGTGAACCACATATCCAAAATTCACCCAGATCCGTTCAGTACTTTGGAAAATACAGTTTAATGCAGATTCTGCAGAACATATACAGGCTAAATGAAAACAATCACTGTATAATGTGTCCCCTGCTGTATAGTCCAAAACCACTGCATGATGTCTCTGTGCACCAAATACTGGCGAGATGGCACCGTGTTGAAAAGTCCAAAAAGTGTCTGTGAGTTAAAATGGCCGCCATCCATTGTTCTCACCATGTGCCTCTGATACAGGAAATGGTGGCCACCCAGTAACTCCACAGTATGTCCCCAGATGGTTCTTAAAGTGCCAGCAGCAGCACAACACAAATCCATTATGCCCAAATCATGTCTTTAAAGGGCAATACATCCCAGGGGTCATAGTCACAGGGCAAGAGGCGGGCAAGCAGTCCTCTCCAGGCACAAGTGGCGAAGGGCACTTCGTCACAGTATTGAAATAGGAAATTCTTAACTTATAGCTATACAGCATTGCATTGAATGCCTGGCAAGTCGGCAAGTTTTTATTTCCTCTTATTTTTTATTGACATCCTAGATGGCATTTTTTTTTACAAGGCTTGCGCAATGAGGCAGATACATGGCATTTTTGTTGGAGTCAATATGCTCTAGAATCAAAGAAGAAAAAGAGGCCTTGGAAAGAGATATTAATAAAGCCACTTTGAAGGAGTCTATGCCACAACCAGAGTAGAGTGAATAGTTTAGAAGAATGAGGTATAATGAAAAAGAGAGCCTGAATAGTGTATGGTGTTGAGTTAAATGGGAGTTGGGACACTGTAGGCACCATATCAGAGCTTCAACTGACAATACGAAGAGTATGACTACAAGGCAGTGTGTATTCTCAGCCTTGGCCACACCTCCAGAAGGGGCTGAACTGTGGGTGGCCAGGAAACCTTGTTTAGTGTTAACCTGCTCTAAAATGGTTCAAGACTAAATACAGGGGCAGTGACTGGCTACTCCAGGCACTATAACCAATTTAAAGAGATACAATGGTTATAGTGACTTCAGTGTCGCTATAATACATGACAAGAGACCTTTATCAAAGAAAGTAGTAATGTAGAAAATTGTAGGCTGTGCGATCTTCATAATTCTTTGTGCATTGATAAACATATTATCACATAATTACAGTTGCAAGAAAAAGTATGTGAACCCTTTGGAATGATATGGATTTCTGCACAAATTGGTCATAAAATGTGATCTGATCATCATCTAAGTCAAAACAATAGACAATCACAGTCTGCTTAAAATAATAACACACAAAGAATGAAATGTTGCCATGTTTTTATTGAACACACCATGTAAACATTCACAGTGCAGGTGGAAAAAGTATATGAACCTCTAGACTAATGACATCTCCAAGAGCTAATTGGAGTGAGATGTCAGCCAACTGTAGTCCAATCAATGAGATGAGATTGGAGGTGTTGGTTACAGCTGCCCTGCCCTATAAAAAACACACCAGTTCTGGGTTTGCTTTTCACAAGAAGCATTGCCTGATGTGAATGATGCCTCGTACAAAAGAGCTCTCAGAAGACCTACGATTAAGAATTGTTGACTTGCATAAAGCTGGAAATGGTTATAAAAGTATCTCCAAAAGCCTTGCTGTTCATCAGTCCATGGTAAGACAAATTGTCTATAAATGGAGAAAGTTCAGCACTGCTGCTACTCTCCCTAGGAGTGGCCATCCTGTAAAGATGACTGTAAGAGCACAGCGCAGACTGCTCAATGAGGTGAAGAAGAATCCTAGAGTGTCAGCTAAAGACTTACAAAAGTCACTGGCAAATGCTAACATCCCTGTTAGCGAATCTACAATACGTAAAACGCTAAACAAGAATGGATTTCATGGGAGGATACCACAGAGGAAGCCACTGCTGTCCAAACAAAACATTGCTGCACGTTTACAGTTTGCACAAGAGCACCTGGATGTTCCACAGCAGTACTGGCAAAATACTCTGTGGACAGATGAAACCAAAGTTGAGTTGTTTGAAAGAAACACACAACACTATGTGTGGCGAAAAAAAGGCACAGCACACCAACATCAAAACCTCATCCCAACTGTGAAGTATGGTGGTGGGGGCATCATGGTTTGGGGCTGCTTTGCTGCGTCAGGGCCTGGACAGATTGCTATCATCGAAGGAAAAATGAATTCCCAAGTTTATCAAGACATTTTGCAGGAGAACTTAAGGCCATCTGTCTACCAGCTGAAGCTCAACAGAAGATGGATGTTGCAACAGGACAATGACCCAAAGCATAGAAGTAAATCAACAACAGAATGGCTTAAACAGAAGAAAATACGCCTTCTGAAGTGGCCCAGTCAGAGTCCTGACCTCAACCCGATTGAGATGCTGTGGCATGACCTCAAGAAAGCGATTCACACCAGACATCCCAAGAATATTGCTGAACTGAAACAGTTCTGTAAAGAGGAATGGTCAAGAATTACTCCTGACCGTTGTGCACATCTGATCTGCAACTACAGGAAACGTTTGGTTGAAGTTATTGCTGCCAAGGAGGTTCAACCAGTTATTAAATCCAAGGGTTCACATACTTTTTCCACCTGCACTGTGAATGTGTACATGGTGTGTTCAATAAAAACATGGCAACATTTCATTCTTTGTGTGTTATTAGTTTAAGCAGACTGTGATTGTCTATTGTTGTGACTTAGATGATGATCAGATCACATTTTATGACCAATTTGTGCAGAAATCCATATCATTCCAAAGGGTTCACATACTTTTTCTTGCAACTGTACATTCCAGTATCCATAATATTGCAAAAGAATAATCTCCCATTCACAGGATTTTTTGCCCATCCTTTGGTGTTTCAAATATTGTTTGATGTTACTAAACCAAAGATGATCAAGTTTATATGGACATATAATTCTTTTTATAGAAAATCGAATCCAACCAAGATAAAAGTGATAATTCACAATATTAGCAATGACTGCTGCTCTCATACGTTTTTCACAAGCTGGATGTATTTGCTAAAACTATTTTACATGGCTAATTATGTAATTATCTGTTCTTAAATGATAGATGATACATTTATAGAGGCTATTAAATTAATTAATTATTTTTAAAATATAAAGACACTATATTAAACCTTTTATTATGCCGCTAAATAATTATTCCCTAGGTTTAACTATATTTTTGTGGTTCACAAATATTTTAAGAGATAAATTGTCTAATTCATTTTAGGGAAAAAAAGCCTACAATTAGAGAGGTTATTTTCCCCTCAAACCATTGCAATAGAGCCACAAAGTGTTAAAGGGACACTATAGTCACCTACACTTTAGCTTAATAAAGCAGTTTTAGTGTATACAACTGCCTTGAGTGATTTTACTATTCAATTGTCTGCAATTTAGGAGTTAGATCACTTTTTTCTGTTTCTGTTTATGCAGCCCTAGCCACACCTCAGCCCTAGCCACACCTCCTTTGGCCATGATTTACAGAGTCTGCACGACAAAAATTTTTTCATTTTTAATCAGATGTTAACTTTAGAAGTTTTTATATTCTACTCTGTAAATTGAACTTTAATCACACGCAGGAAACTCCTGCAATGTTTAGCGGGAAATTCAGGGATTTTACAATTATCATGACGGAAAGTCATGATTTTATTAAAGACACGGAGGCGAGTATTATGCTGCACTCTTTCTTTATTTCCCTCAGCAGCAAAGAAACATTATTGAAAAGAAAACATTCAAAACAGGTTTAAACATCCTATACGCAATGTCCGCCTAGCAACATGACCATCCAATCAGTGACATCCTTCCCATATAGTAGGCGGAGCAATGATGACCATTTCCTCTTTCTTGCGACTCCCGAAGAAAACTCAAAACGGAACAGGGACAACCAAGTAAACCAAACGAGCCGTAACACGGCATGTGATTCCAGGAGCTCTTTCAATCAGGTCACGCTAAAGAAAACAAGAAAAAATATGATAATTTCTTGAAAGTTTGGGTTGTCCACATATACATAGGCCCAAATGGCTGATTAAACAGTGTAAGCCTTACACAAACAGTAGTAAGAGACAATCATTGATTTGAGGACAACAGAGACAAAGTCCCATCATTAGCTAATGTCCTAGATCGATGTAGGTATGTGATGGTACCACTACCGCTCAATTGGACTTACCTTGGAGAGGTCTGAGAAACGTACCTCGACCCACCTCCGGGCCGCCCAAGGGCGGGTGGGTGGGATAATACTCGCCTCCGTGTCTTTAATAAAATCATGACTTTCCGTCATGATAATTGTAAAATCCCTGAATTTTATTAAAGACCCAAAGGCTCCTATTATGCTATTTCAAAGCTGTGCTATCACGGCTTCTGCGAAATGCTGGATTGGTTTGAAATAGAAATTACGGAAAGTAGATTCTGTGGACCAATCAGCCGCCTTCAAGATATCCTCCAAGCGACAACCCGCAAAGGAGGGTTTAGAGGCCATGGCGCCCCGGACCGAATGAGGAGAGAATATGGAGGTATCAATACCTGCTAAGGACATGAGCCATTTGACCCAGCGTGCCAAGGTAGGAGAGGATACCGGAGCATGTGGTTTCCGGAAGGAGATGAAGAGTTGGGGATCTGACCCAGACCGAAGGGGTGCAGTACGAGCTTTGTACGTCCTAAGACACGCCACTGGGCAAAGGCGAGGTTTCATGGGAAAAGCTGGGTACAGGACCGACTTGGAGGACGATTTCGTCCTACGTGTTATGTCAAAAACGACTCCTTCTGGGGTGAAGGATTGGGCATTGACATCGAGGGCTCTAACGTCCGACACTCTTTTGCATGAGATTAGGCACAACAGCATAACCAGCTTAGCGGAGAGCTGTTTTAAGGATAAAGACTCATTGTCTGGCCACCTAGTCAGGAATTGCAATACCAGGGAGACGTCCCATAGGGAGGAATAGCGAGGTAGGGGTGGCCTCGCAAAGCGAATGCCTCGAAGAAGACGACAAACCAGTGGATGTCGTCCTATCGGGGTTCCATCGATGCCGGTATGGCCGGCTGAGATAGCTAACCGGTAGAGGTTTATCGTCCTGTAAGCTTTCCCAGTATCATACAGGGAGGTTAAGAATTGTAGGACGTTCGTCACAGTAGTTGATAGGGGATCCACACCCCGTGCCACGCACCAACCATCCCATGTGCGCCAAGCAGACTTGTAAGACTGTCTCGTGCCGGGTGCCCATGCGCCCTCGAGAAGTCGGAGAGTCGATTGCGAAACTCCTGCGATTGACCAGGGTCCCCGGAGATCAACCATGCCACGAGGCGGAGGAGGCCCTGAAGGATCAGGGGGTGGGGGGTCCCATCGGGGTCCCGTAGGAGAGATTGGGCATCCGGGAGGAGCCGCGGGTGATCTATGGCCATCTCCAGCAGAGGAGGAAACCAAGGCTGCGATGGCCAGAGGGGGGTTATTATAACTAGGCAGCCCCATTGGCGTCGCAGATGGAGGAGGCAACGCGGGATAAGGGCGAATGGAGGAAACGCATAGTTCCTGGTGGTTGACCAGTCTTGGGAGAATGCATCCATGGCTGAAGCCGCAGGATCTGGCCTCCAACTGAAGAAGGTCGGAAGTTGGGTATTCAAGCGGGAGGCAAATAAGTCTACCGCCAGAGGACCCCACAGGTCCCCAATGCACTGGAAGACTCGGGAATCGAGGTGCCAGTCGCTGGAGTCCCGCAGGTGACGGGAG
Source organism: Pelobates cultripes (assembly GCA_933207985.1). Lineage (NCBI taxonomy): Eukaryota > Metazoa > Chordata > Amphibia > Anura > Pelobatidae > Pelobates > Pelobates cultripes. Next base: position 135,848,555 of record OW240913.1, on the reverse strand, counting down.
TACCAATCTGCCGTGGTGTTGGACAAACCCGGTAAATACTCCGCCCTGACAGCCATGTTGTGGTGCAGGCAAAACTGCCAAAAGTCTCGAGCCAGATTCGCTAGAATTTTGGATCTCGTACCACCGAGGTGGTTGATATAACGGACAGCCGATACGTTGTCCATCTTCAGTAGGATCGAACACTGGGACAGTGTCGGGGAAAGGCTGCGAACCGCAAAGGACCCTGCTAGGAGTTCCAGGCAGATTATATGTAGCATGGATTCTGCTTCCGACCATCGTCCGCCTGTGACAATATCTCCACAGCGCGCACCCCAACCATACGAGCTGGCGTCTGACTCTATGACTACGTCTGGGGCTGAGCCGAAGATGGCTCTGCCATTCCACGCCTCCATGTGTAGGAGCCACAATTGGAGTTCTTTTTTCGCTTCCGTGTCCAGAGTCAGAGTATCCTCGTATGAGGCGCCGCCTCTGAGGTATGACGCCTGCAGGCATTGGAGGGCTCTGTAATGAAGGGGACCCGGAAAAATGGCCTGTATGGAGGCCGCTAGGAGCCCGATCACGCGGGCCAGATGTCTGAGAGATATGTGTTGAGAGGTAAGAACTCGTCTTATCTCTTTCTTGATACTTCTCATTTTGGAAGTTGGTAAGTACAGGGTTTGCGTGTTTGAATCCACCAAGAGTCCTAGGAACTCTATTTGTTGAGTGGGGATTAGAATGGATTTTTCCCAATTTATAATGAAGCCCAAGTTCTGTAGCAAGGTTGTGGTCCAACCGAGGTGAATATGAAGTAATGATACTGATTGGGATAGTAGCAGGATGTCGTCTAAGTATATGATTAGACGAACTCCCCGACTGCGTAAGAGAGCGATGACGGGCTTCATGAGCTTGGTGAAACACCAAGGTGCGGAGGAGAGCCCGAAGGGAAGGCAGCGGAATCGCCATTTCCTCCCTTGCCATGTGAATTGCAGGAAGTTCTGGTGCACCTGCGCAACGGGTACCGTGAGGTAGGCGTCTCTTAGGTCGAGTTTGACCATCCAGTCCCCTGGCTGGACTAAATCCCGTAGGCAGTGAATGCCTTCCATCTTGAAGTGATGGTAGGTTACATAAGTGTTTAAGTGTTTGAGGTTGATAACTGGGCGGTATCCGCCCCCTTTTTTTGGGACAATAAATAGGTTGCTCACAAAACCCGGGGTATCTATCGGGATTTCTTGAATAGCCCCTTTGAGTGCCAAATCTTGAACTTCCTCGGAAACGAGGGTCGTGTCTATTGGGGAAAAAACAAGCTCCCTTGGTTGGGAGAGTTGAGTGGGCAGAGATACAACGTCTATTAGGTATCCTTGGACTGCCCTGAGAATCCAAGCATCTGATGTAATAAGAGCCCAGACATGGGAAAAATGCGTGAGCCTGCCCCCTATTGCCACATGTGAAGAAAATTGAGAAAGGTAACTTACCGTAAGGACGTCGTCCGGAAGGAGTGCCTCGTGCCCCTCTCGACACCCAGGGTCTACCTCATTGAGGGTAGAAGGTCGGGACGGACCTCTGGTCAGGAAAGGGGGGTCTCCCCATATAGGGACCTTGGTTCTGGCACGAACCTCTATTGGCTCTGCCAGACAGACGGCCCCTTGCTCTGCCGGCCCCACCAAAAACCTTTGGGTGGAACACCCGCTTTAGATTAGATTGTGCCTTGTCTAAGGCCGTGAATGTTTGGACATAGGAGCCCAGGTCTTTGACAAAAGACTCCCCGAAAAGGAACCCTTTAGCTTGGGCTCCCGGCTCAGTAATTGCCATGTTTACAAGTTTAGGTTCGATTTTAATCAATATAGATTTACGGCGCTCAGTAGCCAGAGCCGTATTGGCATTGCCTATGAGGCATATCACTCTCTGAATCCAGCCTCTAATAGTGAGGCGATCTAAGGCTTCGTCTTGCCGCAAGGATTCCTCCACGGCTTCAAAAATTTTGGTCGCTGGACCCAAAATATCCAAGACTTTATCTTGACAATTATAAAGTGAGAAGTCTAGACCCTTCTTGGGTTTCCAACTTGTTTTACTTAAAAATTGAATAAATTTGGGGTCAACCTGGGGTGTTTTACAGACTTCGTCTGGTACGGTGGGATGTGGGCATTCGGCCCTTAGTTTGTTACGAGTTGCCTTGTCCAAAGGCTTACGGACCCGAGATGCGACGTATTGCGCCACATGCTCAGCCGGTGACCATTCCGCAGAGCGGGGGTGACGTAAGTCGTCGGGTTCGAACAACGGTTCACCCTGTGGGTCAAGGATTTTTCCCTCTTTGGTTAAGTCAGAACTGGGCATGTCAGAGGAAAGTATCTTAGTGGAGGGAGTACACTCCTTAACAGTTCCATATTCCGAATCTAAGTCGGACAAATCGTTAGACTGATCTGAGTCTAGGGCAGGGGCACTCTCCTCATCTGAACTGACTCAGTCGAATCGGGCTGGGCTTTAGCCCACTTCCAATGTCTAGCCGTTTTTGCCCGGCTAGAGGCTCTTTTGCACGGTGGTTCGATATTCGCGCCATCTATGACAGGTGTTATGCTGTCCATCACAAGTTTGGAGGAGTGCTTGACTTTAGCCAAGGCTTTGCGGCCGAGGCGTGGGGGGTGAGAAACAGATGGTTTCGCGACTGGCACATTTGGAGGGACCATTAATTGGGCCTGTAGTAATGCTTGGGTAAATGGTTTTGAAATAGAGGAGGACATAATATCCATGGCAGATGCCAAAGCTTTGGAAACAGATCTGGATACAGTATCATCCATGATGGCTTGGATTTCCCCTGATGCTGGGAAATCCACCTCATCCCCAGAAGCTACAGGGGGAATATCCAATAAAGTTTGGGGGTTAGCTGGTGCCTCTGAGGGACCAGGCAATTCATTAGAGGACTGCATAATGTATGAAAATATCAGGCAAGATAAAGGCAAGTTTATTGTGAAAAACAGGCAGGGTTGAGTAACCCAGCAAATAGTACTCACTAAATTACCAAAGTTATGGGAGCAGGAGAAAAGGGGAACCGTCCGCCACAACACTGAACGCCAACTCCGATTCGAGGGACGGCGTGGGCGTGACACAGTAAAAGGGCGCGAAAGCGCCGTTTAAAATGGCCGCCGGCGAAATTCCGGCTGGAAACGGGCTTCCCGCGGTGTGATCAGTGACCGCGAGGAAGCCGGCAGAGGTGTACAATGACCGGCTACATGCAACAGTAGCGGTGATGCGCGGCTGAGACCGCGCTCGGTGGTTGAAACCGGAGCGCGGATACAATAATCCAGCCGCAAGATGGCCGCCGGGGGCGTCCCTGACGGGATGCGCATGCGCGGCGGAAGAAGGCAGTACCCGGAGCCGCGACCGCGGCGGATCGCTCAAAGAGAATCTCCCTAGGACTTGTAGTGTCCTAGGGAGTAACCAGCGTAACGGGCAATGCAGGCAGAAATACACTCGGAGAAGAAAGCATAAATGCTTAATTAAGCTGAGCAAAGAAAAGCACCATATGCTAATAGGTACAGAAAATAGTCTGTAATCATCACATATGTATGAGACATATTTGCCTTCAGTAAATATAACTAGCATGCAATAATAACAGACATATAATAAAAAATATATAATCCCACAGCCAGTAGCTGAGAGAGTTGTACTTATCTGAGGGAAAGCAGCAAAGAAAGAGGAAATGGTCATCATTGCTCCGCCTACTATATGGGAAGGATGTCACTGATTGGATGGTCATGTTGCTAGGCGGACATTGCGTATAGGATGTTTAAACCTGTTTTGAATGTTTTCTTTTCAATAATGTTTCTTTGCTGCTGAGGGAAATAAAGAAAGAGTGCAGCATAATAGGAGCCTCCGGGTCTTTAATAAAATTAACAGTGCGGCAGACACAAAATTCTAAATTAAACAGAATATCCAATAAAGGTTTAAACATTAGATCTCACTTTACAGGAACTGTTCAGGAAGCCTGTATGAGTCAGATGGAGTGAAAAACCCTGAACTCTGAAAAAATGATCGTTTGGGTAGAAAATTATATTAATTAATATCATACTACCATACATTTTGAGCAAAAACCCAAAATGTACATTGCAGCAAGATCAATGTTTTTTGCAGACAGTTTTGTGCTGATCAAGCAAATGTATCGATATCAAATGTAGGCATGTGCATGGGGGAAATTTTCGATTCGGTTCGGCATTCCGAAATTCGGGACTTCGGCAATTCGGGACTTCGGCAATTCGGGACTTCGGAACTTCGACACTTCGGAACTTCGGCAACTTCGGCATTTCGACACTTCAGAACTTCGAAACTTCGGAATTTCGGGTCTTCGGCACTTCTCTGCAGCCGCTTAGTACATAACTCCCTAATTCCCATGGTATTAGGGAGTTATCTACCAAAAGGCTGAAAGACCTAAATTGGTCTTTCAGACAAATTTACTAATACTAAATAAAAATTACTTAGTATTAGTAAATTTTGCACCTACTCACTATACAGCGAGTAGGGGCATGTCTATTAAACAGTGAGCAGCCTGTGGCTGCTAACTGTTAAAAAAAAAAAGTGTCCCCCCTCCTGAACACCCACCCGCGACCTATTGCCACCCCCCGGCCCTCACCCCTGAGCGGCGGGTGGGGGCCCTAAAGTAAAAAAGGGGGGGACCTATTGTTCTCCGCCCAGGCACCCACCCCTGAGCGGCGGGTGGGGCACCTAAAGTAAAATAATGGGGGGGACCTATTGTCCTCCCTCCGGCCCCCACCCCTGAGCGGCAGGTGGGGGCCCTAAATCAGAATAAGGGGGAGGACCTATTGTCCTCCCCCATGGCCCCCACCCCCGAGCGGTGGGTGGGGGCCCTAAATTATAATAAGGGGGGGACCTAATGTCCTCCCCCCTGGCAATACCAATTAGGGGGGAACCTAATGTCCTCCCCCCTGGCCCCCACCCCTGAGCGGCAGATGGGGGCCCTAAAGTAAAATAATGGGGGGGACCTAATGTCCCCCCCCCTGCGCCCACCCCTGAGCGGTGGGTGGGGCCCTAAATTATAATAAGGGAGGACCTTATGTCCTCCCCCCTGGCAATACCAATTATGGGGGACCTAATGTCCTCCCCACTGGCCTCCACCCCTGAGTGGTGGGTGGGGCCCTAAATACCAATAGGGGGGACCTAATGTCCTCCCCCTGGCTCCAAACCCTGAGCGGTGGGTGGGGGTCCTAAATACTAATAAGGGGGGACCTAATGTCCTCCCCCCTGCCCCCATCCCTGGGCAGTGGGTGCGGACCCTAAATAACAATAAGGGGGGACCTATTGTCCTCCCCCCTGGCCCCCACCCGTGAGCGGCGGGTGGGGGCCCTAAATAAAAATTTACCTCCCCAGGTCACCCCCCTCCCAAAAAAACTAACCCCTACCTACCCCCCTCACCCTAAAAATAATGAGGGGGGACCATTAACTAAGTACCTGTAAAAAAAAAAAAACTTACCATTTGATGTTTTCTTTCTTTTAAAGTCTTATTTTTTCAGCCCCAAAAAAGGCCAAATAAAAAATCCATAATAACCGACGGCGGGTGGGGGCCCTAAAGTAAAATAATGGGGGGGACTTAATGTCCTCCCCCTGGCCCCCACCCGTGAGTGGCGGGTGAGGGCCCTAAATAATAATTTACCCCCCCAGGTGACTAGAGGTCCCCAAACTCCTAGTCACGCCCCTCCCAAAAAAACTAACCCCTACCTACCCCCCTCACCCTAAAAATAATGAGGGGGGACCATTAACTAAGTACCTGTAAAAAAAAAAAACTTACCATTTGATGTTTTCTTTCTTCTAAAATCTTCTTTTTTCAGCCCCAAAAAAGGACAAATAAAGGAGGAGGGCTGAGCTCTGCAGGGTGGGGCAAGGCTTATAAAGCCTTGCCCCGCCCTGCAATTAGGCTCAGAGCACTCTGATTGGTGGGTTTAAGTCATCTAATCAGAGTGCTCTGACAGGTAAATGAAGAGACTGACAGGTAAGTCTCTACATTTACCTGTCACAGTACTCTGATTGGTTGGCTTGAAATCCACCAATCAGAGTGCTCTGTGTCATTGCCCCGCCCTGCAATTAGGCTCAGAGCACTCTGATTGGTGGGTTTAAGTCATCTAATCAGAGTGCTCTGACAGGTAAATGAAGAGACTGACAGGTAAGTCTCTACATATACCTGTCACAGTACTCTGATTGGTTGGCTTGAAATCCACCAATCATAGTGCTCTGTGTCATTTTACACAGCGTGGGAAAGTTCTTTGGAATTTTCCCACGCTGTGTAATTTGACTCATAACACTCTGATTGGTTACTTAATCCACCAATCAGAGTGTTATGAGTCAAATTACACAGCGAAACGAATTGCACATGTCTAATCAAATGCATTTTATATGAGTAATTCACTTGCAAGCTGTAAGAACGATCAACATCCGTGATACTACAAAGAAGGATTTTTAAAAATCACACAAAACGTATATGACATGAAAATTGCATAACAATCACTGTATTCAAGACACTATATTCTATAGACCAGGGGTGGGCAATCTGCGGCCCTCCAGATGTTTTGGTCTCCCTTGATGCTTTGCTAGCATTATGGACCTAATAGCATTATGGGAGATGTAGTCCAAAACATCTGGAGGGCCACAGATTGCCCACCTCTGCTATAGACTATTATATCATTGTAAATAGATCTCTCCCTGATTGGCAGTACTACTACTGGCAGAGCCCCTACGGCTCTCCTCTTCTTGCTCAGCTGCTAAACAACACAATCTGACATTGCAATCAAAGATTGTTTATTGCTATTCTCCATCAAGAGCACTCCATTGATGGAGCATCATCCCAGCTTTAACTGTATTGCGGAAAATTCTAACCTGCCTGTAACTACATATTTAGCCATATCTAGGAACACAGTTGAATTACCCATGTTAGTAAATGAAAAATGCATCACAGTCTAAAGTGAGAGATTAAATCACTACATTCCTATTGAAAAGTATTCAAGCTTGAAATATACTTTCCTAGTTGCTAACCCACAGTGCTCAGGTCAGTTTGTGTGTGTGATAAACCTTAATTAAATTCCAGTCGTTCTCAGTTCCTGGAAGGAGGCAATAGACTTAAATACTTGGATTCCTGCCTAGTTGTTCAATTCCTGTTTAACAATAGTTAGGGAGAATTTCTTTATAAAGACATTAGTGGTAAAATATGCCACAAATACAAGTCCTCACTGGATTTTCAGTTTCTCCATATTTGGAGGTTGAAAGCAGTTATTAACATAATTCTAAAGAACTTCAAATCCTGTACATGTCATTATTTCTGTAAAACAGAAAACAATTAATTATTTGTCACGAAACACAGCTAGATCCACAAAAAGTCGCTTTATTTTCGCCATAGATAAAAAAACAGAAGAGAGAGAAAGCTTTGATGTCAGCTATCATAATGTTGTTAATCAGTACTCTCACTGTTATAAGAGGGTAGTTTGTCTAAAACAGATATGTGCGTAAAAGAAATAATAACAATTTGGGCTCTCAGTCTTCCAGTGTGACTATTCCAAATGCCAGCATCAATTATCTTTTACTCTTTAAAATTAAATCACATTGAAATGCATAATTGTGCAAAACAATTGATGCATGAAAATTTAATAATGAATCCAAAAACCCTAAAGGGCTAATCTGCATGTAATATTCCAATTCAGGTCTATACTTAGCCAACAAAGGGCTCGTTTCCAACTGTTTTGTTAAATATCTGCAGCTAGGTGTTGTAATTAATAACAGGCGGTAGATATTAGCTGTGACAAACTACTAACAAGTTTCCAACCCTGTGCAACACTTTGTGTTGGTTATTGACGCAGTTAGACACATAGGCAGCCCTTTTACAAGGTTTATATGACCACTAATTAGATGCACATAGGGAAGTATATGATCATTCGATGCTTGTTTCTTGTTAATCTTCTTACCCAGTTTGTTAATTTATCATTCTTTGTCTCTGTCCACCTTGTTAGTCAAAATACAGGTTAAGGAACAGCGCACACACACAAATAGTTTTCCATTTTCCAAGTCTATTTAAAATCACGAATCTCAGCAAACAGAGCCTTAGTCAAGCTCATTGGCCCTGTGGTGGTCTGGGAACCCGGCCACTGGTGCAGTCATGGGCTAGTTGAGAGATATCTGAGGATCTCTACAACTAACAAGCAACATTCAATATATATTTTAAACCCTGGATGTGTATTCTTCTTTAACCTTTAGCATTGTTATCAAGGTACTTCCAGTACTCAGCAGTGTTCCTGTCCTACCTTTAGCAAGACAAATGAAAACAATGAAATAATACATAGAAGAATTTATATGAAAAATAAAATTATATATATATATATATATATATATATATATATTCCACGATCCTGCACTCACATTTACAGTATCAGTGCCACGGTGCTCTTTCAGCCACATCAAAATAAATCTCCACGAAGAAAGGCACACGCTGGGCTTTTTGAAGAAAACTTCATTCATAACACACAGGTTACAGCAAATCAATGTTTCAGTCCATCATAGGACTTTCATCAGGATAACCCCATAGCTCCAAACACCATCTTTAAATAGCATAAAAGTGCAGAAAACTTGTAAAGGTGAAGTACCCTCCCCCCCCCCAGACAAAGGTAATACCTGTGATCAAAGATCCAGACTAAACAGTACAAACTGTAGATTGATGAGCCACATGTGGACCACAAAACTTCATTTAAGCACCATCAAGTGACCACTAAATAGTGTGTCTCACGTGAATATCAATACAACTAGATACAATCCATGCATCATAGTGAATAAGATACATTAGATAAACATTAAACAAGGAAAAATGTGAAAGATGTG
>OW240913.1:135806987-135839614 GCA_933207985.1 Pelobates cultripes | reverse complement strand
GTGGTGAAGGTGTTACGCTGACCGGATGAGGAGGTGGTAGAGGAGGAGGAAGCGGAGTAGGAGGAGGAGGCAACAGGAGGCAAAGAGAAATGCCTTGCAATCCTCGGTGGCGGAAGGACATGCGCCAAACTGCTATCCGCCTCAGGCCCAGCCGCCCAGTGTGCAGTTAGGGAGATATAGCGTCCCTGCCCGTGCTTACTGGTTCACATATAAGTGGTTATGTGGACTTTGCCACAGATGGCGTTGCGCAGTGCACACCTGATTTTGTCTGACAATTGGTTGTGCAGGGAAGGGATGGCTCGCCTGGAAAAGTAGTGGCGGCTGGGAACCACGTACTGTGGGACAGCCACCGCCATCAGGTTTTTAAAACTGTCCGTCTCCACCAGACGGAATGACAGCATTTCAAAGGCCAGGAATTTTGAAATGCTGGCATTCAGGGCCAGGGATCGCGGGTGGGTAGAGGGGTACTTCATCTTTCTCTCCAGTGATTATTTTTATTGGACTGCAAGAAACGCACCGCAGGCCGCAAATGTTCTATTTAGCACAAAAAAGTGTGATTTAAAAAAAAATAATTTTTAATTCTTTATTTTGTATTGACATGAAATACTGCAAACAATTGTTAGCGTTAAAAGTGTGATTTTTTTTACACCAACAATGTAACAGTAGTATTTAAGGGTTTTATTGGACTGCAAGAAATGCCGCAAATGTACTATTTAGCACCAATAAAATGATAATTTTTCAAACTGCGATATAACCACAGTATTTGACGGTTCTATTTGACTCTCAGATATGAAGTGCATGCCACAAATTTACTTTTTAGCACCAAAAAAAATAGAATTTGTCAAACTGCAATGTCACAGCAGTATTTGACGGTTCTATTTGACTCTCAGATATGAAGTGCACGTCCCAAATTTACTTTTTAGCACCAAAGAAATGTGAATTTTTCAAAGTGCGATGTAATCACAGTATTTGACGGTTCTATTTGACTCTCAGATATGAAGTGCACGCCACAAATGTACTTTCACATGGCTGTGATGGCTTCCAAGGGTACACGAGTCAAACGCTTGTTGACTGGCTGCCCTGCAGCTTTTCAAAATGCGCCATTAAATCGCCGAACACCGAACTCGAACCCGAACTGTCACTGAAATGTCCGTGCTCGGGTTAGGGGTCCAAAAATCGTAATGTTCGGTACGAGGTTCGCTCATCTCTACTCTGGACTTATTTGCAAATTAACAATTTTTTCACATTTATTGGTTTAGTAAACAAACCCTCTACAAGTAATACATTTCGAGGAAGAAGCTCCTGTGCATCAATATCACCAGTGTCTTAAAGTGGCTTTGTCACCACCTGGGGACTTTGCCAAGAGTCATTAAGGTCTATGGAGAAGCGTGTGAGACCTCAGGATCCGCCATAGACAGAGTCAATTCCCTGCAGCCTTCACCGGTTACTACAGTCAGGATTGACACTTAGACTCTGCCCTGACTCTAGGAAAGTGAGGCAGAGGAGAAATACAGAGACAAAGTCTCTACTTTGCCTTAGTATATCTATTGACTGGGTTGGAATTCTGGGAAAGATTCTATCTTTACAAAATACACATTTTTCAGGAGGGGGTGACAATACCGCTTTAAATGTACACCTTGTGCTGAGCTCTGTTTTGCCATAAAACAAATTAAAGTTGAAAATAATCAATGATATTTATTGAACACTAAATTGTTGGAAATTCACCAATGAATGTGACATTTTAAGACAAAAGTGCTGATACGTAAAGAAAGCTGATTCTGAGAATGTTTCCTTAAATTTTAAATTTCCCAGGGAATTCTTGACAATTCTTGGTTTACAGATTAACCATATAAGCCTTCTGCTGATGTGAACGTGTCAAGGGGCAGCTAACTGCAGCCCACAGTGAATCATTTTTCCTTGTTTATTTGCTGGGTAATGATTTGTGTGAGATAACTACTGTCCAGTGACAATCCCTCCATCAAAAAATGACAGTAATCAGCCGCTCATCTCATAGGCTAACACCTCTGTTTGCTGAGGCTCATATTCCCCCACACATTGCTCACACTCTGGCCTGCAGCCATCATTTCATGCAAACTTTTTACATTAAGCTGTAGTGGTTCTGGTGACTATAGTATCCATTTAATGTGAGGTAAATTAGAGATTAGTGCCACTAATAATATACTGTATTGCCTGCTTACCGCCAGATGAGAACAAGAGGATGATGATGGGCTCAGGCTGCAGTATGGCTCCACTGGTCTGGTGTTAAAACAGACTCTCTGGAGGCAGTGCTCACAAAAATAAATGAACAGGAAGCAGCTCCATTTTTTGGGGCCCCTTACAGCTCAAGGTCTGGGCCCCCAGGGCCTGACCATGAGTATGCCTACATGGCTCGCCCATAAGCCTTATGCCTACAAGACCCACCCATGAGTTTGCTCACAGGGAGTGGAGTATATGTGTGTAGGGGACGTGTTATGTGTTATTGTAGAGGATGTAATGTGTGTGTGTTCTTATGGAATGTAGTTTATAGGGATACCAGTTTTGTAAGGGATGTAGTGTGATGTGTAATGGATGCATTGTGTGAATCTGTGTATGTATGTGTAAGGGATGCAAGGTGTGTTTCTGTGTATGTAATGTAATGCAGTGTGTGTCTGTAATGGGTGCATTTAGTGTGTGTAAGAGATGCATTTAGAGATGCAGTGTGTGATTTTGTGTATGTGTGCAAGGGCTGCATTGTGTGTGTGTTTCTGTGTGAGTGTAGGATGCATTGTATGTTTCTGTGTGTTTGTGTGTTTCTGTGTATGTGTAAGGATGCATTGTGTATGTGTGTAGTGTCTTAGTGTTGTCCCCTTCCCTCCTGTCCCTTAGTGCTCTCCCCTCCTCTCTTGCCCCTTAGTGCTCCCCCATCCCGTCTTGCCCCTTAGGGCTCTCCCATGCCTTAGTGCTCTCCCATCCCTTAGTGATCTCCCCTGGCCCCTCTGTCTCTTAGTACTCTCCACTGCCCTCCTCTCCCTTAGTGAACTCCTCTCCTGTCCCTTAGTGCTCTCCCCTGCACCCTCCCTTAACGCTCTCCCCTGCCCCTTAGTGCTCTCCCCTGCCCCCTCCCCATTCCCATAGTGCTCTCCCTCCCCCCTGTCCCTTAGATTTCTCCCCCCTCTTGGCTCTTGGTCTCTTCACCCCACTATCTTTCCCTTTGGTGGTCTCTCCTCCCCCCAATGTTTCCATGGTGAGGTCTCTCCCCATACCCCCCCCATCTTTCCCTTAGTGGTCTCTCCCCTTTAGTCCCTCAGTGGTCTCCCCACCACCCCCTAGTGATCTCCTCTCCCCTCCTGTCCCTTAGTGCTCTCTCCTGCCCCCTCCAATAATGCTCTCCCCATTCCCATAGTGCTCTCCCTCCCCCTGTCCCTTAGAGTTCTCCCCCCTCTTGGCTCTTGGTTTCTTCAGCCCCCCTCCACCCATCTTCATGGTGATTCTCTCCCTCCCCATCTTTCCCTTAGTTTGTCTCTTTTTATGATGGTCTCCCCACTCTCACTGGGACTCCCAGGTGGTCTCTCCCATCTGTCCCTTTGTGCTGTCTCCTCTCCATTCCCTGTTGTGCCTCCTACCTCAGTATAGTGAGGCTGGCCGGCGCGGACCGCGGTACAGGAGCTGACAGGAAGTGCTCTCTGAGAGAGCACTTCCTTTCATTCCGGTCGGGTACAGGAAACACAAGCTCCTGTATCGTGGTCTGGGCCACCCGGCCACACTACACAGAGTGACGGGCAGGAGGGAGCGCTGTGCGCTTCCTTCCTGCCAGGTCACTCGAAACTTGCGCCCCCCCTGGCCGGTGCGCTTTAGGAGACTAGGCAGAATACTTTCCAATTGTTTCCTACTTCAACATCTACTAAAACCACTCCCATAAAATTACCATATCCAGCTCTCTGCTAAATAACATGAAAAAATTATTATATCTTTATGGTTTTATAATTGTCCTCTTTCTAGGTTCCTTTTTTCCTGTGTAGCTGCTATATAACAATGTTTATTATACAATCTAGTGTAATCTGTACAACCACAATTACTGTATAGGCGGTAGGCAACCTGTTATGGATTACATCTCCCATAATGCTCTTACATCAATAATGCTGGCAAAGCATCAGGGAAGATATAGTCCACAACATCTGGAATGCCAAAGATTGCCTACCTCTGTGCAGCTATAATAAATCAATTGTTTATTTAAAAGAACACGCCAAGCACCATAACTACTACAGTGTGATATATGTAATCAAAAAGTGAACAAGTGCTCTGTGTGAAAGAAAGGCGCTTAATTATACAATTTACAGTTTTAAATGCTACCTCTCACCCCCACCTCTCAGTAGTTATATAACAAGAAAAAGGTTAAAGGGGAAAAAAACACCTCCAACCTCCAGAGTGGAGCAAAAAAGAAAATCAATTGTAAATAAATGGTGTATATATTAAGAACACCTACCCCTAATTTGGCAAATAGCTACATTTCAGATGCTCTGAAAGAGAAAGAATGTTCTGTAAAATATTTTATCAAAAGAATATGTGTATGACACGGTACTAGTTCAACTAGGATAAAGTGTAGGTGACTACCTAAAAATGTAACATGCACATGGGTAACCCACTGCTGCCATACTGCCCCTGCACTGTTCACTTAAAGCAGTAAACAATACAGTATCAAGCTAAAAAAGTGAACTCAGACACAAAGACACGAGTGCTACCCACGTGTTTAATGTAAGAGAAGTACAAATGTTTCAGGTTCACTGTCCTTTGCCAATGTACAATTGACAAAGGAGCTTCTGTTAGCTCTCTTGAGCAAAACCCATCAGTGCAGTACATCAGGTGATTGCTCTCAGCCAATTAACTAAGCCCTGTGATGCCAGACTTCTAGCTTTCTGTCTGAAGTAGTGTTGGTGCCTGGTTGAGGAACAATGTTTGTGAAAAAGATAACCCAGGTGCACAGAAAGTTCTTATAAGTAGTTTACCCACGGAAGAAAGAAAATACACAAACTCTATCTATGTTTGCTCCTGTCCCCAATTTATCCTGTTTACTCTCAGTCTGCTGACTGTACTAACCCACTGGTTAGTTGTATTGTTTATTCTGTTTTCTGTCCCTTTCGTTTTTTCCTGTTTAGGAAATGTAGTTACCTGACTAGGTATTTTGTTACCATTTTTTTAGGATGTGTCTGGTTATTGTCAAGTCAGGACACCCTAATTTTTGGCAATACATTTCTCTTTCCTATTTTTGTATTTGGATATGATCCATTCTGCGCTGAGAGACTTGAATTTCGTTTACAATTCTAACTGTAGAAAATTTCTGGTTGCTTTTGTGAAAGGGTAGAGTAGAATGAACTGATTATGTAATGTCTCAGGAAAGGTGTAATCTTGGAAAAGTTGACTTTTTTTAAAAAAAAACAGCCTTACTAAATGTTGTGTTTGTTATCACTTTAGAGAACTTACAATATATTTTCCTGGCTAATCATGGCAGCATTTAACATATGGGTTTAGCTCCTCCCTCTAACCCTCAGGACAGGAAACACAATCAATTAAACAATTAAGCATACCTTCCCCTTGTATAATAGGAACCCCATCAGCCATCACACCTCAGTCTTTTTTTCCTGTCCTCATAGCCCTAGGACAGTTGTTATTTTATTTTTTCTCCCTGAATTTTAAAGGGTAAAGTTTTTTCTTTATGCTCACCTGATCATGCTGCTATGATCTTCACCCTGTGGAGGTCAGCCTCCCTCCACAGGAAGCCCAGGCACATGTAGCCCTTTCTCTCCTCGAGCAGGGAACCCCTGGGAACCATGGTGGGTAGTCCCCCTGGCATCTGAGAGCCTGAGTTCGCAGGATAAAGCCTCCAGACCTCGATCAGACGATCATCTATCCGGTAAGACGCCCGCGCATGCGCAATGGCCACGACCGGATTTTCGGCATGTTTGCCCTCATCCAAAATGGCGGACCCGCGGACTTGCTGCCAATCGGCGCATGCGCGCCTCCTTAAAGGCACAGAGCGGGAAATTTGAAAATGGCGGTATTTCTTCAAAAAAGCTGGCGTTTTCAGTTCCCTCTGTTATTCAGTGCTCTCTGGTGCCATATTCTGTCTCTGAAGGTATGTATCTATAATATATGAGGATGTTCAGGTTTTTGCTGCATGAAGTTCATGGTGACACTTTTTTTTTTTTATGCAGCCCTTCTATAAAAATAAATAAAAAAATGGATCCTGCATCTCCATCAGCTAAATCAACAAGATCTACTATAGGTCATAGGTGAGCATTACGGTATATTCTATTTACTACATTAAAAAAGAGTGCATGGAGGGTACAGTCATATGACTTCTGTGTTTTACAGCCCTCAAGACCGGTCTGGCCCTAGATCTCCATCTAAGAGGAGGGATAAACCGGCGGCCTGCCCTGGATGTGGCGCAAGGCCTTTGGATAACTGCAGGTTATGCCGCAAATGTTTATCCATGATTGCAGGAGAGTCGGAACATCGCAGGTCTCCTCAAGCCTCTACGTCCTCATCTCAGGATATAGCTTATTGGATTAAGCAAGCAGTGGCGGAAGGGATTTCAGAATCCAATAGAGGCAAAAGACCCAGGCGTGAGAGCTTTGGCCAAGAATCCGACCTATCTGAAGATGACTTCAGACATCCTGCTGGTTCCTTGGATTTGGAGCTTATCTCTTCTAGTGAGGAAGAGTCCACGGAACAACCGTGTTCATTGGACACAAAGGCGATGGAGCATCTAATCAAGGCAGTGAGAAAGACTCTAGATTTGCCAGAAGAAGTCAGGGAAGTTTCTACTTCTGATAGACACTTCGGAGATCTCCATAAGAGGAAACCTTCCTTTCCAGTGCACAGATCCATTAAAGAACTGATTCGCTCAGAATGGAATGCTCCTGGTAAAAGGATTACAAGTCAGGGTAGATTATCAAAATTGTACCCGATTAAGGAGGAGGATTCAAGAATGTGGACAGCGGTCCCTAAAGTGGATGCTCCAATTATTAAGGTGGCAAAAAGATCAACTCTTCCGATTGATAGTAATGCTTCTCTCAAAGAACCCATGGATAAGAGAATTGACGCAGATCTTTCTAAGGTCTTCACTACAGCAGGCTTGGGTTGTCATCCAGCAGTCTCTATCTCTGCTTTGTCCAGAGCATTACGTTCATGGATTCTTGATTTGGAAGAGGATATTGAGAGAGGAGTGAGTAGACGTCGCATGACGGACTCCTTGAAGGAGATCAAACTTGCCAGTGATTGGCTGTTGGAATCCTCCACAGATCTTATCAGGATTTTTTCCAAGGTTATGGCTCATTCGGTTACTGCCAGAAGGGCTCTTTGGTTGAGATCCTGGGGAGCTGACCTATCTTCCAAGAATAATTTATGTACCTTGCCATTTCTGGGAGAGGTGCTTTTTGGCAGACCACTTGAGGAGGCGATTAAAAAAGCGGCTGAGGTCAAGCAAATCTTGCTTCCACAGGACAGGCGTCCAAAAAGACCACAACAGGACCATCGTCCTTACAGGCCACAGGGAGGATATAGAGATAGTAAAACCTATCGTCCAGGCAGAGAATATGCTCGGCTCTCCAATTAGAAGAGTGGTCAAACCGGGAAATCTTCCAGACCAAAGGCTCAAAATTCCTCCTTTCGCCCCACCAGACAGTTCTGAAGGTGGCTTATACCAGGTTCCCCATGTAGGAGCACGCCTTTCGTTCTTCTGGAGGACCTGGAGTGTGATTCCAGATGCTTGGGTGAATTCCGTAATCACCGCAGGATATTCTCTGGAGTTCGAAGATATTTCCCCTCCACCAAGATTCATCAGAACAAGACTCCCTGTCGACAGACAAAAAAGAGAAGTCTTGACCCATTATGTTGCCAATCTTTTTCTGGAAAGGGTCATTGTTCCGGTTCCTGTGAAAGAAAGGTTCCAAGGGTTCTATTCTCCCCTGTTCTTAGTAAAGAAACCAGGAGGAAAGTGGAGACCTATTCTAGATCTACACCAGCTCAACATCTTCTTAAGGATAAGAAAGTTTCGTATGGAATCCATCCGTTCCATCATTCCAGTGATTCACCACAGAGACTGGTTAATCTCAATAGACCTAAAAGATGCCTACTTCCATGTTCCGGTCACAGAAAGACATCAGAAGTTTCTTCGATGCTGAGTAAAAGGGGAGCACTTCCAGTTTCAGGCTCTTCCCTTTGGGATAAGTACGGCCCCGAGAACCTTCTCAAAGATACTGGTCACGGTAATTGCTTTCCTGAGGAAGATGGATGTAGCCATTTACCACTACCTCGACGACATTCTGGTAGTGGCCTCAGACTTCGAGATGTTACTCCAACACAGACATCTAGTACTCGAGACTCTCTCTCAGTTTGGGTGGCTAATCAACCACGAGAAGAGTCATTTAAAACCTTCAAGGGAGCTGGTGTTCTTAGGAGCATGCTTCAATACCCTCAATGCGATGGTATCTCTCGCCCAAGAAAGAAAATTGAAAATTGAAGCTGCAGGATCGTATGTAGGTTTTTCTTCAGAAGGCTTCTGCTTCCGCAAGGGAGTTTATGAAACTCCTGGGTACCCTGACCTCTACTATAGACCTGGTCAGATGGGCGCATTGGAATCTTCGTCCTCTTCAGCAGCATCTCCTGAAAAACTTCAAATCCAGCTCAGACGACTGGGAGAAGCAGATCCACATTCCTCTCAGCCTGAAAAGGAAGCTTCATGGGTGGATGAAAGAAGAAAACATCTCCAGAGGTTTTCCTTTGAAGGAAGTCGACTGGGTAGTCATCACGACAGATGCCAGTCAGTTCGGTTGGGGTGCTCATCTGGGAAATTCCTTTGTCCAGGCAGAATGGACTCAGAATGCTCAGCACCTGCCTTCAAATATAAGGGAATTGAGAGCAACGTTTCTGGCTCTTCTTCATTTTCGGCATCTGATCAGAAGAGCCTGGGTGAAGTTGAGAGTGGACAACAGAGCGGCTGCCGCCTATATCAACCATCAAGGAGGCACCAGGAGTGTTTCACTGATGAAAGAAGTATCAGCAGTCATGACCTGGGCACAAATACATGTGGAAGGTCTACGTGCGGTCTATCTTCCAGGAAAGGAGAATGTCTTGGCGGACTTCCTCAGCAGACACCTGGTAGAAGCCACGGAATGGCACCTGTCAAGGACGGTGTTTCAGCAATTGGTCCAGAGGTGGGGTCTTCCCCAAGTGGATCTAATGGCTACAGCTCAGAACACTCAAGTTCCTTGTTTTGTTTCAAGGAGATTCCATCCGAGGGCGCTGGATCAAGATGCTCTGTCAATCAAATGGCACTTTCATCTGGTATATGTCTTTCCCCCAGTTCCTCTCATTCAAGCTGTTCTGAGGAAGATTTCCAGAGAACGTTGCAGGGTGATTGCAGTGATCCCCTTCTGGCCAAGACGCCCTTGGTTTCCTCTTCTGAGGAGGTTGGCATTGGAGGATCCTTGGGAGATTCCAGTCTCGGAGAATCTGCTGACACAAGGCCCGGTGGTTCATCCAGAACCTTACAAGCTCAGGCTTCATGCTTGGCTTCTGAAAGGCAATCCCTGAAGAAACAGGGCTTATCGGAACAGGTGGTGGCTACCCTTTTATGTTCCAGGAAGATCTCCACTTCATCTACTTACCACAGAATATGGGAAGCCTTTGCGGTCTGGTTAAATTCTTCTATACAGAACATGGGTACTCCTACAGTCTCAAGTTTTAGGTTTTCTACAAGTGGGCCTGGAGAAGGGTCTTAGTCTTAACACCCTGAAAGTTCACTGTTCAGCTATCTCGGCTCTCTCTGGCATTCGATGGGCACTTCATCCTATGGTGGTTCGTTTTTTCAAGTCCGTTGTACGGATTAGACCTCCTATCAGACAACTGGCGTCTCCTTGGAATTTGCCTCTGGTACTGCAGGCCCTAACGGAATCTCCCTTCGAACCTATTGGGAGCATACATTTGCAGATCCTTTCTCAGAAGACTCTATTATTACTGGCTCTAGTCTCTGCCAGAAGAATGTCTGACATCAGAGCTTTATCAGCCGAGGAACCTTACACTTCATTCTTTGATGATAGGGTCGTTCTCCGACCGAGGCCTGAATTTCTTCCCAAGGTTGTTACATCTTTCCATCTCAATCAGGAAATTATCTTGCCTGCCTATTTTCAGCATCCATCTACCCCTGAGGAATCAAGGTGTCATATGCTGGATCTTCGTAGATGTTTACTGATGTATATAGAACGCTCTGCTGCTTGGAGGAAATCCTCTCTATTATTCATTATACCTTGGGGTTCTCGCAAAGGTGAAGCCGCCTCAGTCTCCACTCTTCGTTCCTGGACGGTTTCGGCTATCTCCAGGGCTTATGGAGCGTGTGGTGTTCCTGTTCCGAAAAACATCAGGGCTCATTCCACAAGATCTATTGCTACTTCATGGGCTGCAGAGTCAGGAGTTCCTGCAGAGAGCATCTGTAAGGCTGCCAATTGGTCTTCTCTAAAGACCTTTGTAAATCACTACAAAGTGGATATTGCTTCCCGCTCGGATTCGGAGTTTGGCCTGTCGGTCCTGAACTCCTTTAATCCTCACAGATGATCTCTATATTAAACTATTTTT
Source organism: Pelobates cultripes (assembly GCA_933207985.1). NCBI lineage: Eukaryota > Metazoa > Chordata > Amphibia > Anura > Pelobatidae > Pelobates > Pelobates cultripes. Next base: position 135,829,006 of record OW240913.1, on the reverse strand, counting down.
GTAGCATGCATTTCCCTCCCTGTGTTGTTATTGCTTGGGGAATCCCATATGTTAAATGCTGCCATGATTAGCCAGGAATAGGGAAAATTTATTCATACTTACCGTAATTTTCTTTTCCTGGCTATTATTCATGGCAGCATTTGGTTTCCCACCCTCTATTAGATATGCTTCTTGTTACTTGACTGAGGTGTGATGGCTGATGGGGTTCCTATTATACAAGGGGAAGGTATGCTTAATTGTTTAATTGATTGTGTTTCCTGTCCTGAGGGTTAGAGGGAGGAGCTAAACCCATATGTTAAATGCTGCCATGAATAATAGCCAGGAAAAGAAAATTACGGTAAGTATGAATACATTTTCCCTATTTTCTGTTTCTGTTTATGCAGCCCTAGCCACACCTCCTTTGGCCATGATTTACAGAGTCTGCACGACAAAATTTTTTTCATTTTTAATCAGATGTTAACTTTAGAAGTTTTTATATTCTACTCTGTAAATTGAACTTTAATCACACGCAGGAAACTCCTGCAATGTTTAGCAGGAAATTAACAGTGCGGCAGACACAAAATTCTAAATTAAACAGAATATGCAATAAAGGTTTAAACATTAGATCTCACTTTACAGGAACTGTTCAGGAAGCCTGTATGAGTCAGATGGAGTGAAAAACCCTGAACTCTGAAAAAATGATCGTTTGGGTAGAAAATTATATTAATTAATATCATACTACCATACATTTTGAGCAAAAACCCAAAATGTACATTGCAGCAAGATCAATGTTTTTTGCAGACAGTTTTGTGCTGATCAAGCAAATGTATCGATATCAAATGTAGGCATGTGCATAAGGGAAATTTTCAATTCGGTTCGGCATTCCGAAATTCGGGACTTCGGCAATTCGGGACTTCGGAACTTCGACACTTCGACACTTTGACACTTCGGAACTTCGGCAACTTCGGCACTTTGACACTTTAGAACTTCGGAACTTCGGAATTTCGGGTCTTCGGCACTTCTCTGCAGCCGCTTAGTACATAACTCCCTAATTCCCACGGTATTAGGGAGTTATCTACCAAAAGGCTGAAAGACCTAAATTGGTCTTTCAGACAAATTTACTAATATTAAGTAAAAATTACTTAGTATTAGTAAATTTTGCCCCTACTCACTATACAGCGAGTAGGGGCATGTCTATTAAACAGTGAGCAGCCTGTGGCTGCTAACTGTTAATAAAAAAAAAAAGTGTCCCCCCTCCTGAACACCCACCCGCGACCTATTGCCACCCCCCGGCCCTCACCCCTGAGCGGCGGGTGGGGGCCCTAAAGTAAAAAGGGGGGGGGACTTATTGTTCTCTGCCCAGGCACCCACCCCTGAGTGGCGGGTGGGGGACCTAAAGTAAAATAATGGGGGGACCTATTGTCCTCCACCCGGCCCCCACCCCTGAGCGGCAGGTGGGGGCCCTAAATCAGAATAAGGGGGAGGACCTATTGTCCTCCCCCCTGGCCCCTAACCCTGAGCGGTGGGTGGGGGCCCTAAATTATAATAAGGGGGGGACCTAATGTCCTCCCCCCTGGCAATACCAATTAGGGGGGGACCTAATGTCCTCCCCCCTGGCCTCCACCCCTGAGCGGTGGGTGAGGGCCCTAAATTAGAACAAGGGGGGGGGGACTTATTGTTCTCTGCCCAGGCACCCACCCCTGAGCGGCGGGTGGGGGACCTAAAGTAAAATAATGGGGGGACCTATTGTCCTCCACCTGGCCCCCACCCCTGAGCGGCAGGTGGGGGCCCTAAATCAGAATAAGGGGGAGGACCTATTGTCCTCCCCCCTGGCCCCCAACCCTGAGCGGTGGGTGGGGGCCCTAAATTATAATAAGGGGGGGACCTAATGTCCTCCCCCTGGCAATACCAATTAGGGGGGGACCTAATGTCCTCCCCCCTGGCCCCCACCCCTGAGCGGGAGATGGGGGCCCTAAAGTAAAATAATGGGGGGGACCTAATGTCCTCCCCCTGTCCCCACCCCTGAACGGTGGGTGGGGGCCCTAAATTATAATAAGGGAGGACCTTATGTCCTCCCTCCTGGCAATACCAATTATGGGGGACCTAATGTCCTCCCCACTGGCCTCCACCCCTGAGTGGTGGGTGGGGCCCTAAATAACAATAGGGGGGAACTAATGTCCTCCCCCTGGCTCCCAACCCTGAGCGGTGGGTGGGGGTCCTAAATACTAATAAGGGGGGAACTAATGTCCTCCCCCCTGGCCCCCAGCCCTGGGCGGTGGGTGCGGACCCTAAATAACAATAAGGGGGGACCTATTGTCCTCCCCCCTGGCCCCCACCCGTGAGCGGTGGGTGGGGGCCCTAAATAAAAATGTACCCCCCCAAGTGACTAGGGGTCCCCAAACCCCTAGTCACCCCCCTCCCAAAAAAACTAACCCCTACCTACCCCCCTCACCCTAAAAATAATGAGGGGGGACCATTAACTAAGTACCTGTAAAAAAAAAAAAACTTACCATTTGATGTTTTCTTTCTTTTAAAGTCTTATTTTTTCAGCCCCAAAAAAGGCCAAATAAAAAATCCATAATAACCGACGGCGGGTGGGGGCCCTAAAGTAAAATAATGGGGGGGACTTAATGTCCTCCCCCTGGCCCCCACCCGTGAGTGGCGGGTGAGGGCCCTAAATAATAATTTACCCCCCCAGGTGACTAGAGGTCCCCAAACTCCTAGTCACGCCCCTCCCAAAAAAACTAACCCCTACCTACCCCCCTCACCCTAAAAATAATGAGGGGGGACCATTAACTAAGTACCTGTAAAAAAAAAAACAAAAAAAATTACCATTTGATGTTTTCTTTCTTTTAAAATCTTATTTTTTCAGCCCCAAAAAAGGCCAAATAAAAAATCCATAATAACCGACGGCGGGTGGGGGCCCTAAAGTAAAATAATGGGGGGGACTTAATGTCCTCCCCCTGGCCCCCACCCGTGAGTGGCGGGTGAGGGCCCTAAATAATAATTTACCCCCCCAAGGTGACTAGAGGTCCCCAAACTCCTAGTCACGCCCCTCCCAAAAAAACGAACCCCTACCTACCTCCCTCACCCTAAAAATAATGAGGGGGGACCATTAACTAAGTACCTGTTAAAAAAAAAAAAATTACCATTTGATGTTTTCTTTCTTCTAAAATCTTCTTTTTTCAGCCCCAAAAAAGGACAAATAAAGGAGGAGGGCTGAGCTCTGCAGGGCGGGGCAAGGCTTATAAAGCCTTGCCCCGCCCTGCAATTAGGCTCAGAGCACTCTGATTGGTGGGTTTAAGTCATCTAATCAGAGTGCTCTGACAGGTGAATGAAGAGACTGACAGGTAAGTCTCTACATTTACCTGTCACAGTACTCTGATTGGTTGGCTTGAAATCCACCAATCAGAGTGCTCTGTGTCATTGCCCCGCCCTGCAATTAGGCTCAGAGCACTCTGATTGGTGGGTTTAAGTCATCTAATCAGAGTACTCTGACAGGTAAATGAAGAGACTAACAGGTAAGTCTCTACATATACCTGTCACAGTACTCTGATTGGTTGACTTGAAATCCACCAATCAGAGTGCTCTGTGTCATTTTACACAGCGTGGGAAAGTTCTTTGGAATTTTCCCACGCTGTGTAATTTGACTCATAACACTCTGATTGGTTACTTAATCCACCAATCAGAGTGTTATGAGTCAAATTACACAGCGAAACGAATTGCACATGTCTAATCAAATGCATTTTATATGAGTAATTCACTTGCAAGCTGTAAGAACGATCAACATCCGTGATACTACAAAGAAGGATTTTTAAAAATCACACAAAACGTATATGACATGAAAATTGCATAACAATCACTGTATTCAAGACACTATATTCTATAGACCAGGGGTGGGCAATCTGCGGCCCTCCAGATGTTTTGGTCTCCCTTGATGCTTTGCTAGCATTATGGACCTAATAGCATTATGGGAGATGTAGTCCAAAACATCTGGAGGGCCACAGATTGCCCACCCCTGCTATAGACTATTATATCATTGTAAATAGGTCTCTCCCTGATTGGCAGTACTACTACTGGCAGAGCCCCCACGGCTCTCCTCTTCTTGCTCAGCTGCTAAACGACACAATCTGACATTGCAATCAAAGATTGTTTATTGCTATTCTCCATCAATAGCACTCCATTGATGGAGAATCATCCCAGCTTTAACTGTATTGCGGAAAATTATAACCTGCCTGTAACTACATATTTAGCCATATCTAGGAACACAGTTGAATTACCCATGTTAGTAAATGAAAAATGCATAACAGTCTAAAGTGAGAGATTAAATCACTACATTCCTATTGGAAAGTATTCAGGCTTGAAATACACTTTCCTAGTTGCTAACCCACAGTGCTCAGGTCAGTTTGTGTGTGTGATAAACCTTAATTAAATTCCAGTCGTTCTCAGTTCCTGGAAGGAGGCAATAGACTTAAATACTTGGATTCCTGCCTAGTTGTTCAATTCCTGTTTAACAATAGTTAGGGAGAATTTCTTTATAAAGACATTAGTGGTAAAATATGCCACAAATACAAGTCCTCACCGGATTTTCAGTTTCTCTATATTTGGAGGTTGAAAGCAGTTATTAACATAATTCTAAAGAACTTCAAATCCTGTACATGTCATTATTTCTGTAAAACAGAAAACAATTAATTATTTGTCACGAAACACAGCTAGATCCACAAAAAGTCGCTTTATTTTCGCCATAGATAAAAAACAGAAGAGAGAGAACTCTTTGATGTCAGCTATCATAATGTTGTTAATCAGTACTCTCACTGTTATAAGAGGGTAGTTTGTCTAAAACAGATATGTGCGTAAAAGAAATAATAACAATTTGGGCTCTCAGTCTTCCAGTGTGACTATTCCAAATGCCAGCATCAATTATCTTTTACTCTCTAAAATTAAATCACATTGAAATGTATAATTGTGCAAAACAATTGATGCATGAAAATTTAATAATGAATCCAAAAACCCTAAAGGGCTAATCTGCATGTAATATTCCAATTCAGGTCTATATTTAGCCAACAAAGGGCTTGTTTCCAACTGTTTTGCTAAATATCTGCAGCTAGGTGTTGTAATTAATAACAGGCGGTAGATATTAGTTGTGACAAACTACTAACAAGTTTCCAACCCTGTGCAACACTTTGTGTTGGTTATTGACGCAGTTAGACACATAGGCCGCCCATTTACAAGGTTTATATGACCACTAATTAGATGCACATAGGGAAGTATATGATCATTCGATGCTTGTTTCTTGTTAATCTTCTTACCCAGCTTGTTATTTCATCATTCTTTGTCTCTGTCTACCTTGTTAGTCAAAATATAGGTTAAGGAACAGCGCACACACACAAATAGTTTTCCATTTTCCAAGTCTATTTAAAATCACAAATCTCAGCAAACAAAGCCTTAGTCAAGCTCATTGGCCCTGTGGTGGTCTGGGAACCCAGCCACTGGTGCAGTCATGGGCTAGTTGAGAGATATCTGAGGATCTCTACAACTAACAAGCAACATTCAATATATATTTGAAACCCTGGATGTGTATTCTTCTTTAACCTTTAGCATTGTTATCAAGGTACTTCCAGTACTCAGCAGTGTTCCTGTCCTACCTTTAGCAAGACAAATGAAAACAATGAAATAATACATAGAAGAATTTATTTGAAAAATACAATTATATATATATATATATATATATATATATATATATTCCACGATCCTGCACTCACATTTACAGTATCAGTGCCACGGTGCTCTTTCAGCCACGAAGAAAGGCACACGCTGGGCTTTTTGAAGAAAACTTCATTCATAACACACAGGTTACAGCAAATCGACGTTTCAGTCCATCATAGGACTTTCATCAGGATAACCCCATAGCTCCAAACACCATCTTTAAATAGCATAAAAGTGCAGAAAACTTGTAAAGGTGAAGTACCCCCCCCCCGACAAAGGTAATACCTGTGATCAAAGATCCAGACTAAACAGTACAAACTGTAGATTGATGAGCCACATGTGGACCACAAAACTTAATTTAAGCACCATCAAGTGACCACTAAATAGTGTGTCTCATGTGAATATGAATACAACTAGATACAATCCATGCATCATAGTGAATAAGATACATTAGATAAACATTAAACAAGGAAAAATGTGAAAGATGTGTGAATCTTGTAATATCACCCTTGGTGTAACTAAAAGTGAAACTTGAATGATATATATACATGCAGGACAATTTACATACATAATATATTAGTACTAATTGCACACAATAATAAGAGCACTGTGATCCATATATCCCAGATATACATACACATGAAAAATACAAATGAAAAACCTAGAGACACATTCACAATGAGATGTATAAACAGAATGCTTGTGAGTAAAGAGTTCCCTCTAGCAGGGATCAAAGATGGAGGACTTTCTTATCAAAGCAGGAACGTATGCAGTTTACTGACGAACAGGCAGCAGCTATTCTGTGGCCACAGACTGATGGAGATCTACCTAAAACAACAACAAGTAAGGATATTATACATCAATTGGAAAGAATAAAACAGAGGAAGACAGACCTTGAATTGTATGCAATATATTTGTTTGACTATTATCATATGAAAAAATCCCACGTAGGTTTTGCATCTGCAATTATTGGGTGCAATAATCTTGAAGTATATAGAAAATGGATATGTATCCTGAATAAATGTTCACTGGATTGGATGTTGGTGGTGATTGAGGAGGTTGGCCGTGAACTTAAAATTATTAAGATAAATATTAGGGAATTTGAGACTTAGAATATTGATGTTCTCAAAGCTCCTAACTGTGATGATCTGATTAAAAAAACTCAATGACAATCTAACTGCTTAGCGAAATGACCTAATCAGATTCAAATGACAGAAATTGGATAAAGTTAACCAAGACTATTCTGAACACAGGGTATACAGGTGGCTCACTGAGGAGAACCGGGAGGCTCAAGGACAGGTTTAAGATGAAGAGATGCCGCAGGTCAAGACTACAACGAACGTACTGTGCACACTCCACAGAGAGGGAGACCACCCAGGAACAAATAATTACCCCGATTTTCAATTTATCATCTAGGACATGAGACCTGGACGAGGTCTTTGTTCTATTAAAAGGCCTCTCCTTTGTACCGACTAGTGAATCTAATGCCTTCACTTGGGAAATTGAACAATACAAATTTGAAAGATCATTAAGATTAATTGAATTCTTTAAACACCAACAGACACATTCACCAACTAATGACCACAAGCTACACAGTACATTTGATCCTGGCTACAAATAATGCCACCTTGAAGGTCTTTTCCAAAAACCTACAACTTGAAAGTGAGAAAATTATTAACAGCCCAAAGAGTAAGGGAGCCAATGTGAGAAGACAGGAGAGATTAGCTATTAACAGACTGGCTAGTGACCCCAGGATTACTATCCGTCCCGCGGATAAGGGTGGCAGCATCATTGTCATGAACTATGAGGATTATCGCCTGAGTGTGCTGGAACAACTCACTGACACCGAGACCTATCGCAGGATGGAGCGAGACCCTGGTCAGGAATTCTCCAAAAGAATCTTTACAGTATTGGATCAAGCTCGAGGACAAAACATTATCAATCAAGAACTGTTTGATTACTTGCAGGAAGTTCACCCCAAGTGTCCAATACTGTACACCCTACCTAACGTTCATAAGAATCCGCATAAACCAATTGTATCTGCGAAAGGGGGCTTATTGGAACCATTGTCGATTGGTTGGATTACTTTTTTGAAAGAACCAGTCTCTTCGCTATCTACATGTGTTAAAGATTCAGCTGATGCCATCAGAAGAATTAAATACACTGCCATACCTCACACAGGGATTATTCTGGTGACCATAGATGTATCCAGCTTATATGCAGTAATACCACACTCTGCCAGCATGGAAGCTATAAAATAAATTCTAATTAATTCTAATGAACAACTTAAATTTCCCATTGAATTTATTCTTGATATACTGTCCCTGACCCTCACACTCAATAATTTTCGTTTTGAGGACTGCTTTTATGTACATTTGACTGGGACCTCAATGGGATCAGCAGTATTTATACATATAAGGTTGTAAATATTTTGGATAAATTTGGTGACAATATAGCCACCTACATGCGTTTTATCGATGATGTGCTGTTGGTTTGGATTGGTGGTGAAGAAACCCTGAGCCAGATGACAAACAAACTCAACACATTGCAATCACCTATACGCTTTACTTACAAGTCTGATCCCAACCAGATTGAGTTCCTGGATCTACTGATTGATGGGGGTTGATGACAATAAATTCACCTACAGCATATTCACAAAGCTCACTGACAGATATTCTTTACTGTTTGCTACCAGCAGTCATCCCAGGAAACTAAAACAGTCTCTAGCGGTATCTCAATTCCTGCGAGTAATGAGGAACAATTCAGACTCAGTAAAAAGAGAAATCCAGATCACAGAGATGTTTAGAAAATTCACTGAACAAGGCTATACACACGATTTAGTGACTTAAACCCTGGTGCAGCACAAAACCAGGATGCACCACTGCCAAGCACCACTTATCAGCTATAAAAGAGGAACTAATCTACATGATATACTTGTCCATACAGACCAATTTACCTGGGTTGCCAAGAACAATGACTCCAGACATGTTTTATGTTACTGCTGTTTGGGATGTACCACTTGTAATCAGATGATTCCTGTCAAAAAAATGTACCACCCATATACAGGCAAGGAATACAAAATCTGACACAGGATAACATACACCACCGGATTTGTTATACACAAACTCTTATGTCCGTGTGGTCTGGCATATATTGGCAAGACAAGAAATACACTGAGGGGGAAGATTTGTCAATCATAGAGCATCCATAAGACAAGCCTTGAATAACCCTAACGAGGCACCTCTAGTCGCTAGACACTTTGCAACAGCGGGACATCAACTGTCCACCTTGAAATTCACGGGGATTGATCATGTGCCTAAATTGAATTGAGGGGGAGATAGAGACGTGAAGCATATTGGATTTCTACACTAAAAACTGTTACTCCGCTAGGCTTAAATGAACGTAATATGTTACACTGTTTCTTACCATTGAGATGAATAGTTACATGTTTACTATAGGTATCTAGCTGAGTGAAAAGAGTTGATACTTTTTTTTCAGGTTATTAGTCTGTGAGACCATTCCTGCCCACGATTTCTATATTTTGGAATTACTTAATACTGATGTTTACTGCATACTATCTCCTTACTTTGTTATTTTTAAATTCTATCTGTACACTATGATTGAGCACCTATTCACAAAAAGTGTTACTTTGTTATATCTGTTGTTTTTTTTTTTTATAGGCATATGATATAATATGAATCTTTTATATATGAAAATACATTTAAGACATCACACCATTAGTTCTTATCATTTAACATGGGCTGGATATATTAAAGCTTTTGTTGATAAGTGAGGAAACTGGGTACTTTCCAGAAATACCTACATTTATTTGAGAAATGATCTTAAGGTGATACGGGTATATGTTTACTCACTAGCATTCTGTTTATACACCTCATTTATTTTTTATTTTTCATGTGTATGTTTATCTGGGATATATGGATCACGGTGCTCTTATTATTGTGTGCAATTAGTACTTATATATTATGTATGTAAATTGTCTTGCATGTATATATATCATTCAAGTTTCACTTTTAGTTACACCAAGGGTGATATTATAAGATTCACATATCTTTCACATTTTTCACATTTTTTCTTGGTTAATATTTATCTAATGTATCTTATTCACTATGATGTATGGATTGTATCTAGTTGTATTCATATTCACATGAAACACACTTTTTAGTGGTCAACTGATGAACAATCGGTTTTCCTGGCACAGCAGGTCCCCTCTCCCTCCCACCACCCATCCCCGGTTGCTGAAGGGGTGAAAACTCCTTCGGTGACTTACCTGAGACCCCCGCCGATGTCCCTCGGTGGTGGTTTCGGGTTGCCGCCACTCCTACCCTTCATCACGTCAGCCAGCGTGGAGTTATCTTTTTACCAATGCATTTTGGAATGAAAATATATTTTATTATTACAGTTATTGTTTTGTGTTGGATTAAATATAAATAGTATTTCACTATAATTTATGACTCACAAATATTATTTTAGTGTTTAGAGCAGATTTAAACCACAGACCAAACAAGGCAGAGCCATTTTGTAGCTGCCAAAAGATATGCACATTTACTGTAGGTTTGCATATTGGCAGATGGCTCTCATTAGCTAAATGTCATCATTCAACTCACATCTTATTTAACAGTTTGTTTCAGATCTATTACTAAATGGTGTGGTGAAACTTTTTTTTACTGTACAATTTACCATAGTAAATTTTTTTAGATACTTTTGTTTCCTTTTTGTTATTGAGTGTTCAGGCTGCAATATGGCTGACATAAAACAATATCTCTAGTCCATGGCAGGCAAATAAACATTAAAGGGACACTATAGTCACCAGAACAATTACAGCTTATTGAATTTGTTCTGGTTAGTAGAATCATTACCTTCAGGCTTTTTGCTGTAAACACTGTCTTTTCAGAGAAAATGCAGTGTTTACATTACAGCCTAGTGATAACTTCACTGGCCACTCCTCAGATGGCTGTTAGAGATCCTTCCTGGGTCATGGCTGCCTAAAATGCATCCAAACATTCAGTGTCTCCTCCCTCTGCATGCATACACTGAACTTTCCTCATAGAGATTCATTGATTCAATTCATCTCTATGAGGAGGTGCTGATTGGCCAAGGCTGTGTTTGAATCATGCTGGCTCTGCCCCTGATCTGCCTCTTTGTCAGTCTCAGCCAATCCTATGGGGAAGCATTGTGATTGGATCAGGCTACCACTTCTGCTGATGTCAGCAAGCAGTGGGCAGGTCTACAGGAAACAGGGACAAAGCATGCAGCACCAGACTTGAATACAAGTAAGATTTTACTATATTTAGGGAGACATGAGGGGACCAGGTTGGCTAGATGGTGGTTTTAACCCTATAGGGTCAGGAATACATGTTTGTGTTCCTGACCCTATAGTGCTCCTTTAATAGGTATCAGCACACATATTAAAATAAAACTTTCACAAGAACATGTTGGGGCATTTGGGAAAACACAGAGTAGGAGCAGAGTCTCAAGGTGACTTGGCGTTTAGGGGTTAACCGTTGATAGGTATAATATGAAAGAAGGCTGGGGTATGGTGAGGATTTGGTTAAGAGGATTGGCAAGTGGGAATCAGTGCAATTCCGCTCCTACATTTGCCTGGGTAAGTTGATGTGATACTTTGCATTCTTATCTCCCTAGGTTGTGTGGCATGAATCATTGGTCACTCATAAATCTTCTGGGCAAAGAGGAGAGCTGCAGTTCATTTTAAGGGTCAGCAGCTGAGCTTTCCAGAGGACCAGATGGTTTGGGTACCGGGAGTTCAGGTGGAGATCAGTGTGTGGGGAACTGTTTCGTTTGGTGCAGGGAGGTAGATGGGCCGACTTTATTTATTCCATGCACGGGGTTACGATTTGGGGCTTGTTCCGCAGAGGGACCTGGTTAAATGGATGAAGCAGGGCTTCAACGGAATTAGGGATTAGGTCCCGGGGGTCATGGTCATTTGGTCAGAGATTATTCCCGCTACTTCGGTGGCGGCATGCGAGGGATGCTGCGGCGATTGATCACTATCGATGTAAGGTGAATAGTTTAATGGCTAGCTTTATTTGGAAGCTAGGTGGGGTGCTGGTCAGGCACAGGGAGTTGGAGAATAGATTGCGTGGTTATTTCTGTGAAGATGGGGTGCAACTCTGGTGAAATCAAAGAAAAGGAGGGGTAGTGACTTTGGAGTTAGAAAAGAAGGAAAAGGGTAGGTAAAAAGGAGTGGTGAAATTGGGGTTATACAGTTGGTTATGGTGTTGGAAGGTTTCAAGTCTGTAGGTGTCTCAGAATCTCGGAGGTGTGTGAGTATCCGTGTATACCCTCACCACTGGTTTGTTATTTCAAATAGTTGCACTTTATGGGTTACTTGTTATATATATATATATATATATATATATATTATTTCAAATATTTGCACTTTGTTGGTTACTTGTTATATATATATATAACAAGTAACCCATAAAGTGCAACTATTTGAAATAACAGACCAGTGGTGCGGGTATACCCGGATATTATGTTACTTATGGTTGTAGTCATTGCCCTATTTATTATTGGGTCTGCTAAAATATAAGAAGGCAATAGGTGGGGGGGGGCAATGACTTTTTGTTATTATGTATTATAGCAATAAAGCTGTGGGCAAGTTTCCCCATACATAGTAGTGTTGTGTCTTATTCAAGGGGGTTGGGTGATTGTTTTGCTAGTTACGGATTCATCTGCCCATATGGCGATACTGCATCTGCCATGCTGATCAGATGTGCCAGATGTTGTTAAACTACATTTCCAATAATTCTTAGACAAAATCATTGCAAATAATTGTGAGATTTGTAGTGTGATATCATCCGCGAACTGCAGTGCAGTGTCTTGTTGTAGATGGCTACGTAGATTCTAAATGCGTTGAAAGCAGAAATGTATAGTGACTTTGTAGTAGTATTAATGTCCTTTAGTGGGAGGGATCTTCTTAAAATTCCCTTTCTTGACTGGAAATCCAGATTATTAACCGAAACCGTAATTATTGAAACTGCTAATTATTCTGGCAAAAAGGACAACATATCACTTTATTATCAAACCGACTATTATAATGCCATATTTCCTATTTGCATAATGCCAGTGGAGTACTGTTTGACATCATTTTATCCAGAAATGAAAAGACTTAAAGGTATTAATAGGTAGCATTCATTAAATTTGCTGAAAAAAAACTGCAAAATAAATTGGTCCATGGATTAACTGTATACAAATCAAGGGTACTTTATTATCACAGCAATTAGCTATTAACCATGACGTTACAACTATATAACAATAAACTACTCTTGATTTGATCTGATTGATTGGCCCTTTGCCCTTTGCATGCAAATTGATTAAGGAATTTAACCATTTTCGCTCAGATCCAGGAGTCTCTGGATTAAATCATGAATGTACAGTGTTATTATAGGTGGTGTTGTAGATATATGGACTTTTATTCAAGTGGGAAACATAAATAGTTATATATTTTATGCTTTATATTTAGTAATATTGTCATAATTATCTGAGACCGGCAAGACTGTAAAATGAAAACATTTAGATATAATTTTGTAGGTCTTTAAAAATTCACATAAGACAATATACAGTTGCAAGAAAAAGTATGCGAACCCTTTGGAATGATATGGATTTCTGCACAAATTGGTTATAAAATGTGATCTGATCATCATCTAAGTCACAATAGACAATCACAGTCTGCTTAAACTAATAACACACAGAGAATAAAATGTTGCCATGTTTATATTGAACAAACCATGTAAACATTCACAGTGCAGGTGGAAAAAGTATGTGAACCCCTAGACTAATGACATCTCCAAGAGCTAATTGGAGAGAGATGTCAGCCAACTGGAGTCCAATCAATGAGATGAGATTGGAGGTGTTGGTTACAGCTGCCCTGCCCTATAAAAAACACACACCAGTTATGGGTTTGCTTTTCACAAGAAGCATTGCCTGATGTGAATGATGCCTCGCACAAAAGAGCTCTCAGAAGACCTACAATTAAGAATTGTTGACTTGCATAAAGCTGGAAAGGGTTATAAAAGTATCTCCAAAAGCCTTGCTGTTCATCAGTCCACGGTAAGACAAATTGTCTATAAATGGAGAAAGTTCAGCACTGCTGCTACTCTCCCTAGGAGTGGCCGTCCTGTAAAGATGACTGCAAGAGCACAGCGCAGACTGCTCAGTGAGGTGAAGAAGAATCCTAGAGTGTCAGCTAAAGACTTACAAAAGTCACTGGCAAATGCTAACATCCCTGTTAGCGAATCTACAATACGTAAAACACTAAACAAGAATGGATTTCATGGGAGGATACCACAGAGGAAGCCACTGCTGTCCAAACAAAACATTGCTGCACGTTTACAGTTTGCACAAGAGCACCTGGATGTTCCACAGCAGTACTGGCAAAATATTCTGTGGACAGATGAAACCAAAGTTGAGTTGTTTGGAAGAAACACACAACACTATGTGTGGCGAAAAAAAGGCACAGCACACCAACATCAAAACCTCATCCCAACTGTGAAGTATGGTGGTGGGGGCATCATGGTTTGGGGCTGCTTTGCTGCGTCAGGGCCTGGACGGATTGCTATCATCGAAGGAAAAATGAATTCCCAAGTTTATCAAGGCATTTTGCAGGAGAACTTAAGGCCATCTGTCTACCAGCTGAAGCTCAACAGAAGATGGGTGTTGCAACAGGACAATGACCCAAAGCATAGAAGTAAATCAACAACAGAATGGCTTAAACAGAAGAAAATACGCCTTCTGAAGTGGCCCAGTCAGAGTCCTGACCTCAACCCGATTGAGATGCTGTGGCATGACCTCAAGAAAGCAATTCACACCAGACATCCCAAGAATATTGCTGAACTGAAACAGTTCTGTAAAGAGGAATGGTCAAGAATTACTCCTGACCGTTGTGCACATCTGATCTGCAACTACAGGAAACGTTATTGCTGCCAAAGGAGGTTCAACCAGTTATTAAATCCAAGGGTTCACATACTTTTTCCACCTGCACTGTGAATGTTTACATGGTGTGTTCAATAAAAACATGGCAACATTTCATTCCTTGTGTGTTATTAGTTTAAGCAGACTGTGATTGTCTATTGTTGTGACTTAGATGATGATCACATCACATTTTATGACCAATTTGTGCAGAAATCCATATCATTCCAAAGGGTTCACATACTTTTTCTTGCAACAGTATTAACTGAAAAGGCCTTTAAAATATTTTACATGTCACTGGTGGACGTTTAATAAAACCATATAACTTTATAATCTTTACATTGGCTCACTTGTCCCTTTACTTTTCTAGATTGTTCATTGCATTGCATCTTGATTGTTCATTTTTAAGCTTGTTATCATCCAAAGTACACTGCTTATCCACTTTCCTTTTGTTTAATGCCAATTTTCCCTTTTCAGTTCCATATTTCTTCAAGACTGTATGGTACTCTCTTTCCTTCTCTGCTTAGTATTTTTTCTTTAGAATTTTTAACCAAATATGCTGCGTTGATTCTCCTCTATATCCTATTGTTTCCTTTGTCTCTTGTATACTTCTCTTTATGCATTTATTGATTCCAATACACCCCTTAATATCTATGTATCTCTATTCATTTTATTCACTATTTGTTCTTGAAAGCACTAAATGTTGGCACCCATTTATGTCCTTTGTTGTGTTTCTTAATCTCCAAAGTCATTTTTAGCTCCAATATGCCACATTGTCAATCAAGGTCCATGACAGGCGCATAGTCGCCATCTGGGGAGGTGGAATTACCCACCAATCTTACACCCAATAACACACTGACACTAATGTATGGGTCAATATGTTCACAGCTTTTATTAATGGTAATAACAGTAAAATTAAAGTCATTGCCCAGCCCCCATCCCGCCATATGACATCATAGGTCCCCTAAACAAAAGGCAATGACCATATTTTTTCGTAAATATAAATAACATAAATAACAATAACAACAAACATCATAAACATAATATAAGTGGCACACTTTGTTAAATAACCACGGTAGTGGTATAACCGGATACCCCTACCACCCATCAGGTTCTGAGCCACCACCGAGCTTGAAACCTACCAAAGTTCATAACAAACCATTTAACCAAACTCTTCACCAGCAGCCTAACTGCCCTATTCTATTTAAACTATCCCAGAGCCTGTTTGTCCCCTAACTTTTTTCTCTCTAGCCCCACCACTGTGACCAAACGGCAGCTAACACCCCTTACACCCTTTTAATTGGGAGGGAGGCAGGGACAAATTAAAAGTGCCTAATTCTAAAATGGTTGCCTATTTATACTGGGCAAACCTTAACACTCCAGCTCCCAATCCATGGGAGCCCTCTTCCTATGCCCGCCTCCCAGCTCTGTCTGTGCTTGTTCCATAGAGTTACATAATTTAATTTGACTGCTGCTCCATACTCTCTGCTTTTTTATCTTCGTTCAACAGTAGACTATTCTTATAGTTATTCTTATATTGTACTTACATGTTTGCATCAATGTATGGATTATGGTGGACCAGCTTGCAATTTATTCTGTGTCTTGTCCTGCTGCCTTATTGTAGAAACTTCAGTGTGGCCCCATAACAAGGCTATGCAAACCCTCAGAGTGAATAGGGAATAGGGAGTGAATAGGGAGACTACTGGTGAACAATGCTGAGGGAGCCTGGCATTGTCTTCCCTCTGCTAGTCCCTGTATAAATTACTTTATTAAATTGAGTTTCCCTCCCTGAGGGAACCTGGCAGTTCTGTTTCTCTTAAAAAAAAAAAAGACAGAAATTACTTTTACCTTCTTCTGAGAGTACAGGATGGCCCACACTCCTGCTGTGTCTAGGGAGGCTCTGCTTACCCTATTGCAGGCCTTCCAGAGGACCCATGGGTCCTTCAACTCGCTGCTCCACAGTGTCCAGGGCGAGCAGGCTGCTTAGGAGGGGCCGGTGCAGGAGGTGCAGACAGGGAGTGGACATCAGGCCCGCCATTCCAGACCGCATTCCAGACTGCCCCCTAGTCCAGTGCGGAGGTCCAGGGTCGAAGTATCACCAGAGGGTCCGAGGCAGAGTGAGACTTGCTCCAGGCAGCAGGATTCCCCTCCACATGCCCGGAATGGGTGGACCGGAACTCCCTGCGGTGTGAGCCACCGCTCCCCTGGCTGAACAGCAGGCATGCCGACTGCAGCACCCTCACAGCAAGAAGGACGGAATTGGAACCTGGGATAGAGAGACCCCTTCTCCTGAACCATGAGTTGGAGTGCACTTCTGCTTGGCAGGAGTTGGGGGGACTCAGGGCTAGTGGGGGAGGGTCAAGGAGAATTGGTGCTATTGATGTGTTTAGTGCTTGGACGGTTGGCGTATGCGGGGACCGTTGGGGCAGCGAGCGACGCGCAGGTTTCAGCACTTACCTCTGGGGCATCCCCTTCAGGTACAAGTGAGGTGAGTACTTCAGGGGGACCTGTCTGTGACATTGCCTCCCTGGGGTTACATGTGTCTTTAGAGGTGAGAGAAAAGATACTTAAGGGTGAGTATGTGGACCAACTCTCCTTGGTCGAATTTGACAAGGAGTCGGCGGATAGACCGCGTCGCTGTGACCCGGCTGAGGGTGAAAAGGGTAAACAGCTCCCCCAAACCTTTGGTTGGGAATTGGTTGCAAAGATTTGCTACCTATGCTAGCATTCTATCAGCTAGGTTTACGGAAAAGGCCCCGTCACTGTTTTTGTATTTGGACTTGATTTGGGGGGTTAGGCCAAACTTGTATTTCGGTGTGCAAGACGGAAACCTGTGGTTGCTTCTCATTAATCCCTGTCGTCTGTCGGCATCTTACTTTCTTACTTACTGTCATGTGCGATACTCTTCTTTCAATCTGGCTTTGGACTTTGTTCGCGGAGCAGGACCCGGGGACTTTTGGCGACGTCTGATATCCAGTCAACTTTTCGGTTGCTGCCAGTTCACCCAGATTGTTTTCATCTGTTGGGGAGTCAGTTTCAACATGTGCCTTCTCACATTCGATATCTAGTTTTTATTTTGAAGTTTTCAGTTCCTTGTTGGAATGGATCGTGGGGGGGGGTGTTGGGCTGTTCACTATCTCGACGACTTCTTGTTTGTCGGTCGGCTTTGGAAAAGAAGCGGGTTCTTTTCCGTACAGATAACCTTAGTGCGGTTCATGTCGTTAACCAGTTATCTTTGGGTTCTCTTCTGAGATGGGCCTTATAGCGACGATTGGTTCTCATTGCTTGGAATTTAATATTTGGTTTGGGTGCAGAAGCCAGGTGTGTCTAATGTATTGTCGGCTCTCTTTCTCACTTCCAGTAGGATGAATTTCAGGAGGTGACTGAATGCTTCTGGAACCTCAGTTTCAGAACTTGACTGACTTGATTGAGAGGTCCCTGTCTCCTAAGTCTTGGGCAGCATACCTGATAGTGTGGGATCAATTTGGTTGGTCTTCTTCAGAAAGTAGGTTGTTATCCACTTAGCCTTTCTTTCTGACTTGCGGAATCGAGGGAGATCTGTGTCAGTGGAACAGGGTATGTCAGCACTTTCAATCTTAAAGCACTTCATGTGAGGGGAAGATGTGACTAAAGCATTTGTGGTTCAGTGGGTATTGCACTGTTAGAGACGGATGGCAGTCGTTAGGCATCCTGTATTTGTGCACTTGCTGGGAGACATAGGTGGGATCCTGCCTGCTATTTATTTTTCCCCATTGGAGGCAATTCTGTTTCAGGTGGCCTTTTCTGTGTGTTTTTATGCAACTCTATGGGTTGGCAGATTGGTGGAGTTATAGAGCTCTGTCACTGCTTTTTTAGAAGGAGTTTCTTTAGTTTAAAAAAGAAGTGGAATTTTTAATTTGACAATCTAATACTGATCAAAAGGGTAGTGGTAGAGTGATTAGGATTGGAGCTAGATTAGTTCCAGTGCATGCATATGGGTTCTTATCCATTCCCTAGAGTGTTTATGTACGTGTTGCGCTCGTTAGAAGTTGATGATACTGTATTGCGCTCGTTAGGAGTGGATGATAGTGGTTATTCAACTCATTCATTCCGCATCGGTCTGACTCTGCAGGCAACCAGGTTAGGTCTGTCAGACTCTTCCATTTGGCTGCTGGATCGGGGGAAATCGAGCAGGTTTTCGATTGTATGCCTTTAAAAGTAGCTTTTATAGGTGCCTGGGTATGCTTAATGCTTGTTTTATTTCTTTATTGCTAAATATTCTCTATATGTTTGGATCCTTGGGCATTCTTTTATTTATTGGACAACTTGTCAGGTAGACCAGAGGTCGTATGACCAGGATCTTACTCATCCCCTGGTCAATGTTAGGTGGTGTGGGTTCATGGGGGTTGCGCTGACAGCAATTTAATCTGGAGTGATCATTACGGCAATATGTGACGGAACCAGTTATACTGCTGATTCTGCTGATCCCCGCTGGTGGTAATTGCCTGGGTCAAGAGCGCGCAACGCAAAAATATAGTGAGGTGGATGTCACTTCAACATGACAATATCATGATTCGTACAATGCTTGGGTGAGTCCTCATGTTGAACTAGAAGGAGATAACCATAATTATATGCGTACTCATTTGGTTCATCTTACTCATGTCAGATTAGATACATTTAATATGGGGTTACAATCAATAATTACACAGGAGCTGGCTTTAGGGGACGCATCTCCCCACCCTCTAGTAGGCGGGGGTCTGCGGTGGCGGGTTTCCTGTGCCAGCAAGTTTGGTAAATGAATAATGCCCTGACGGGGTGGGGAGTTGCAACTTGAATTTGGTAGATGACGAAGGACAAGCTGAAGAGGATCTGGAAGAAGTTTAAAGTGTACCTGTGTGCTGGGTAAAACCAGCAGTTGACAGTATTTGGTTATGTTGGTTTAAATAAAGCTGTGGCCGTTGCCCTTACCCACTTGACATGGTGTTGCGTTACTCATTGGGAATGGAAGGGTAACGGGATTTGGTGTTTGAAGGAGTCAACAGTCATGGATATACCTAGCTAAAGACTAAATGAAAATACTGTAACTTTATTCTCCAAAATAAAGCATAACGGTTACTAGTTTTTCTTCATGTCCCCCCTCCCCCCAAAATATTATATATACTCATTGGTAAAAAAAATTGGTTTATTGGGGACGGTAGGAAATGTCTTATTAGCAATAATTGTCAGTGAATCTTTCTTCTCTTTTCTAAAACATTAAAGAATATATTTTAATGTTTTATGTGTTACGGATTTACTCTAACTGCAGATGGAAGGAGTGAGAAATGAGGGAAAGAAAAACTCTGGTTACCATGGGAATTGTAAAAAAAAAATACCACCACTGTGCACCCACTCAATAAAGCTTATTTCTGTCATCAACTAGCCATTAACCCCTTCACATATTATACTTTATTTTCCCTCTGAATATAAATGGTAATGATATGTTTAACTGTGTCAGGGTTCAAGATTAAAGCTCTCATCAAGAGCTATTTAGTCAGTAGAAATATAAAGATTAGCGCTGCTGTGCTTAAACAGCAAACATTACTTTTTTTTATTACATCCTCTGGTTCACAGATCTAGTTTGTTAATGTAGAAACATAGATTTTGACAGCACATGAATGCTGATTGGTCCACCTAGTCTGCCAATTTCCTAGTTAAATGCTGATTTTGTATTCTTGATTGTGTCTATCATAATTTTGTTTAACGCTTCCACTGTCCTTGTCGTTAGTAACTCTGCTGATTAAAAATATATTTTTTTAAATCCTGCCAGAACACTACAGTGGTATAACAGTTTTTTCTTTGTCAGAGTGTCAGTTTGAACAGTAGTTTTGTTTTATTATGGGTCAAGAACTTACTATTGCGAAAATGTAGTGCTTGGATGCATTTAAGAACTGTAAGCTGGTATCAGACTAAAGAAAAGGTGCATTAAAACTATAGTATGAACATCAAGACACCACAAAAAAGGGATGGTTTGTCCAAATTGCAGAAGAAACTAATATTGTCTCATGTATTGTCAAAGCTGTTCTGTCACCTTCTGGGGTCTTTGCATATTTACATTTTTTAGTTATATATATTTTATATTGTATATTTAAATTTTATATATATATATATATATATATATATATATAATATACTTACAATGATAGTGTGTGTATGTGTATGTGCATGTGCTTGATTATATTAATGCTGATAATATGGAAGTGTGAATTCCACATTATCAATGCAGCCATGTCGGGGACGGTATCCAGGCCTCAAGGAGCTCTGTTTTTTGTCAAACTGCTCCAAATGATTTTAAAAAAAAAAAAAAAAATCAGGGGTATGGTACTCAGATACTATTAGCAATATAGCTATTATACTGAACTTTAGTGGTTATATTGCTTAGAGTGTCGCTTTAAGAAAACACATAATCTTTTCTTATTTTTTTGTATACAGTTGTGCTCAAAGGTTTTAATACCCTGGCAGAAATTGTCAGATTTTGGCATTGATTTTCAAAATACGACTGATCATGAAAAAGAAAATTATGATTTTATTGAAGGATAGTGATCATATGAAGCCATTTATTATCACATAGTTATTTGTCTCCTTTTTAAATCATAATGATAACAGAAATCACTCAAATGGCCCTGATCAGAAGCTCATATACCCTTGAATGTTTGGCCTTGTTACAGACACACAAGGTGACACACAGGTTAAATGGCAATTTAAGGTCAATTTCCCACACCTGTGGCTTTTAAATTGCAATTAGTATCTGTGTATAAATAGTCAATGAGTTTGTTAGCTTTCATGTGGATGCACTGAGCAGGCTAGATACTGAGCGATGGGGAGCAGAAAAGAACTGTCAAATGACCTGTATAACAAGGTAATGGAACTTTATAAAGATGGAAAAGGATATAAAAAGATATACAAAGCCTTGAAAATGCCAGTCAGTACTGTTCAATCACGTATTAAGAAGTGGAAAATTCAGGGATCTCTTGATACCAAGCCAAGGTCTGGTAGACCAAGAAAGATTTCAGCCACAACTGCCAGAAGAATATTTCGGGATACAAAGAAAAATCCACAGGTAACAGACTGTTGGTGGAGTTGCCAGGAAGAAGCCTTAACCCTTAACTGCACTAATGCCACAAAAAAGCCCTGATATAATATGCCTGACAATGCCTTGACATTAGTGATGTACCGAACGGTTCGCTGGCGAACGGTTCGCCGGCGAACATAGCATGTTCGCGTTCGCCACGGCGGACGAACATATGCGCGGTTCGACCCGCCCCCTATTCATCATCATTGAGTAAACTTTGACCCTGTACCTCACAGTCAGCAGACACATTCCAGCCAATTAGCAGCACACCCTCCCTAGCAGACCCTCCCACCTACTG
>OW240913.1:135752009-135801718 GCA_933207985.1 Pelobates cultripes | reverse complement strand
TGCCTACATGTAGAAGTAGAGATGCTTACAGCTCTTTATAATCTGGGAGTTCGTACACCATAGGGGTCCTGTCCTGGTCCTTTTAGAAAATTATGTTTACATTGCAGGGTTAAATCCACCTCTAATCGCTCTCATACTTCTCCATGATGCCGTGGAAGGCGGAGAGGTGAGCAGCACCGATGAGACCCTGTATAGAACTAGGGACAGCGATGCTATAGCATTAGGAATCGGTATACCAGTAGCACAGTTTGACATGGAAGGAGAAAGATGATTAAAATGCCTATGGGACAAAGAGGGATAAAGAAGAAGTGGATGGGATAAAAAGGCAGGTTCATGCAAACTGTAGTGATGGGTTATAGGAGTGAATCTTGTTTAGAGAGATATGGTAACAAACATTATTTATAAAAAGAAAGATTAAACATGAATACAAGCTAAACTCTATATATTAAAGAAAGTACAGCACGTTGTAGTGGTTATGGTTCCCATTCTGAGGAGTTTTAACTGTTTTAGAATGTTTTGACTTTTTACCTGTTGGCAGTGAGATTGAGAAGCGTCTTCTCAGACACTTCAATTAGCTCAGGTATTACCAGTGGGGTACCTCAGGGATCTGTACTTTGACCCATTCTCTTTAATATTTTTATTAGTGATATTGCAGAAGGTCTTGATGGTAAGGTATGTCTTTTTGCTGATGATACTAAAATTTGCAACAGGGTTGATGTTCCAGGAGGGATAAGCCAAATGGCAAATTATTTATTTAAATTAGAAAAATGGTCAGAGCTGTGGCAACTGGCATTTTATGTGGATAAATGCAAGATAATGCATCTTGGGCGTAAAAACCTAAGGGCAGAGTATTTGTTACCTTACTAAACTCAACATCTAAGGTGAAGGGATTTAGGAGTAATTATTCAGATGTTCTTAAAGGTAGACAGACAATGTAATAGAGCAGCAGGAAATGGTAGAAGAATGCTTAGTTCTATAGGGAGAGGTATTAACAGCAGAAAGAAGGAAATGCTCATGCCATTGTACAGAACACTGGTGAGAGTATTCAGGATTATTCTAGCTTTAGTGACTGAATAATCTAAATTTTATTAAAGACAGGATGCGAATATTTGCTTTAACCTTCTTTACTCCTCCCAGCAGCAAAGAAATAGTTAAACATATAGAGAAAAAAAATCAACCAATCAGGACACATATTAGAACATAACAGTCTGTCAGGCTCCTCCCAAATCCTCTTTCTGATGCAGCCGATCATAAGTGTAGTCAACCGTGGAAACTTGAGTAATCCATCAACCATGTAAACCAGAACGCAGCCCAAATCACACACAGAAGAGAAAATAGCACAGTCAGTAAAAAAGGGGGATAAAACATTTTTTAGATACATAAATGAGAAAAGAAAAGTAAAACAAGGATTAGTTAGATTAAAAACAAAAGAAGGAAGGTATGTAGAAGAGGATAAAGGTCAGGTTGACTGCCTCAATGAATATTTTTATTCTGTATTTACAGAAGAAAATGAAGGAAAGGGACCTCAGTTGAGAAAAAGGATAAATGAGTCATTTATTACACGTGAGTTTACAGAGGAAGAGGTTCTATTTCAACTGTCAAAAGTAAAGACAACAACATATTGTGGATACCAAAGGTATACCGCCCGACCCTAACACATCCATCCGACCTCCTTGCCCTCAAACTACAAATATGGGACAAAAATAGGGCAACACTCTGTTCCCCAACTAAACTTTCACCAGCTACACCAGTGGCGGCCCTCCCGTATTGTATACCGACCTTCCATGCCAACCCTTGGATAGACAACAAATTAACGCACCTCTACCACATTCTCCAACACGGGATATTAAAGGACTTTTCTACACTGAGACACACACATGAACTTCCTGTAACCTCACAATTCTCATACATACAACTGAGATCGTTCCTCTACAGGTCAACTAGTGCTGATAAGGCATCGCAATCTGATAAGGGACAACCCATGGTGTGGGAACAAGTCTGTATAAATGGGTCATTACCACTCGCATGTAAACCGACCTCCATGTGTTACCGACTCATCGCTAACACTATGCCATTCCCTGATTCCAATGTAGCACAACAATGGAATATAGATCTGGGAGAGCCTATCGCCCCCACTCAATGGAATAGCTTATTCCAGGACATAAACCAGCTACTCACATCCACTTCCCTAGTGGAACAACAACGCAAGAGCGTTTATAGATGGTACATGGTTCCTACTCGGATTCATAAATTCTACCCAAATAGCTCTCCCAACTGCTGGAGATGTGGATTAGCGAGAGGAGATGTCCTCCATATTTGGTGGCAGTGCCCCGATCTTAAACCGTTCTGGACGGAAGTCCATACGCTCCTGCAAGATATGACTGGCATTAATATGCAATTTTCCCCCCAAGTCTATATAACACTAATTCTCCCGAGTGGAACCCCGAGAGCCGAGAGGAAACTTATATACCACGTTCTCCTCTCAGCACACAGAGAGATCGCAAGATCATGGAAATCTAAACAATGTCCGCCTTTCGCCAGAGTACTAACCGCTCTGATAGAGCAAAGAGCATATGAAGGAGCATACACCAAATTGTGGCCCCCTTCCCATACATCCGCAAAGGCGTGGGAGATCTGGGACACATGGAGATCGGGTCGCCTGGGCTGACCCTAAAAGGAGCGAACCGTAGAGCTGTGGGTTTAGAATATAGGTCGAGTCGACCCCCGGACCTTAGAGAATGCTAGCATATATTGAACACCCATACCCACCCTGTCTCGGCTAACTGTTTTGTACTGTATGACTATGCAATATACTATATGACAATTATAATACTTCGCTGCTGTTCCCCCCCCCCTTTTTTCTCTTCTGTATCCCCCCCCTCCCCCCGACTAAGGTCGGGTTTATGACAAAATATTAATAAAAATTGTCAAATTCAAAAAAAAAAAGTAAAGACAAATAAGTCAATGGGACGTGATGGAATACACCCAAAGCTATTAAAAGAGCTTAGTGGTGTACTAGCAAAACCATTAACAGATTTATTTAACCAATCATTGTTAACAGGAGTAGTCCCAGAAGACTGGAAGTTAGCGAATGTTGTGCCAATCCACAAGAAAGGTAGTAGGGAGGAGTCGGCAACTATAGGCCAGTAAGCCTTACTTCAGTAGTGGGGAAAATAATGGAAACCATGTTAAAGGATAGAATTGTTGAACATCTAAAAATACATGGATTTCAATATCAGAGACATGGGTTTACTTCAGGGAGATCATGAAAAACTAATCTTATTGATTTTTTTGATTGGGTAACTAATATAATAGATCAGGGCGGTGCAGTAGACATTTTTACCTAGATTTCAGTAAGGCTTTTGACACTGTTTCACATATAAGGCTTATCAATAAACTGCAATCTTTAAGTTTGGATTCAAATATTGTTGAATGGGTAAGGCAGTGGCTGAGTGACAGGCAACAGAGGGTTGTAGTTAATGGAATATATTCGAAGCTTGGACTTGTCACCAGTGGGGTACCTCAGGGATCTGTACTTGGACCCATTCTCTTTAATATTTTATTAGTGATATTGCAGAAGGTCTTGATGGTAAGGTATGTCTTTTGCTGATGATACTAAGATATGTAACAGGGTTGATGTTCCAGGAGGGATAAGCCAAATGACAAATGATTTAGGTAAACTAGAAAAATGGTCAGAATTGTGGCAACTGACATTTAATGTGGATAAGTGCACGATAATGCATCTTGGACGTAAAAACCCAAGGGCAGAGTACAGAATATTTGAAAGAGTTCTAACCTCAACATATGAGGAAAGGGATTTAGGGGTGATTATTTCTGATAACTTAAAGGTAGGCAGACAATGTAATAGAGCAGCAGGAAATGCTAGCAGAATGTTTGGTTGTATAGGGAGAGGTATTAGCAGTAGAAAGAGGGAAGTGCTCATGCCATTGTACAGAACACTGGTGAGACCTCACTTGGAGTATTGTACACAGTACTGAGACCGTATCTTCAGAAGGATATTGATACCTTAGAGAGGGTTCAGAGAAGGGCTACTAAACTGGTTCATGGATTGCGGGATAAAACTTACCAGGAAAGGTTAAAGGATCTTAACATGTATAGCTTGGAGGAAAGACGAGACGGGGGGACATGATAGAAACATTTAAATATATAAAGGAATCAACACAGTAAAGGAGGAGACTATATTTAAAAGAAGAAAAACTACCACAACAAGAGGACATAGTCTTAAATTAGAGGGACAAAGGCTTAAAAATAATATCAGGAAGTATTACTTTAATGAGAGGGTAGTGGATGCATGGAATAGCCTTCCAGCTGAAGTGGTAGAGGTTAACACAGTAAAGGAGTTTAAGCATGCGTGGGATAGGCATAAGGCTATCCTAACTATAAGATAAGACTAGGGACTAATGAAAGTATTTAGAAAATTGGGCAGACTAGATGGGCCGAATGGTTCTTATCTGCCGTCACATTCTATGTTTCTATGTTTACTAGAGACCAATAGAATGTAGTCTTCGTGGCCAGGGCCGGATTAACATAGGGGCTGATGGAGCTGCAGCTCCAGGCCCAGGCCCATGGAATAGGCCCATTTAAAAAAAAAAAAAAAATTTTTTTTTTTTTTTACACCCTACTCTTAGGTTTGCCACCTGACTGGTATTTTACTGGCACAGCCGGTATTTAAAGCTGCCTGGCCGTGCTGGTATTGCAGTAATACCGGCAATACAAATGCAGGTATTTTTCTCAGAATAAATGGAGATTACACTGCAATACCAGCACCAGCCAGTAGGGGTCACTGTGTTTGGAGAGAGGCAGGGATAGGAAGTTACAGCATATCCCTGCCTCTCTCTACTACTTACTGATCTGTGGGGGAGCAGCAACACAGCACAGAGTCCAGACAGCAGCTCTACAGCTCAGGTAAGTGAGGGATGGGGGGAAAGGCACCAGGGACACATGGGGACACTGAGACACTAGGGGACACATATGGACACAGACACTAGGAGACACATGGGGACACAGACACTAGGGGACACTGAGACACTGGGACACATGGGGACATGGACACTGGGAGACCTGGAAACACTGAGACACTTGGGGACACTGGGACACATGGGGATGCCGAGACACATGGGGATGCTGTGAGACATAGGGACATTGGTTGGGAGACACTGAGGCACTTGGGGACACTGAGACACTAAGGGACACTGAGACACATGGGGATGCTGTGAGACATAGGGACATTGGGAGACACTGAGACATTGGGACATTTCTATGTCCCCGTTTCTCCCAGCATCCCCATGTACCCCATCCAGTGTCGCTAGTGTCTCAGTGTCCCCAATTCTCCCAGTGTCTGTGTCCCATATCTCTCAGTGTCCCTAGTGTCCCCATGTGTCCCAGTGTCCCTATATGTCCCAGTGTCCCCATGTCTATGTCCACAACTGTCCCCAAGTCTCCCAGTGTCTGTGTCCCATAGTCTCCCAGTGTCCCCATGTCTCTGTGTCCCTAGTGTCTTAGTGTCCCCAAATTGTTCAGTGTCCCCATGTCTCCCAATGTCTGTGTTCCTAGTGTCTCAGTGTGCCTAGTGTCCCCATGTCTCCCAGTGTCCCTATATGTCCCAGTGTCCCCATGTCTATGTCCACAACTGTCCCCATGTTTCCCAGTGTCCCCAAGTCCCAAGTGTCTGTCTCCCAGCCAGTGTCCCCATGTCTCCCAGTGTCCCCTAGTCTCCCAGTGTCTGTGTTCCCATGTCTCTGTGTCCCTATTGTCTTAGTGTCCCCAAATGTTTCAGTGTCCCCATGTCTCCCATTGTCTGTGTCCCTAGTGTCTCAGTGTCCCCATTTCTCCCAGTTTCCCTAAATGTCTCAGTGTCCCCATGTCTCCCAGTGTCCCCATGTCTCCCAGTTGTCACGATTCGGGGAACCTAACACGCTGACACACACACACACACACAGAAAAGGTGCCGTACTGGACCTTAGAGTGGCCGGGCTAAGCACGCTAAGAATAGTCAGGAGACAAGCCAGGTAAAGGGAGCCAGAAAACGGGAGAACGAGAAACAAGCCGAGGTCAAAGGAGTGGAGAAGACAGAATAATCGGAATAACGAGCCAAGTAAACGGTAACCAGAGAGCAAGACGAGAACACTACGCTACAGGTATCAAAAGACCACAACAGGGCACTGAGGGACAGGAAAGGTAAGTATAAATACCCTAGGTCTAATTCTGATTGGACAACTTCCAATCAGAATTAACAATCACACGTGGGGATATCTATACCCCCCACTGTGATTGTGGTACTGTTTCTTTAACGCCGGGTCACTCACGTGACCCCGGCGTTTACTTAACTCCTGGACCTCCCAGCGTGCAGCGTTATACATGCTGCCGCTGGGGGGCGTGGAGGACGCTGGCGGCGAGCGGCACAGAGGAGACGCCGCTCGCCGACAGGTAAGCAGAGAGGAGACCGCGGGCGGCGATGGACTGAGGGTGAGTGCTGCAAGTGGCGTGCAGCCTCCCCTCCTCGCCGCCCGTGGCTCCCTGACACCAGTGTCCCCGGGTCTCTGTGTCCCCATGTCTCACTGTGTCCCCAGTATCCTAGTGACATGGGGACATACTGAGACATTGGGACACTGGGAAAAATGGGGACACTGAGACACTGGGAGACTAGGGGACTGGGCAACATGGGGACACTGACACTGTGATACATAGGGACACTGAGACACTGGGTGACTTGCGAGACTGAGACACTGGGAGCAATCCATCTATACAGCAGAATCAAACTGTGAGTAGTTTGTTGGTGATTTTACAGAATTTTCTCTGATGTCACTTCTTGTGATTATACAAATGATTAAGGCTGGTATTTTTTTTCCAAGAAAGGTGGCAACCCTAACTACTCTTCACATACTCTTGCTTAAAGGAGCACTATAGGCTCAGGAACACAATCATGTATATCTGACCCTATTATGTTAAAACCACCACCCTGGCCCCTTCTTGCCTCCCTAAGTATAGTAAAATACAACTTGTATTCAAGTCTGCAGCTGCTGGCTCTGCCTCTGAATTGACTGTCTGCTGACATCATCAGAAGTGGTGGTCTGAGCAAATTACAATACTTCCCCATAGGATTGGCTGAGACTGTCAACTAAGCAGATCAGGGGCAGAGCCAGCACAAGTCCAACATAGCCCTGGCCAATCAGCATCTCCTCATAAAGATACATTGAATCAATGTATCATGAGGAAAGTTCAGTGTCTGCATGCAGAGGGTGGAGACACTGAATGGCAGTGCTGCACACTAGGCAGTACTGCCCCAGGAAGCACCTCTAGCAGCCATCTAAGGAGCGGCCAGTGGAGTTATTTTCTCTGAAAAGACAGTGTTTACTGCAAAAAGCCTGAATGGAATGATTCTACTTACCAGAACAAATACAATAAGCTGTAGTTGTTCTGGTGACTATAGTGTCCCTTTAAGTTTGGAAGCTTAAGAGGGATGTATGGGAACAAAACTTGTGTGGACTAGCTGACAAAATTAGTTTAGGTAATGCAGACGCTGGTATCTCTAACACTGTGGCATGTCCCCTTTCTTCTACACTCACTGCATACACCTTTTCTCTGTTTCAGACTATACCAGGAACTTCTGCCTGCTAGTAAGAAGGCAGGGAGACAAGTGGACCAGCGAGTGCTAGGGGACAGTCCTTAGAAAGCATGGAGTGAGCGCATCATTAGATGCATTTATGTCAAGCTCATGGTGCTGCCTTCATAGTATGCCCTTAGTTGGACAGCCTGCAGGATTGGCAGGCAGCCTGACATGCATTCATGCCAGGCTGTCCTTCAAATTCTTTGGACAGACATGCCCCTTTTTGGGCATGTTCTCCCCTTTTGGCAGGCCTGGTCACATGATTCGCACCAGTGGCACACTCTTTTACCCTGCACATTGACTTCCTGCTTCACTGGACACTGCTGTTAGGGGTTATGGATTTACTTGAAAGATGAAAGCATAAATTAGAGAGAGATTAGCATAGAGTATGTGTTTTCTTATAGCTGCATCCTATGAGCTTCCCTCCAGCACCATCTCCATCAGATACATGACGCTTGGGAGGTAGGACTGTTTTAGTGTTTTTGGTCGATAAGATTCCGTAATTAGGCCCATCATAATTGTCAGCACCAGGCCCAGTGTGCTCTTAATCCGGCTCTGTTCGTGGCTCATGCAGAGAAACTTCACACTGAAAGTCATAGAAAGATCGTGAAAGGATGGTCACTTGGACTGGGTGTCCGCAAGATATCTACATATACAGATCTACCCCTGGATATTACGAGTATAAATTATTGCTAAATCTAAAATAGTCAGAAACCAGGCAGATTAATAAGCACCTAACCAGAGCAAACAGAAAAAAACAGACAGATTAATATAAAGTCTCACAAGAAACCTAGAAAAAATTAAGAGTATATGTGACCTGAAAAAAATCGGGGGTGGGATACCAATAGGGTGGGAAAATTTTCGCCTCCTGTCTTTAATAAAATTTAGATTATTCAGTGACTAAAGCTAGAATAATCCCAAATTTTATGGCAAGACAGGAGGCTTCATATTTGCTGTTTTAAAGTGTGGAAACCAAAGAGAGAGAAGTATGGGACGATTGTTGAAAATAAAAGGTACAGAAGGTAGATTCTCTAGACCAATCAGTGCATTTTAGAATGTCAGCAAGGGATCCCCCAGCCATAAAGGCCGAAGAGGCAGCAGCACCTCTGACACAATGAGCTCCAAAAGAGGAATCTATGCCCGCTAAATCGAGAAGCCATTTAATCCAGCAGGCAATCGTGGGACAAGACACTGGCTTGTGTGGTTGCACATATGAGATAAACAGGGGGCCCGTAGGGGTACGTAGAGGTGATGTAGAGGCGACGTAGTGGAATTCATTTTAGTGCGGAGAGAAATGTTGAAACGTACACCTTGGGTAGTGAAATCAATAGCATGGAAGTCAAATGCTTGAATATCAGACACTCTTCTAAAAGACACTAAGCAGAGAAGAGCTAACTTGGCAGACAGTTGTCGAAGAGAGAGTGCTTTCTTGGATGGCCAAGCCTCCAAGAAGGACAAAACAAGGGCAACATCCCAAAAATTAGAATATTTTGGGACAGGAGGCCGAGCAAGACGAATGCCACGCAACAGTTTACAGATAGAGGGATGTTTACCTACTGCAGCATTGTCAATGGGACCATGAGGTGCCGAAATTGCTGAATGGAACACATTAACGGATCTGTAAGATTTACCTTGATCAAAAAGAGATGATAGAAAATTCATAATGTTAATCAAAAAAGCTGAAACGGGATCAATACCCCTTTCCAAACACCAGCAATGCCAAACTTTCCAGGCCGAGAGGTAAGAGCGTCTAGTCCCAGAGGCCCATGAGTCCCATAAGAGATTTCTAGTAGTCTCCGAAAGTCCTGCGACATTCCAGGATCCCCTGAAACAGTCCAGGCCACTAGCTGGAGATGACCCTGCAACGCGAGAGGGTGAGAGTTGCCTGCAGGATCTTTGAGAAGATTGTGCGTAGCAGGAAGCAGTAGTGGATAATCCACTGACATCTCCAAGAGGTTGGGGAACCATGGTTGGGTGATGGAGTGTGTGAAGGATCATGGAGAATGGAGGGAAAGCACAAGCCCCAGTCATTGGCCAAGGTTGAAGGAAGGCGTCGACTGCCAGAGAGGTCGGATCCGGCAACCAACTGAAAAAGCGTCTGTCTGACGATTCAGACGAGACGCAAATAGGTCGAGGTGGAATGGACCCTGAAGAAGATGGCATCGGTAAAAAACTAGTGGGTCCAGTTGCCAGTAGCTGGAGTCTCTCCAGTGTCAAGAGAACCAATCTGCGACTAGGTTGTCGGAACCAGGCAGAATTGGTATAATTCTTTTGTGAGATCTGAGAGCATTGATTCACGTATTGAACAGCTGAGATGTTGTCCATCCTCAGCACTAGGGAACAATTGTAAGAGTCCTTTGCGAAGCTGAGAATCGCAAATGAACCGGCAATCAATTTGAGGCAATTGATGTGCAGTGAACGTTCTGATGGGGACCAATGACCTCCTGTAGAGAGATTTGCACAAGGCTGGCATCTGACTCTGGGATATAATCCGGTAGTGAGCCAAAGATCGCCCTTCTGTTCCACGCATCCATATGGTGTAGCCAGCAGTTCAGTTCGAGAAGGACTTCGTCTGTCAGTGAGGTCAGTTGATCGTAAGATGCAGAGTGACGTAAAGAGCGAGTCTTCAGACGTTGCATTGCTCAATAATGTAAAGGAGCTGGGAAAATTGCCTGTATCGAGGCGGAAAGCAGTCCGATTACGCGAGCTAAGTCACGAAGACGGATAGTTGAAGAGGCTAGGATTTTCCTGATGTCTTTTTTGATGTTCCTGATCTTTACTGCAGGAAGCTGTAGGATAGCCAAAATTGAATCTATTTGGAATCCGAGGAATTGAACCATCTGAGATGGTGTGAGGACAGATTTTTGGACATTGATCACGAAGTTCTGTAATAGAGCTTTGGTCATGTCTGTATAGAGGCGTAGAGTGCCTGGGTCGTGGGCCATAAGGAGGATATCGTCCAGATATATGATAGATCGAATCCCCTGAGAGCATAGCAAGGCCATGACCGGTTTCATCAGCTTGGTGAAACACCAAGGTGCGGAACAGAGTCCGAAGGGGAGGTATGTGAACTGCCATAAATCTTGATGTCATCTGAACTGTAGGAAACAGCGACAGGCCGGTGTTATAGGAACCGTGAGGTATGCATCTTTCAAGTCGAAACGGAAGAACCAGTCTCCCTCGCAGAGTAGGTCTCGCAGGAGATGTATACCCTCCATTTTGAAATTTCAGTAAACGATACAATTGTTTAGTTCTTTCAGGTTGATAACTGGTCGAAAGTCTCCCGACTGTTTCTGGACCAGGAACATGTTGCTTATGAATCTGTGAGAGGACAGAGAACGTTCTAAGCGCCTTTGGAGACAAGGTCATTTAGTCTGGCCTCCAGGGTTGCATTGTCCTCTTGAGACATGTGCAGAGGAGGGGGGGGGGGAGACCCCTGTAGAGGGTTGTTTGCAAAGTCTATATGGAAATCAGATACGGTTTGAAGGATCCATGGATCCCGAGTTAATAGAGACCACTGTTAGAAAAAAAGGGTTAACCGGCCTGCAATAGGAAGTTGAGAATAAGGAAAGTCTGCTTGTGGTAGAAATGGTATTACCCGAATTCCGTGCGTCTGATGGTCGAGGCCTGTAGCCTGTGAAGGCAGCTCTGCCAGTCGTTCGGCTCCTGTAGCGACCAGCTCTCCCAGAAAAACTCTGGGATCTAAACACCCTGCAAAGGGATAATTGTCCCTTATTGAGGGAGGTAAACTGGGATCTGTGTTTATTCAGGTCCCGTATGAACCTATCCCCAAATAACAGTCCGTTTGCCTCTGGACCAAGTTCTTTGGTGCCTAGTTCTGCCAGTTTGGCATCAATTTTATATAACACGGCTTTACATCGTTCAACTGAAATAGTGACATTGGCATAATGCTCTTTGTGCCCATTCACGCACCATGTGTGCATCGAAATTGCCACCTGCTAGCATCTCATCAGCAATTATAAAAATCTGAATAAGCAGGCCCGCGCTATATCCATCACTTTATCTTGTGTGGCTTTCAAGCCTATTTCGATGCCTTTGCGGGGGTCTTTGCCTGTCTTAGTTAGAAAAGTGACCAGGAGTGGGTCAAGCTCAGGGGTGACAGCCACCTTATCAGGGATTGTAGGCCGCGGACATTCTGCCCTTAATTTTGCTCTAATTTCTTTTTCTAAGGGTTTACGAAGCCATAATCTGCAATATATGACAATGTGATCAGGGGGTGTCCATTCTGCTGAATGAGGGTGTCTGATGCAGCGTAGGTCAAATAGAGGACAACCATTGGTATCCAGTAGGATATTGTCTTAAGTATTGTCTAAATTAGTAGTGGACATAGGATCAGTGTCCTGAAAGGACTGGTTTTGGGGTAGGAGAAAAGTCTCCGTAACAAATTCAGAAGAGGAAGGGTCACCTGGGAGATCCTCATCTGGATATGCATTGTATTCGTCTATCACTTGAAGGTGATAGCCAGAGGTTGAACCCTTTAAGGGGTCAGTTTCTGAAGTCAAAGTGGGTTTGGCATGAGACAATTTAGCTGTCTTTGCTGGGGCTTTGCCTTTGTCAGCAGAAGCACTGTCACCCTTCCACGGGCGCTTACGTGGGGCTTTGTCATGATCAGAGACCCTGGAATCATCAGAGTCAGATAATTGTGAGATGGTGGCAGTAGTGGCTGTCTGGTCACGAAACGCTGTTAAGGCTTTGGGGATAGAGACTTTTGGGAATAGTAGGTTCACCACAGAAATAGTATACCAACAGGTATGTTAATTTTATATATATATATATATATATATATATATAATTATATATATATTATTATATATATATATATATATTTTTTTTAATTATTATTATTTTTATTTATATTAACAAACTTGACAAGACAAAGCAAAGGCAGGGGCTTTCTATTGGGGTTCACCCAGACAAAATATTCAGTTGCTTTTTAAGGGGACTCAGTGGGGTTCATCCAGAGTTATGGCAGTTAAACTGTCAGTATAATAGTGACAGGTGAAACCTATCTAATCAAAAAACATGGGGTTCACCCTGTAGTTAATAAATACAATAGAGGGGTACACCCTCAGAGATAAGGCAAGAGGGGGTCACCCTCTAATAGGCACAGAGCTGTACTTATATATGAAGGCAGCTGCAATAAAAACAAATAGACTATGATAAGGAAATTGTTCTATAATAGTGACAGTTAATAATAAAAAGAACCAGCAGAGGGCAATGTACTTACAGTTTAACAGAGCTGCAAAATCCCGATCGGAGCTGTCACAAAAAGCGTGTGAAACAGGAGTCAAACCGCCGAACAGAAGATGGCCGCCGGCAAGAAGGAGGAAGGCAGGTACTGCGTGTCTATCAATGACACGTAGAAAAGGGCGGCACAGAAACAGATCGTGGGCATGAGTACAACGGCCCGCAGCCACAGCAGTGGCGCGGGCTGACAGAAACCTTACCGAGGAAACGATCAGTGAGGCACAAGTCCCAATGATTAAGCAAAAATCATAGGGAAGGGATTGGACAGTAGGCTGACCGGAGAAAGGTCAGTGTCATAAAGGGCTAGACAAGCAAGCACACAAATTACCTCATGTTAACAACAGAGAGGTAAAACTAATTAAAGGAGTCAAAACATTTTATGAAAAAAAGCAAAACAATGCATATATAATATAATATACACATAGAGAGAGCTATAATTGGAATAGACTCACCTGGGAGGCAAGCAGCAAAGAAAGAGGATTTGGGAGATGCCTGACAGACTGTTATGTTCTAAGATGTGTTCTGATTGGTTGATTTTTTTCTCTATATGTTTAACTGTTTCTTTGCTGCTGGGAGGTTCAGTAAAGAAGGTTAAAGCAAATATGAAGCCTCCTGTCTTGCCATAAAATTGTACGCCGTACTGGAGACCGTATCTACAGAAGGATATTGATACTTTGGAAAGATTTCAGAAAAAGGCTACTAAATTGGTTTATGGATTACCGGATAAAACTTACCAGAAAATGTTAAAGGATCTTAACATGTATAGCTTGGAGGAAAGACGAGACGGGGGGATATGATAGAAACATTTAAATACATAAAGGGAATCAACACAGTAAAGGAGGAGACTATATTTAAAAGAAGAAAAACTACCATAACAAAAGGACATAGTCAAACTAGAGGGGCAAAGATTTAAAAATAATATCAGGAAGTATTACTTTACTGAGAGGGTAGTGGATGCATGAAATAGCCTTCCAGCTGAAGTGGTAGAGTTGAACACAGAGAAGGAGTTTAAGCATGCGTGGGATAGGCATATGGCTATCCTAGACTTAAGATAGGTCTTTATAAAATTGGGCAGAATAGATGGGCCAAATGGTTCTTTTCTGCCGTGACATTCTTTGTTTCTATAAGCTCTCCAAAGCTAATCCCTGCAACACCACAGGCTTAATTCAGGGAAGAGAACTCCCTTATAAAGCCAATACTGGTGATGAGGAGAGTTGAGAAAGTGCTGATTGAGCTTGAGATATTATACTGTTTATGACTTTGGCTAAACTTTTTTGTTTTTGTATTATGTATCTGAATTGTTTTCATTTAACTCAAAAGTAACTCTTGGACCACTTATACTATCATCATTCAGAACAAAAACGAGAACCCAAATAAATTAAAGCACCCTATACGCAGTGTTACTGATAACGCAAAAAGTCTCCTTTGAAAAATAATGCACTGCTGAAGATACACTTTGGGAGGGAAAATAAAAGAGAGAGGACAACATATGAATCAGCTTGGAAGAAATATGGCTTCCTACAATAAAGGTATGAGATGAACAGGTCTAACTCTTACAGGACATAGTACCTTTCCAATGTATAACTGCTTATACGGCTAAATTATTTAATTACTGGGAAAGGTATGCTTTTTAAGATTGTAGTGAGCAGTATAGGGGAAAAATTAGAAATAATAATAAATGATATATTTATATAATACACATTTTATAATATATTAATATCGATTTTTTTTTTACTGCTCCTCCTCTTTTTTTCCTCTATTGGTTACATTTTCTCACTTAAGCTGTTCCAAATGGTGGTAACAAGTCCCTAGGTGATGTTATGGTGCAATATTTTTTTTTATTTTTTTTAAAGTGCAAATACTTTTAACCCATTAGTGACCAGACCGTTTTTCAATTTTCTTACCGTTAAGGACCAGGGCTCTTTTTACATTTCTGCGTTTTTTGTGTTTAGCTGTAATTTTCCTCTTACTCATTTACTGTACCCACACATATTATATACTGTTTTTCTCACCATTATTTTCATCATATCATATAATTTACTATAAAAAATTCTAAAATGTGATGACATTTTGTTTTAAAACTTTTTCTAACTTTGACCCCTAAAATCTGTTACGCATCTGTAACCACCAAAAAACACCCATGTTAAATAGTTTCTAAATTTTGTCCTGAATTTAGAAATACCCAATGTTAACATGTGCTTAGCTTTTTTTGAAAAGTTCTAGGGTTATAAGTACAAGTAGCACTTTGAGTATTTCATTTCAGAATGCACAACCTGTCGACATTTGGTTCAGATGAAATTTGGTCATTTCAGCGGTGCCCTAATCTACTGAAAGGAATTCAAGATCCTCTGGGTCAGCAAGTATACTCTCTCATGCCATTGACTTTCATCAATTTGGAACTCTCTGTATTTCTCCATATCCCCAACCAGCTAGTGAGGAACCCCAATGAAAGAGACAACACAATGTAAGGTTCAAGGTGACTTCTGACATTTAATAGGTGGTACAACAGGTTATATTGAAACAGAAACAGGGGTGGTCTTATGAACACTATCCAATAATAACATAATTCATCTATCTTATATTAACATATCTTAACCTATAGCTAGATTGTAGGTGTTTTGGGGGAGCATTCTTAATCTTTAGGTTACCGTACATGTTCAAGTCTTGCACTAAGCTAAGTTTCAATTTAACTACGCAGTTGGAAATAGAGAAGTTACTACGAACTTACAAATAGATATGTTACTACGCAGTTAGAAATACAGAAGTAGAAAACAGGAAATAAGACCAATGTCCTGAGTTTGTAGCTCTATTCACTAAGCATTTTATAGATAAAGTGTATTATTCCCAACATCTACAAGACAGGATGTTCAGAAATCGCGAAAGGAAGCAATGCAAAGAGGGTGAGTATGATGGAAAAACTTTCTTTTAACCCCTTAAGGACACATGTCATGATTCCTTTTTATTCCAGAAGTTTGGTCCTTAAGGGGTTAAAGGATCACTATAGTGTCAGGAAAACAAAGCGGTTTTCCTGACACTACAGTGCCATGACGGTGCCCCCCACCCTCAGGGTCCCCCTCCCGTGGCGATGAAGGGGTTAAAACACCTTCAGCCACTTACCTTTATCCAGCGGCACTGGTGACCTCTCCTCCCCGTCCAACGTCAGCTCCCCCGTCTGACGTCACTGGAGCCGAATGTGCATGCACGGCAAGTGCCGCGCGCGCATTCAAAGTATTCATCGGAAAGCATTTCTCAATGCTTTCCTATGAATGCTCTGCGCGATGGAGGCAAAATTTGCCTCCAGCGTCACAGATGCGCCATTAGTGGCTGTCCGAAAGAAGTGATTGCGACCTGTATAACAACGAAGAGTCCTCACGTGCCGTTTAGAGAGCGTGAAATAATCAGATTACCCGTAGTACAATCCTGTTCCATGTCCAACCTGTCAAAATTCATGTAGGGGTACCTGGTCTACACGCCACCTACAAGATAGGGTATAATATAGTGAGACCCCTGGTCCCTGACCCCTGACTGTCCGGGCACGTATCTCCCCGAGTAGGCCCTAGGACAAGGGACCCAGGAATGTGGGTTCGATAACCGAAGTCAAGGTATCCCTATAGAGGGATACCTCCCTTCTTAGTTTGGAGTCTCACGAACACATAGCGTTCTCCAATACGCAGGCAAGGCGTAACGTCCCTTTGCTCACAACAGGTGGTTCCAGAGAGCAGATATGATGACAAAAACAAGGGTCTAGCGTCAATCGTCCGAATCATGTGTTGTCCTATTTTAGCATGCCGTTAACCCTATCTGAGTCTACTACACATCTTGAGCCGCATCCAGTAGGTTGCGACCCGACTTTGACGTCCGTGTAGTAGTGGGGGCACACCGGGTTCCTCCATAGAGTCTTGTAGGTCTCCTTGATGGTAGTTGAAAAGGTGGGTTAGTGAGACCCCAAACCAAGACGGCTCCCGTGAGGGATATAGATTAGAAACATCTCCAAACCATGTTCTTCAGATATGTGCTCAGAGGAGTAGAGGCAGTCCTGTCATCTTATCTCAAGATTGTTAATGACCAGGGAACTCAAGTCAACCGGGGTTTCCGGTCTTTCCATGCGATCCATGCATATAGTGTACCAGCAGACCGGGTATCGGGCCTTCCCCAGTCTTGTTACCCGAGTAAGGCAGTGTCCATTTGCTCCATGAAGGTCTCATGATATGAGAGAAACTGTCTGCGCAGTTTTTTCCCGATGGTCCAGATATCTAAAACAGAATGCAATTGTCTGTGTCATATAGCGCAGAATATACCAAAACCTGCACTCTTGTAATACCTGATGCTCATCCGTTAGCCGTACCACCTTCAGGAGTGTGTGTAAATAAGCGGGAGTCTCCCCCCGTTATACCTCTGTGAGTATTTCTCGCGTGTGTTACAGTGGGCCGCATCCAGTAGATCCATTACAGGAGGTGAAATAGAGGGATCCAGACTGAATATGTAAATCCTGCAAGATCAGGCAGCCCTTTATAACGAAATTGGTATCACAGTCGTTAGATCAAATTGAATGCAGGAGGGACGCCCCTCGATGCAGACATCGTTGTCCTGTACGGGTACGAGCCTGTGTGATGAACAAATGGACAGCACCTTAGTGAGTTGAGTGTATGAGAGAGCCACGCTCTCTAATAATGTGACCGAACTCTGTGTCAGCGTCTGGCTGATAGCCTGAGCAGGCTGCACCTGTTAATAACCAAACAGTAGCAACACCCACCCATCTCCATGTCCATAGTGGGTACTGGGCTTTTCTCAGTGATATCCTCCCAGGCCTGCGGCCTAAAGGGTGTTTCGGGCCCAGATGACTCAGGCCTAACAAAGGGCACAGATAGAGGAGGCCAGTCAGAAGGGCACGGACATAGCAGGCCGATCAAATGGGCACAGACCTAGCAGGCCAATCAATGGGCAGACATAGCAAGCCGTCTTAATGGGAACAGACATAGCAAGCCGTCTTAATGGGCACAGACATAGCAGGACATCTTAATGGGCACAGACATAGCAGGCCAGTCAATGGGGCACAGACATAGCAGGCCAATCAATGGGGCAAAGACATAGCAGGCCAATCAATGGGGCACAGACATAGCAAGCCATCTTAATGGGCACAGACATAGCAGGCCGTCTTAATGGGCACAGACATAGCAGGCCAGTCAATGGGGCACAGACAAAGCAGGCCAGTCAATGGGGCACAGACATAGCAGGCCAGAAAAAAATGGAGCATACGGAGCAGGCAAAGTCACTTAGCAGTGGTTCATCAATTAGCGGTAAGGAAGTGTGCCTTATCCGTGTCATAATAGGTCCTGGGGCACCTTGCAATAATGGGCCGGATGTAGGCCCCTGTACAGTAGTTATGGTGCCTGCGGGGCACAGACTCCCACTAGAAGCAAGTGTATGAAGTATGGTGTAGCACACTGTGTGGGACCTTACAACTGTCCACCAATGAATAACCACATGCATAATCCAATAAACAGAGTAATCTGAAGGCAGGAATAATATATGCACAGTGAATGTCTTTTAAAATTATTATTATGGATATCTCTACTTTATACCGTCATTTTCCCATACCAGGTATCAAATCCAAGTGCAAGTGTAGGAGGCTGACAACTGGGTGATCCTGAAGTATGCCTTCACACGAGAGAGGTACGTGAAAGAAGTGGGAACAATGTTCCTGCATATGACTAAAAGTGCATAATGTATGACAGTACGCCATTAAACCAGTATCTGCATGGATACCTCAGATAACATGTGATTACCAATCCTAAAACAAATCCCAAAATAAATATGCTATTGGTAAATTTAAGGTCTGCATCATATTGGAAAAATAAAAATAAAATGAAGGCTGGGGGACCTTTTAAATAGGTTACAGTATATACACAGTTTATAATAATTACTAAAAACTAACCCATAGCAACCTTCTCTAAAAACCTTAGTTACAACCTTAAAAAATACTGCAGAAATAAACTGATATATTGTGCAAGCATGACAGAACTTTCACTGAAGGGAAATAATACTTCCTGGCTCCTTAGAGAGGAAGCCTGCCTGTACTGGTGTATCTCTGACAGTGAGGGGGAGAGAGTTTGTTATTGCCCTCTCCTCCCCCGGCGGACACACGCGGTATGCGGATAGATCCGGCCGCGGCAGGCGGCCACGTGCTGAGGCTCCGGTCGGCAGGTGCGAGCGATATCATAGAAACCACAGGTGGTGCAGTGTAAAAAGCTCCCTCCTCCCCCCGGGGGACACACGCGGTCTGCGGATAGAGCCGGCGGCGGAAGCGGCCATGTGCAGAGGGTCCAGTCGGCGGGCGTGCACTAGCACAGTACCCCGCAACTGGAGGGAAAATAAACCACAGGAGGGACACAGAAGGGACCACTGGAGGCGTACTCCGTGGTCCCGGAGCTCGGGGGGATCAGAGAAGGCAGAACAGGCTGGCCTCCTGAAACCCCCGAGGGGCAAAAAAACGGAAAAGCCAAAAACGGGGTAGGCATAGAAGGGAGATTTAAGGGGACAGTGAGGGGAAAGAATCCCCAGGGGAGATGAATAGAAATCCATAGAAACATAATCTCCCCACAAACCCCAGAGCAATAGGCAGAGGGGTATAAAGCTAATCACACAAACAAGTCCCCAAATAATAAAATAAGTAAAACACTGTAAATATAATTAAAATCATACAGCCACCAACTAATATTAGCAGGAGGCAGTGGTACTCTGACCTGTACTGACTGCAGAGCAGCAGAGAAAGAGGAAATGATGCATGGGAAGGGGAGTTTTATAGTACCTAACTTTTTTCTGATTGGTTGTTTTTTTGTGCTGCTGTGGAGTTCTAGTAAAGAGAGACTTAAGCAAATACGAAGCCTCCTGTCATGTTATAAAATTGGAATGATGCCTTGGAAAGGATATCCTTTGAATGTATAAACATTACAATGGCATGCAGAGCAGAATTCCTGTTAAAGCTAAATGAGGAAATTAATTTTAATTCAAGACCAAGTTGGAGCAGAGGATTTTAATGAGTTATCACATAGAAGTAAAAATAATTAAGAAAAAAATGGAAAAGTGAGTTAAAAATTTAATATACAAAAAGTATATAAGGGACAAAAAAAAAGATTACAGTGAGGAGAAGGTAAGAAATAAAAAAAAAAAAGGAAAAAAATAAACATAATGGGCTTAAAACATGTTAAAGAATCTAATGCTAAATATCAGAATGATATAAATGTTTTTTTTTTTTAAAACACACAATAGAGAAAATAAATAAGAGGACAAGACTTTTGCATTTGTAGTCAAGTTCAGCAACATCAGTACATTATAATAATGATTGCAGCATTTAACAGTTTTGTGTAGAACAGTAAGATGCAAACTCAACTTTAGCACTCTTCTGGCAAGCACTCTTCTGGCAAGTTGCAAAGTTGTTCAAAACCCCGGACCAAGTTGTCCAGGAACC
Source organism: Pelobates cultripes (assembly GCA_933207985.1). Taxonomy (NCBI): domain Eukaryota; kingdom Metazoa; phylum Chordata; class Amphibia; order Anura; family Pelobatidae; genus Pelobates; species Pelobates cultripes. The sequence goes on along the minus strand of OW240913.1, from coordinate 135,781,355 downwards.
GCAAGGTCACCTCATGCCGAAAACAGTTCCATAAAACGTGCAGCTAAGTACCACTGAGGTGACCGGGAACCACAAAGTCTTCATGCCGAAATGAGTTCCATAGCGGTCGCGTCTAAGTACCGCTGAGGACCATTCGTGGGATTGTTAATGCAAACTGCCGCCAGGGAGCTAGCGTTACGTTCCATTCAAAGGAAAGCTGCTAACGGCAGCTGGGCAGGGTAACTCCCGAACCTGACCTGGACCATAGTTGGTGGACAGGAGGCCAGCTTCCACACTTCTCCAGTAGTTCATGGCAAACATTTGTGAGAAAGAGCGTTTGTAACAATAACCAAAACAGCTTGCTGCAGAGGGTGCTTGGAGTGTTTCTTTAACACAATGTGTCATATAGCAATCATGTAGATACGTCATGTGATAAATATTCAAAGGAATGCTTGGGATCAAAATATGGCAAAATAATAAAAATACTGACTATTTTAAATATTTTTGCCTTAAAGTTGCGATTCCATCAATTCCAATATCCCCTGAACATAAAGTGTATATGTGTCAGTATGTATGTCTATGTATGTGTCAGTATGTCTGTCTGTGTGTTTGTCAGTATGTCTGTCTGTGTGTGTGCAAGTATGTCTCTGTCTGTGTGTGTGCAAGTATGTCTCTGTGTGTGTGTGTGCAAGTTTGTCTGTGTGTGTGTGTCAGTATGTCTGTCTGTGTGAGTCAGTATGCCTGTAACAGTGTGTCTGTCTGTGTGTGTGTGTGCCTGTCAATGAGTGTGTGTTTGTTAGTGTGTGTCAAATCCGCAAGTGTGCGAGTGCCTGTCAGTGAGTGTTTTTGTTTAAGTGACTGATCCCCCTTCCAATCACATGGGAAAGGTGTTTTTACTCTCCTCTTGGTGCAATAGGCCACTTGACTGCATTTGCCCCCCAGGCCTAAGGCTGCCAGCCCTCCCCTGATCCCCATAATAATAATGTGGGGAGCTATTAAGCTAATACTTGTGAAAAGATATATAAAATTATTTTAGAGTGGTGTCTTTATATTAAACACACAAGAATAAAAAGTCTAAAGCCAAGAATTGCTCAGACTATCTATTTGTGGCATAAAAGCTTTGGGCACAGAGATTTCAAGTCAATATCTGATCTACAGATTAAAGGTTTGGCAAAAGGAATAGACATAAAACACCGTAAAAAGGATCAGGATCAGGGGAGCTCAATCAATGTTGAACAGGCCCTATAATGTGGCTTACAAACAACTTTTTAGATGAAGTTAGAACTTTTTAAGTGACAACTTCAAGAGCAAAATTTCACTTATTTCCATAGTAGTTCCGAGAGAGATTACAAATCAAATAAGGACCCTGGATGTGGTAACTAAGTCCTCCTATATGAATGTAATGGAAACTCCATAAGACCTTTTTTTGTGCATTGGGGGTAGATGTAATTATTTTTTATCTTTTTAAGTCATGTTTATTCCCCCTTCTCTGTTACTTAACCTTGGGCCAAGGAGGGGGGATTACTATTCCCTGATAGTCCAGTGGGTACATCTTGTGGTCTACACCTTCGGTGGGTGCAGACCAGTTATTTTGCTGATTACCTATGGCAAAGCTCGTAGATGGCATCCAAGTTTCCTACCTCCCCTCTCCCTTCCAGATTGAGAATGAGCTGGTCTGTAAGGGAGATCTTAGATCTCCCCACCAGTCATACCAGCCCTCTTACATCTGCCTCCCCGAGGCCACGGTTTTGATGGTCTTATGGAAAATCTGGCCCTGCATATGACCGAATCTCAAAACAAGAAAATAAGGAATAAATAAGCCAAAAGATTGATGGCAAAAAAAAGATGAACTGATGGCTACGGGACAGTCACTAAATGTTGACTTTATTCATAGATCAAGTGATAAGTGAAAAAAAGAGAAAAAAAAGGAGTAGCATAAAGAAAACTTAAATTTATATTTCATAAATTTAATAAACATATAATACATACATATATAAATATACCTTTTATTACAGATCCTTCCTTACTCTGTTTACTGCTTATTTCTTCTCAATTTATCTGTGAAACAAATGGTGAGAAAAAGCTCCAACTAGTGTACTGCAAAAGATATGCTTAATATTTAAATTATGTATATATTTTGCAGTACACTGATATATGCATTTTGGCACCAATTTGGTTTGGTTAAACCGGTTTTCAATCGAATGCCACATGGACAAAACCTGAATTGCCTGAAACAACATTTTTTAATAAAGTGAGAATTCAAAGTAGTTTTAAAGTAAATGTTAAAATTTAAGGAAAAATAGTTACATTGGAAAATATCTATACGTGATATTTGATTCCAGTTCAGTTACTTTGACTTAAAATGTGATATTCACTTAGAATTTTCTCTAAAATTCCTCTAATGCCAACGCAGCAGGTAAATTTATAAAAATTTCGATATCATTTGTATTGTTAATTGATAACAACTATTCAGAAAAGAATAAAAATCATATTTTGTTCTGCAATGATGTTTTGCTATATGAAAAATCTCAGTAGGATATTAATGCTGCTATGGGTCTAAAAAATATACAGTATACCTGCTATCGGTATTTTGCACCTTTGACCGATAGCATGTGCCCATGTGCACATTTATACCATATTTCTTAGTCTTTAATTATATTCCACTCACATTTTGAATTCTATGTCTAAAACTGAATTATAAATAGTAAAAGAGGAACATTTCTAGATGAAATGTGAAAGCTCAGCTAAAGGAATGTACTATCGATAGAGTACAGTGGTTATTAAAATAGGTTCTGAGATTTATCTCTTACTGCTACTCCTTCTGTAAATTTGACTCTGAGAATGGTTCCAAGTAAAGACATGGTATGAATCTTATCTAAGAATAGAATTTTGCCAGCTCTTAAATGGAATCTGCTGTAGAAGACTTTTCCGAGCAGATTTTATGTTTTCATAAGAAAATTGTTATTTTTTTACAAATGGAATGTGACAGTGTTTCTAAATTTTTTATGTATTTAAATCCATACTACATGAGAAATAATGCAAGTTTGTATAAAATGAACATGTTTGTGACGAAGTGCCCTTCGCCACTTGGTCCTGGAGAGGCCTGCTTGCCAGCCTCCTGCCCTGTGACTATGGCACGGGGGTGTATCGCCCTTTAAAAACATTATTGGGGCTTATGGACTTTCATTGGACTGGTGCTGGCCCTTTAAGCACATTTTTGGGACATAGGGAGAATTGGAACAATCCCTTTAAAACTGTGTCCCCAGAGTCCCCAGACAGTGAAAATAACTTTTACATGGCTTTTTCCCATATGGTTCAGTAATTGGGGCTTACCGAATCATTTACTGCACAGGCGGACCACACAGAAGTGGAAGCGTGCGGCTAATTTGCCTCCCAGGCTTGGAGGTTGCTGTAGGTAAATTGCTGACCGCTGGGTGGCCGCCGTTCGGCCATCTTTATTTAGGCGAACACGGTCAGCGGTGTGTGCAGTCAAATCTCTAGAACTAAAATCGTCTACAAAACGGCATGAACACCGCTGACCCTTACCTTCTCCTCCACTTAGTTTTCAGCCGCAGCGTCTAAGTCCCATTCGCACAGTGAGACTAAGGGGCACCGTTCGTGCATGCGAATGGGACTTAGTCATTTTTCTGAGTGAAATTGACTGACCGCACAGCCCAAATCTATGGAACTCTTTTGGCAGGAAAGCATGCTTGCGGTCGGTCACAAAGGACTTCCAGCTAACTTTTTAACCCCTGGAAGGAATTGCCTGAATGTTAAGTATGTTTGTATTTTAAGTATGCTGCGTAATAATATGTGCTTTTTATGGAGATTGGATGTATAGTTTTAAAGTTATAGTTAATGTGTAAATAGTATATTTTTCCTAGCTGTGATAATTAACATTAACCCATTGTGTACAGTAATTATATCAGAGGCAGAGGGGAGGATTTTTGCTGGAATTAATGGGAGTATTTTACTGTATTGTACGTGTTTGATTGGCTGTTCGACAAAACCCTGTGGGTGGTACTGTATATGTAAAATCTGCATAAAAGAAAGCCCATTGGTGCTGATTAAAGGAGATCTTCTTGACTCTCAACATGTAGTCTTGTCTCGTTATTGGAGGGGAACTGCTATATTCACACTGGGGATTGCTATACTTTGTATACTCCCCTGAGCTTTAATCACTTAGCTCTTTTAAGAGCTTGTTCCTGATATGCTCTCCTGGAGGAGAGGTCTTCACCACACGGTCCTGGAGGACAGAGGCTGATCCAGGGTGGAAGGAAGACGGCGAGACTCTAGTTAAGCTACAGCGTTTGTGGAGTCTGTGGTGGTTGTGGTGTCCGGTGCGGTACATATTAACAACATAAGAGGACATGCATCACTTTGAGAAAATTGTCTCATTACGAAGATTTTGCTTTGAAAGAGTCAATTGACTCACTCTGCTGGCTGAAAAAAGCAAATATTAATTTTTTTTAAATTTACCTGCTTCTTTTTCTTATGCTTTCCACACCCACTCCAGGGGGAGGGAAGGCAACACTGATCTAACCAATCAGTGTCCTATCCCTTGGAATCCTGAAAAAGTGCATTGGGCATGCCTGACAGATTTACTCATGTGCAGCTGGAAGATGTCTTCATCTTGCAACATCCTGACAGGGATAGGTAGTCTGATGAGTGTGATTCATGCAAAGCAGGCTCCGGTGTTGGGTTTCTTTCTCCTGCTGCTGCACAATGATGCCCTGTCTCTGTCATTTTCAAAGATGTTCTTGCTTTACAATGATTTATATATTTGTTTAAACGTGTTTGCATGGTGGTATAAATACCCTCTTCCCCCCAAAAAAAACAAACGTCAATTGATGTGTGACCCTTTGACTAGTTGTTTTATCTGTAAGATAATGTTATTTTATATTCTGATTTCATTGCTTACCCCAAATTCATTTTTTTTTTGAGCTTCTCGATTCATTTAAATGATTCAGGTTTTTAGGTAATCCTGAGAAGCTATTCGTCATATCAGATCCAGACAGAAGGATTGTAAAAGTTCACTATAAGAGCTATTCCAATTAAATATAGTGGAAAAATTTCCACTGAGTAATGAGGTGCTCAACCTCTTATCTGCAGAAAACAAATTTAGTTAGAATGGACATTTATTGATTGTGTGTAATCTGCTCTAGCTATTTTGGCCAGATACATACTTAATTTAATTTTAAAGAATCTTAATTTTCATATATATTAAAAAAACAAACAAACATTTTTTATAGTATTTTCCCAATTAATTTGTCATTTAAAGTATTGTATACGGCGGACTCAACTATTAAGATTTCTTGGAACTGTAAATTTTCTTTTTCTTATAGTTACATAATACAAAGAAAAAATAAAATCTAGGATTATAATTAATTTTGTACAGTGAACATCTAGATTAGTAGTGATCAAGGGCAGCATCATATTTATATAATATTCAAGGCAATATTATCAACCACTATCAATTTTGTATGTACTAGTGGCATAGCATTCTGGATTTTCCAGATACATCCTAAAAGTGTTTCATATAAATATATAATTCTCTCTATATCCCGATATTGTTGATGCCACTCTCTCGAATATTTTGTATTGCACATATTACAATAACCTTTCTGTCTGTATCCCCATCACCTGTGACTTGTTAAAACTGCTGACTATGACATCCTTGGCTACACAGAGATGCTTCTACTTTTGTTAAAACTATTCACATGGGTATAATATTCTTTTATATAATACTTTCTAATTCCATAAGGCACGCTGGCTCACCTTCTTTTCCAATTTCTGTCCACTCTCTTCCCTTCTCTCTCATCTTTTACTCTGTTTTACGTGTCTGAACACACTTGTATCTTCCTTTCTACGACACCTATATATTTATCCTTCCCTTGACCTTTTAACCATCCTACGGATTTGTTGATAGTTTTTCACTCTCCCACAATGCTATTTGAATCTCCGTGCATGTATCCCTTCTAATAATGCTGTACATATCTTTTTCCATTACTTAATTAGCTCTCACTGCTTACTCACTAACTCTATGCATTATTCCATTACACTATTCTTCTCTATCACAATTCATTCTGCCCTATTATTTTTATTCCACCCAAAGAAAAAGAAAAAAAAAAACAGAGGCTGACCTCTAGAACTGTAAGCCAGTCTTTGATGAAGTGAACCTCCATATTCACGAAACGCATTAGCCTTTTTTAACAGAAACTGGAAGTGCATCGAAACGCAATTTGTTGAAACGCATGCCAGGAATCTCTAAGGTCTAATTGTGTTTGATCGCGGCATAGTCCTCTGTGTATACCGGAACTATGAGCCGACAGGATTAGCAGCAGAGGCGGCTCTAGACTTTATGAGGCCTTAGAAGAAACCCAAACATTATGCCCCACTAACACCAAAGTGCAAAAAATAGAGTTGCTATACATGTACACATATACACATTGATGCACTGTCTAACTGTGTATGTGCCTGAGTGTGTGTCTGACAGAGAGTATCCTTGTGTGTGTGAATGTATTTCTCTGTGAGCATGTTTGCATTTTTTGTCAGGGACCGTATGTGTATGGGGTAGCTGCTTGAAGTGTGTTGTGTGTATGGGGGTCTGCCTGTGGCCTTTGTGCATTGTGTTTATGGCAAACCTATGTTTTCTGACTGTGTGTGTATGATGAATGTCTTCAGCTGGTGACTGTGACAAGGTGAGTTAAGGGGTACCAGTGGCAGGGACAGTGTGACAGGGCTAAGGGGGTAAATGGGACAGGGTGGGGGGTTGAGAGAGAGAATGAGGGAGAGGGAGTATGACAGTGTAGGGAGGGGTGACAGTGTAGGGAGGGGTGACAATGAGTGGACAGGTGACAGTATGAGGGGATGCTAACAGTGTGTCTAGCGAGGCTGACAGTGTGTGGGAGGATGGTGACACGACATAGTTGTGGGTGACCGTGTGTGGGGGGCATGACAGTGTGTGTGTGAGCGGGTGACTGTGTATGACTGGTCACTGACCGAGGACCCGACACAGTCTGCCCTATGGAGGTTTAGGCAGCCGTGAGGCCCCAGCCAGCACGAGGCCTTAGGTGGTCACCTAAACCGCCTAATTAGAGAGCTGCCTCTGATTAGCAGCAGATGTACTACCTTGCCACTCCACTGCCTGGATTTGGTGATGGGGTAGGTGCTCACGTTTCTCCCACAGCCAGCAACTGGTGAGACCGAACCAACTACCCTGACTACAAGGGATTTGTACAGTCAGGCTGATTTATTAGCTTTGTGAGTAGTTCTGTTTTAGCTTTTGGATTTTAATAAAATGCTCATTTAACCGAAAACTGTTCTTTCTATTCTTTTGCATGTTTTAAACTACTGAATGCTTCACAATTGCGAAATGTAGTTGCTGAAACTTTTTAGAAGTTTAATTTTGTTGAATGACATATTTATATGAAATATATAGACTGTTCGCAAAATGGTTTACTGAATGAAAATACCAAACACTACTTAATATTTCTAATGCAGTGAGCACTAAATCCCTGTTTTCTCTTTTTCTCTTATAGATTACAAGTGATCTTAACTTTTGCTGGACCTATACCTTTGGTCTTGTCACTTTAACAAGAGGGTTATATGTACTAAACAGTGCTTTTTGAGTACTAGAGTAATTCAAAGTTTGAGTCACATTGACTCTTGGATTTCTATCCATGAGTTTGTACAACATACTGCTATAATTTAATTTGGAGTTTTAAGGACTTGATTTGGCTGTACCTATATTTTATCGTTCATTTATTTATTTATGTACCGTATTTCTTTTTTTGTCAATCTGTGTTATATGAATTAATTGTATCAATCAATTTTTTTAGGTAGTATCCACAGGAATATTTATTGGTTTGGTTTTAGTTGCATTTACTCATCTTGACAAATACTTGCATAGATCTTTATTTATTATTATTATTGTAATACTTGTTTGATTTATTTATTGATTAAATTTTTTTTTTTTTTACTTTTTGAATTTTTTTATTGCTTTTCTCTTTATATTAGCTCCTGACATTGAGTGGGTTTTTAAGCTTATATATATTTTACGTTTCCACTTATGCTATAATGTTATAATTCTAAACAGGATAGTTGGGAAGGCAGGTAGTTGCGTGCTTTGGTCTCATCTGCACATTGAATAAGGATTATTATTTGTGAATTTGCTCATCCACAAACTTTGAGATTAATATGGTCCTTTTATTTGATGAAATTTTTAGGTCTCTAAACCAGTTATTATTTATCAAATCTTTCAAGCTATCCAGATAAATGTAGCTATAAAATGGTCTTTAGTCTAATCCTGCACATGATCCCCAGGTAAATAGCCAACATTTATGAATAATCACAAAAACAACTGATCAGGAAATGACATACCTGTATTAATCTGGCTTGACATTAAGCATACCCACACATGTACCCAACAATTACAGCCATGATTGCCTTCTGGATCACAATTAGGTATAAAATAAATCTTAACATATACGCAAGGCCATGTTTTTCCAGATGGCGTTCTTTCTTGGAGCCTCTGGATTTTTGGGCATGAAATTGCTAGGCTATTGGATATGACCTTGGCAAGAAGGGATTTTTCCATATCTGCGCTGATTCCAGATCATCCTCCTACAGCACTGGAACAGTTTCACCACCTTCAAATCTATCAGTTCTAGAATTCATTACAATCCAGACATGTTATACATAGATTGCCAATGGAAGTTGACATATTTATTTCTACCTTTTATCATCTATTATTTACTACAATGAATGTGCATCTCCCAGATATGTGGCTTGTTATCTGAATTAGTTAAAACCTGCATAAGTGGAAATCTATATTCTTGTTAATCAGTGTTTCCTATACTCAAAAATGAAGATTACACATGATTAACACATTGATAATGCATTTCTTAGGATATTACATTGTACATGGTAGAGTACAACATTAAAGTCACATGCCTAATACCATGTAAGTGCCCCTCGTGCTGCCAAAACCTCTCTGATCAATCGAAGCACAAGACCTCAAGTCCCCAAGTGGTATCTGACACCAAGACATTAGCAGCAAATCTTTTAAGTCCTGCAAGTTGCAAGGTGGGTCCTCCATGGATCGAATTTGTTGTTCCAGAACATCCCACAGATGCTCAATTGGATTGAGATATAAGGAATTTGGATGCCAAGGCAACACCTTGATTTCTTTGTAATGTCCTCAAACCATTCCTGAACATTTTTTGCAGTGTGGCAGGGTGCATTATCCTGCTGAAAGAGGCCACTGCCACATGCGAACCAGGGCTACCTCTGCCATGAATGGGGTGTGAGTGGTCGGCAACAATTTGTAGGTAGGTGATATGTATCAAAGTAACATCCATTTGGTTTCCCTATAGAAAATTGCCCAGCGCATAACACTGCCTCAACATGTCTGCCTTCTATCCATAGTGCATCCTGCTGCCATCTCTTGCACAGGTAAAATATGCACATGCACCTGTCTGTTCACCTGATGTTAAATAAAAAAGCGATTTATCAGACCAGGCAACCTTCCTCTAGTGATTCATGATCCAATTATGATGCTCACATCCCCATTAACGGGCAAGGGCCATCATGGGCACTATGATTGGTCTGCAGCTACACAACCCCATGCCTAGCAAACTGTGATGCACTGTGCTTTCTGCCACCTTTCTATAATGGCCAGTGTTAAGTTTGTCAGCAATTTGAGCTACAGCAACTCTTCTGTGTGATCTGACCAGATAGTCTAGCCTTCGATCCCCATGTGCATTATTGAGCCTTTGGTGCCCATGATCCTGACACCTGTTAATCAGTTGCCTTTCCCTGCACCACTTTAGGTAGGCATTCTCCACTGCATTCTGGAAACACCCCACAATACATATGGGGACATGCTCTGGCCCAGTCATCTAGTCATCACTATTTGACCCTTGTCAAAGTCACTCAGATCTTTTCGCTTGGCCATTTTTTCCTGCTTCTACCACACAAAATTCAAGAAATAACTGTTCACTTGCTGCCTGATATATCTCACCCCTTGACAGGTACTATTTCAAAGATACAATTCATGTTATTCACATTACCTGTCAGTGGTTTTAATGTTGTGACTGATTAGTGTATGTATGGGAGATATGGGAGATAGCTTATTGGCATTGGTGCTGCAGGGTTGGGGTGACTAGCATCCTATATGCTTGGTAAACCTCTCCCAAGTAGGTCCCAGTTTTGAAGGATGTACATGACATGCTTATTGGCATTGGTGCTGCAGGGTTGGGGGCCCTAAAAATAACAATAAGGGGGGGGACCTACTGTCCCCCCCCCCGGCCCCCACCCCTGAGCGGTGGGTGGGGGCCCTAAAATTAACAATAAGGGGGACCTACTGTCCCCCCCGGCCCCCACCCCTGAGCGGTGGGTGGGGGCCCTAAATACAAAGGGGGGGGACCCTAGTCACCCCTCCCCCAACCCAAAAAAAATGATCTCCCTACCTACCCCCCATTAACTAAAAACCTGTAAAAAAAAAATTAGCTAAAAATAACTTACCATTTGATGTTTACCAAATGACACAGAGCACTGTGATTGGATGGCTTGAAATCCATCCAATCACAGTGCTCTGTGTCATTTTACACAGCGTGGGAAAATTGAACTTTCCCACGCTGTGTAAAATGACACAGAGCACTGTGATTGGATGGATTTCAAGCCATCCAATCACAGTGCTCTGTGTCATTTTACACAGCGTGGGAAAGTTCAATTTTCCCACGCTGTGTAAAATGACACAGAGCACTGTGATTGGATGGCTTGAAATCCATCCAATCACAGTGCTCTGTGTCATTTTACACAGCGTGGGAAAGTACTTTTGAATTTTCCCACGCTGTGTAAAATGACAAAGAGCACTCTGATTGGCTTAAACCCACCAATCAGAGTGTTCTTAGCCTAATTGCAGGGCGTGGCAAGGCTTTATAAGCCTTCCCCCGCCCTGCAGAGCTCAGTCTGCACGGAGCCCTCCATGGGTGAAGATGGATTATTTTTTTGTGCACTTGTTTTTTTTTTGTTTTGTTTTTATTGCGTTGGTTCTTATGGCTTTTTATTTGGCCTTTTTTGGGGCTGAAAAAAGAAGATTGTAGAAGAAATAAAACATCAAATGGTAAGTTATTTTTATCTAATTTTTTGAGCGGTGGGTGGGGGCCCTAAAAATAACAATAAGGGGGGACCTATTGTCCCCCCTGGCCCCCACCCCTGAGCGGTCGGTGGGGACCCTAAAATTAACAATAAGGGGGGGACCTATTGTCCCCCCCGGCCCCCACCCCTGAGCGGTAGGTGGGGGCCCTAAATACAAAGGGGGGGGACCCTAGTCACCCCTCCCCCAACCCAAAAAAAATGATCTCCCTACCTACCCTTTAACTAAAAACCTGTAAAAAAAAAAATTAGATAAAAATAACTTACCATTTGATGTTTACCAAATGACACAGAGCACTGTGATTGGATGGCTTGAAATCCATCCAATCACAGTGCTCTGTGTCATTTTACACAGCGTGGGAAAGTTCAATTTTACACAAGTTAAATTTTCCCACGCTGTGTAAAATGACACAGAGCACTGTGATTGGATGGATTTCAAGCCATCCAATCACAGTGCTCTGTGTCATTTTACACAGCGTGGGAAAGTTCTTTTGAATTTTCCCACGCTGTGTAAAATGACAAAGAGCACTCTGATTGGCTTAAACCCACCAATCAGAGTGTTCTTAGCCTAATTGCAGGGCGTGGCAAGGCTTTATAAGCCTTCCCCCGCCCTGCCGAGCTCAGTCTGCGCGGAGCCCTCCATGGGTGAAGATGGATTATTTTTTTGTGCGCTCGTTTTTTTTTGTTTTTTTTTATTGCGTCGGTTCTTATGGCTTTTTATTTGGCCTTTTTTGGGCCTGAAAAAAGAAGATTGTAGAAGAAATAAAACATCAAATGGTAAGTTATTTTTATCTAATTTTTTTTAACAGGTTTTTAGTTAAGGTCCCCCCCTCATTATTTTTAGGGTGAGGGGGGTAGGTAGGGAGCTATTTTTTTTTGGGGGGGGGGTGACTAGGGTCCCCCCCCTTTGTATTTAGGGCCCCCTCCCACCGCTCAGGGGTGGGGTTGGGGGGGACAATAGGTCCCCCCCTTATTGTTAATTTTAGGGCCCCCACCCACCGCTCAGGGGTGGGGGCCGGGGGGGACAGTAGGTCCCCCCCTTGTTGTTAATTTTAGGGCCCCCACCCACCGCTCAGGGGTGGGGGGTGGAGGGGGGACAGTAGGTCCCCCCTTGTTGTTATTTTTAAGGCCCCCACCCACCGCTCAGGGGTGGGGGCCAGGGGGGGGACAGTAGGTCCCCCCCTTGTTGTTAATTTTAGGGCCCCCACCCACCGCTCAGGGGTGGGGGCCGGGGGGGACAGTAGGTCCCCCCCTTATTGTTATTTTTAGGGCCCCCACCCACCACTCAGGGGTGGGGGCCGGGGGGGACTCTTTTAGGGCCCCCACCCACCGCTCAGGGGTGGGGGCCGGGAGGGACAGTAGGTCCCCCCCTTATTGTTATTTTTAGGGCCCCCACCCGCCGCACAGGGGTGGGGGCCGGAGAGGGGGAGGACTGTAGGTCCCCCTCTCATTATCATTATGGCCCCCACCCGCCGCCCAGGGGTGGGGGCCGGAGAGGGGGAGGACAGTAGGTCCCCCCCTCATTATCTTTATGACCCCCACCCGCTGCCCAGGGGTGGGGGCCGGGGGGGGGAGGAGAGTAGGTCTCCTCCCCCCCCCTTCAACCAGAAAGAGTCCCTGTGGGTTTTAAAATTTGCCTGCCTATTGAAGTCTATGGCGGTTCGCCGGGTTCGCGAACATTTGCGGAAGTTCGCGTTCTCGGTTCGCGAACCGAAAATTTTATGTTCACGACATCACTATTTAATATCTGAAGTAAAGGAACACTCCAATTATATATATACATAGCACGCTCAGCCTTCTCAAACAATTCTTTATTCCAATGTTTTCCAATAAGCATCAATGTTTTACTTCCACTTTGAACTACAGTTCAAAGTGAAAGAGTCGGGAAACCTTCTCAACCGTTTGCTTGACAGACTGGAGGTGTTACTAAGGGGATTTATAAAAGCTTTTTTTTTTTTAAAGTAAGCATCCAGTGACGTGCAGTTCACCCCCAAAACACTTAAACAAGCTGAAGTGTTTAGGGGACTGGAGTGTCCCTTTAAGATTGTGCTGTTTTTTTTTTTTAATTTTTTTTTTTTGTCGTGCAGGTAGTTACACAGTTATCAACAGGCGCCACAACAGCGTATTTCAAGGTTCATATCAGTTAGGCAGTGGCATGATAAGTCGCACATTTTTATATTTTCTAGGCATATCGATTAACCATCTAAAGTGATAGAGTAAGCTTAACTGGAATACAATGAAATAAAATAACATAAAAATAAAATAACATTAGTTGCTCATCAATGTTAGGTTTGCTATACTAGCGTAGTTACAATGCATGAGACTGATTTGCAGGTTAGTAGTAGCTGATTAAATAGCGGTTAACAGTGCTAAGATTTGCCTTTGTTATAGAGGCACATTGTTAGTCTGGTTAGACAATTTGGTGAAGTTTAAACATGTTCTGACAATGCAAGAGTATATTAAAAGTTAGTTCTTTTTGGTACAAGCTAAAGACTTAGAGGCTCAGCTATGTGCGGATATGTGTGTGCTTAGATGTATCGATTATAGAGCAGGTAAAGTATACCTAGATATAAACAGTATGCACATTTTATAAGCTTTGCATAATATTATTTTCAAAAGCAGGCATAGACATCTATTGTGTCCCAGAGAAAAGAGATTGCGTGTGTGTAGGTTTGAGTAAGTGAGTGTGTAACATGGCCAGAATAGTATTTCAAAAGCAGGCTTAAACACCCATTGTGCAAGATTAAAGTTTAAGATTAAGTTACAAACATTGATAGACATGCGTGTGTGTAGATTGAGTAGGTAAGTGTGTAACATGGCTATCTGCGATGAGTAATCGATGGTAAGTGTACCTCTGTGGTATTGTGTGAATGAGTGAGATAGCAGAGACATAATCACAGTTATAAACGTGTGAAAAATCCAGGTATGCAGAGTCAGTGTACATGGGTGTCTGGGCAGCGTTCATTAGTGAGCGTAGGGGGGGGAGCTTGCTGGGTTTTCACCCCATTCCTTCAGGTGGGAACCGTATCTGCAGCATTGGGGGTTCACGCTGGTAAAGATTGTGCTGTTTTTTAAAAGAAAATATGGAAATTGTGTATCTCACAGACCTTCAAATACTGTTTGTGGTGTATTGTTCTAAAAATGAACACTGGGAGGAAGCAGCTTTAATAATTCAATGCGGGAATTTATCAGTAGGTGGAAAATGGTAACACAACTGTCATATTAATAGTAGTTTTCATTTTATTGTAAAGCAATGTTGCCACACAACATCCAATATGATTTCATAAGATTAAGTAAATATGTACTGCAAATAGTTTATGTAATTAAACTGAACTGCAGCCAAGCACAGCAACATTGGATTGTTCATCAGCTTTGCCTTGTACATTTTGTATTGTATAGCACGCTGTTTGTATAATTGTATTTATGTTTTCAATATGAATATTTATAAAAAAACAAACCGCATATGGTTAATTGGTCTTACATGTGTTTCCTATTACTATTCATTCATAAATTAAGTTACTCAACATACTCTGTTCCATGACAAGCATCTACAACCCACTGAAAAATCAACATGCTTAAGTAACAAAGCAAATCATATTTAAACATATGCATAAAACAATTTAAAAAAATTACTAATTCATAATGATATAACTCAGTCCAGACAGTTTGTCATAAGGTACCCGCTGTAGTACATAACAAAATTAAGTATTTTTTTGCCAAGGATCAGATAACAGATTGTTGTACAAGATGTTGTAGTGTCAGACTTGGATCCCAGAGCACCTCATTGATGAATCTATAATTCAAATAATACCGAGTAATAGTTTGGTATTAACCTACTCTTCTGTTTAAATGCGACCTAATATAAAGATGCGGGTTATTTTTAATTACCTTTAAATCTACCTTTAACACATTTCTAATATTATAATTGGCAAATGATACTCATAGTAACATTACTGGTCCTTTTTAATGTAGATGTGGATTTGAAAACTTATTAGGATGGCAACCTAGATTATCAACATCCATATTTTGGGTTAGAATTTGATAGTACAAAGGTAGAGATTTGTGCCTCTGCTAGACTATCAGAAAATGCAAAAAAATATACCAGAGCACCTACACACTGTCAAACACCAGCAATACTAAACTCTAAGCCAGAGCACAATAAGTTCCTCTCAAATACACACCAAGCTTGCTGCTTTCAGGATATACGTTGTAAGGAAATCAAGTATAGCTGAACCGCTTTGATAATTCCTCCTGCAATGCCAGCGTCTAGGGTAGATCCAAGCAATGATGTCCATAAGAAATATAACAGCTTCCCAAGATAATCCCCTTTGGTAAAGCATACGAATTCCCAAATAACAGTCAGAGTCCAGAATCAGGATACAAGTAGATCTGAGGTCTGGAATCTCCAGCCTGCTTTTTATTAGGGTTACAGACAAAACATACACACCCAGGGGGAGGCATTAAATCACCAATCAGGTACAGGTTACAGCCCCTACCTCCCTCCCCTCTGATAAACAGTTAACTTCATTAAAACGTGCACTATTTTACCCCAGTTCTGGATGTACCCCAAAAACAGGGGGTACACCTTTAAATTGGGCACCGCTGGATAGTGCTCACTTGTGGGGACAATATGTCAAAAAATCAGTCCATTCGGATGAATGGTTCGGGAGTTATGGAGCACTAAAGTTTTGACCGACCGCACGGATCATCTAGCCGAAAATAGTTCCATAAGTTTTGGCCCTGCGGTCGGTCTCCGTTTAGGCGAATAAAAAAGACGAAAGTCCTGCCATCCGTTCGCATCTTCGTGGTCGTTGAAATCCCCATACGAAGTTGCATGTAACTACCGAACGGCCGGTGATTCGGTTTTTTCCGTGCGAAGTTCTGGATGTATGGAGGTCTCAGCGGTGTTCGCCTGTTTGCGTATCCGATTTTAGTTCCACGCGTTTGACGGGCAAACACCGCTGTTCGCACGTAAAATGGCCGCGACCACGTGTAAAGTGCCGAAATGGCGGCCACCTAGAGTTTACACGGGGAATTCGCCTGAATCCATCCGAAGGGTAGAAATTATAGCTATATGCCGAATTCCAGCTGAATTGGGTGAATTAACTTGTGCAACAAAGGTAGAAATCCTGATGAACGGAGTCATTTCTTCACACTGCTCCCCTATAAGTCCATAGGTCGGCATACCCGCCTAGACCCTGTCGGGTTGGCTTGGGGATGTCCGATGAAAGTACGTTTTTAGGTGTCCAGTTCGGTCTGGCGGGACAGTCCATCCGCATTCCCATTTTGTTTACCCGGACGGTACTGCATGGTAAAATTGTATGGTTGGAGAGCTAAGCTCCACCGGAGTAGCCTGGGGTTGTCACCAGCTACCCGGTTGAGCCATACCAGGGGGTTGTGGTCGGTCATAAGGGTAAACGCTCGCCCATACAGATAGGGCTGAAGTTTCTTGAGGGCCCACACGAGGGCCAAGCACTCTTTTTCTACGGTGGCATAGCTGACTTCTCGGGGCAAAAGTTTACGGCTGAGGTATGCCACCGGGTGTTCCATGCCATCCGCCCCCACCTGGCTTAGCACGGCTCCCAGCCCAAACATGGAGGCATCTGTGTGGACAAGAAATTGTTTAGTGTAATCGGGTGCTGCCAACACAGGGGCCTCACTCAATGCCGTTTTGAGCTTCTGGAAAGCGTCCGTGCACTCTGGGGTCCAGGAGACCTGTTTGGGAAGGGCCTTTTTGGTAAGGTCCGTGAGGGGCTTGGCCAGGGCGCTATATTCTGGGACGAACTTCCTATAATACCCGGCCGTCCCTAAGAAAGCCAGTACCTGGGTTTTGGTCCGGGGTTGGGGCCAGTTAGCTATGGCCTCTACCTTAGCGGGCTCTGGGCGTTGTCTACCGGAGCCGACCCGGTGGCCTAGATACTGGACCTCGGCTAGGCCTACGTGACATTTGTCGGGTTTCAAAGTGAGCCCGGCGAGGTGGATTCGTTCGAGTACCCTGGACACATGACCCAGATGGTCTCCCCATGTGCGGCTATAGATGGCAATATCATCTAGATACGCACATGCGAAGTCCTGAAACCCCTCCAGGAGCCTATCCGCCATCCGCTGAAACGTAGCCGGGGCGTTCTTCATCCCAAAGGGCATAACCTTGAATTGGTATAGCCCAAAAGGGGTGACGAACGCCGACTTGGGGATGGCCGCAGGCTCCAAGGGGATCTGCCAATAACCCTTGCACAGGTCCAGGGTAGTCAAGTAGTTCCCCCCCGCCATACGGTCTAAGAGCTCATCTATTCTAGGCATGGGGTAGGCATCGGTTATGGTACGGTCGTTAAGCCTCCGGTAATCTACACAGAAGCGCGTAGTGCCGTCGCGCTTCGGTACTAGTACCACCGGGGAGGCCCAAGGACTTTGGGAGGGTTCTATTACCCCTAGCCGTAACATATCCCTTAACTCGGTGAGCATACTCTCACGTACTGCTTCCGGGATCCGATATGGCTGTTGCCGTAGGGGCGTCTCTCCCTGGGTTTCCACACGGTGTACCGCAGCGGAGGTATAGCCGGGGGTAGCGGAAAACATCTCTCGGTATCCCTGCAGCAGATGGGTAGCCTCACCTTTCTCCAGGAGGTCTAAATTTTGCCCCAAGCTTACTTGGTCAATAGTACAGGGGGTGGTCTCCAGTAAGTCAGGCAGGGGAAGCCCTTCACTATCCTCTGTGGCGGGGGCGCACACGGCGCCCACCTCCTCTGTCCTTTCAAAATATGGTTTGAGCATGTTCACATGGAAGGCTTTGGTCAGCCTTTCATCTGAGCATTTGCTCACGATGTAGGTAGTCTCGCTAACCTGTTCCACTACCTTAAAGGGTCCCTGCCAGGCTGCTTGCAGCTTGTCCTTTTTAACGGGCCTCAGAGCCAGTACCTTCTGCCCTAAGTCCAGCACTCTATCCTGGGCCCTCCTATCGTACCACTTTTTCTGGTCCTCCTGGGCCGCCTGCAGGTTCTCCCGAACCGATTCGGTGAGGGCCCGCAGACGGTCCCGGAACTCCAGGACATACTGGACGATAGGGACTCCCCCCTCATCTGTATTGCCCTCCCAGTGTTCCCGTACGAGCTCCAGTGGGCCCCGAACTTTTCTCCCGTACAGGAGTTCGAAGGGGGAAAACCCAGTGGAGGCCTGGGGCACCTCACGGTAGGCAAACAGAAGGTGGGGAAGGAATTTTTCCCAATTCTTGTGGGACTCTGTAAAAGTTTTTAGCATCTGTTTTAGAGTGCCATTGAAACGTTCACAGAGCCCGTTAGTCTGGGGATGATACGGGGCGCTGAACAGGGGTTGCACTCCACAGCTCTGCCACAGTTGTTGCGTCAGGGTAGCTGTGAACTGCGTCCCCCGATCGGAGAGTATCTCCTGCGGGAAACCTACTCGGGTGAATATCTGAATAAGGGCCTCTGCCACGGTCTCGGCCTCTATATTGGTGAGGGCGACTGCCTCCGGGTATCTAGTGGCGTAGTCAACCACCGTTAGGATAAACTTTTTGCCCGACGGACTGGGGCGACTGAGGGGACCTATTAAATCCACCGCTACTCGGTGGAAGGGCTGTTCGATGATGGGTAGGGGGTGAAGCTTAGCCTTCCGAAGGTCTCCCCTTTTTCCTACCCTTTGGCATACATCACATGTCCTACAATAGTACTTTAGGTCCTGGGTAGCTCTGGGCCAGAAGAAGGTTTGAGTTAACCTGTCTCTGGTCTTTTTGACCCCTAAATGTCCTGCTAGGGGAATGTCATGACTGAGTTTTAACAACTCAGCCCGAAATTTACGGGGCACAACTAACTGTCTTTTATGACCTGGGTAGCCCCCTGTCCCACCCCCTCGGTTACCCTATATAGCAACCCCTTATACCACTCAAATTTTTCGTGCGGGTTGTTCTCGGGGGTAGCGGCCGCGGCCTTCCTATAGCCTTCTAATGTGGGGTCAGTACGCTGTTCCTGTTCAAACCCCTGGGGGGTATCCCAGAAGGGTACGGGGGGATCGGGTAAAGGGGGTATTTCGACTCTTACCTGGTTCTCCTCAGAGTGCAGCGGAGCTTCCAGTCTGGCTTGAGCTCGGGTGGTAACCGGGTAGGCCTCGGCAGGGGGGTCTCGGGCTAGTTGGGAGGTTAGGCATCCCACATCATTTCCCAACAAAACCTCGGCGGGCAGTTCTTGCATAATCCCCACCTCCAGTTGTTTAGACCCGGAACCCCAATCAACAAACATATTAGCGGTGGGCAGTTTGTGAATAGCGCCCCCAGCCACCCTTACAGCGACTGTGCGTCCGGTGCGAGCTTGTGCTCTGACCGTGTGGGGCTGTACCACAGTCAAAGTAGCCCCAGAGTCTCTCAGCGCCCGGGCCCCCACGCCATCGACGGTAATCCATTGGCGGTGGTGGTCCCGGTTGTCCCCCCCAGCTTGTACTGGATTGACCTCATGTAATACACTCCACTGTTCTTCGTGGTTAAGGGCAGGGCCTGTGTGTTCCTGTTGCACACAGTGAGCAGCTGCCCTGGGTTGTTGTGGGGCTGGCCGTTCCCAGCTTCCCCGGTTTAAGCGAGGGCACTGATGCTTGTAATGTCCTGGTTGCTTGCAGTAGTGACACACTGCAGGAGGTCGAGGTGTGTTTGCTGGGTTTGGTGGGGGGTTACCTATGGCAGGTCTAGGTGGAGCCGGGTTTGTTGGAGCTGTGTACTGAGGCTTAAATGGTGGTCTGCTCGCCCCTGGCTCCTTCCTCCTGTTATCCTGGTACTCGTCCGCTAGCCTAGCGGCCTCCTCCACGGTTTTTGGTTTCCTATCTTTTACCCAGTCTTTTATGTCCTCTGCAGTATGATTAAAAAATTGCTCCAGTATCACTAGTTGCAAAGCTTCTTCTAGGGTGGTTGCCTGGCAGCCCTTCATCCAATTGCGGGCTGCCCGCTGCAGGCGAAAAGCCCATTCCGTATGGGAATCTCTCCCAGTCTTTCTCAGGTCTCTAAACTTTTTCCGGTATGCCTCCGGAGTTACCGCATATCTGGCCAACAAAATGTCTTTTATTTTCTCATAATTATGTATGTCCCCCTCAGGTACTGCTCGCAGCGCCTCGGCTGCTCTACCTGACAATTTACTGCTGACGACTGCAGCCCATTTGGTGGAGTCTAATCCCTCCAGTGCACACTGGCGTTCAAAGTCTTGCAAGTAACTGTCAATTTCCATTTCATTGTCAACAAATGATTTAAACGCTGCATAATTTACCTTCTTTGGTATTTCCCCAATACTTCTCGGGGGGTGTAGCAAATCCCCCTGTGACGCTCTGTCCCGGTCATCTCGCTCTTTTTGCGCTTGTCTGGCTTGTGCTACGACCTGCAGTATCGCCTCTGAGGATGGATTGGGTCCCAATAAACTGAGTGTCCATCGGATGTCCTTTTGCATCACGGTTTCTTCCTCTTGGTCCATCTCTATATTACTGGTATTATCGCTCTGCATTAACTCCGCAATTATCGTGGCTTTTGTTTTGTTACTTGCCACTCTGCCTCGAGCTTCCAGTAAGTCCTTTAGCGTGGTTCTTTTAAGTAGCTGGTACTGCTGAGCCATTCATTCCTTTGCTTGTTTTGAAATGTCCATTTGGGATTCGAATCCCTCCGCTTGCCACCAGTTGTAAGGAAATCAAGTATAGCTGAACCGCTTTGATAATTCCTCCTGCAATGCCAGCGTCTAGGGTAGATCCAAGCAATGATGTCCATAAGAAATATAACAGCTTCCCAAGATAATCCCCTTGGTAAAGCATACGAATTCCCAAATAACAGTCAGAGTCCAGAATCAGGATACAAGTAGATCTGAGGTCTGGAATCTCCAGCCTGCTTTTTATTAGGGTTACAGACAAAAAATACACACCCAGGGGGAGGCATTAAATCACCAATCAGGTACAGGTTACAGCCCCTACCTCCCTCCCCTCTGATAAACAGTTAACTTCATTAAAACGTGCACTATTTTACCCCAGTTCTGGATGTACCCCAAAAACAGGGGGTACACCTTTAAATTGGGCACCGCTGGATAGTGCTCACTTGTGGGGACAATATGTCAAAAAATCAGTCCATTCGGATGAATGGTTCGGGAGTTATGGAGCACTAAAGTTTTGACCGACCGCACGGATCATCTAGCCGAAAATAGTTCCATAAGTTTTGGCCCTGCGGTCGGTCTCCGTTTAGGCGAATAAAAAAGACGAAAGTCCTGCCATCCGTTCGCATCTTCGTGGTCGTTGAAATCCCCATACGAAGTTGCATGTAACTACCGAACGGCCGGTGATTCGGTTTTTCCCGTGCGAAGTTCTGGATGTATGGAGGTCTCAGCGGTGTTCGCCTGTTTGCGTATCCGATTTTAGTTCCACGCGTTTGACGGGCAAACACCGCTGTTCGCACGTAAAATGGCCGCGACCACGTGTAAAGTGCCGAAATGGTGGCTACCTAGAGTTTACACGGGGAATTCGCCTGAATCCATCCGAAGGGTAGAAATTATAGCTATATGCCGAATTCCAGCAGTATTGGGTGAATTAACTTGTGCAACAAAGGTAGAAATCCTGATGAACGGAGTCATTTCTTCACATACGTATTAAATCATATCATGATGTGATTTGTGTGGTAGAGCTAATGGGATCAGAACTGTCTCACTAGACTGATATAATGAGTGGATCATCATGTCCTCTGAGCCACAGTAAATGATGACGTATTTAGTCAAATCCGTAGCAACGTGGAAACCTTTGTTTTTGCCAGGTTGGAAGAAGTGAGGGTGGTTAATTGCACACTGACAATATCCTTTCATTTTTGGACAAATTTTACTTTTTTTTTACTTTAAAATAATTTCTGAAGGTTGTTGGTTGTTTTTTGCTTGCATGTGCTTTCCTTTATGTGATTTAACAGATGGGTCATGGTGAAAACAAAACCTCTTTGGGTGCCATGTGTGACATGTCATGATTCCATTTTATTCCAGAAGTTTGGTCCTTGAGGGGTTAAATATGCTAGCTATGGCAACAATCTTTACTTTCATCTGTCAAACAAATACAAAATACTGCAGTAATAGAAGAAGAATACTCGAATAAAAAATAATACTCCGACATCCTGCAATGTATGTTTTAATATCTCCATAATTTAGAATCAGGATACTTGTTATAAAAATGTGTTGCTACAGAAGTAGATTTACCAAGCAATTTCTGTCGCTTACGTCAATGAAATATTACAGTCAAATATTTGCCATGTAAAGCACTTTCATATTTTACAGATAAGCTTTACCACAGCCGGAAAAGCAAACGACAGACAAACACACACCCTGGTTGCTAGTAGTCTGATGCCATAACACTGTATAATTAAAACAACATTAACAATCCTATATCTAGAAGCTGCTATCGCCACCTTCCTGCTTAGACAGTCGAGAATCTTCAACTTAAAGGTAGAAACCTAAAAGAAGTTGTTATCTATGGCAACAAAAATATTCAGTAAAACTTCATCCTGCGTGTGTTACTTTCCACATTGTACGATCTGTACTGAGAAATACAATGAAACAGACAGAAGACCAAAGAGTTTACACTGCGGACATACGTACTGCCTTGAATGTGTGCACCGAGTTATTAATGGGACTCTTCATGAGAACACAAATGAAAATGTCTTCATTTTGAGATGCCCAACTTGCCGACAAACAACAGAGATGAGCAATGTTCACTGCGCTTTGCAGCTGCCTGACAATTTTGCCATCATTAATATCATTACCGATTCTTATGCCGAAGAATCAAATGCAAATTACTGCAAGAAACACAAGGATGAAATGATCAAGTTTTTCTGTGATCAATGCCAAAGGTTTGTAAATAGCAAAGTTATCACTGCTACAAAACGTAACAAAGTTTTACTATTAATCAGATAAAGGATGTCCCTCATATTTTATTATTAATCAAATAAAGGATGTCCTTACCTGACCTAACCACAGTACAAAGCTAAAAGGATTATAAAACATTTAATTATAATGAATCATAGGGCCTTTTGTTATTACATCAATACTGCTTAAATTGGATGGGCTGATTATCGTGATTATCGTTCAAAAATAGTATTCTGGAGCACTCATTGATCTGTATTTTATTACTGATACAATATGACAAAATATGTATTTTTCTCTGGCTAAGTAGATGCCAGATTAATTTTATAGAACACTAACTGGACAGATTTATGTTGTATACTAAAATGTATTTATTCTAAGTAGTTTCAATGAATAAAATCGGGACACATGAGTATTTCTGGCGGTATAAGCAGACATGAAAAAACCCATCACTTTGAAATAGACATCATATCCTATATTACCTAAACTCCACACACCATTCCCTAAAACTACTCCTATACAAAACACAGCATCCATGGCCCACAGTTGACATTTAGCAGCCATCTCTCACCTCACCCATACAGTTAGTATATATTACATACAATATCTAAATATATATCACAATACACCCACATAATACCATTAGTTCAGCAGGCAATGACCTGTCTGTCTATCTAATCTACCTATCTTTTTTTTCTTTTTTGACAATCTGTATCTATCTATCTATCTATCTTTCTATCTATCCATCCATCCATCCATCCATTTATCTATCTATCTGTCTGTCTATCAGAGACAGAGAGCTGATAGACAGAGAGGCTACAAAACTGAGACCAAGTGGGAGCTGCTTGTGTTGAATTGATATTATGTGGCGAGAGAGATAGCTCATGGTGATGTATAGGCTTTTTGCATATGCTTAATACCTGTCTAGACAGTAAAAAGCTACATGTTTGTATTTGATGCAATGGAAGTCTCTTGTTAGAGTTTATATCATTATTTTTAATTGAAAGCAAAGAACAGCAGAGTTACACTTGATTTATTGGATATAGCTAGAAATCTCCCATATAAACCACCTTGTAATAGAAAATGCTGTATGTGTCAATCTTTTTAATGAGGTTGGTTGAATCTTCAAAACATGGTTTTTAGTATATAGCACTTTAACGCTGTATGTGCAGCATGTTTATTAGTGACAAGAATACAGTATTGCAGCTCAGTGATCTCATTAATTATTGTTGCTACATTAAGATACGGAAGAAGTAATTGTGAGGTTTGTTCAAAACTTTGTTAAAATAGGAAAAACATATTGATTGCTACACACTACTGAGAATCTGTTTTTGGTGAAATCATTTGATGCAATAGATAAAATAGTGAAAGATGTAATTAATTGGTATACAAGCACACATATTTTTTTTTAAGGAGCAAGAAAACCTACCGACGAAGAGAGACATTGTAAACCACAACACGATAAAGTGTTCACCAAAAGATAAAGTGGTTTATAGATGTATCTACACCTCGAGATAGCATTATATTCCCATGACGTTTGCTACACCGATCTGTAACTCTTGTGACATGATTTTCATTTTCTTTGAAAAAATACATTATTTTAAGTTGTGCTCACAGAAGCTGTAATCCCAGACATTGTAAGTATCTTCAGCTCCAGCTGGAATTCACACATGCTCAAACACACACATAGTCATAAATGCACACACAGATACTCCCATAAGCACACACAGTTGCAGTCTTGATGTGTGACTGGGTGAAGGAGAGGTTGGAATCAAAGAGAACGCAAAGAAACTGAGCCCTGTGAGGTACAGCTAATGGCAGTGCCATTGACTTGGAGGGAACCACTGCAAAAGCAGGATTTGAAGAAGGAAAGACACAAATTTCTGTTTTGAAAGGATTGAATTTAATGAAGTGAGCTGTCATTCAGTACAAAACAACAGATAGGCAGTTGGAGAAACGATTCAAGAGGATGGAGAAAGTTCAGGAGAAGACTATTGATTTGCGTGTTATCAGCACATAAGTGATATTGGAAGCCAAAGGAACTGATTAGTTAACCAAGGGAGGCAGTATAAATTGAGAATGGTAAAGGACAGAAGCCAGAACACCAATAGAGTGAGGTTGCGGAAAAGAGGAAGAACCAGAAAAGGAAACACTGAAAGTGAACTGGGAGAGGTAGGAGGAGAACCAGGAAAGAGCAATTCTTGTAGACCAAGGTTGGGAAGGATAAGAAGAAGAAGTTGATGATCAACAGTGTCAAAAGCAGCAGAGCAGACAAGAACAATTGGAAAAGAGCAGTGAACAATGAATTTTGCAGCAATTATGTCACTGGATACTTAAGTTAGGGCTCTTTCGACAGGATGACAAATTCAAACTCCAGACAGGAGTGGGTCGAGCTTCAAGGAAATAAATCAGTCTCTTGTACACAGCTCTCTCCAGCATCTTGGAGGCAAATTCAGGTGAAACCAAAGAGGGCAAAAAGAAAATGTGATGTTCATTCCAACAAAAATGGGGGAAAATATTTATTGACTCAAAAATTATAAGAATGATCATATATATATATTCTATATATGTTCATTCATGGTATAACGTCATTGAATTTGTATTTTGTGTGCTAATTTTTCAACATGGATGTTATCAAATATCACACTGAGGAATTTCAGAGGATAAAGGCTATACTGGTAGACTGTTTTGGGAACTAAATCCTTACTTTCAAATATTGCAGTGGGTAGCTTATTTTATTTATTTTCTAACCAAGCCTTCATTTTCCAATCCTAACCTGTTTTTGCAAACTATAGCCACTTTCTATTTTCTAAGAACACTGTCAGAATTTCTAACCCTAAAATCTTGATTAACTAACTCTATGCCTCTTCATTTCCAACATGATTGGTTTGAGATGGTCTTGTATTTAGTTAGAAAACAAGAGAATGTTGGTGTTGTTTTAACTCAGAAAAAGCAAACACAGAATCAAAAACAAGCAAACTGACAAGATTCAACAAAATGTATGTGTTTTATTCTGCTTGCAAGCAAGGTACAACAAGAATTGTGTGACTTCCTGCATATCTGTTCCTGCATATTCTATTTGTCAGAGTGCAGTTCCAGTCAGTACAATGTTTGGATCACCAAGCAAGTAAGCAGCACATGGCAAAGTATTAGGTTCTGTTGACAGCATGCAGACAGTACTCCAATATGCACATAGTGTATAACATCTTCAGGCAGGGGCAGAATAGGATGAACTTAAGTGCTCTAGAAAACACACTTGAAGAACGAAAAATAATGAATGACATATAGGACTATGTTGTAGAGGAGGTGAACATGCATGGGGCACACAGGGCACAAATGGATGATCGGATCTTTGACATAAATATTCTATTTACTGTAATTCTTTTGAAGTGTGTTGCATTCTGCAATACATTGTGTAAAAAAATTAATATGTGCCAGACTTAAAATCTGAATGATATAAATAATAAATCCAAAGCAAAATTAGCTTTTGCGAGTTCTTCAGACCTCCAGTGGTGCACAGTTTCAGGATATCCTCACTTTCTTTAATGGATCAATCACTGTCTCTGTCATTGTGACAGATCCACCTGTGCTAATCAAAAAGCCATCTGTGTTTATGAAAGGATATCCTGAGAATCTTTACTGTATGGGGATCTTTTGAAGAGACAGAGAATTAGATGTGCATGAGATACTCAACTGTCTGGCTTCATGGAGTGTAGAGAATACAGTATATTTAAGGTGGCAGTAGTTACAACATTTATACCAATTTTACCAACAAAATCTGCCTAAAATGATATCCCTAAATTTGCTTCAGAAATTCTGCTACTTATTTATTAACACGAAAAGTATGACAATGTGCAGCAAATTGAAGTTTAAAAAAACAATTTGATTCAAATTTACCCTCATCTGGGGTTGAATATTATACGAGCCTCCAGATAGAAGCAACTAACCCAGGAGAAGTACGGAAATAAAGTTTGAAACAATTCACAAATTTTGTCTTAGGGTAAACAAAAAGTCAACTAGCAAAACTTTAACAAACACACGTGATAGGTGTCCCATTGACCACATCTAAACCTGGAGAATTGGCAGTATGCTAACCAGTGGCGGCTCTAGACTTGGCGAGGCCTTAGGCGAAACTCATACATGAGGCCCCCACTAACACCATTTTTGAAAAAAATAGCAGTTGATTTGTGTGTGTATAAGAAGCTGTAGATATACTGAAGGGGGAGCTTGCAGCATTGGATATAGTGAGCTAGTCTTTGTATACATCGTTGCATTGTCTACTTGTGTGTGTCTGGCAGTGAGGATTCTTGTGTATGTATGTATGTTTCTCTGAGCATGTGTAAGTTTGTGTACTGCCTGTGGCCTTTGGCACTGAGTTTATGGTGAAGCTATGTTTTATAACCGTGTGTATAATTATTGCCTTCAGGGGGTGACAGGATGAGTGTAAAAGAGCAGGAGGGTACCAGAGTGTATGGAGGTGGGTGCCAGAGTGTTGAGGGTTGACAATGAGAATGAAGGGAGGTGCCTGTGTTTGCGGAGAGTGGTGCCTGTGTGTTTGGAGGGAGAGACAGTGTGTATGGAGGGGGGTTACAATGTGTATGGAGGTGTGTCAGTGTGCGCCGAGTGGGGTGTCAGTGTGCGCCGAGTGGGGTGTCAGTGTGCGCCGAGTGGGGTGTCAGTGTGCGCCGAGAGGGGTGTCAGAGTGTGTGGGGGTGACAGAGTGTGAGAGTTACATTAGTGTAAGGGGTGTGATAGAGTGAGAGGAAGGGTGACATAGTGAAGGTGGGTAACAGAGTAAGAGGGGAGTGTCAGAGTAAGAGGGTGGGTGACATAGTGTGATGGGGGTGACAGAGTGTGAGAGTTACATTAGTGTAAGGGGTGTGATAGAGTGAGAGGAAGGGTGACATAGTGAAGGTGGGTAACAGAGTAAGAGGGGAGTGTCAGAGTAAGAGGGTGGGTGACATAGTGTGATGGGGGTGACAGAGTGAGAGGGAGGGTGACAGAATAAGAGGGGGTGACATAGTGTGAGGGGGTGAAAGTGTGAGGTGGGGTGACCTAGTGTGTGGGGAGCGACAGAGTGAGGTGACAGAGTACGGGTGGGTGACAGTGTGGGGGCTCACAGGGTGAGTGACAGAGCAAGAGGGGGTGACAGGGTGAGAAGGGGTGTGACCGTGTGAGAGGGTGAGACCTAGTGTGAGAGGGGGTGACATAGTGAGAGAGGGTTACATTAGTGAGAGGGCTGACAGTAGAGAAGGAAAGCGTGACATAGTAGAAAGGTAGGTAACAGAGTAAGAGGGTGACATAGTGAGAGGTAGAACGGCAGTGAGAGGAGGGTGACAGTGTGAAAGCAGAATAAGAGGGTGACATAGTGTGAGGGTAGAGAGGTGTATGATATTAGGTGACACAGGTAGAGGTGGCAGAATACGAAGCTGAGTGACAGTTTAGAAGTCACAGGGACATAATAGAGGGAGTGACAGGAGGTGTTGAAGAAGAGGTGACAGGGTGCTTGACGAGTGGCAAAGAGGGAGCCTGAGTGTGTGAGGAGAGGTGACATAATAGGAATTGCAGTATGTGTATAGGAGTGCAGTGTATTGTGTGTATACTTGAGGAGGCTGTGTGTGTGTATGTATAGGGAGGCGAGTAGCCAACCTTATAGCCTTTAAGAAGTGTGTGTGTGATAATGGTAGGGGGCTTTTTTTATATAATATATATATATATATATATATATATTAATTTAATTAAAATATATACTCTATGTCCCCCCTCCCTTCTTACCTTTACTGGGGGGGAGGGGGGATGTTTTCCTGGTGGTCCAGTGGTGATTCCCTGGTGGTCCCAGTGGGGAGAGTTCACTCTCGCGAGATTTGGAGCATTGCAACGCTCCAAATCTCGCGAGAGGAGGACCGGAGGTGACAGAGTGAGAAGTGGGGTGGCAGGGTAAGAGGGGGTGACAGGTGGGGTTAGAAGTGGTGACAGGAGGTGGCATGGTGAGAGGGAGGTGACAGGTGGGATGGCAGGGTGACAAGTGGGGTGTCAGGTGGTGAGGCAGGGTGATGGAGGTGGCAGGGTGAGTGGGGTGGCAGGGTGAGTGGGGTGACTGGGTGAGTAAGGGGGCTGACATAGTGGGGGTGACACAGGGTGGGTGACAGAGTTGGAGGTGGGGTGACAGGATTAGGGGGTGACATGGTGAGAGGGGGTGACAGGTGGGGTGAGAATAGGTGACAGGGGGTGGCATGGTGAAAGGGGGGTGACGGCAGGGTGAGAGAGGGGTGACAGGTTGGGTGGGAGGGGGAGGGAGGTGACAGGTGGGGTGGCAGGGTGAGGGGGTGACAGATGGGGTGGCAGG
>OW240913.1:135679728-135751909 GCA_933207985.1 Pelobates cultripes | reverse complement strand
GCAACGCTCTGATTGGCTGGAGATCGCGAGACACTTCAGTCTGCAGCTCACACCCGGCGGAGCTACAGACTGAAGGCTGGCTCTCTCCCGGGCAGACTGACAGGAGGGGCCTCGCACCCGGCGGCACCAAGGGCAAGCCACCGGGCCCCCTCCTGTGTCGGGTCCTCGAGGACCCGACATGTCAGTCTGCCCTATGGCGGTTTAGGCGGCCGCGAGGCCCCACACAGCGCGAGGCCTTAGGCGGCCGCCTAAACCGCCTAATTAGAGAGCCGCCTCTGATGCTAACCCTCCCATTACCTCTTACGATGAACAATGGTGCAAGGGTTTAAAAATGATTTAAAGGTAAACTATTGTGCCTGGAACTATAGCTCCCTAGTGCCACCCATCCCCCTCGTAGTGCAAAAGAGTTTAAAAACGCCTTATGTTAATTACCTGATTCCAGCGTGATGTCCCTCAGTGCTTGTTCAGGCTCCACCTCCGCTCACAATGGCTGCGCTCACATTATGACTTCCCCAATAGGAAAGCTTAGTATAAAAATGGGGCTTAGGGTGACGATGGATGTCCTCATGCATAGCGGGAGCATGTCCAGCATCTGTTAGGGGTCCAAAAGACTCTCTAGTGGCGGTCTAGTAGATGGACACTAGAGGTGGAATTAATCCTGACAGCTAATTACCACTGCAGGGTTAAGAGACCTGGGACAATGCATCCAAGCCACGTTAATGAACTGAAGTGGTTTGGGTACCTATAGTGTCTCTAAGCAGATAAACAGGAATTTATCCATCCATTTCACTGTTTTGTGCAGAGGACCCTATCAATTAACATGTGACTGTTCAAAAACCCATATCAACCAAAGGGGAACCTACTCAATAGGTTTAGAGGTGATATAATTAATATTGCTAATTAACCACGTATTTCTATACTAACAGGGTTATTTACCAAAGTGAAGATTGTAGGGAATTCAAGGTGAATTCAAAGTGGATTCTATGTGGATTTTAAATTTAAGGCCAAAATAGCTGAGCTGGAATCATAATTGACTTGATGAGTTTTTCCAGTTCGGCTCCTTTGACTTTCAATTTAAAATTCACTTTGAATTCACTTTGAATACACAATTCTCACTTTAGTAAATATCTCTATCGGTGTCATGTTGATAAAGTAAAAAGAGGGTTTCAACTTTGATGTGTACATTCAATTATTCCAATGAAATATGTGCCTGATAGGTAGAATTCCAAAGGATACCCTCCCATTAGTAAGGAGTGCAAGATCTGTCAGTGCTAGAAATGTTAACTTTCTAACTCCAGCATAGTCACATGATGTCCATGTTTTTCTCTTCTTAAGCCAACTGCAAACTTTAATTATTTAAAAGAAAATTCTCAACACAGCTAAAGAACAAACATTTCTGTACAGTAATAACACAAATCCCCACATGTTCATGGCTTCTCTGGCACTGTACATAGAGTTGTATATAAGTGGGTGTATGTTAAGAAATACACTGGTGAGGTGTAAGAATAACAGTGATATCAGGTTTGCTCTTGGTTAATAGGTGATCTGTAAGCCCCTTGGCCCAAACACCATTGTATCTTGCACCTTCAACAGGCTTTTCAAAAGACTGAAATATCATTAAAAATAATAATGAGCGATGAATGTAATATGGTGGGACAAATGTATGGAAAGTATCACAATTAGAGTTGAGCGGACTCCTGGATGTTCGGGTCCGGCGGGTTCGGCCGAACTTTGAAAAAAAGTCCGGGTTCGGGCTCGAACTTGACCCTGAACTTGAGCCCGAACCCGAACACCATTTAAGTCAATGGGGACCTGAACTTTGGGCACAAAAATGGCTCTTAAAAACTCCTGGAAAGGGCTAGAGGGCTGCAAAAGGAAGTAAAATGGGGATAAGAGTAGGACAAGTGCCCTGCAAACAAATGTGGATAGGGAAATCACTTAAAAACATAAAATAAGCAGCCGCTTAGTAGATAACTCCCTAATTCATACGGTATTAGGGAACTATCTACCAAAAGGCTGAAAGACCTAAATTGGTCACCTAAATTGGTCTTTCAGCCACATTTACTAATACTAAGTAAAGATTACTTAGTATTAGTAAATTCAGCCCCTACTCGCTATACCGCGAGCAGGGGCGTGTCTAGTGGCTGCTCACTGTAAAAAACAAACAAACAAAAAACCTATTGCCCCCACCCCTGTGCGACGGGTGGGGGTCCTAAATAAGAATGTGGGGGAGGGGACCTACTGTCCTTCCCACCCCTAAGGCTGGGGGCCATAACAATAAGGGGGGGACCTAATATCTTAATGTCCTCCACCCCCCCCCCAACCTGCACGGCGGGTGGGTGCCCTAAATAACAATAAGGGGAGGACCTAATGTTCTCCCCCACGGCCCCCACCCCTGCACAGTGGGCGGGGGCCCTAAATAACAATAAGGTGGACACACCTATTGTCCTCCCCACCGCCCCCCACCCCTGCGCAGCAGGTGGGGGCCCTAAATAACAATAGGGGGGGACCTATTGTCCTCCCCACTGGCCCCCACCCCTGAGTGGTGGGTGGGGGCCATAAATAGAAATCCCCCCAGGTGACTAGGGGTCCCCAAACCCCTAGTCACCCCCTCCCCCCCAAAAAAAAATACCCCTACCTATCCCCCTCATCCTAAAAATAATGAGGGAGGACCCTTGTCTAAATTCATTTACCTATCAGAGCACTCTGATTGGATGGCTTAAACCCACCAATCAGAGTGCTCTGAGCTTAATTGCAGGGCAGGGCAAGGCTTTATAAGCCTTCCCCCACCTTGCAGAGCTCAGTCTGCGTGGAGCCCTCCATGGGTGCTGAAGCATTTATTTATTTTTTTGCAGGTACTTAGCTAATGGTCCCCCCTCATTATTTTTAGGGTGAGGGGGGTAGGTAGGGGTAATTTTTTTTTAGGGGGAGGGGGTGACTAGGGGTTTGGGGACCCCTAGTCACCTGGGGGGGATTTTTATTTATGGCCCCCACCCACCGCTCAGGGGTGGGGGCTGGGAGGGACATTAGGTCCCCCCTAATTTTTATTTATGGCCCCCACCCACTGCTCAGGGTGGGGGCCAGGGGGAGGACAATAGGTCCCCCCCTTTTGTTATTTAGGGCCCCCACCCACCATGCAGGGGTGGGGGCCGGGGGGGAGGACATTAGGTCCCACCCCAATTTTTATTTATGGCCCCTACCCACCGCTCAGGGGTGGGGGTCAGGGGGAGGACAAAAGTTCCCCTACATATTGTTATTTAGGGCCCCCACCCGCCACGCAGGGTGGGGGCCGTGGGTGAGTACAGTAGGTTCCCCCCCCTTATTGTTATTAAGGGGCCCCACCCACCGCTCAGGGGTGGGGGCTGGGGGGACACAATAGGTCCCCCCTTGTGTTGCGGGTGGGGGCTCAGGAGGGGGGGAGTTTTTTTTGTTTGTTTTTTAACAGTAGAAACATAGAAACATAGAATGTGACGGCAGATAAGAACCATTCGGCCCATCTAGTCTGCCCAATTTTCTAAATACTTTCATTAGTCCCTAGCCTTATCTTATAGTTAGGATAGCCTTATGCCTATCCCACGCATGCTTAAACTCCTTTACTGTGTTAACCTCTACCACTTCAGCTGGAAGGCTATTCCATGCATCCACTACCCTCTCAGTAAAGTAATACTTCCTGATATTATTTTTAAACCTTTGTCCCTCTAATTTAAGACTATGTCCTCTTGTTGTGGTAGTTTTTCTTCTTTTAAATATAGTCTCCTCCTTTACTGTGTTGATTCCCTTTATATATTTAAATGTTTCTATCATATCCCCCTGTCTCGTCTTTCCTCCAAGCTATACATGTTAAGATCCTTTAACCTTTCCTGGTAAGTTTTATCCGCAATCCATGAACCAGTTTAGTAGCCCTTCTCTGAACCCTCTCTAAGGTATCAATATCCTTCTGAAGATACGGTCTCCAGTACTGTGTACAATACTCCAAGTGAGGTCTCACCAGTGTTCTGTACAATGGCATGAGCACTTCCCTCTTTCTACTGCTAATACCTCTCCCTATACAACCAAGCATTCTGCTAGCATTTCCTGCTGCTCTATTACATTGTCTGCCTACCTTTAAGTCATCAGAAATAATCACCCCTAAATCCCTTTCCTCATATGTTGAGGTTAGAACTCTATCAAATATTCTGTACTCTGCCCTTGGGTTTTTACGTCCAATATGCATTATCTTGCACTTATCCACATTAAATGTCAGTTGCCACAATTCTGACCATTTTTCTAGTTTACCTAAATCATTTGTCATTTGGCTTATCCCTCCTGGAACATCAACCCTGTTACATATCTTAGTATCATCAGCAAAAGACATACCTTACCATCAAGACCTTCTGCAATATCACTAATAAAAATATTAAAGAGAATGGGTCCAAGTACAGATCCCTGAGGTACCCCACTGGTGACAAGTCCAAGCTTCGAATATATTCCATTAACTACAACCCTCTGTTGCCTGTCACTCAGCCACTGCCTTACCCATTCAACAATATTTGAATCCAAACTTAAAGATTGCAGTTTATTGATAAGCCTTCTATGTGCAACAGTGTCAAAAGCCTTACTGAAATCTAGGTAAGCAATGTCTACTGCACCACCCTGATCTATAATTTTAGTTACCCAATCAAAAAAATCAATAAGATTAGTTTGGCATGATCTCCCTGAAGTAAACCCATGTTGTCTCTGATCTTGAAATCCATGTGTTTTTAGATGTTCATCAATCCTATCCTTTAACATGGTTTCCATCACTTTCCCCACTACTGAAGTAAGGCTTACTGGCCTATAGTTGCCCGACTCCTCCCTATTACCTTTCTTGTAAATGGGCACAACAGTGGGCAGCCTGTGGCTCGTGCAGCCCCCGCTACCTGTATTCTGCAGGGGGCCCAGCAAACTTGAAATATACTGCCCAGATGCTCTGCTCTGTCGAAGTCTCGCAAGCCGTATGGAGCGTTGCCTGATGATCGCGTAGCTCGTGGGGCTCCCCCCTGCGCGCTTACTCTGCATGGGCTGGGGCCTCAACACATGGCGGCGGGCACCTGGTTGCAGGGGTCGCAGGGCTGCGCCCCCAGCAACTGCGGTATGTACGCCAGTGCATGCAGATACACTTAAAGGACCACTACAGACACCCAGATCACATCAGCTCAATGAAGTGGTTTAATAGACATGCCCCTACTAGCTGGGTCACATGCTGCACTGACCAATCACAGCCATGCCATTAGGGCACACCCTTGTTGATTGGCTGCCCTGCAGTCTTTCAAAATGCGTCATTAAATCGCCGAACACCGAAATCCAACCCGAACATACAGTGATATGTCTGGGGTCCAAAAAACGTAATGTTCGGTACTAGCGCTGCCTTCAGAAATGATGGGGCCCCTGACACAGCTCAAGGTCTGGGCCCCCCAGGTGCCTGCACCCGAGTCCGCCCAAAGTGCTGCCCCCCTCTGAGTCTGCCCACAGGGATGCAGTGTCTGTACTGATTCTGGTGTGTGTTTAGTGGATGTAGAATGTGTGTAGTGGATGCAGAGTTTGTGTGTTAAGTGGATGGGTGTGTGTTTAACGGATGCAGTGTGTATAGTAGATGCAGAGTGTGCATTTGTGTAATGTATGAGGTGTATATTAGATGCAGAGTGTGTGTTTGTGTAGTGGATGTAGTGTGTGGATTATAGTGAATGCAGAGTGTGTATGTGTGTTTGTGTAGTGGATGTAGTGTTTGTGTGTATTAAATGTGATGTGTATAGTGAATGTAGAGTGTGTGTTTGTGTAGTGGATGTAGTGTGTGTGTAGTGAATGCAGAGTGTGTGTAGTGGATGTAGTGTTTAGTGAATACAGTGTGTGGATGCAGAGTGTGTCTTTGTGTAGTCGATGTAGTGTGTGTATAGTTACTACATAGTGTGTGTTTGTGTAAGTATTTAATGTGTGTATTGAAGCCCATGGAGCAACGAAGTAAGGGGAGTGGGCCTTGACAGAGCCAGGAGTGGGCAGGTGCAGTCAGTTAGGGGTTGGCTTAAGCTAATGGAGCTTGGGGGCGGGATTAAAGGGGGTTAAAATAACGGCCATCTTAGAGAGTGGCCATTTTAATCAGAACTTCACTTACCTGTTAGTTGTCCAACCCACCCTCCCTGTTTTGAGGTGAATTTCCCGTTTTGTCACAGCGGCGGGAACAGGGCGTGGTTAAGTTGGAAGTTATCAGGGAATTGGAACTGTACAGGCCAGGGCCTAGGCTGAAGTAGGCCAGACGGTGTCATGGTTGGTAGGTTCTAGCTCTTCGGTGGCGACGAACCTGGGGGTGTAGGGGTGTCTGGGTACACCCCTACAGTTATCATTATGATATGGGGCCTCGTTGGTAGGCCGGATGTTTACAAGTTTATTGGTAATTGATGTTAATTATTGTTCATGTGGTAGGGTCATTGTCAGGGGATTGTGCGGGGGGATAATAAATAATGTCATTTATGACAATGACCCTAAATATGTTAATTTATTCATATTAATAAAGCTGTGGACGTTATACTCCAACAGTATTAAACGTGTCCGTGTATTATTAAAGTTAAAGTTTATAGCACATGCCGAACAACGACAGTGCAAATGTCAAGTGACTGCAGACTGTGTGTTTGTGTAGTAAATGTAGTGTGTGTAGTGACTACAAAGTGTGTGTGTGTGTGTGTGTGTGTTTGTGTAGGTACTGCAGAATGTGTGTTTGTGTTAGGAAGTAGTGTGTGTAGTGACTGCAGACTGTGTGTTTGTGTAGTAGATGTAGTGTGTGTAGTGACTACCCCTACGACTGCGGTATGTAAGCCAGTGCATGCAGATACACTTAAAGGACCACTACAGACACCCAGATCACATCAGCTCAATGAAGTGGTCTGGGTGCCAGGTCCCTCTAGTTTTAACCCTGCAGCTGAAAACATAGCAGTTTCAGAGAAACTGTTATGTTTCACTGAGGGTTAATCCAGCCTCTAGTGGCTTCCGCAATTATCACTGTGAAAATCACAGTGAGAAGACACTGAACGTCTATAGGAAAGCATTGAGTAATGCTTTCCTATGGGCAGTTTGAATGCGCGTGCGGCTCTTGCCACGCATTTGCATTCAGAGCTGAGAGGCGGATCAGGGCGGAGAGACCCCCAGCGCCAAGGGAGTACGGCGCTGGAGAAAAGTAAGTACTTAAGACACACACACTTTCACGAACAGACGCATACACATTAGCTAACAGACACACACATTTACTGACAGACACACACTCAGTGACAGACATACACACACTCTAAAAACACACACACACTCTGACACACACTCTAACACTAACACACACACACACTAACACACACACACTCTAACACGCACACTCTAACACACACACACACTAACACACACACAGACACACACTTTTTTTTTTTAAATTTCATCCCCCCAGACTCCCTACCTTTGGGAGTGCTGAGGGGATTCTCTGCGACTCCGGTATGTACGCCACTGAATGTGAGGCCGGGACTACCCGAGCAGTCCGGGCCCCCCAGGACCGCAGGGACCAAGACAACCGTTATGGTTGTCATGCCCTGATGGCGGCTCTGTTCGGGTCGCGCAACTCTAATCACAGTCTGTTATAATTCATTTTTCCATGATGTATTGAGACATTTTTGGGACAACATCTCCAACTTACATATCTACAGGGGCACATCTTTGAATTTTATATATCACCCAAAAATCCTGGCAGGGTGGACTTTGTTCCTGGTAATGTCCAACATGTCAATTTTACTATAGCATTCAGTGCATTCCACACTACTGATGATGATAACAGAATATCCCATTGATTACTGAGAGTGAACTAAATGCGTAAATGTAAAGAGTTTTGCATTAGGACAAGTGAAATAAGTTTGTACATACATTATTTCTGTAGTATACCATTGGGCTTTTCCTATAAGACCAGAGTATTTTTTTTTTACTAGTTTCCAACTGCATACTGGGATTCCAGATTTTATTATAACCAAGACATGGCAAAATGTGACTCACGAGTCGCATGCAGCTCCTTAGAGGGTCCAGTGCGGCTCTCATTGCCTCATTCCCCCGGTTACCCCATTTGGTTCTGTTGAATGCGCCAATAAATGTAATGGCGGCTCTTGAATATTTAACATTTTTACGAGGCTCTTACAGATATGACGTTTGGCTACCTCTGTGATAACCGAAAAAACAGACTTTTTATAAATGATAAAAATTATAATTTTAGTGTGGTTTTGTCCTAATGACATATTCATTTTAGGCATGAACATAACACAGACACAAGACAGCAGCAATTCATGCAATACACAAACATGTTACCTCTCCATAAAATTTTATTTTGTAAATTATAAGAACTTAATATTTTCCACTTATTGATATATTGTTTGGTGATCTACTAAGATGTAGTTTGACTGGGGCACTTTAACTCAAGATTAAATATTATGTTATTTAATTGTGTCAGTACACTACAGGGTTTCTAATGCAGCTATAATTTTTACACAAATCAATCTGTGAATCTTGATATACACAAATCCATGAATTACAGAAAACATAGATCTGTTTTAATGGCAGATAATTCAAATCAATGGGGGATGCTTGAAATCAAATTAACTAGATGATTTACATCAGGCTGCCTAAAGCATTGCTCTTACCAGAATCTGTTTGTAAGCCGTAATACAATAATTTAATAATATTATTAATCAACGTATTATCGTCAAATCTTTCTTTTATCAAGTGCAATCATTTATAATGCAACAAGTTCTAATTTTGAAAGCAATATAAGTAAAAAAGAAGGAATATGCTAGGGATAAAAATGTGGAAGGGATGTTGAGATTACAAGAATTTTCACAGTCTTAGTTTAATCTACTGAATCTCAACAGAGGGTATACACTGGGTAACTATCATTTTGCACTGCATGGGAATCTAATTTATATGGGAATACAAGTGTCACAGCTTAAAGGGACACTATAGTCACAAAAACAACTTTAGTTTAATCAAGCAGTTTTTGTGTATATAGATCATGCCTTAATTCACTGCCATTTAGGAGTTAAATCCCCTTTGTTTCCATGCAGCCTCACCTACTCTGGCTGTGGCTCACAAAGTCTGCATGAAAAAAAATGGTTTTCTTTCCAATCTGATGTTAACCAACATTAGAATGTTTTATGTCTTGCTTTGTAAATTGAACGTTAATCAAACTCAGGAGGCTCTTGCAGGGTCTAGCAAGCTGTTAACAGAGCAGGAGATAGGATATTTTAAATTTAAATAGAATATGCAATAAAGTATAAACATTAGGTTCCACTTTACAGGAAGTGTTTAAGAAGGCTGTGTGAGTCATATGCAGAGAGGTGTTACTAGGACTGCATAAACACACTGGTTTAATTTCTAGGTGGTAGAGAATAGTGATGTCGCGAACGGTTCGCGAACTTGCTGCGAACGGTTCGCCACGGTTCGCCATGAACCGTTCGCAGCGAACTCCGGTCAGCTGACACATCCCTGCCAATCTCCGGCAGACCCTCCCTCCCAGACCCTCCTACTTCCTGGACAGCATCCATGTTGAAGGCAGCTTCAACATGGATGCTGTCCATGAGGTGGGAAGGTCTGGGAAGGAGGGTCTGCCGGAGATTGGCAGGGATGTGTCAGCTGACCGGAGTTCGCCGCGAACGGTTCGTGGCGAACCGCGGCGAACCGTTCGCGGCAAGTTCGCGAACCGTTCGCAGCAAGTTCGCGAACAGTTTATACACCACAACACTGCTCCATTAAGCTAAAGTTGTGGTGACTTTAGTGTTCCTTTAAAATTCATTACAAAATACTCATAATAAGAGAAAAATAATTTTATTTTAGAACAGTGGTTCCCAAACTTTTTAGGTTCAAGGCGCCCTTAATATTTCAGTATTTTTCCAAGGCACCCCAATTCAAAATTTCTAGGTTTCGTATCTGTACAGCACTGCTGCATTTACTGGTGCTATAGTGTAATGTACAGTTGTTGGTGTTTGAAGGGGTGCTTGTATATAGTATAGTATATAGTTATTGTGTCATAATACAGGGGTGTGTTTGTATGTAATGTTCACTTGTAAATGCGCATGTACATTTGTGTGAAGGGGTGTGTTTGTATATATGTTTTTGAGTTTGAATGCAGGGGTTTAAATGCAGGGGTGTGTGTATGTAATATTCATGTTAAATTGCAGGAGTGTGTTTGTATGTTGTGCTGGTGTTTGACTGCTTGGATGTATGCACATACACTACCACATATATACATACATACATACTTGCACAGATACACAACAACATATACACACATGTACCCTGACACACAAACATTGATACATGCCCACACCATGACACAGATATACACACTGACATAAAAACACACACCCTGACACACAGACACACATACACAGATGCAGTGGCGTACACATGACCCATGGGGCCCCGGTGCGAAAATTGATCCGTGGGCCCCCCCCCCCGCGCCCGCTTTCTTGGTGCGGGTCAGGGCCGCAACACATGGCGGCGGGCACCTGGTCGCAGGGGTTGCAGGGCTGCGACCCCGCGACCGCAGTATGCACACACACTTAAAGGACCACTATAGTGCCAGAAAAACATACTCTGGGGAGAGGAAGGGGTTAAAATCTTACCTTTCTCCAGCGCGGGCGGGGAGCTTTCCTCCTCCTCTCCTTCTTCCTAGCAACGTCATCGGCTGAATGCCGTCCTATGGACGCTGGCGTCTTCTCACTGTGATTTTCACAGTGAGAAGCACGCAAATGCCTCTTGGGGCTGTCAATGAGACAGCCACTAGAGGCTTTAGAGGCTGGATTAACACTCAGTGCTATGTTTATTAAAAAAAAGGGTTAATCCTAGCTGGACCAGGCACCCAGACCACTTCATTAAGCTAACGTGGTCTGGGTGCCTATAGTGGTCCTTTAAAGGACCACTACAGACACCCAGATCACATCAGCTCAATGAAGTGGTCTGGGTGCAGGCTCTAGTTCTAACCCTGCAGCTGAAAACATAGCCATTTCAGAGAAACGGCTATGTTTCACTGAGGATTAATCCAGCCTCTGGTGGCTGTCTCATTGACAGTCGCTAGAGGAGCTTCCACGATTCTCACTGTTAAAATCACAGTGAGAAGACACTGAACGTCCATAGGAAAGCATTGAGTAATGCTTTTCTATGGGCGGTTTAAATGCGCGCGCACCTTTTGCCGCACATGTGCATTCGGAGCTGAGATACAGAGGGATCCCCAGCTCCAAAGGGAGTCCGGCGCTGGAGAAAGGTAAATGCTGAAGATACACACATCTCACGAACAGACGCATACACACTAGCTAACAGACACACACATTTACTGACAGACACACACTCAGTGACAGACATACATACACACTCACTTACAAAACATACACTTTCACAGACAAACACACACTCAATAACAGACATCAAACATACTCAGTAACACACACACTAACACACACACACTAACACACACACACTAACACACACTAACACTAACACACACACTAACACACACACACACTAAAATACACACTAACACACACACACTAACACACACTAACACACACACTAACACACACACACACTAACACACACATTAAAACACACACACTAACACTAGCACACACACTAACACACACACACTAACACACACACTAACACTAACACACACACTAACACACACACTAACACATTTTTTTTAAATTTAATCCCCCCAGCCTCCTTACCTTTTGGAGAGCTGAGGGGATTCCCTGGGGTCCAGTGGTGCTGCTGACACCCGGCAGGCAGGTGGGAGGGCGCGCGAGGGAGCACTCTCCCCTGAGTGCTTCCTCTTCAGCTCCCTCACGCGCCGCGTAGGAATGCCGGAGCCGGAAGATGACGTCATCTTCCGGCTCCGGTATCCATTCGGTGCGCGAGGAGCTGAAGAGAAAGCACTCAGGGGAGAGTGCTCCCTCGCGCGCCCGCCCGCCTGCCTGCCGGGTGTCATCAGGGCCAGCCTCGGGGGGCCCTGAGGTGGCCGGCTCCTGGGCCCCCCAGGAGAAGAGGCTGGCCCTGTGGGTACATACCGGGTTGCAGGGGACCCTGGTATGTACGCCACTGCACAGATGTGTGCGCAGACACAGAAGCACACTGACATATATATATATATATATATATATATATACATACACACACACTCACACTCACAAACACCCTGACACAAACACACTTATGCTCACTCACACACACACTCACACACACACACACACACTCATACACATACTCACACTCATACACATACTCACACTCACACATTCAAACTCATACACACACATACAAGTGATTTTTTTGTTTTATATCTCCAGCCATCTTCCCTTCAGCTTACCTTATGTGCCAGGAGGGTGGCTTGGAGTCCTGCTGCTGTGGGAGTGAGAGGTCTGAAGATATTCATGCTCCTCTCTCCTTAGTTGTGGCTGCCTCCCTCCTGCACTGCCAGCCTGTAGGATGCTGGGAGGAAGTGACAGGCTGTCATTTCCTCCTAGTCAGCCGACATTACAGGGGCCCGGTCGTGGTCTTAAAGGACCACGGCACCCAACCGTGCCCTGTTCAGCAGTAATGTTTCCCCGGTGCTATAATCATAGCACCAGGGAAATATTTGGCGGCACCCCAGTGTGCACGTTGCCGCGCCCTTTGGGAACCGCTGTTTTAGAATGTCATTTTGTACAAAGCAAGCAATTTAAAGATGAACATTGCATTTAACATTTTTCAGCTTAAATATCTCAAATGTGCATTTGGATTTCATGCTTTTTTATCACAACAGAAAATAAAACTTTGGACATACAAAAAATATTATGGGAAGGTGACCTCAATCGAGTACGCATTTCTCTGATTTATCTAAAACATTCTTTGCCTTTGTTATTCCCTCTCAAATCAATGGACTCTTTTTGTAGAAGGATTGTTTTGTGCACAGCTAAGCAGCTCAGAAATTTTAGGCGTTCTTTAATACTATGGTTTTAAAAGGACTCTTTGAAATGAAAAAGCAGCTGTCATTATAGCCCAAACATGCTCACCTGTGCATAAGTTCAGCCAGAATAAATGGAAAAAAACTATAAACTAGAAGCAGTGCCAGCTGTATGTAGTTCCCAGTGTTCTAAAAACATGAACTGAATGCCCATAGGCAAGGGAAATGAAAACAAAACTATTTATCAAGATTTCTAGAACAAAAGCTTTGGGTTATTAGGTGCACAGTGGATATTAAAAAGGAGGAAGATAAAATGTCATAGGAAAGACGCTGTAAGTGAAATTACTATTGATACTACATAAACATTAAAAAGCAGTCGTGTACACATGACCCACGGGGCCCAGGTGCGAAAATTGATCCGTGGGCCTACCCCTCCCCGTGCATTCCTCTGCACGGGCCGGGGCCGCAACACATGGCGGCGGGCACCTGGTAGTAGGGGTCGCAGGGCTGCGACCGCGGTATGTACAGCTCAATGAAGTGGTCTGGGTGCCAGGTCCCTCTAGTTTTAACCCTGCAACTGAAAATATAGCAGTTTCAGAGGGTTGTTACACACACAGTAACACTCACTGACACACACACACTCAGACACACAAACTAACACACACACTGACACTCACTAGCAGACACACACTCAATAACAGACACACAAACTAACACACTCCCTGACACTCACTAGCAGACACACACACTCTAACACTAACACACACACACACACACACACTGACACTCACTAGCAGACACACACACTCTAACACTAACACACATAAACAAACACATGTTTTTTTTTAAATTTAATCCCGCAGCCTCCTTACCTTTGGGAGAGCTGAGGAGATTCCCTGGGGTCCAGTGGTGCTGCTGGGCGGCCGGTCACCGGACGGGCTG
The DNA here is from genome assembly GCA_933207985.1 of Pelobates cultripes. Taxonomy (NCBI): domain Eukaryota; kingdom Metazoa; phylum Chordata; class Amphibia; order Anura; family Pelobatidae; genus Pelobates; species Pelobates cultripes. The sequence goes on along the minus strand of OW240913.1, from coordinate 135,738,000 downwards.
GCTGGCTGTCCAGTGGGGCTCAGGGAACGCGAGGGAGCACTTTCCCTGGCTGAACGTTCTCTGCCCAGCTCCCTCACGTGCCGCTTACTGATGCCGGAGTCGGAATATGACGTCATATTCCGGCTCCAGCATCAGTACGCGGCGTGCGAGGGAGCTGGGCAGAGAGCGCTCTGGGGAGAGTGTTCCCTCGCGCACCCGCAGGACCGGGCCCGGTCGCAGCCGCGACCCCTGCGGCCCCGGTATGTACGCCACTGTTAAAAAGTAATCTAAGCATTGCATCCAATGTAATATGTTTTTTTTTCAAAGTATAATTTTTATACTTATACAATAATTTTTATTGTAAGATAAATTGGATGATTTTATAGCATGAGATAGTAAGAACATTACACACCTGCACATAACATAAGAATAAATAAATGAATGGAAAGTGTAGAATGGACATGGTTAAGTGGATACTCATCTTACCGCATGAAATAATTCCATCTACATTGGAGCATTTAATAACCTTGTAATGAACAAATTGACTATGCTTTATTTAAAGGAACACTATAGTGACAGGAATACACTATTTAGGCCCCAGACCCATGTAAGCGATTTACAAGTTGAGTTTACACACCTTTATCCAGTGCAGTATGGGTCCATGTGCGGCTGGCCCTGACAGTGCACTGCCCCTTGGCTGAGATCATCAAAATTGATCATCTCAGTCAATCCATAGGAAAGCATTCGAGGCCAATGCGCATGCATGGTAAAACACTGCCATTAGCATAACCTCATAGAGATGTACTGAATCAATGTATCTCTATGAGAAACGTTCAGCACCTCCATGCAGAACGTGAAGACACTGAATGTCAGTGCTGGACTTTGTACAGCACTGACCCAGGAAGCACCTCTAGTGGCCGTCTATGTGAAAATGCAGTGTTTACATTAAAATGCAGGGACAGGCTATTGACAGCAGAACAAATACATTAAGCTATAGTTGTTCTGATGACTATAGTGTCCCTTTAATTATATAGATTGTGTTGTATAAAAATAAGCAGGCAAAATGCATCTCAAGGTTACTATCAAGATTTTAATACCCTGCAGGGTATGTTTTAGAGTCTTATATATACCAATAATAATGATCTCAAAGTTGATTGGTGCTTTTCAGAATCATCACAGTGATGTTAATGATTTGTATTTTATAAACTAATATTGCTAATGAGGATTTTAAACTTTTCATGTGGGAAGGTGTGTGAACCAGGACTGTGGAATGGTGTCTAAAACCATAACCACAACATCAACACAAACTGCCCCTGTAGCACAACACCTACTCACCGTCATTATTTCAAATATGCCATAGTAACTCAGATTGTTTTATGATCAACAAAACAAACAATAGGATATCAAAGTAAAGGTTTTTCTATGTATGAATTTGTGTAACCCGTGAACAGGTTAAGTCTGGTTATATCACAACCATTCTCAAAACTATATTAACTTAACTGTAGTATACAAAGTGCCAGAAGTCCCCCCCTCTGGCAGTAAGTGTCCATATCACACACCATCATACTCACTTGCTCTAAGTGGTCAATTATCTAATTCAAGCCTACCATATATCCCCTTGAATATATTTAGCCTGGAGGGTGTCTTGGCCAACCTTTGTGAAAGAGTGTAGAAATAAATAATACATACTTTTCTATGAATGAAATATAATGGTATTTACTGCATCTACCAAATTAATTTATGAACTCCAATGGATAATCTGTGTTAGAGAAGTCAAAATGAACACTGTATTAAATATCACCTAGGTGCCAAAGGGTTAAATAGAATGAGAGTTTAAGAATTTGGAAATATTGAATAGCCAAATACCCTGCTCCCAGTAATAAATATTACTATGATGGCTTTTGTGTGATATGGACAACATTTCAGTATCTTTTTCATTCCGATTTCATTTTCATATATCTATTATATAAAATGATTCTGCTAATTGAAGGCAAATTTATATAGCAATTTAATCTCTGTATATTCTGATATATATCTTCTTTTGCAAGGTTATTGTGCCCTAGCTGCACTCGTCAGCACATGTCACAAAAGCTGCATAAGGTGGAAAATGCAAAGTCAGCCGCACTCAAGTACCGACGGAAGATTCAATTGGCAATAAATGACTGCGCGGAAAAGCAAAACTGCTTGGATGAGATAATACGAGTGGCTACGGAAGAAAGGAATAAACTTGAAAGCTTATTTAAGTCCTTGGAAAATATGTCATTAAGTAGCAATGACATAGAGTTGCTATCTCAAAAACAACTTCATAGAAAACTTAAAGAATATTCTTCTGTTGCATTTGAGCCTCAAATACTAATACAGCAAATTTCAAAAAGGTTTGAAAAGCACTGCAGTAAGGGAGACCTTCTCAGACCTCCTGGATTCTGGAGCTTTACTGATACTGCAGATATATAATTATCTGTCTATTTTAACAATATTAACACTGATCCAGAGGGGATCCGATTTTGACACAGAGAGAGAAAAAGAGGGGGATAGAGAGAGGGGAATATAGAAATAGAGAAAGGGTAAATGATAAAAAGAGAGATAGAGAGGGGGATATAGAAATGGAGAAAGGGTAAAGGATAAAAAGAGAGATAGAGAGGGGAATATAGAATTTGAGAAAGGGTAATGGATAAAAAGAGAGAGAGAAGGAGAAAATGAGAAAATGGTAAAGAGAAAGAGAGAGATTAGGAGATAGAGAAAGGGAGAAAGAAACAGAGAAAACTGGTAAAGAGAATGGATCAAGTAATAGATAAAGAGGTAAAGCAAAAGAGATGGAATAGAAAATGAGTGAAAGAAAGGAAGACAATGATTAAAGGGACACTGTAGGCACTGTACTGCTTTATCTTATTGAATTGGTTATCGTGTCTGGAGTCCATTTACCATCAAACAGCTTTCAATGTTTTAATGCTAGACGAGAGTCCCCACCAGCTCATATTGCTCGGGCTAATGAGGAAGCATTATCCTGAGCAGCAATGGGCAGCTGCAATTGGCTGACAATGTCATTTAACTGCTCTCAGCCAATCACAGTTCCCATTGCTGGTATGACTTGGTATGTGTAGAAGGAAGTGTGTGTCATCTCTTTCTTAGTAATAACTACAGTAGAGGTCGGGCTGTGGGTGACCAGAGTTAAACTGCTCGAAAATGGGCACTATAAGCAAAAGAGAAAGAAGTAAAGAGAGTGATGGGTAAAAAAAAAGTAAGATAAAGAGAGAGGGGAAGGAAGGGAGGGATCTCAACAAAGGACTAATTTCCAACTTTGTGACTAAATAGCTGTTGTAAACTGTACTATTAACAACAGCCAGTAGCTAGTAGTAGCTACAATTTACTGACAGGCGTCCAGTTGCTGTCTATTACTGTCTGATCACCAATAAACAATCAGCTTCCAAACCAATTGATCACTTGCAGAATAGCTCTCTGCAGGTAAAGCAGAGTAACACACACCAAGCAGCTTGTTAGTAGAGCAAACAATCACATCTTGCAGGTAAAAAGGGTTCTCTCTAAACATCTGTACTTCTCCCTGTGATTGGCTGTAGCAGGAGATAGCGATAATGTATACAATCTATTAAATTGTGAGTTTGCGATATGTCAGATAAATATCTATGCAACTTTTCACTCCTGCTGTGTAGTATATTCATTTAAATGACAAATGCATTTTACTTATTTTTACTTACTTTTTTACTTATTTTACTATTTTTTTGTTTTATTATTATTTTTTCTTGTATGTTTTAATATGGTTTGATATGTTCTTTAGGATTCCTAAGTAATGTCATGTAGTTAACTTATATTTTTTCTAAAGGATGTACAGGCTACCCTAATTCTCTGGGACTTCAATATTCCCATTAACCCACCTTTGACCTCAGCAGCCTCTAAACTACTTTCAATTACTACCTCCCTCGGGCTATCACAGTGGGCTAATTCTCCCATCCATGAAGCTGGCAATACCCTAAACCTCATTTTCTCTTATGCATGTACAGTAACTAATATCAGCAACATTTCCTCTCTCTGATCACCACTTCTTATCTTTTGCTCTCAAGTACCCCCTCAACAACCTCAGCCTAACCCCCCTCAACTCAGGAGGAACCTTCATTCTATTGACCTCCAGCAGCTGTCAGCTGATATAGATTCACAACTGCTCTCCATCCCTTCCCTCTCCTGTCCCTCACTGGCCATCTCCACATATAACACTACCCTCACCTCTGCCTTGAACGCTGTAGCTCCGCTCCAAACATGCACCTCAAGGAAGACACGCCACGAACCGTGGAATACTAAATCAACATGCTACCTGCAAAGATGCTCCCGTTGTGCTGAATGCTCCTGGAGGAGCACCTAGGAGCACCCAGGCAGACTATCTCCATAGATACATATTGTGTTCATACAGCGCAGCCCTTGCCCTTGCCAAACAGTCATACCTTTCCTCTCTCATTAGTTCATGCTCCCGCAATCCCAGGCCTCTCTTTGACACCTTTAACTCTCTTTTTCTTAATCCTGCTGTGGCCACCCTCCCAAACTAACCTTACAGCCGATAGCTTTGCATGCTACTTTACCAGCAAGATTGAACAGTTAACGAAAGAATTCTCCCCACCTTACCGTTCTCTTTATCAAACACACATAGATTATGCCTTATCTACCCTTCAGACTTTCTCCCCGGCTACTGAACAAGAGGTGGCTGTGCTTCTCCTTTCCTCTCACCCCACCACTTGCCTGCTTGATCTTGTCCCATTTCACCTTATCAGATCTCTCTCCTGTTGTCTTGTGCCATCCTTAACACACATCTTAAACTACTCTATCTCTTCTGGCATTGTCCCTGCTGACCCTAAACATGCCACTGTAGTACCTATCGTGAAAAAAACATCTCTTGACCCGTTCTCCCCCTCTAACTATCATCCCATATCCCTGCTCCCTTTTTCCTCAAAGCTTCTGGAAAGACTTGTCTTTACCCGTATGCTGCACTTCCTCAATTCCAACTCTCTCCTTGACCCTCTTCACTCTGGCTTCCACCCCCTCCACTCTACTGAGACTGCTCTTATCAAAGTTACTAACGACCTAATTGCAGCTTAATCCAAAGGCCACTACTCCATACTTATTCTTATTGACCTCTCTGCTGCCTTTGACACCACTGATCATGTTCTCCATCTTCAAACTCTTTAATAACTCGGTCTCTGTGACTCTGTCCTCTCATGGTTTTCCTCTTATCTCTCCCAATGCTCATTCAGTGTCTCTTTTTCTAATGATACCTCCACCCCTCGTCCTGTCTCGGTTGGAGTCCCCCCTCGGTTGGTCCCCTTCTATTTTTTCTTTATACTGCCTCTCTTATTACCTCATTTGGATTCCACTACCACCTATACAATGACACCCAGATATATCTCTCCTCCCCGGATCTCTCACCTGCAGTCCTGCAACGTGTCACTGCTTGCCTTTCTTCCATGACTGGATGTTCTCCCGGTTTTTTAAACTCAATCTCTCTAAAATTGAGATCCTTGTCTTTCCTCCTCCTAATACTGATGTCCTATTTATAGTTAAGCCCCCCCATAATATTGTAAAGCTCTACGGAATCTGTTGGCGCTATATAAATGGCAATAATAATAATAATAATACAATGATGTAGCTGCTGTTAACTTCTTTGCAACAGGCTAATATTTAGTTTTGAGGGTTAGCAGAAACCAGTCACTAAGATGCAGTTAGCAGCTCCCATTGAGAATAATGGGAACCACTAGTCCTTCTGGCTGATACTTCTCTGTCACTACTGGTAAACATTTACAGTTGGTATAAAGCCACTATCACTTCACTAACAATAAAAGCAGGTATGAGCAGTGTCTCTCCAAAAAAAAAAGGAGAGACAACATTGGAAATAAGTCTAAAGTGAGCTAAAATGATAACCTAAGAACGTTATTTAAAGTCAAGTTAGGGCAATATTAAGATCAGTTGGCTATGTTGGTAATGCAATCCAAAAACACTGTTTTTTTTTTAAATTTAGGCTAATTATAAAAAATGTGAAGTACTTTAACATAAATCAAGGTTTTATGCATATGTAAGATGTTTATCACAGCTTGACAAAATTATATTTCTGATAGACTATGCAATTAATGGCACTCAATAAACATTTTGACGAGAATGCAAAACACCTCCCATCAAAAAGAAAATTAAATTGTTCCTAATTTGGCTCTTTATCGCCTTTGCAGTACAATAATGATTTAGATGTTTTAACTCAAGGTGCTGTGAATTGTTGACAAATTGCACAAATTTAGATAAATTTAGCAAAATTGGAAAAAAAGTTGGTTGTCAGCTGATCCCAGTTTTCTGTACAGTGAAAACAAAAACTTTATAAACATATGAAACATTTCTCATGTTTTTTTAATTCAATATATTTAAGTGGGGTTGATTTTTACTTATACAATGGACTTGTCAAAATTCTCCCAAATTTTGCTGCAATTCAAAGTAAACACAAATCATTTGCAGTAGACAATAAATGACAATAATGAAGCTACAAAACTACATAAGCTATCATGAATAAGGATTCCTTTTATCACTATCAAGTTCAATATTCAGTACATTTTTCTGCTTCTGATCTAAAAAAGCAACAAAACAAAATGACTATATATGCTAAAGTGATAATCAACTGAGCCACAAAAGTGGCAAAAGTGCCTCCAAAGTGGCAATCAGATTTTCCCTTAATCAGCAAATCGTTAGTAATGTTTATCAATAATTTTAACCTTGACTAGTCCTGCTTTGCTAAAAAAAATAAAAAATTATTTTTTGCGTTACTTTGGACATAATAGCTCAATGTATTCCATGCTACAAGGTTATAAGCTATACAAAGGATGTAAACATGTAAAAAGCATTAAAGGGGCACTGTAGTCACTATAACAATTTCATCTCTTTAAGTTGGTTATAGTGCCTGGAGTCCCCTGTCACTGTCCCTCCATTCAGTGTTAAACCGCATAAGAGCAGTTTAACATTAAATAAGTGTCCCTGGCAACACACAGTCCAGCCCCTTTGGGAAGGTGCAGCTAAGGCAGAGATTACACACTTACTTGTAGTCATACACGTTCATACCATCAGTTGGAGGTTTAGCTGATAGGCTAAAAGCAGACGACTGACACTCTCAGCCAATCACAGCTGTCCATTGTTACTCAGGCTAATACTTCCTCATTAGCCAAAGCCATATGTTTTTGGAAAACGGAAGCATGAAAACATTATCCTTATTTTTAATTGTTTTCCTTTCATCTTTTTCTTTGCTAGATTCCCCAAAATCAAGAACTCAAGTTCTCACAAAGGAAAATATGATATTGATAACTTTTAAACCGCCAGTTGTAGGGTTTACGTTAACTTAAATACTTTGACATTGTATTTTTGCATCATTGTGTTAGACTCAACGGTCCTCTTGCATGAATCAAATGTAAAGGACCCATAAGTTACAAACAGAATAAAAAATAACATGCAAATATAACACATAATGTAAGGTACATTCTGTATACCCCTGACAGGACAACTCTATAGGGGGCGTACTGACAAACTAGAGTGGAAGTGGAGGGGGAATAAATATAATGATGGGAGATCACCCAGAGAGAAGAAAGAATGAGGTCACCATCGACCCTGAATATAGGGAGCGAAATGACAATAATCTCTGAAAGTCATTTGCAGATGTAGTGAGCAGTCAATGGGACCATACAGTATAGTCATGTACACTGGCATTTTGTCTTGGGAGCTAAAGTACAGGTCTGCAATAGAATGCAACTCTTCTTTATAGGAGTTAAAGGTACTATACTTTTAGTGACATTCAGAATCCTTATTGTGATGGATTTCTTATAATGGGATATGACCGTTGTTGTATGGTGCAACAAAATGGGGGCAAGAATAAAAGGAGGTAAAATATCTTATGCTAGCATGTCATTTGTCTTACACCAGAATATTTGTATAAGTTGCCATCCCAACTCAGGGAAAATAATGAACCAGGCCCAGTCTGGCAGTACCAGTAAGCACTATCACTTGCAGAGTCCACCGTTTGTGCAGAGGTAGAGTTGCCATTTTTAATAAATTTAGAATCACTGAACATATTTGTACAGTATCTGTATTAAAAATGTGTAAAAAAACTAAACAACAAGCTACCATAAAATAATTCCTTGTAATTACTTGTATCAGTGCCCTTAGTTTCTGTGTAAATGCCCTTGTAATAAGTATGCAGGTTTATTTCATTACCTATGACACTAAATTATGTAAGGGTATAAATTTTCAGCAATAAATAATTTCTCTACAAAAGAATTCAGATTAAATGATTGCTGGCAAAGTTAAAAGGTAGTTTAATAAAAACAGGGTAATACATTATGTATGAAAACAGAATTTCTTGACTTACAGAGTAAAATAAATTAAACACATATAGGTCCATGCTTGATAGAAGGGGATTTATTAAATCTCATAATAAACTTTAGCAACCTTTATCACACCGTTGGTAAAATATGTACCTCTATCATTTTATATATAAAATTCTGAAGAGGAAAATTCCAAAGAGGAGAGGACAGAGTATATTCTTAAACTCAAATAAATCTTCAGAAGGATCTAATTAAATGTAAGAAATCTGGACACGGTGTTTGGAGGAAATCTATTATTTACCTGTAGAAAGTGTGACAGTTGACAATAAATTATCTGATTAATCAAACAGTATTTACAATGCACTTCTTAACATTAATGGGACATTTTAAAAATTGAATAGAAGACATGCTTTTTAAAGTATTGCATCCTCAGTTTTTTCCATTGGATGTCCTCTTTGGCATCTTGCATTCTACAAACCACATATTTCCAGTGCAATTCACAACATATATCCTACACAAGCTACATGGCGTACCAGCCCCAGACAAAAAAAAATAGAGGTTCCTGCCCAACAGGGATAGCATCAAAAGAGAAACTGAGGAATCAAAGTAGACAGCAGGGTAAACCACCTGAATAGTTCATGACCTCTTCCCTAAAAGATGATCTTGTCTTCTTAGACGAAGGACGTGAAATAGGGCAGAGAGTGAATCGGAAGTTCCAGAGAATCAGTCAGAATTATGACTTTTAATTATTTACGATTGATGCTGGTTCTATTCATTGTTAAGAGGGTTGTGGCCTGTGCAACTCAATAGACTTTATTGTACAACAAACTGAATTGCAGTAATGGCTGTGTCTCCAATTCCTATGGCTCTTTTTAGGTGATCTTTCTCAATGCATGTAGTTCTCAGACATACATAGCAAAAAGATACAATGAAATAGAGATAAAAATAGAATCACATATATTAATAAATTGGTGGAAGCTATATTTCAGAAATAGTAGAATAGCCACAAAATATACAGGTATATTCACATAGAAGACTGTATATTATTCTTACAAAACAAATATACTGCAAGCATTAATAAAACAGTGTGATGTTGGTTATCATTACCAAATAAAAGAATGTGTAAAATAATTAACACTATAAATAACTAGCACATTATTTATAATAATCTTATTATGCCCTGATACAGCTTAACTGTGAACAGGGCTACCATGAGAAATTGTGAGAACGTTTACACAGCTCAAGGTCTGGGCCCCCACTGTATGCACTGAGTGTATAGTGGATGCAGAGTGAGTGTATAGTGGATGCAAACTGTGTGTGTATAGTGGATGTAGTGTGTTTCCAGGGTGAATGAGCATCATAGCCTTCTCATTTTGGATACTTGTAGCATCAAGTTAAAACCAGCACTTACTAATGTCTCACAATGGCAATAATTTAAATTATATTAAAGTATTAAGTTGAAGTTACTGAATTGTGCATTGCCTGTGGCACATAGAATCCAGACAGCTGGGAACTTGAAAGTCATAGGGTAAGTGCAGGTGGTACAAAAGAGCGCTAATAAACTTAAAAAATTGCATATCTCAAAAAATTAATTGTGCTTGGAAGTCAGAAAGAAAAATCCATAATATTTCTTGTTTGTTTGTTTAACATAGTTTGTGGGGTTAACAAAACATAATATGCCACATAATGTAAGTGCAGTATTATTATTATTATGTTATTATTTATATAGAGCCAACAAATTCCGCAGCACTTTACATTGGGTGGACGAACAAACATGTAGTTGTAACCAGACAAGTTGGACAAACAGGAACAGAGGGGTTGAGGTCCCTGCTCAATGAGCTTACATGCTAGAGAGAATGGGGTAAAGTGACACAAAAGGTAAGGATAGTATTAAATTAATGACAGTTGCAAGAGAGGAATCAGTCGGGAGCTAGGAGTGGAGACAGGGTGAGCATCTAACGCAGGAGGGAAGTGAGTTCCACAGGAACGGTGCAGCCCTCGAGAAGTCTTGAAGGCGAAAATCGGAGGTGGGAGTACGAACAGAAGATAGACGTAAGTCTTCAGCAGAGCGTAAGGGCCTAGACGGGACATACTTGTGTATTAGGGAGGATAGATAGGTGGGAACAGCATTATGTAGACCAGAATTTTAAATTGAGCCCTATATCTTACAGGGAGCCAATGTAGTGACTGACAGAAGGGTGAGGCGTGGGCGGTGCGGGCGAACAGGAAGATGAGCCTCGCCGCCGCATTCATTATGGACTGTAATGGTGCAAGTTGGGAGTATAAGTGCAGAGTTTGTATGATACCTGGACAATTGGGGCTTTTGGATTTATTGTTGCAGAAGGTAACAATGTTTGTGGTCATAATGCTTCAAGCCCAGTTGAAAAAAAAATAAACGTATTTTCGATCATTAAAAACCCCAGCATGCAAATTCCTCTCCTCCAACTACAGCACAGAGGACAGGGCAATAAAACAAGTGTAGCCCCACAGACCACATTAGTAATTGGAGATCAGAAACCTAGGTGCAGGTCTAGCAAATACCATTTCCTCCAGATGTGTACAGATGGGTGGTAATAGCAGGATGAGAATTGGTGAACAACCTCTACTCCTTCCTCAAACCCAATCAATAATAATAACTAGACAATGTCAAGTCCTGAGGTCTAAATATCTATTGATCCAGAGGATTCCATCTTGCACTGGTCCCCAATCTACCTAACCTCAAATAGGACCACACACATAATTTACCACTGGGAATAATTGTCTACATTATGTGACACTATTTAATTTTTTTATTAAAATATTGATACACACATTCAAATTAGGTAAGTGTCACATCAGTTAGTATGTGATGTGAAGATGCCAGATTCTAGAAAATTGCTTAACAGTATTGTGCATGAAGATGGATCTATGTCTATAGTATTAATGATATTTTCTTTGTTTCTTTTTTTCCTAAAACTGAAGGATGACATTAATTTATATTAAGAGTGAAGGTTTTGACAGGAGTTAGTCGTGAATAACAAAAAACTGTTGGACTCCTCTTCTCCTGCTGGCATCGTTTTTCTCAAAAGAAAATTTGAACTTTCTCTGCAAATGCATATTTTTGGAAAGCTATTAGAACATGCTTTTAATTGTTCTCACAACAATTAGATATGTGGAATGTTATACTAGTAAAATGATTACATCAAGATCTCTAAATGTTTTTAGTGTGCATCACGTGCGGTAGGTCAAAATAATGAATCAATGAAAAAAGCTCACATGAAAATTGCCCACAGAAAATCCCCACTGTCATAAATGCGCGCACGAAAAATGCCCACACAGAAAAAAGTGCACACTTGAAAATGCCCACAAGGAAAATTGCTCAAACTGAAAAATGCCCACATGGGCATATTTTGTATTTATTATTTAATTATACTTGATAAAATCACAACGCAGATTGTTGCATATGGATATGAAATATTTTAATCATAACATATTGATAACAATATAAAATATAGGTAATATCAATTCATGCTAACAGGTGGGAGATTAATAGTTATCTACAATATGTATATCTATGGTACTTTAAATAGTGCATACATCTTCACCTTAACTTAAAAATTATTATATGTTCATATAATTCAGTGTGGGCATTTTTCTTTGTGGGCTTTTTCTGTGTGCCCATTTATCCATGTGGGGGCATTTTTCCGTGTGGGCATTTATCTCTTGCACATTTATGACAGTGTTTTTTTCCTCTGTGGGCAATTTTCCCATGTGAGCATTTTTCCGTGTAAGCAATTTTCTGTGTGGGCATTTTTCCACATGGGCGATTTTGCTTGTGGGCAATTTTTTGTTTGAGCAATTTACTTGAATCCTGCAAACTACATGTCTCAAATATTTTGTAGGGAGAGTAAAGTGATAGGGGGGTATAGATGGGGGGAGAAGAAGAGAGGGAGGGTTGGCAGGGAGGGGAGTCGGGGGGGGGGGTTTGTGGGGGGATGACCCTGGGGTTCCCAGGTGGTTTGGTATGAATACCTGCGTGGTGAAGAGCGGGTGGCCGGCAAGTTTCTTCTGTCCCTTGGATCTTGATTTTTCATGACCCCAGGCTGGGTCTCCCCAGTCCCCCGCCACGGATAGCGCCCTTGTCCGCTGGAAATTATTGTGTTGCGGTGTTATCAGTTTGGTTCAGGTACCTGTCCCATATGTGTTGCGCCTTAGCTAGCGCAGGTCTCGGGCCAAATTGGTGTTGGTGCATGGCCTCATATGTCCAGTTGAGTGCGATTTGGTTTCTTAGATGTGTATGTGACGGTGTGTCCTTGGACTTCCAATGTCTCGCTATTAGGATATGTACTAATGCAAGTGTGTGGTACATTAGTGCTTGGTGTGCTTGGTGTGCTTTGGACATTCTTTCAGGGAATACGTACAGCATGCATTGTACAGGGTTTTTTCCACTTGGTAGCCTAGCATGTCTGATATGATATGTATGGCTTGTGTCCAGAGAGGTGAAAGTGCGGGGCATGTCCACCAAACGTGGAGCAACGTGCCCACTTCCTTCTCACAGCGCCAGCATGTGTTTGTGGAGGTAGGCCAAATTTTGTGTATTTTTTCCGGCACTAAGTACCAACGGTATAGTATTTTCCGTTATAATTCTAGGTGTTGGGCGCATGATGTCAGGCCTCTGTGTGCTGTGTAAGCTCTTTTCCACTGTTCTGGGCTTAACTCTATGCCTAGGTCTGCATGCCATGCCTTTTGGTAGTGTTCCTGTGTCAGTGGTTGATTGTGTAGAATCAAGTGATAGCATGTGGAGAGAGACTTGGCGTTGGGCTTGTTAGATAGGCACATGTTTTCGAACTTAGATGTTAGTGCTTGTGTTCCCTTCTCAGGGTTTATGGGTGGGTTGTTTGTTAGTAGGGATTTGACTTGTAGGTAGGGGAATAGTAGTTTCGCGGGTAGGTCAGATTGTTCCTGTAGGCTTGTGAAGGATTTGAGGTGCCCCCCGTTGTACAGATGGAGTACGTGAGTGACACCTTTATCAGTCCATGGCTTATGGTTGAAGGTGGGAATCATTAGGCTTATGGATTGCAGTGGGGCTGCCATTGGTATCCTTGGATGTGTAACCAAAGTGTTCCTCACCCTGTCCCATGTGTCTAACAGCAACCGAGTGGTGGGGAGGCCTTGGAATGGTCTCGGTCTCCGAGTGCTATCCGTCCAGAAAGTATGATGGATGTGGTCTATGTTAAGCCAAAAGGCTTCTATTACTGCCCACTGGGGTGTGTAATGGGGGTCGTGTGCTGCTAACATGGTGCTTAAAATCGCTGCCTTATAGTAATGATACAGGTTTGGAATACCCAGGGCACCTTCTGCTACCATCCTCTGCAGGACCTTAGCAGCTACCCGGCTCTTTTTGTGGTGCCACGTAAATTTCATAAATAGTGAGGTGATCAACTTAAGGTAGGTGTTTGGTAGGGGTATTTGTAGTGTCCGGAAAAGTTATAGTAGTTTTGGGAGCAGTGACATTTTGAATGCTGCTATGCGCCCCAACCATGAGAGGAACCACACCTGATTTTAAAATGTTTCGGGGCTTTAAAGCTAATTTGTACATGAGAGCACAGAATTATGTTTCATCAATTAGTTCCAGCAGAAAATTCAGGAAATAATATAATACTTGTATCCAAACGCTGCTTTGTTCTCCAAATCTAATTCTAAACTACTTCACTTGTTTTAATATTTTGAAAATATATTTTACAAGATTAAATATTAAAGGATGGTAATCATTTCACTGAATTTAGGTACAAGAGCACAATTGGATACGTAAGTACAAAAAATGTGAAACATTTCTATTTTTACTATTATGGCTCCAGGAAATCGAATACTGTGAAACATGAAGATTTCACTTATTGTCTTCTTTTTCATGTTGAGAATCATGTAACACAGCCTTTAGCCATGTATAACATGTTGTAGACTGCCTTACTGAATGTCAAAGACTTGGCACAAAAAGAAAAAAATCTACTCATGGAAGGGGAATAAAAACAATATTAATGGTGAGTGGAAATTAAAATCTCATTCATCCTAGTAGATACCCTCATTATACCAGCTTTTTTTTTAAACAAATGATTCTACCAATGTAATTTCCAGTAGAAGATGTAATTTCCGTTCAATTTAACTATGAGTTATGAACCACTGGAATTACTCCAATATAGTAATTATATGAGATTTGATCTCTCAGAGAAAATGCAAAACTGTACCAACAGAAAAAGAAGGAAGATGTGAAATGTTAGCATCAAAATAGCACAAACAAGTCAAAGTTATCACTGACGTTTAATTATATATATAACCACTGTAGAGGACATAGTGTTCAAAGATAAAGACAGCAAGAGCACACCACCTTAAATAAAAATATATAAAAAAAGAAATATAGAACATCAAAGGTTTCAAAAATATCTATATAAACCAACAAGCTTTTGAGTAGTTGTCCATCTTGCTAGAAATTGCATTTCAGTTGGTAAATGCTACATCTACATGTGAAATACAATCTAACCTTGCTACGTACAGCAGTCTCTTTAGTATGCTGACAAAAAGCTTGAGATCACAAATTGTAACTAGTATCCAAACACTGACTACACCTCCACCAGACTACCTGGAAACAACAACCAAAAAACATATTACCAGTAAATCCACTACAGGGGAGGGTGACAAGGGGCTCCCACGTAACATAGGCTCCGATACCTTGCCATAAGGTCCCTTAATGCAGGGAAGGGCTAGCAACTCTGATGCTAGAGTAGGAAGTGCAACTTAATGGTAAAATAAGTTTTGGTTACTCCACTTTGCATTCTCTATTTTGAAATGATTATATACCTTTCATTTTTTATTATTTATTTTCTTGCAATGCTCCTTAACTAACGATGGGGTCTCTGTCCAGTTTGCCATCTTTCATGTAAATAGAAGTTAATATGTACAAGGCAGAATTTGTTCTCTTGTTACCATTATAAATAAGACCTGCGAGTCTCACATTGTACCTTCTTTCTGATACCTGACTTGATACAAAAATCTTAATAAAAACAGATTTACCAAAAGAAAAATTGAAACTAGTATAAGTCAGCTGGTAAGCAGGAAACAGATACTCAGAGTTTTGGCTTATTCACCCAAAGGTTGGAATCTTTCTAGCAGCTTTTAATCAGTGGAAATAAATCACTAGCATGTATACACATGGAAAAGCCCATGCTAGATATGTATAAACAGTCTCAGAAAATAATACTACTCAAACCCTATGACTCGTCCTCAAGTGCCAGAAGAGGATCCCTTAGGTATTCAATGGGCCTATCTGAGAACAATAATTTAGAAATTGGAACCTTCATGAAATGCAACAGCAGTGTCAGATGACATTGTCAGTGAAGGCAGAATTATTTTGTTTGTAAAAAGGGTTCCCTGATCTGTCTCCAAAAAAAGGAGATAAGCAGGCAAACACAGGAATGTTAAAGATAGAACCTCTGGAGTTCTGAAACACTGGGCCAATATTTTACAATTCAATTCCTATTTTTGTGTCCAAAGATAGGTTTACCAACCAAAATAAGCATTTTAATTAATCGTTCCACTATAAGGAATGTGATTGTCAAAATTGCAATTCTGAACATATAGTATAGGGCTCATTTTTAATATTCCAATCCAATACTGCTATAAGTGGTGTCCAGAAATATAGAAAAGGTGGGATTTTGACCATGTCAACAATATTAAAGGCTCAGGCACCTGTTAATGTGCTGATAAATGTTAAATATGAAGTTGATATATACACAGTGAGGGAAAAAAGTATTTGACCCACTGCTGATTTTGAACGCTTGTCCACTGACAAAGAAATAATCAGTCTATAATTTTAATGGTAGGTGTATTTTAACAGTGAGAGACAGAATAAAAAAAAAATCCAGAAAAACGCATGTCAAAAAAGTTATAAATTGATTTGCATGTCAATAAGTGAAATAAGTATCTGGGTTCCATGTGTCTTTTATACAGGTAACAAGTTGAGATTAGGAGCACTCTCTTAAAGGGAGTGTTCCTAATCTCAGCTCTTTCCAGTATAAAAGATACCTGTTCACAGAAGCAATCAATCAATCAAATTTCAAACTCTCCACCATGGCCAAGACCAAAGAGCTGTCCAAGAATGTCAGGGACAAAATTGTAGACCTACACAAGGCTGGAATTGGCTACAGGACCATTGTCAAGCAGCTTGGTGAGAAGGTGACAACAGTTGGTGCGATTTTTCGCAAATGGAAGAAACACAAAATAACTGTCAGTCTCCCTCGGTCGGGTGCTCCATGCAAAATCGCACCTCGAGGAGTTTCAATGATCATGAGAATGGTGAGGAATCAGTCCAGAACTACACAGGAGGATCTTGCTAATGATCTCAAGGCAGTTGGGACCATAGTTACCAAGAAAACAATTAGTAACACTACGCCCTGAATGACTGAAATCCTGCAGCGCAATGGTCCCCCTGCTCAAGAAAGCACATGTACAGGCCCGTCTGAAGTTTGCCAATGAACATCTGAATTATTCAGAGGAGAACAGGGTGAAAGTGTTGTGGTTAGATGAGAATAAATCGAACTCTTTGGCATCAACTCAAATAGCCGTGTTTGGAGGAGGAGGAATGCTGCCTATTACCCCAAGAATATCATCCCCACCGTCAAACATGGAGGTGGAAACATTATGCTTTAGGGGTGTTTTCTGCTAATGGGACAGGAAAACTGCACCGTATCAAAGGGACGATGGACGGGGCCATTTTCCGTCATATCTTGGGTGAGAACCACCTTCCCTCAGCCAGGGCATTGAAAATGGGTCATGGATGGGTATTCCATCATGACAATGACCCAAAACAAACATCCAAGGCAACAAAGGTGTGGCTCAAGAAGGAGCACATTAAGGTCTTGGAGTGGCGTAGCCAGTCTCCAGACCTTAATCCCATAGAAAATCTGTGGAGGGAGCTGAAGGTTTGAGTTGCCAAACGTCAGCCTCAAAACCTTAATGACTTGGAAAAGATCTGCAAAGAGGAGTGAGACAAAATCCCTCCTGAGATGTGTGCAAACCTGGTGGCCAACTACATGAAACGTCTGACCTCTGTGATTGCCAACAAGGGTTTTGCCACCAAGTACTAAGTCGAAGGGGTCAAATACTTATTTCACTCATCGACATGCAAATCAATTTATAACTTTTTTGACATGCGTTTTTCTGGATTTTTATTGTTGTTATTTTGTCTCTCACTGTTAAAATTATGGATTGATAATTTCTTTGTCAGTGGATAGCAGGGGATCAAATACTTTTTTCCCTCACTGTACAGGGCTGGATAAACATAGGGGCTGATGGAGCTTCAGCGCCAGGCCCATGTCCATGGAATAGGCACATTGATTAAAAATATATATATATATATATATTTTTTTTTTTTTACACACCACTCTTCACATACTCTTGCTTAAGTATGGAAACTTGAGAGGAATGTATGGGAACAAAACCTGTGTAGACTGGCTGACAATGAAATTAGTTAAGGTAATGCTGACTTTGGTCTCTCTAACACTGTGGCATGTTCCCTTTCTTCTACACTCACTACATATAACTTTTCTCTGTCCCAGACAGTATAACAGGAGTTTCTGCCTGCTAGTAAGAAGGTAAGGAGACAAATGGACCAGCGAGTGCTAGAGGACAGTCCTTAGAAAGCTTGGTACCAACACATCATTAGACGCATTTATGCCAAGCTCATAGGCGTGCGCAGCCTATTGCATTAGGGTGTGCACCCTAAAGCACAAACACACGCCGCGCGTGTGTGTGTATATATATATATATATATATATACACACACACACATACATATATATATATATATTCACAGACTCACAGACACACACACATACTCACACACTGACACACACACACACTCACTGACACACACACACTGACACATACTCACACACTCACTGACACACACACTCACAGACACATACTCACACACTCACAGACACACACTGACACACACTCACAGACACACACTGACACACACTCACAGACACATACTCACACACTCACAGACACACACACTGACACATACTCACACACTCACTGACACACACACTCACAGACACATACTCACACACTCACAGACACACACTCACAGACTCACAGACACATACTCACACACTCACAGACACACACACTGACACATACTCACACACTCACTGACACACACTCACAGACACATACTCACACACTCACAGACACACACTGACACACACACATACTCACACACTCACTGACACACACTCACACACTCACACACACACACAAATTATTATATTTTAATTTTTTTTTTAAATGTCCACCCAGCCTCCTACCTGGAGTGCTGGTGGACTTGTCCCTGGGGTCCAGTGGGGCGGGCGCCTTTCTCCAGCTCAGCTGCGGCGAGGGAGCTGTCTGCTCTCTGCTCTCTGCTTCCTCTCGCCGCGCGGGCTGTCTGCTGTAGCTGGGAGCCGGAATATGACGTCATATTCCGGCTCCCGGCATCAGCGCGCGGCGAGAGGGAGCAGAGAGCAGAGAGCTCCCTCGCCGCGGCTGAGCTGCAGGGTGGAGGGGGAATCATCACCTCTTGCCCTCCCATGACAGGGGCAAGAGGTGAAACAGGGGACACTGAGTGCCTGCAGGAACAGCGTTCCTGCTCAAAAAAAGTGCAGGAACGCTGTTCCTGCAGGACTCAAACCATAGGCGTGCGCACAGGGATTAGGGTGTGCCCAGGCACACCCGGCACACCCCGTGCGCACGCCTATGGCCAAGCTCGAGGTGCAGTCTGCATAGTATGTCCTAAGTTGGCCAGCCTGCATGAGTGACAGGCAGCCTGATGTGCATTCAGGCCAGGCTGGCCTTCCAATTTTTTGTAAAAAGATTCAATATGTACAGGCACTCTTTTATGGTGCTAGGTATACATATGATACGGCACTCAATTATAGATGTAAAGCAAAACTATATATTTATTATTCTGCCTTTTATAAGTCAGATATCTCTTAAGCTCAGTAGAATATACAAATATGACAAAGAACAGTGTGTTACATAAAGTTATATAGAAACATAGAATGTGACGGCAGATAAGAACAATTCGGCCAATCTAGTCTGCCCAATTTTCTAAATACTTTTGTAAGTCCCTAGCCTTATCTTATAGATAGGATAGCATTATGCCTATCCCACGCATGCTTAAACTCCTTTACTGTGTTAACCTCTACCACTTCAGCTGGAAGGCTATTGCATGCATCCACTACCCTCTCAGTAAAGTAATACTTCCTGATAATATTTTTAAACCTTTGTCCCTCTAATTTAAGACTATGTCCTCTTGTTGTGGTAGTTTTTCTTCTTTTAAATATAGTCTCCTCCTTTACTGTGTTGATTCACTTTATATATTTAAATGTTTCTATCATATCCCCCCTGTCTCGTCTTTCCTCCAAGCTATACATGTTAAGATCCTTTAACCTTTCCTGGTAAGTTTTATCCCGCAATCCATGAACCAGTTTAGTAGCCCTTCTCTGAACCCTCTCTAAGGTATCAATATCCTTCTGAATATACGGTCTCCAGTACTGTGCACAATACTCCAAGTGAGGTCTCACCAGTGTTCTGTACAATGGCATGAGCACTTCCCTCTTTCTACTGCTAATACCTCTCCTTATACAACCAAGCATTCTGCTAGCATTTCCTGCTGCTCTATTGCATTGTCTGCCTACCTTTAAGTCATCAGAAATAATAACCCCTAAATCCCTTTCCACATATGTTGAGGTTAGGACTCTTTCAAATATTCTGTACTCTGCCCTTGGGTTTTTACGTCCAAGATGCATTATCTTGCACTTATCCACATTAAATGTCAGTTGCCACAATTCTGACCATTTTTCTAGTTTACCTAAATCATTTGTCATTTGACTTATCCCTCCTGGAACATCAACCCTGTTACATATCTTAGTATCATCAGCAAAAAGGCATACCTTACCATCAAGACCTTCTGCAATATCACTAATAAAAATATTAAAGAGAATGGGTCCAAGTACAGATCCCTGAGGTACCCCACTGGTGACAATTCCAAGCTTCGAATATATTCCATTAACTACAACCCTCTGTTGCCTGTCACTCAGCCACTGCCTTACCCATTCAACAATGTTGGAATCCAAACTTAAAGATTGCAGTTTATTGATAAGCCTTCTATGTGCAACAGTGTCAAAAGCCTTACTGAAATCTAGGTAAGCAATGTCTACTGCACCACCTGATCTATAATTTTAGTTACCCAATCAAAAAAATCAATAAGATTAGTTTGGCATGATCTCCCTGAAGTAAACCCATGTTGTCTCTGATCTTGAAATCCATATGTTTTTAGATGTTCAACAATCCTATCCTTTAACATGGTTTCCATCACTTTCCCCACTACTGAAGTAAGGCTTACTGGCCTATAGTTGCCCGACTCCTCCCTATTACCTTTCTTGTAAATGGGCACAACATTAGCTAACTTCCAATCTTCTGGGACTACTCCTGTTAACAATGATTGGTTAAATAAATCTGTTAATGGTTTTGCTAGTACACCACTAAGCTCTTTTAATAGCTTTGGGTATATTCCATCAGGTCCCATTGACTTATTTGTCTTTACTTTTGACAGTTGAAATAGAACCTCTTCCTCTGTAAACTCACGTGTAATAAATGACTCATTTATCCTTTTTCTCAACTGAGGTCCCTCTCCTTCAGATCCTATATGGTCTCAACTATGCAACATCTTAGGTGATTGGGCAGACATGCCACCTTTTTAGGCATGTTAGCCCCTTTTGGCAGTACTGGTTACGTGATTCGCATCAGTGGTACACCCTTTTACCCCGACCATTGACTTCCTGCTTCACTGAACACTGCTGTTAGAGGGAAAGAACCGCCCTGGACTGACAAGGAAGATGGAACATGACTGGTGCCAGAGATAAGGGGTTTGGACAGTAGGGATACAATTGTTGCAAAGTGGGGAACATATTTATAGGGGGTCACTGGGTGGAGACTTACCAGTCAGCTAAGAAAAGTGCAGAGATCCTGACTTTCCCACCCTTCCTCCCTAGGTAGTCTGGTGAGGAATCTTGGTTTGTCTCTGTGTGTGCTTTGGTTTTTCTTTCTCTTATTGTTTTGTCACAGCGTCCGGGATTCCTGGCCAGCGCAGTCATAAGCCGAAGAAGGTGCCAAGGTGGCTTGGGGAGTTGCAGCCTGCTAAAAGCTGATGGCGGCGGCAGGCTGCTCCGAACTCATGGTTCAATGGGATAGATCGATCTGTTGGTGAAGCATCCCAACAGCCGACAGGGTTTAAGAAGTTGCTGGCATTTTTAATTGAATAAAGCTGTGGCCATTGCCCATACCCAACATACTAAGGTCTCACGTGTTTTATTCTGGCAACGGGAGTGGGGCTTGGTGGTTAGTCAGCAGTCATGGAGTTACTTGAAAGATGAAAGAGAGATTAGCATACGATATGTGTTTTCTGATAGCTATATCCTGAGTTTCCCTCCAGCTCCATCTCCATCAGATTCATGACTCTTGGGAAGTAAAACTGTTTTTATTCCAATAATCACCTCAGAGTAAATACATAGCAGAATGCATGGTATTACTATTTATAATATTGCTGAGAAGCAACCTAGATGTGCCTAAAATAATTTCTAAATGGCTGTCTGAATATATAGCGTAAGCAAAACAATGTCACTGAATGCACGACAATCTATTTTTAATATCTCTATACAAATGGAAAAAAACGCAGTGTAATATATATATAAATGTTTTCTCCCTTTTTTGACTAAGAAGTTCTGACATTTATCCTTTACTACTCTTTTTACCTGTATAATGATATCTAAGGATTCGGAGTGATACATTACTCTTGGTACAATTATGCTTTCAATTGCTGTTTGTTGGTACTTTGCTCCCTGTAGTTAGATTGGAATCTCTGCAGGTTTGATTGCTTATGCCTGCATTTTTGTATTTGTAGTATAAGTTATATGTCTTCTTTATGCATTATCTATTCCTTAGGTAGTACAGTTTGTATATTTATATCTTGTTAATAGGTTGCTACAGGCTAATTGCAGTTTGATCGCTTTTCGATTAGTTCTGCCTGCTGTCTATCTCTAACGGATTTTCTCTGTATCTAGATGGCCCCTGATGGGGTGTTTAGGTCTTTCTTCAACATTTTTTATTCCTGTATGCAGGCTATGTTTTTAGTTATATGTATATGTATTATTTTGTTGGTTATACTGGGTTGCTATGGGAACGACCCTGGGAGGCGCACGTCTATGACATCATCAGTGTCAATCATTTGACCTGAGCAGGCTGCTGGTCAGGTGCCCCTTGGATCACTCCTATCCTCAACCTGGGTAAGTTAAGGGAATACTGAGGGTATATATTCTTGTGGATTTGATTTGCAAGCTCATCCTGATGAAAGTCTGTGATACAGACTGAAACGTTGATTTTTATTTTGAGCTAATAAAAGCTAAGTTTTATTCATTCAACTTGGAAGTCCCTGGAGTGCTATCTTGTACTTTTGGCTGTATCTGTTTGCTGATAAGCACCGGGCAAGTACATCAAGGAAGGTGGAGTGCATTACTATTTTTGTTTTGTATGATTTTGGGCTATTGGCAATATCCCTGGTTTTTGCACCCCTTAGTAGACTTGCGCAACACTATTGGTTCGCACTACTTGGTGAGATTTATAGTTATTTACTTTTTTCTAATTATTGGTTTGCACTTTTGCTGCAATAACCTGTTTTCATCTGAGTACCATACCTTCATCTAGTATTATACTTATTTGTTTTTATGGAAGACTTTTTCACCCTAGCCGGGGGGCTATCTGAACAAGCAGAGATCCTCCAATATAGTGAAGGAGATGCTGAGAGGATTCGTTGGACTTCCTCTACTACTGATCTCCCTAATACTACCTCCTTGAAGGATATTTATTTCCAACTTTTGCGTTTAAGAAAGCGAGAGACGGATCTGGACCTTCATGGTCTTTTTCTCTCGGATTATCATCGGAAACTTCAAATACCTAGGGGGTTTCGAGTCAGTAATGTCCCTACTATAGGTAGACTTAAACCTATGACATGCAAAAAATGGATTGGGGTCTTGAATAAATGTTCCCTCGATCTTATGTTAATTATAATTGAAGATGTAAAGGAAGAATTGACACAAGTAAGACGTAAAATAGCGGAATTACAAACACAGGAAGCACTTATCCTATCCTCCACAGAGGCGGCGACCACTCTATTGAAATTGGAGGATAATGTTAAAACCTATAAGACAGATCTAATCAGGTTTAAGAGAGAGAAACAAGCTGTTGTCTCAGCTGACTACAAGGAACATCGGGTGTATAGGTGGCTCAGTGGCCATAGTGATACCCCGAGGTTTGCAAGACGCCGGAGACCGGTCCGCAAACCAAGACAATTTACCATCGACAAATCCTCAGGCGAATCCAACTCCGAATCAGATGCTGCTAATCCATCCATTCAACGTAAGCCTAACCAAGATTCAAGGGTAGCTTTTTTAGAGTCCCGTCCCACAGAACATCAGGGGATAATTACGAGGTACCAGAGCAGAGCAGGCAACACAGACACAGGTACATCACAAGACGAGGACAGAGGGGACGCACATGGTGGGGCAAGAGAAAGGCCACCTCGGATGAGAAGATAATTCCAGTCTTCAATTTATCATCTAGAACCCTCCTCCCTGACGAACTCCTGTTGCTGTCTAAAGGACTGTCATTTGTCCCCACTACACGGCCAGATCCATTGAAGTGGAAGGTGGAACTTTATAAGTTTGGCAGAACACTGCGCCTGAAAGATTTCTTTAAGGAATCAATGTGTGAGACTCCACTGACAAGCCCTATCTTTAAGAAAAAGAGCACATTTGACCCACTTCCTAATCAGCCTGGGATCAAGGCCTTTTTACGTGCGGTACAAAAGGAATCTTCTGATTTTCTTCAGGAGAAACATTGTTATCACTCCAACTGCTCCAAAAAAGACAGAGACATCATCAAATCTCTCTCAACAGACAATAACATTGTTATAAGACCGGCAGACAAAGGGGGAGGAATAGTCCTGCAGAACTATTCAGACTATCAGTCAGAAATCCTCCAGCAGTTGTCGGATACCAATACCTATCTGCCACTACCTGGTGATCCCACTGGGAACGTTCACCAGCAAATCATGGATGCCTTACAGAGGGGCCTCAGAAGTAATTATATTGATATGCAACTATATCAATATTTACTCCAAGATAAACCAAAGACACCGATCATCTACACTCTCCCTAAAATTCACAAGGATAGCACCAGACCACCAGGCCGCCCAATTGTTTCAGCCATTGGGGGGATTCTTGAGCCTGTGGCAAAATGGCTGGATTTCCTATTCAAAGACACTATTGAGAACCTAGATACAGTCCTGAAAGACACTCCTACCTTCCTCAGTCTTCTAGCCACTTTAACACTTCCGACAGTACCTGTAGTGTTGGTAACATGTGATGTAAGGAGCTTATATACCGTAATTCCACACCAAGACGGTATACAAGCTATGAGAGCACTTCTATCTCAGTCTCCCTACTATACCGGACCACCCGTGGAGTTTGCACTGGAACTCTTGGAGATCGTCCTGTCTCAGAACTATTTTAGGTTTGAAACTAAATGGTACCGCCAGATTGCAGGTACTTCCATGGGTGCGGCGATGGCACCCATGTATGCAAATGGATACATGCATCAGTTTGAGAGCTTACATATTCTACAGCCCTTTAAAGAACAGATTGTAGCATACACACGCTACATCGATGACATCTTTATGATTGTTAAGGGCACTACTACAGATGTAGAACAAATGATTCAGTCCATCAATAGAGCGTCTTCTAACATTGAGCTGACTTCAGCAATCAGTACGGATCAGGTCGATTTTCTGGATGTCAGAGTTTACCGTGAAGGGGACAAATTGGCACATACATTATTTACAAAAACAACAGATCGCAACACATTGCTGCATGCAACCAGTTTTCACCCGTCTGCCTTAAAGGAATCCCTACCATACTCCCAATTTTTGAGAGTTTTTCGAAACAATTCTGACCTTGAGAAGGCACAGATTCAAATTTCATCTATGTGGCACAAGTTTAAGATGAGAGGGTATAAGGATAGCACGCTTCAACGTGCGTTATTGAAATGCCAAAGTGAAGATTTGGCTGTTAAAGAAATAACACATGCCCCTCGTATAGTATTCCCTACTACGTACACCTCGGCATCGATGGAGTTTAATAACATTATTAAGAAGAATTGGATTGTTTTAACCAATGACCCGTCATTACCAGCTGAGTTCAAAAATCCCCCCCCTGACATGCTACAAAAGAAATCAAAATCTAAGGGATCTCCTGGTATGCACTGACCCCATTCATTGCTATCAACCTCCATCTAGCAAGATTAATTACGGATGCTACCGTTGCTTAGGTTGTGTGACCTGTGGACATATGCTGTCAGGCAAAACATTCACACACCCTCACTCTGGGAAACCCTACACCATTCGACATCGCTTAACGTGTACATCGGATTTTGTAATATACAAACTTACTTGCCCATGTGGACTGGCCTATGTGGGCAAAACAGATTTACCCTTACGTGAACGAATCCGTAACCATAGATCCAGTATACGGACTGCTTATAGGGACAACAAATCTGAGCAACCCGTGGCAAAACATTTTCTTGAGAAGGGACACTCGTTGCCCACCCTGAAACTGATAGCCATAGACCATGTTCCACCTTTGCGCAGAGGTGGAGACCGCAGTAAACTGTTATTGCAGCGTGAACTGTACTGGATTAGGACTCTACACACCGTTCAGCCATTTGGTTTGAATGAAAAATACTCATTGGCAGTATTTTTGTAAATATTGGTATCGTGGTTTTGGTTGATAGGGGAACGAGAATGCCCACCCAGGGGGATAGGCATCTCTAATATCCTTCCCATTATACCGCTTTGCTATTCACATATTTAGCAAGTTGTTGGCACTTATTGGCGACTATTAAGGGCTTGGAGGTAGCCCACCCTGGGGGATAGGCATCTCAGCCATTCTTAATTTCAGCCTAAGGCTCTAATGCATTTTTGTGCTTCTTACTAAAAAAAATCTAAAAAAATCTTTAGGATGATTCATGTTATCTGTCTGATGGCGGATGAGTTTAGGGTTAAGAGACAGCCCACCCTGGGGGATAGGCGTCTCAATTACCCATTCCACCCAGTGCGAATAGGATTATTATTATATGTCTATAACAATGTGATTTTGTTAAGGACCTTTGCTTTATGTCCTTCGCTTGTATTATTTTGTATTCTGTATGCATTATGTGATTTATGCTAGTCTATATAGATTCAGGGATACATTGGTTCTTAGCTCTGCTGCTTGAGTGTTTGAGTTATTTATGTATTTATTTATGTGTTCATGTTGGACTAGACTGGGAGTACACCAGTCATTCTTGGTACCCTCTTCTCTCTAGATCACTGCAGCTCTACTTAGTGGCTATACTTGTATCTTCTGGTTATTGTGCATTACGTTCTTTTCCCCATAGGTTTAGTTGGTGGATATTTAATCACATATATCTGGTATCGTCTGTTCATGTTTTCTCCCTTTTTTGACTAAGAAGTTCTGACATTTATCCTTTACTACTCTTTTTACCTGTATAATGATATCTAAGGATTCGGAGTGATACATTACTCTTGGTACAATTATGCTTTCAATTGCTGTTTGTTGGTACTTTGCTCCCTGTAGTTAGATTGGAATCTCTGCAGGTTTGATTGCTTATGCCTGCATTTTTGTATTTGTAGTATAAGTTATATGTCTTCTTTATGCATTATCTATTCCTTAGGTAGTACAGTTTGTATATTTATATCTTGTTAATAGGTTGCTACAGGCTAATTGCAGTTTGATCGCTTTTCGATTAGTTCTGCCTGCTGTCTATCTCTAACGGATTTTCTCTGTATCTAGATGGCCCCTGATGGGGTGTTTAGGTCTTTCTTCAACATTTTTTATTCCTGTATGCAGGCTATGTTTTTAGTTATATGTATATGTATTATTTTGTTGGTTATACTGGGTTGCTATGGGAACGACCCTGGGAGGCGCACGTCTATGACATCATCAGTGTCAATCATTTGACCTGAGCAGGCTGCTGGTCAGGTGCCCCTTGGATCACTCCTATCCTCAACCTGGGTAAGTTAAGGGAATACTGAGGGTATATATTCTTGTGGATTTGATTTGCAAGCTCATCCTGATGAAAGTCTGTGATACAGACTGAAACGTTGATTTTTATTTTGAGCTAATAAAAGCTAAGTTTTATTCATTCAACTTGGAAGTCCCTGGAGTGCTATCTTGTACTTTTGGCTGTATCTGTTTGCTGATAAGCACCGGGCAAGTACATCAAGGAAGGTGGAGTGCATTACTATTTTTGTTTTATATATATACATATATACATTTAAAAAAAAAATATATATATATATATATATATATATACACAAACATCTTGAAAAAGACCCTTAAAGGGTCAAAATGTAGATTGATTTGTACACAGAAATTATGATTTATTGATTGATTTTTTCCATAAATATATCAGTAACCTTTAACCTAAGACCTGTGAGTGCACCGTATTTTTCCTTTTATGATATAAATATATACACACACACATATATATATATATATATATATATATATATACAGTTGCAAGAAAAAGTATGTGAACCCTTTGGAATGATATGGATTTCTGCACAAATTGGTCATAAAATGTGATCTGATCATCATCTAAGTCACAACAATCACAGTCTGCTTAAACTAATAACACACAAAGAATGAAATGTTGCCATGTTTTTATTGAACACACCATGTAAACATTCACAGTGCAGGTGGAAAAAGTATGTGAACCCTTGGATTTAATAACTGGTTGAACCTCCTTTGGCAGCAATAACTTCAACCAAACGTTTCCTGTAGTTGCAGATCAGACGTGCACAACGGTCAGGAGTAATTCTTGACCATTCCTCTTTACAGAACTGTTTCAGTTCAGCAATATTCTTGGGATGTCTTGTGTGAATCGCTTTCTTGAGGTCATGCCACAGCATCTCAATCAGGTTGAGGTCAGGACTCTGACTGGGCCACTTCAGAAGGCGTATTTTCTTCTGTTTAAGCCATTCTGTTGTTGATTTACTTCTATGCTTTGGGTCATTGTCCTGTTGCAACACCCATCTTCTGTTGAGCTTCAGCTGGTAGACAGATGGCCTTAAGTTCTCCTGCAAAATGTCTTGATAAACTTGGGAATTAATTTTTCCTTCGATGATAGCAATCCGTCCAGGCCCTGACGCAGCAAAGCAGCCCCAAACCATGATGCCCCCACCACCATACTTCACAGTTGGGATGAGGTTTTGATGTTGGTGTGCTGTGCCTTTTTTTCGCCACACATAGTGTTGTGTGTTTCTTCCAAACAACTCAACTTTGGTTTCATCTGTCCACAGAATATTTTGCCAGTACTGCTGTGGAACATCCAGGTGCTCTTGTGCAAACTGTAAACGTGCAGCAATGTTTTGTTTGGACAGCAGTGGCTTCCTCTGTGGTATCCTCCCATGAAATCCATTCTTGTTTAGTGTTTTACGTATTGTAGATTCGCTAACAGGGATGTTAGCATTTGCCAGTGACTTTTGTAAGTCTTTAGCTGACACTCTAGGATTCTTCTTCACCCCATTGAGCAGTCTGCGCTGTGCTCTTGCAGTCATCTTTACAGGACGGCCACTCCTAGGGAGAGTAGCAGCAGTGCTGAACTTTCTCCATTTATAGACAATTTGTCTTACCGTGGACTGATGAACAGCAAGGCTTTTGGAGATACTTTTATAACCCTTTCCAGCTTTATGCAAGTCAGCAATTCTTAATCGTAGGTCTTCTGAGAGCTCTTTTGCCGAGGCATCATTCACATCAGGCAATGCTTCTTGTGAAAAGCAAACCCAGAACTGGTGTGTGTTTTTTATAGGGCAGGGCAGCTGTAACCAACATCTCCAATCTCA
Source organism: Pelobates cultripes (assembly GCA_933207985.1). Lineage (NCBI taxonomy): Eukaryota > Metazoa > Chordata > Amphibia > Anura > Pelobatidae > Pelobates > Pelobates cultripes. The sequence goes on along the minus strand of OW240913.1, from coordinate 135,708,639 downwards.
TCTCATTGATTGGACTCCAGTTGGCTGACATCTCACTCCAATTAGCTCTTGGAGATGTCATTAGTCTAGGGGTTCACATACTTTTTCCACCTGCACTGTGAATGTTTACATGGTGTGTTCAATAAAAACATGGCAACATTTCATTCTTTGTGTGTTATTAGTTTAAGCAGACTGTGATTGTCTATTGTTGTGACTATGCCATAATTTCAATACTTATCAAGGATGTAAAAATAATACAGATCGTTTTGAAAAAGGAAGGCTGAACTTGATGGACACATGTCTCTTTTCAGCCTATGTAACTATTTAACCTTTTCTGCAACTTGCCTGCAAAGGCCCCCAATGTATCCATGTAAAGAAGTTATATCATGTTTATCCTGTCTTACCAACTTTTGTGTTATCTGCAAACACCGACAGATTACTTTCAATACCCACTTCAACTTTTAATATCTACTATATGGTATAGTAACAACCATATTTAAACAGATTAAAAAGAAGTGGACCCAGGACAGAATCCAGTGGTGGCATGTGTGCCTTACGTTTGTATTTTAAAAAGGGCATCTGAATGCAATCTAAGGAACAAAATTCTAGAACACCACTTTGCATTATACTGCCTAAGGGAAAAAGTTTTTAATTGACCTACATTGGAAAGAAAGTGTACCATTACTATTGATTTTTTTTATTTTTTTTGTTATTATTATTATTTTTGTTGACCTTAAAGTGAATTAAGAAATCTGCTTTAGAGACAATTCTTGTTTTGGGAACCATGATTCATGCTTTTCCTCCCGACTTGTATTAGATAATGTAAAATTTCAGACAGAAGACCAAAGGGCAGCTCCTTAATGTAACTGTTAGTTAAATTCAATGCTGCCTTCATATCTCTAAACTTTCTTTAGAATCTGAGCAGCATATGAACTCTGGTGCATAATGAATTGCTGATCCCTGTAGTTTTCAAACCGAAACAGAACAGACAAAAGGCATATTACCTCAAAATACTATAGGAGCAGATGTTTTAATTTACAGAAATGACTTTTTCAAAATGTACTTTTAGAAAAATGTGCATAGTAACAGTTTACAAAGTTCTAATTTTCCATTCAACATTCTGTAGGTATTCTGCAGTTCAATAAGAGGTCTAAACATACATTTTGCTTATGTTGTGTTCATTTAAAGGAACCAAGCACCATAACCACTACAGTTGGTGCAAGAAGTGTAATCAAGCCTTTTTTGTATGATTTGACTTTTTTACCTAGGGTCCACTTCCTAACGTACAGTATGAGGAAACCTTGGCAGATCCTAAACTGGTAAGTGTTATTATTAGCAGTTTGTTAATAATTCATCAACTAATTTGACTATATATTTCTTGAAATATACCAAACAAAAAATAAATTACTTGTGCCTAGGTGCTAGTATATAATATCATTATAACCCCAGTGCCACTGACCACCTACTTTGGCACAAATTTAAAGTATAACAATAAAAAACACAAGGTGGGGAGTGCACATATATTTTGAGCAATAAATACTTATATAAATTGGTCCGTATACCTAATATCGATCTTATTCGTTCCAAATGCACTCCATCCAAGATCGATATTACGTATACGGACTGATATGCGATTAAACAAGACGGCCGATGCAACATAACACACATGTGCTCGGTAGTGTATGAACGACTGACTGAAGTTGAGGCTTAAATTTGGAACGCACAGTCCAGACGTCATTGGACAGGTCCCGGAACCGCTGAATACTGGGTAAATGCCAGAGAATGGCATCAATTGGAGTCTGAGGATTTAAATACTGTTATGCATACCGGGCTGATTATGCACTTGTGAAAGACAATTTGTTGAAACGCGTTATGCTTTTTACTATTTCTTAGTTTTTTATTTGTTGGCATTAAAGTATTTTATCTCTATGTATCTGCTGTATCCTGGAACTCCTTTTATTGGACTGTTGGAGCAGTTTACCGTGGTGGATATACTTTACTACATGTCTTCACAGCCAGAGCCTGCTATAAGTGTCTCTGGTAAATGTGAGTAGTTCTATGGAGAAATCTTGCCATTGATATCTTTTATAAACGGTATTATACTGTGTAAGTATCTGTTTTCATGTTTTCAATGCAGATCTGAACAAACCATCTCCTATTGAGAAGATCTACATATAAGTATTTATTGCTAAAATTATTATTACTCACTACCTTGTGTTTTTTATTGTTATACTTTATATTTCTTGAAATGTCTATGTAAAAGTATGCATAGATACATCTGGCCTCTGGTAGAGGACAAGAGAATGAGGAATACACACACACACAAATTATATATACCTACCAGAAGGGGATGAGAAAAAAACATATGTATATTTATTTTCTCATTCCTGGGTGGTGTGTATATAGATATATATATATATATATATATATATATATATATATATATATATATATATATATATATATATATATATAAACAAAAGAAAAGAGATGCACTCCAAGGACTTAATAAGTGAAAAAAGGGGTAATTTATTCCAATAGGTATTGCATCAAAATTTAGCCGACGTTTCGACCCATTCGGGAAATTATTTTCAGTTGTTTAGGGACTTTTTGGTGCATTTCTCAAGCTGTGGAAAGGTAGGGAGCTGAGATTAATCGTTTGCATGCCTTTTATTGAGTGTTCTGCATTGTGGGATGGTTTCCATGCCAGCTCATTTTGACTTTTTTCTGACCTCCAGAACGGATTAATTGGTTTTTAATGCATTCCTATGGAAAACTGCGTTTCGGTTTACAAATGTTTCGCAATGAGAAACGTCCTGGAGAACGCATTAAATTCGTAAACCGAGGTCCCACTGTACATGCTGGATTGAGCTATAAATCATGTATCAAGGCTACTGTTAAATTCACTATTGATTTACCGAGTCTCTTAATGTACTGTTTAGATGTTGATTTGTTCTCATCCATGTAAAATAATCTTAAACTCCACATGAATAAGCAATAAACCATTACCAATATTAGTTATTCTATTTAAAACCAGTAATTATAACATTCCTCACAAACTGATCTAATCGCTAAGAATCAGTTTGCATGGAATTTTAAACAGATTTGATCAATAATGGGTGAATTAATCAACTGACTGTCTTATGGGATGTAGAAGTGCAATGTTGAGTGGACAATGATGTTTTTCAGGTTAAAGGAACACTTCAGTGTTAGGAATACAAAACTGGCCTTCTCCACAGGAAATCTTTGACTAAGTGTTTTCCTGTAGGATTTTACTTGACACTGGATGTCCTCTTGCAAAATATGAGGATGTCCAGCATCATATTACAGTATCGAACTCCGTGAAACTGCAGGAAGCGCTTCAGGTGGCTAGAGGCAGTCTTAACACTGCAAAGTAAACATTGCAGTTTCTCTAAACATTGCAGGGTTAAGGGGACAGCGGCACTGCACCAAGAACACTTCAAAGCGATGTAGTGGTCTGGATGCTTATAATATCCCTTTAAGGGAAGTGTGTCAGTGTTTGTTGTTACAGTCATACATAGCAACAGTTGTTAATTTAATGTTTAGTTCCATTGTAATTATTACGCAGCGTGAAGAAAACATAGACTTTATCCATGGTATAATCTATATTGTGCATCAATTTATATAGTACATTAAAAGGACTGTTATCTATGTATGCACTAAGCACTAATTACACTGATATAGCACTAAATGTGTTACAATCATTCTATGCAGATGGTAACACTACTGCTTATTTGTTTATATTATATTAAACATGCATGTATATGTAATGAGGTATGGATTGATTTACTATTAACTAAGCAATGAGGTAGGAGAAATATTCAATACCATGTTGGAGCAATAGAGCTAGGAGTGGCAGGTGTGATCCTGGAATTGTAGACTCTTTATAGCTGCACTGTAGAACCATTTGCCAGTATTGCTGCCATAAAGTAAGTGGCAGAGGACATGAAGACATAATGGTGGTGTGAAGTTGCTTGGAGAGAGTTAGACCAAATTGATATGGGCAAAGAGTTCTGCTGGATGAAATTCAGTTTTGTAAAAAGATTCAGGATGAAAATATGAATACCAATGCAATCCAGCTGATGGGTTTCCAACTATTATTGACCAACTTTCATGGCTGTGATTATATGTGCGCTCAACCAACTAAGAACTTAAGGTGCTGTAGTGGACAATTTCTTTGGGTTAGTTGTTATAATTGGTATTGTAACGGTGAAAGTATCCTAAGGTTACTGTTAAGGTTGTAATACTCAAGTTCCTGTTATGTCTTAGTCCATTTATGTTGCATACACAATTATACTGTGAGCAAATATCAGAAATATACACTGAACAAAATTATAAACGCAACACTTTTGTTTTTGCCCCCATTTTTCATGAGCTGAACTCATGTACACTTCTATGTACACAAAAGGCCTATTTCTCTCAAATACTGTTCACAAAACTGTCTAAATCTGTGTTAGTGAGCACTTCTCCTTTGCCGAGATAATCCATCCACCTCACAGGTGTGGCATTTCAAGATGCTGATTAGACAGTATGATTATTGCACAGGTGTGCCTTAGGCTGGCCACAATAAAAGGCCACTCTAAAATGTGCAGTTTTATCACACAGCACAATGTCGCAAGTTTTGAGGAAGCGTGCAATTGGCATGCAGACTGCAGGAATGTCCACCAGAGCTGTTGTCCGTGAATGTTCATTTCTCTACCATAAGCTGTCTCCAAAAGCGTTTCAGAGAATTTGGCAGTACATCTAACCGACCCCACAATGAGAGACCACGTGTAACCACAACAGCGCAGGACCTCCACATCCAGCACTTTGGAGAGGTGTTCTCTTCACGGATGAATCACTGCTTTTTACTGTACAGGGCAGATGGCAGAAAGCGTGTATAGCGTCATGTAGGTGAGCGGTTTGGTATAGGCAGGCGTATGTTATGGACAACGAACACAGGTGCATTTTATTGAAGGCATTTTGAAGTCACAGAGATACCGTGACGAGATCCTGAGGCCCATTGTTGTGCCATTCATCCACGACCATCACCTCATGTTGCAGCATGATAATGCACAGCCCCTTGTTGCAACGATCTGTACACAATTCCTGGAAATTGAAAACATCCCAGTTCTTGCATGGCCAGCATACTCACTGGACATGTCACCCATTAACCATGTTTGGGATGCTCTGGATCGGCATATATGACAGCGTGTTGAAGGTCCTGCCAATATCCAGCAGCTTCGCACAGCCATTGAAGAGGAGTGGACCAACATTCCACAATCAACAACCTGATCAACTCTATGCGGAGGGGATGTGTTGCACTGCATGAGGCAAATGGTGGTTGCACCAAATCCTGACTGGATCCCCCCTGGATACCCCCAATACAGTAAAACTGCACATTTAAGAGTGGCGTTTTATTGTGGCCAGCCTAAGGCACACCTTTGCAGTAATCATGCTGTCTAATCAGCATCTTGATATGCCACACCTGTAAAATAGATGGATTATCTCGGCAAAGGAAAAGGGCTCACTAACACAGATTTAGACAGATTTGTGAACAATATTTGAGAGAAATAGGCCTTTTGTGTACATAGAAAAAGTCTTAGATCTTTGAGTTCTGCTCATGAAAAATGCGGGCAAAAACAAGTGTTGCATTTATAATTTTGTTCAGTGTAGAATGACTGACATGAGTCATCTCTCAGTGGTAGTGGTAGTAACATCAAACTAATATGTTTTCACACCATCAAATGAGGTTACTGCTTATAGATCTATGATCTAATGCCACTAGCAATATTGTGACAAGACCCCTGCTTTAAGCCTTTTAAGTAAAAGTGACACAAGTAATTCCCGTAGCAGATAAATGTCAAAAATACAAATGGTATGGCAGTGTTAAAGTTCAGCAGCCACTGGGATGCAACACCAAATTGCAGAAAAATGAATTTAAAATGCATCCTCTCATAGCTGGAATGGCTAAAGGAAAAAGAGCAGATGAATATGTACATGCCACTTGTGCTAGAGAGACTACAACAATAAAACCACACATTGTTCAGCAGACTGAAAGAAGACATAGAACTATTTTCATCACATGAAACATATGCTGTTGATAGTGTACATGGTTGCTCAATTCATCAGTCAATTGCTCTAACAGAAACTGTATTTAAAGGAGCAGTCTAAACATCATACGTATTACAGGAGGTTTATGGTGCCAGAAGTGCCCTGGTGATATTCCAAGTTAAGTAGTCAACTAGTTTTCAGTTTTATATTATCTAGATTCCCTAAGCAATGTTTCTCCAGTCTTGGCTGTTGTGAAATGCCTAAAGTGGACTTTCCTCTTTGATAAATCAGCTTCATCAATATTTGGGCAAATGTATTGTCTGAAAGTGTTAGTTGATACTCTTAATGAATTCCACCCAAGGTGGGTGGGATTGACACTACTAATATGGATGCGCAAACCTCTGCATTAGTGATCTAAGAAAGAGAAATCAGATTGGAGGCGCCCGCAATATTCAGGTAAGTGCACAACAATCTTAAAGTGGTTTACTATTTACTGTAGAGCAGTGCCAGGGCAATCCTTGTACCAGAGAACTGTAGTGGCTTTTGTAGTAAACTGACCCTTTAAAAAAATTACGATAAACCAATAAACATTAGTACAAAATATTAAGCTATCCTTAAACTTAAAGTAGAGTGTTGTTTAATTCACCAAGTTAACAAGAATATTTGGATTAACATACTTCCCTACAAATGTTGCAAACACAATAAACGCAAGTAATTACCTGTGTTTCTGTCGGGTAAAATACAGCAATGTTTCTGCAGAATCCCAGGTAAAACCTTTGTGGAAGAAGAAAAAGATACATATAATGATTATGATAAAACATATACATGAATTATTTTATTCCATTACAATAAATATAATTGCTAGAGGTATATGTAAGGAAATATGGTTAGTTCCGTTTACAAAAATCAAGCTTGTCTGCCAGAATTCCAGAGAGTAATAAACTGAGAGCAAAAGTACAAAAAAATGGATAAAAACAATAATAGAATATTTATTGATGAGGTTAGGAAGTTATTATGGTTAAAACTGACCATTTACTAGTGGGACATCTCTAGTCACTTTATTAAAATAGAGACATTTCACTAACTGTTCAAAAATCAGACACTGTGGTGAAAAGTATTCATTTGTTTATAGTCCAAGGAAGCTTGCACGTGCATGTATCCGTCAATCATAGCTAATGCGTGTCCTGAATAGCACTTTGACCCCCGCCCTTTACCCTTTTCCGTACCCCCTCCTGATCTTGGAAACAAGAAAACATAAAAAACGATAAATAAAGATTGTCCAAAAAAAAAAAAAAGATTCCAAGTGTTAAATGTTTGCATATATCCAATAATAGTGATAATTGTTTCTGAATAGGGGTCATCTGTATATATCAACATTACCATAATATAGCTGGTTTGTGCAAGAGTACTGATTGGTTTATTTCCAAAAAATAAATCACATCAATTAAATAATAATAATAATAATAATAACAATAATAATAATAGCATTTAAGTTAAAGTTTTGTTTTGGAAAATTATGTGAAAATAAATGCCCAAAGTATTTAATAGCCCAAGAAATGCATAAACATCTTTCTATTTGAAGTGCAGTCATTAAATCTAATAAACTACTACTACATTTAAAATCCCTTTTAAAGGAACTGGAATGAATGCAATTAGCTAAATATACCAGTGAAAGCATTCTTTAGAATGCGTGCTGCGTTTTGTCTCACCATAACAAAGTTAGAAAAGTAATGAAAGGCTCACTAAACAGAAGTCAGTACAATCTTCTAATATAGTCTCAGATGTCAATCACACATATTATTTCAGACAAATGCTTACCTTACTACAGAATTTATCAACCAATACATTATCCTTATTTAACAATATCCATTTGTTCAAATAACACCATGTGAATTTTATAGAGCAGCATGATATTGCTGTTGCATTACATTTACTTACAAAATCATAGGTATCTCTAGGCAATCAGTATCCTCCATCGGGGTTTAACTTGAAAAATATACCTCTAAAAACATTGAAACTAAAATAGCCACTAGGTTTTCCAAATGTGAGTCATTCTATAATGCTAACTCCATCCAAAGGTAGTCCACCAAAGTATTAGTCCCCCGGTAATGGAGGTACAGTCTAGAATAAAATGTGCTCTTCGTATCTTGGCTAATTAAATATAGATGCCATCTAAACGGATGTCTTCTACATTTTCTGTGAAAAGAATTCTTGAAGGCCACTATAGCTCCGATTAATTAAATACCATATAGATCAAGCATTTTGTGTAAATCATATATATATATAATTATTTTATTGCAAAGAACTTGTACAAGACTACAAGCTATCACAAGGGTTCTTAGAACCCAGGTTTTTAACATGTATAACCATATAGCATCATTCATCACGATTCGCAAGAATTAAGTATTTAGAAATAGGGTTCTCGTTAATGTTTAGGCTGGCCAGGTGAGTGCTACCTAGTACTCCATGATGCAGGTACATCCATGATATCCAAATGGAGTAAAAAAATAAATGGAAGAGTCTTCAAATCAGATATGTTGCCCATATATTGTACACAGTAATATTAGTTTATCACAGAATTTCAAATTTAAAATTTTGTGCCACTAGCTAAAAGTTATTTGCCTTTGCAAGCCTGAAGGGTATATGTCACACTCTCTATGGGAGTGAAAATATTGAGCCGTGGTATGTGTTCTGAAAAGACTGGCGTACTTGGCATGGTGGCAGGTTGAGTATATTATAACCTTTAAATGTAACCAAATATGTATAAGTATTATTGTGTAGCTTTGAATAACCTGTGGCTTACGTTGTGTGATTCCATGTTGGCATCCACCTCCTCTTTTATGTGCTTTACATTAGCAATATATCTTTTTAACAGTATGGTTTATAATTTGCAAATAATTTAGAAGTACAATAATTTCTGCATAGATATTCAGCTGCTGACATGTTCCTACATGTAACATTATTAGATTAGCAGATTTTAGGGTACCTGCTCGAATATATATTGACTTTTAGTTAGTGTATAATTTATTAAAGTACTTCTAACAGAATTCAAAAAATCAATTGCCTTAAAATGGTGCTACATCCTCATGAGGTTCTCTGTAAGCACCTAAGGATTTATCAGACTTTTCTCACAGAACCAATTAAAAAGTTCACTCTGTTCCATTTAGATAATAAACCCAAGACATTAACAATTTTAGGAAGCTTATATCATATCAAAGTTCTTAATACCCACATTGGCAACTGTAATTGCCAATTTTTTTAAACAGTTATTGGCATGTTTTCATTTGTATATATATTTTAACCTCCATGATTTTAAAACCTGAAATGGTAAATGAAAACTAATCAAGCTTTCTTCAATTTAAACTAAAACATTAACAGGTCGATTTGCGAGAGCCCACTGCAGCAAAGTTACACCAAAATTATATTTAGTAGCTGGCGTATCTCAGCCACGATGCCACTCTATCTGAAAGAGGAAATTCACACAGAACTATAGAACTGTAAAACAACTAACATAAACTAATACTAAAAAAAAACAAATAAAACAACTCAACACTCTTAGAAGACCTGTACAACATGCATCATATAAGTTTACACCATATTTCCTTTTCATAGATGAGAAAGGAGGCTTCCCAGAAAAGCAGTGCTGCTGCCAGGAATGCTGTTGCCATCTATCCTGCTTTCAGCGGGACAGGATCCCAAAATTGGGGTCATAAATAAGTTCCCTGGTGTCCTGGGGATATCAGAAAACTGACTTCAGGAAGCACAGTGCGAGTGAATCATTAGTCACACTTGTGCTGTGCAGCACGCACTAGGACATTGCAAAGAATGCGTAAGCAGCGCTGTCTATATCTGCCTGTATGTTACAGGTAGGCCAGGAGGTTATCTGCCATCCTGATGTGCTTGACGTTTGACTAACATGCCACTTCAGTTGCATGCATGCCCACGTCCTGATCAGACTCCACAATTATAGGTATAGTCAATGATGCAGGAAGCATCACTGGCAATGACCCTTGATGGTAGGACCACATATCCTGATACATATCTCCACATGTTGGGAAATATGAATACTGTTACTGTTAGGACCATGTTTGCTCCTTTGCTGCCACAGGCACTTTAACAGAGAGATTTGAAGAGGGGGAGATACTAGCACAGTCCTTTTCAAAACAGGAAGTAACAATCTGCTTTTGCCTTACACCAAGAAGTGACCTAATTTTTTAGGATCAGACAATCATTGGATTCTTATTTGGTACATCACTCCAGGAGACTACGCAGGATGCTGGAATCATTCATAAGATTGAGCCCGACATTGTTTTATTACCCACTGTCATATTAGTCTTCCCCTGCCCCAGCTGTCTTACAGGATCTCATAAATGATGTATTAAGGGATTCCTTTATTAATTTGTGATAGTATATCTATGATATCTGATGATATACCAATGTATGCTACTGATCTACAGACACACAACATTTAAGCCAACATATAAGACAAGTATTGAGAAAACTCTTGGACAATATTTTATGTTGTAAACTTGAGAAATGTTTATTTGACTAGGATGAGATACAATTTTTGGGCTATTTGACTTCAGGTTGCTGATTTCAGATGGATCCCAAAAAGCTTGAATCAACTCTCAACTGGCCCTTGCCTATCGAACTTAAGGCCATTTAAAGATTTATTGGTTTCTCTAACTATAATAGACAGCTCATTAAGGTTTCACCTCTATAATAGCACTAATAACCAATATGACAAGTAAGGGCAAAAACAGGCATAAGTGGACAACTGAGGCAATGACTACATTTGTGACTTTGAAATCAGTGTTTACTTCAGCTTCTATTTTGGTTAATCCTGTTCCCTCTTCTGTTTTTAGTGGATGCTTCGGAAACAAGAGTGGGTGCTGTCTTGTTTCCAAAACTATTTCCAGTATATATACACAATTTACTGCTGCTGACCAGCCTCTTCATCCTTGAGGTTTCTCCTCCAGAAATGTATCAGACACTAAAAAAAATATGATATAGGATATAGAGAGTTACTAGCAATCATACTAGCCTTAAAGGAGTGGAGACACTTACTTTAACATTCATCAGCTCCAGTCACTATACTTACTGATCATAAAAATGTCTCCTCCCATCTTAGCATACCTAGTATAAGAAGAATTTTTTATCAGGTTTGGAGAACATATGGAATGCACCCAGTGCCTGTCCTCTAGAGTACCTGATGCAAGAGTTTTCCGGCCTACAATGACAAGTCAGGCAGAGATGACCCTTTCTACCTGAGTAGGTCCTTCTATTCTCCTGGATAATTTCTCAGCATCGGAACACAAAGCATTGTAGTATGGAGTGTATTAGGGCTAGTTAATGTGCATATACCACTGCCAAAGTGTCTACAATCACTCACAAGAAGCTAATGAATTAAAAATGCAAACAAAGAAACAAAGGGAGTACACTAACACAACCACAGCAAATAGTGGATGTGACAAGTAATACGTAATCTCTTTTTGTCTGTTATTTAGAGGTAGTAAACATCACAGTTCATCTGAAAATATAAAGTGTTATTTCGCTCTCTATCTTTGTTGTTTCATTTCCAAGACCATGCTGCCTAGGTTCACTAGGAGAAACAATAGGTGCTAGCTTAATGGAGGACCTTTTACACCTTAATGGAGGACCTTTTACTTCTAGTGTGTGGGCCTAGGGGGTGTTGTGTGTGCATGTAGGGGCTGCACGGGGTTGCACTGTGAGTGTATGTGCAGTGTGTATAGTGGTGTAGTGTGTGCATAAGGGGTGTAGAGTGTGTATAGGAATACAATGTATGCACAGGAAGTGTAGTGTGTGTTTAGTGGTATAGTGTATGTCTATGAGGGTATAGTGTGTATTTATAGGTGATATAGTGTGTGTGCGTATGCGTGTAGTGTGGTTATAGGGTGTATGGAATGTGTGTAGTGCATTTGTGTGTGTGTGCAGATTGTGTAATGTGTGTGTTTATAGGGGGTATAGAGTGTGCATGAGTGCAGTGTATGTTTATGGCAAATAGAATGTTTGTGTGTGTTTGAGTGAAGGGGACATAGTCAGTGTAGAGTTTGTGTAGTGTGTTTGTGTAAGTATTGGGGAGGTGTGCAGATGGTATAACCCTGCATTCAAACATCAACACTGCACACAAACATACCCCTGCCTTAACCCCTTAAGGACGGAGCCAAATGTACACATTGTGAACGAAACAAAATGTAAACAAAACCTGGCATTTGCGCTACATGTCTGTCCAACCGTAATTCAACTCTTTCATAGTAAATGCACCCACCCTTATTATATATCATTTTATTCAGGGGAAACAGGGCTTTCATTTAATATCAAATATTTAGCTATGAAACATAATTTAAATATGAGAAAATAAGATATTTTTTTTATTTTTTTTTTCTACATGACATTTTAACTGTCAATGTCATAACACTGTTTGCTTTTACTGCAAGAAAATACACATATTTGTATTCAGCAAAGTCTCACGTGTAAAACAGTACCCCCTATGTACAGGTTTTATGGCGTTTTGGGAAGTTACAGGGTCAAATATAGCACGTTACATTTGAAATTGAAATTCGCCAGATTGGTTACGTTGCCTTTGAGACTGTATAGTAGCCCGGGAATGAAATTTACACCCATAATGGCATATCATTTGCAATAGTAGACAACCCAAGGTATTGCAAATGGGGTATGTCCAGTCTTTTTTAGTAGCCATTTGGTCACAAACACTGGCCAAAGTTAGCGTTAGTATTTGTTTGTTTGTGAAAAATGCAAAAAACGCCAATTTTGGCCAGTGTTTGTGACTAAGTGGCTACTAAAAAAGACTGGACATACCCTGTTTGCAATACCTTGGGTTGTCTACTATTGCAAATGGTATGCCATCATAGGGGTAATTTTAATTCTTGGGCTACCATAGGGTCTCAAAGGCACCGTAACCAATCTGGCAAATTTTAATGTGAAAAAAATGAAACGCAAGCCTTATATTTGACGCTGTAACTTTTGAAAACACCACAAAACCTGTACATGAGGGGTACTGTTGTATAACGAAGTACTCACTTTATTAATACATATATGACAGGATCTTCATATTGCAGCCTTGTTACACAGGGTTTCTGCAGCCATTTCAAATCCCTCGAACATTCCACCAACTGCCAACAGGAACAGGAATTAAAGAGCCACAAGAAAGGAAGTGCATCATCCACAGCCAAACAACAGCCGAACTGCCCGTACATCACAATACACAAACTCATACACTCACACGCACACACCCATACACAGCCCAACAGTCGATACATCACAGTTTGTACCAGCGGCCCACAAAGGTGGTTCCTCAACAGCGCCGGTACTCTGATAGCACCAAGAGCCTCAATGCCGTTTATTATATGCTCACTCATGTATGCTTTTATGTTACTCTGACTTCTATTTGAATTGTTAATTGTTATCCCTGTTTTGATTTCAAGCAATGCTACAGCGCAAGTTTATTTTTTATGTTACCTTGACACTGCCTAACTGACCATCATTTTGGTCATAACAACCCCGTGATTCCCCCCCACTGGTCACCACCATTACTATAGCAATTAAACTACCAAATAAGTGGGGTTCCTTGCCTCCTCGACTTGCCTAGAGGTATATCTTCTCTTGAATTAACTACCCAAAGCCGGAGGCATAATCTGCTCTATGCCCTTAAGTAGCCCTCCTACCATTTACTTATCTTATGGTGGGCAGCAGACCCAGAGTATCCAAGTTACCGATATGTAATCCGCATTTCAATATAAAATATAAAACCCCACGGACTCGACTGTCTCATGACTATCTATGCCGCATGCAGTATTGTTATTGACGTTTATGTTAACCTTACTTCTTAACATATATACTTACAGTATTTTATACTGACTTCTTGTCCGTGAATAAAGAAAGATTGACAAAAAAACAAGCACTTCACACAAATGCAGACCGGCATTAAAAAATCAACACCATTTACAAACACACCCCTACACTTATAAACACACCCCTACATTCATTCACACATACTCCATACAAAATTATGCTCTCCACATTAGTAGGGCCCTCTCTACATTAGTTCTCTCAATCTTCCATCAAAAAACCCTCAAACCTGGAGCAATTAATGTCGAGGAGCAGGAAATTATATGAAATACAGTAAAAACAGGTTTGAAACCTACGCATACATCTATAGCACCGGCAAAATACCTATACCCGACACCTTCCTACACGAATCATCAATGGGACTGTCTAACGTGTGAATTCCATGCATGTTAATTATCCTATAGTATTCAATGTAGAGGAAACAGACTTTGTAAGGAATGTTTAATACTAATACATCCAACATTTATACATTAATACGTAAAAGAGAGACACACCAGTAAGATAGCCTTTTCTGTCAAAATGAAAACATTATCAAGAACATTAAATTACATTTATTAATGGGACTTTTCAACTCTGAGAGAGACAGAAAAAATATAATAATTTTAATGAATGTGTCAGATTAATACTCTAAATATAAGACTGAATCAGATGTATGTCATCGGTGTCATTGCTTGGAGAGTTCTTTTAAAGTGCCTCTTCATGAACCACTGATCTAAACAATGTTACGCAAATGTATTCAATAGGGGTTCCACATTTATCTGAATATCAATACTGAAGTGGTCTTGAAATCTTGCACTCTTAATATACTTAGTTTGACAATTAATGTATTGCCTTTAATCTTCTTGGCTCCTGGTTTTTACTACCACAATTTTATCTTGTTTTTGTTCCTTCCTCCTAAAGAAAGCTTGCTAATTTTCAGGGTTATAAATAACAATTTAAGAGATAATTTATGGAAGTCAGAATCCCATGGTAACCAAGGCTGGCCTGCTGTGCAACACTTAATGTGCATGCACTAAACTTCCATTTCCAATTCACGACAAGGTTTGCAGTACATACTCGTCACATAACAACTGGTGATATAACATTCTACATGCTCAGACTTAATGAATGATGGGTGTATCATATGTTACAATTTAAAGAATCTGTGATATTAATACATTTTGGATTGTCATGTGATTGCATTCTAAAATAAATTGAAGTAAATTATTGCATAACATCATTATATTCATATAATCTGTTGTAAGCACAAAACACAGGAAGGAAAATGGACAAAAAAAAAATTCTTATCATAAAGTTTTTCATTAGCTTGTGTCCCAGATCCCTTCTCAACCATTACAGAAAATAATGAGAAGACAATGAATCACGGTTTAGTACAAAGCCTGTAGGTAGAATATAAATTTTTTATTTCCATATTTGCAATAGATTTTGTTCTAAGCAGTTGTGTTTAATTACAAAACTATGTGCACGAGGGCTAGGATTAGTTAGCGTCTTCCTCTGGGACCTTGCATGAATATAAATGGTGAGGGATTATTATTAGTTCGGGGGAAGGATAAATGGCTTGTGAACTTTATATGAGATTCAAAAGTCAGTTTCCTTTTAATGCAAATGAGTTGTTATTTAGACATTCTAAATGTGTATACAGCAGTTAATGGTCAGCCATGTAAAATACTGGAGTGGTTTTTGTAGTTGTGTTTTTTTCTTCAAATACAATAACAGCAGGTACTTTGAATTAATTTCTCTAGAGAGCATGACAATACACAAGTTAATTGCAGTAAAATGTATGAAAATAGATGCATTATGCACTTTTAATAACTCACACAAAGTATGGAATTACAAAGAATCGGTATCTGTACTTAAAGGAACACACTCCATGCCTATTTCATAAATGTATAAATTTCAAGAGAAATCTGCACTTTTATGAATCCCTTTAATAAGACCTGTTGGCTGTAAAGGAGGGAGCAGGGAAGGTTTAAACACTATATTTTTTCATTATAGTTAATAGCATTTATAAAGTCCCAACATATTGCAATATGCTGTACAATTGGATAAGAAGACAATACAATACACAACACAGACCAATATAAAAGGTAGAGAGCTGCGATCTAACCGCTGAAGATCCTAAACCAGGCAGGAGGAGGGGAGGGTGGATGGGTGAGTAGTGCTTGGCGGAATAAAGTTTTCCTCTTGGTACCTGGATTTCTTAACTGAGGCCTAAAAGTTGCAGGGTGATAAGGAAATGTAGGAGGCACCATTAGCAGATTGAGGTGATCTCCACTCATGCACCTGAGTCCAAATAATTTTCTGTAAGATGCATATGATTGGACACATGAAATCAGAAATGATGACTTCAATTACTTCACAGGAGGTGGATAGGACATGCAGTGAGGGGTTTCGCAACAGTTTAAGGCATGTCACAGTTATACAGAATTGAACATTGGTATATATGCACAAACAGTAGAGAAACAGATAGTGAGTGAGTCGTCACGAGCAACAATAGTTACAGAGTCAATTAATATCGATAACAAGGGTACACAAATGTGACTTTCCGAAGTTGTGCCAGGTATAGTTTAGCATTTAGAGTTGCCTTCAGAAGAGCAGCATACAAGAAATGTGTGAGGCATAAAATATAATATGTAACCATGTAAATTTTTGGAGGGATAGCATTGTTCACGACATTGAATACATTTTGGGGCTGTGGCTTGTTTAATTTCTGGTCTTCTGTGTGCAACAGCAGTTTTTACCAGATGACACCAAGAGGGCTTTTGTCAGTGCCAGTCACATTGTGTGTGTGTTAAGAAAGAAAAGAGAAAGAGGATCCAGAGGCCCAGAGGCCCACCGTGCAGGCCCTTACAAGGCTGAAGACAACCTGTGTGGTAAGGGGTCAGAAGTAGGAAGGGGGCAGACGTGTAGAGGAGGCAGGAAGAGGGAGAAGTGTAAAAGAAGAGATAAATATATAAATCTTAGCGATTCCTAGAAATGTACTCTTCTGAACAGAGATAACAGGTGTCCCATCAAATTCCAGAAGACCGAAAGAATGCAGTTCTATGGTTCTAGGAACAGGCTTCTGGTAGAGGACACGAGAATGAGGAATACACAAAATACCACCTGGTAGGGGAAGAGAGAGGGATTTTTTAATTATACCTATCTTTCTATCTACCTATGAGATAGGAGGGCATCTTAAAAATGATATTAAAAGTTATTACTTTTTAAATGTTAAATTTTTAAATGAAAAAGTGTTCTCACTTTCTTAAATGAACAAACAGACACAGTTTCCAACCACTAGTAGTTATAGAAGTTTAACAACATTACATCCATGTGTGAAAAGATGTTAAGAATATTCTCCCAAAAATAAACCCCACAGGGGCAGGAATTTCCCTGGGATTTCCAAATGTTCTTTCACAGACTGGATAGTAAAATATTTATTCACTCCGCTCAACTTTTTGCACATGGAAAAGTTCGCTTTTAGCACATATCTTGCCACAGCCCTTCTTTTTAGACATGTCTAAATAAATAACTATAATGAAAGCAATACCAGGGCATACACAGTAATGTAGTGAATGCGTCTTCTAAATGTGTATCCACATAAAATATATAATACAAAAGGAAACATTTTAGTGTACAAAACTAGTAATATCGAAAACAATATTCCATCATAATTATAACTTATACATGATTAAGCGATATAACAAAATGTAACTGCTGGCACTGTAAGGGTTAAATATATTTGCTCATCAAGAGCTCCCTATAATGAGGTAATTACAGCTACAAAGGACATTGTCTTTTAATCTGGAACATTTTGAAGCTTTCAACAGCCCAAAGATCTACCAAGAGTAATTTTGTTCTTCTCTAAAAGTTGAATAATGCTACATTTATTCTGTTGGCATCTTAAACATGTTTATGTGCCAAAATTGAAACCAAAGAAAAGTGTAATTATATCAGAAGAATATTACAATACAATTAGACTATTAATAAGCTCCAAAGAATGCTTTAAAAGTAAAATTAGCAAAAATTGTAATCAATCCATTTGTGTAGAACCAGAATACGGCTGACAGATTTCCCAAAAACTGATATACAATTAAAACATCACAATAGGCTTCATATTTTGCATTAGCTTTCTTTACTCATCTACATAGCAGCAAAGAAGCATATAGAAAAAACTGCTTGTTTATATATTAAAGGGGGTAAAGCACCATTTTACGATGGCCAAAATTGTCCTCCTCCTGAAAAAAGATAAAGACCCTGCGTCAGTTGGGAATTATAGACCCATATCGTTAATAAATGTGGATATAAAGATAATAGCTAAAGTTTTAGCCCTACGACTTTCTCCGCTCCTCCCCATTCTGATTCATTCAGATCAAGTAGGTTTTGTTCCTGGAAGGCAGCTTCATGAGAACACGTGCAAAGCTGTAGATCTTGCATGTTATATGGAAACAGGGAGGAAGCCATTGATACTCCTGTCACTAGATGCAGAGAAAGCATTTTATAGGGTCACCTGGCCATATTTATTTTATTTACTACAACATTGGGGTTTTCCTGATTTTATTATCACTACAATTCGAGCCCTATATTCTAACCCTCGGGCACTAATACAACTTCCTGGCTCAGATAAGACCCCATTTAGAATATACAAAGGCACACGCCAGGGCTGCCCTCTCTCCCCAATCCTGTTTGCCCTTTTACTGGAACCCCTCTTAATTCGTATTAGAGAAAGCAGAGATATACAGGGTATTCAGATAGGTAGGGAAATTTATAAAACAGTGGCATATGCCGACGATATATTAATTTCATTAGCTAACCCCTTTGAATCCATTCCGTGTTGTTCAATTTGATAGAACAATTTGGGGCTATTTCGGGTTATAAAGTAAACTATTAATAAATCTTCCATTAGAACCTTCCATTAGAACAAGAGCAGTTACAATCTAAATTTGATATGTCTGTAGTTAAGTCCCTATGCTATTTAGGTATTAAAATTGGATGCTTTTATAACACATTATTTATAGATAATTACTTACCTTTAATAAAAAAACTTCGGAACAGAAAATTTATTCCAGGAATGGAAGAACATAATTTTCAAAACTTAAAATTAGAGGGAATTCATTGATATGTTGATCTTTGGTCAGAAAGAGAGGTGGTTTCATTTTCTAGTTTAACAGCCAGAACGGAGTTGAGGACAGGAGACTTGTTTCTCTACCCTCAGATTAGAGACTTTTCTTACTCGATTGAAGTAAAGATGGCAGTTCAGTTCCCCCTTACCGATTTTGAAAAAGTTTGTAAAATGAGAAAGATAATGGGAGCTTTCATATCTGATTTTTACAACCAGTTAAGTGATGAACCTACAGTTTGGGGTTTATTAAATTATATATCTCATTGGGAGGCAGACCAAGGAAAATCTTTGGAACCTAATGAATGTATAGATATATCTGGGAAACAGCATCTAAAATATTGATATGCATGATCTCTCAAGAGCACATGTTTAAAATCTTGTTTAGATGACATGTAACCCCTGTCTTTTTGTATAAAATTGTTAAAAATCCGACCGATCTATGTTGGCGGGGATGTGGTCAACAAGGGACATATCTACATATGTGGTGGGAATGCCCAAAAATTAAAAGCTTTTGGGAAGAAATAAAAAAAACTGGTGTCAATGATACTACTGGAAAATATAAAACTAAACCCTTGGATATTTTTATTATCTAAATCAATAATTAGCCTACTCAGCCATTCGCAGAAACTAGTATATCTTATCACATTGGCAGCATGTAGGTGTATAGCTGTCGGCTGGCTAAAATCAGAACCACCATCTATGAGAGAGGTTGATTTAAGAATTAAAGAAAATTGTATTATGGGTGATCTATCCTCAAGAGTTAGACATTCCCACTCTACTTTTAGTAAAGTCTGGGACCCCTGGAAGGCATATATTAAAAGGAACGACATACCTAGATAGAGAGGGAAAAAATTTTTTTTGTATGGGGTTTATTTTATTCTAAATACAAAATATACATTGGTGAATAACTTAATTCTGAGGTATTTGACCTAAGAATCAACTCTATAGCTATAAGTAATTATTCATGTTACTGATTGTATACCGTGTTCACTCTTCAATGTTAAATAAAGAATTAAAAAAAAAACTGAGAACCAATCAGGAACAAGTATAATGTATAAGTGACACATGGAACCAAAGCACCTCCTCTTTCTTTGCTGCACCATCACAAGGATTATGTCAGAGTTTTGGTTTACCTCTCTGTACCTATTTATTGTGTGCTTCTCATTATTGCTATCTGTTTGTGTTTAGGTCTTTTGTGTCTCCTCCCCTTATACCTCACAGACAGTGGCCATTATGTCCTGCAGCACCTGTGCTGGCCTTTTCTTCTCCCCCTGTAGTTGTTCTCCCTCTGCCTTTTGGGACCAAATCATGGTGTTTTCCCATATATTCACTATAACATTTGCTGCGCCAAATGCTTAATTAACTTGGCACCAGACGAATCCTACTTTGTCTGTGTTTTCTGTTCTCCCTCTGGGGGGCCCCATTTGCCACACGAAATGCTTTTAATTCACTCAGCGCCAGCTGAATTCCAGCTCTGCACTCTTTGGGGGTTAGTTGCTGGCAAGCGGCAGCCATCTTGGATCTTGAGCCTTGCGCAATCTGAGACAATTTTTTGGTCCCCTTGTATTCTTAGTGCTGAACGGATCTCTCTCTTAATGCTCCCCTCCTTCCCTACAGGATGGATTGTCACAATTCAGGGAGGATTACCATATCACTACTGCTTTGGCAAGTGGGGACCAGGCACAAGTCAGTGCTTGACTCTGTAGGAAGGTTTTCCTCCAGTTAGTGTTAACATGTTTCACTGGATACTGGGGTGAGCCCCCACTAAAATACTTACCTGCTAGTGTTGCTGAGTGGAGACTGTGCTTGCTGTCTCCTTTTCCCTGGGTAAACCACTACAGCCCCTACCCCCTGTACTACAGCCCCTGTGTCTAGAGTCCCTGTGCCCTCACCACAGATCCTTTGCCCCCTAGAGCCTCTATTCCTCTCCACAACTTTTGTACCCCCTCTCAGCCCCGGTGCTCCCCCCACACCACAGTTCCTTTTAAAAGGGGGGTTATGAGACACACAGGTGAAGACACTTTTTTTTTTTTTTTTTAAGGGGGAGGCAAAATGCGGCTTTGCCTGTGTAGCCAAAAAGCCTTGCACCGGCCTTAAGTTTAGTTTGAAAAAATATGATAATTGTGATTCCTGTAGTTTTCAGGACTGTAAGACTGGGATAAGATCTCCCAAACAAAATACATGAAGAGAGTGTTTGATATATGGGACAGTACTTTTAAAATGTTCAGCTGAGCTCATAGAATTAATTATCCACAAGGATACAAGGATGAAAGGGATCTGTCTATATTCAACACAGATTTGGAACAGAGTGTCGATAAACATTTTTTGAGAAAAAGAAAGAAAGCCTTTGGAAGATATTTATGGTTTAGGATGGTAGATTAAATTAACTGAAAAAAATATAATAAATACATTCATTCAAAGATATCTGTTAAAAACTGCAAAAAAGTTTATTCTTTTGGGAAATTATGCAGAAACAGTACAAAAAGAGAGATAATGTTCACACTGTTATCATTAAAAGTTCAGAATACGATTTCCATATGGTCAGAGATATCTCATCACAAAGAGAAACCCCTCTGAGGTTAACAAGAACTAATATAATTAATATCAATGCATTCTTTTTACAGCATTCACGACAGCAAGCAACATCACACATTAAGAATCCTAATGAACGCAGGGAATTAAACTTTACAAGTAAAATCAAACATTCAACCAAACAAATACAGCAAAGTACAAGAGTCACAATCATATTAAGCAAAGAAGGAATAGGAGCAAACCGTTCTTCCTTCTATCACCGAGTACATACAGCAGTTAGTAACGTTTTTAGCTTGCTACAACTCCACCTACTGTTCAATATGCCAAATACACTTGTTATGCATGATGGATTCATTTGCTACTCCAAAAATAACTCTTCTGTTATGCCTGGTAGACTTACACTAAGAAAAACCAGGTCTACATGTGCACGCTCACTCTGACTGTCCAGCCTCTATCTATAATTCAAATTTACAACATATCTCCATTTTGCCATATTACTTCAAGCTTTTTGGAGCACAATTATCTATCTTTATTAACTCACACTCTAGTCCTTCAGCTATCTAATCTGGCCTTCTACCATCCCATTCAACAGAAACTGCTCTACTCTCTGATCATAACTGTCTTGCCCCAAGCACAGTATTCTAAGCTTTCTACGATCTTCATCCTTCTAGACCTCTTTGCTGTCTTTAATACAGTGATCATCATATAATTCTTTCCACTGTGACTGACCTTGGTGTCCCTGGTTCATCCCCCACCTGGTTCTCATACTATCTCTCACCATCTGCCTGCTAACCACAACTCTCAATCTAGGTGTTGTCTTTTACTATTTGGTAGTCTTTGATTAAAAAAATAATATATATATATATATATATATATATATATAAATATATATATATATATATATGTGGCGGAACCAATCTCGCCACTGTGCATTGGAGCAGCCTGGTTGCCTGCTGCCTGCTGCCTTTTGACTATGGACCAGCATTTAAATACTTTATTTTCCTATGCAGAAAGGTCTATTGATGTATTTCTGCCCTGGCGTTCGGTAGATTCTTGGATTTACTGAATGAACTCATTTAACCCAGATTGCTATGCCATGGAGCCTATTCGTGTAATAAAAGACTTTGGCTCCATGGCAATTGAACTGTATGTGTGTGGTCTGAGCACCATTCAGTAATAATGTGCGCTCAGACCTAAGCTATCTGGGGATATGTTGCATGTCTGTATTTTATGTAATAAATGGAACCTTGTGTATTTTATTGTATTTTACTGTATTTTGCTACAATGTGGCCAATGGAGTTTTGCCTCTGTCCTTGGAGATAATTGGATTACTTCTCAATTATCTCCAGGATAGAAGACTCTGTGGAACTGGTTTTGGGCAGAAAAGCCATGCTTCATTTGGTCACAAAGGACTTCGATCTATCTTTTGAACCAATGGACCAATTTGGATTTGACATTTGTTTGTATTTGGAGTATGCTGATTCTGAAAATGTATGTTTTATGTGAATGTGATGCATACTTTTAAAGTTATGAATAATGTGGAAAACTGTATTTCCATGCCTGTGATAATAACTTTACCCATTGTGTAAGGTAATTGTATCACAGGCAGAGGGGAGGATTTTGTGTGGGAGTGTCTGAGTGTATTGTACGTGTTAATTGTTTGTTTTCCAAAACCCTGTGGGTGGTACTAATGTGTAAGAATGTGTATATAAGAACAATAAACCCACAGCTCTGTCTGTTCCTGTTTTGACCCTCAACACGGAGCCCTGTCTCGTTCTTGGGGGGATTTATTGTATGCTGTTCCAGTTCGACTGCTAGGAGTGTAAACCTTTCATATTGTTTTTCCTATTCGACTGTTTACAGCATTCGTATGTTTGAGAGCATTCACAAAGCATACTTCTCCAGTTCGGTGAATTGGTGTCTACAGTAGCTGTGCCTGTGTCTCTGGAAGGGAAAGATCTACTAAATGGCGGTTTAACCCTTTTAAGCCTGGGGGTGCCTTTACAATATATATATATATATATATATATATATATATATATACACTTTTACAACTGCAATCTCTATTGTATCCAGACATTTGGCCACATAGCACCTTCTTATCTGCAAAACTCCTTAAAGGATAACTGTCATTTCGAAATGATTTTTAATATAATAATCCTTTCATCAAGTTTTAAAAGGAAATTGTTTTGGTTTTTTTAAAGGACATATGTGTAAAAATGACAAAAACTCACTCCTACCTTTAAAAAATATGACAGGAACCGGCAGCCATATACATACACCTTGGCTGCTTCTGTGCATTGAGTGAAGCAACAAAGCAACACTGTCTGACCCAGGGTATATTGTATATAGCTTTTGTTAAGACCTGCAGTGGTTATGGTACTGCGGTCTTCTATTCCTTTCCCAATAGCTGAGCATAAGTGATTATAACTGTAGTTAGGAGGTAGAGGAATACTGTAGATGAATGCAGCTTCCAATATGATTCTCCCCAGCAAGTAGAATATTCCCCAAACATGAGCCTAGACTTCATGAAGGGTGTAACAGGAATTAAGTTTATTGATGCCACAGTAAACAAATACAATAACCAATCAACATACAGATTTACAGTAACCCCCGCCCTCTCTCTGCCTGGGAGATATTGAGATAAGTTAAGGAATAACCCAATTATCTCCAGGCAGAGGGCACACAATTTTCCCAAAACTTAGAACACCCCTTTCCACACAAGGTATCCCCACAAATTATATATCCCCTGATAGCCCCGATCTGGGGGACCAACATATCCAAATTTCACCCAGATCGGGGGTTCTTAAAAAGTATGGAAGTCACAAGTTACCGACTTGCCCAAAACAGTTCCACTAATCCAGCGTGTGCGGTCGGTCAATTCAGAAAAAGGCATAAAACGAATAAAAGTCCCGAATGGATCCTCCTGGCTCATAGGAGCGATTGCTACCCTTATTCCTATGAACCGAACTACCGAATGGCGCTCTCCTGGCTGTTCGGCAACTAAAGGAAGCAGGCATTCGGTAGTTTCAGATGTGGTTCGGGAGGTCGAGTGTCCGATTTTAGTTCCAGACACTCGACGACCAAGTCCCGCTGCCTCCTTTCGTGAAAACAAGATGGCCGCTGTTTTCTGTTACACGTGGCATTCGGCTATACGAACAGCGGCCGCCCAGAGAGAGCTTAATAGACCGTTCTTTTGAAGTTAATGAGCCAGGAGGGTGGTCGGTGTGTGGTAGTTTTAAACTACTGAACTAATAGATCCCAAATGAACAAAATACTGCAGAAAAGCCAGAACATAGGAGAAAATACCTAACTTAGTCTATTTTCTTCACAGCTGTCATAAACTAAAGGTAGGGATGAGTTTTTCTAATTATTTTTTCATATACGTCAATTAAAAAACAAAATTCCTTTCAAAACTTGATGAAATGGTTATTATCTAAAAAAAGTGTTATGATGTAACAATTGTCCTTTAACTATTGATCTTCACCAAGTTTGAGTACTGCAGCTCCCACCTGCTAGGCATTCCACAATAATTCAGCATCATACTTCCACAAATTCAAAATACCTTTTCCCAGTTTATCCTCAGTGTGTTCTGGTCTGCTCATGTTACACTTTTTCAAAACTTCATTGGATGTTGTGTCACCATCACTCTATTTTTAAATGCCTCATGCAAATCCATTCAAAGCCTTGCTTCTTCCTACCTCTCCTCACTCATCTCCTGCCAGTGGTGGATCCAGAGGGGACTTGTAGATTATTTAAATAAATAATCCAGACACAATAACCACTACAGCTCACTGTAGTGGTTATGGTGCCAATAGTGCCGGAACCCCCTCCCAGAGTAAGTAGTCAAACCGTTTAATAACAGTTTGACAGCTTACCTGAGGTCTGCTGGGAAATGGGGCTGTCATAGGGCATAGGAGCAGTGGTGTATGTGAGTGGAGCAATGTGTGAGGGGGACAGTGTGTGAAGGTTGCAGTGTGTGAGTGAGGGCGGCAGTGTATGTCAGGGGTGCAGTGTGTGTGTGTTGGGGGGCAGTGTATGTGTGGGTCAGTATGTGTGTGTGACAGTTGCAGTGTATGTGTGTATGGGGGGGCAGTGTATGTGTAGGGCAATGTGTGCATGGGGGGCAGTGTATGTGTGCATGGGGGGCAGTGTAATGTGGGTAAATGTGTGGAAGCAAATGTGTGTGTATGGGGGCAGTGTGTGTGTGTGTGTGTGTGTGGGGGCAGTGTGTGTATGTGTGTGTAAGGGGCAGTGTATGTGTTTGGGGGCAGTGTATGTGTGGGGGGCATGTGTGTGTGTGTGTGGGGGCAGTGTATGTGTGTGGGGACAGTGTATGTGTGTCAGGGCAGTGTATGTGTATGGGCAATGTGTGTGTGGGGGCAATGTGTGTATGTGGGGCAGTGTGTGTATGTGGGGACAGTGTGTGTGTATGGGGACAGTGTGTGTATATGTGTGGGGGGCTTGTGTGTATGGGGCAGTGTATGTGTGTCTGGGGCAGTGTGTGTGTCTGGAGGGGCAGTGTATGAGTGTTTGGGGCAATGTATGTGTGGGGCAGAGGCATGTGTGTCTGGGGCAGTGTGTGTGGGGGCAGTGTATGTGTGGGGCAGTGTATGTGTGTCTGGGGCAGTGTGTGTGGGGGGGCAGTGTGTGTGGGGGGCAGTGTGTGGGGGCAGTGTATGTGTGTCTGATGCAGTCTGTGTGTGGGCAGTGTATGTGTTCTGGGGCAGTGTGTGTGTGGGGTATGTGTCTGGGGCAGTGTGTGTGTGTGAGGGGACAATGTGTGTATGGGGGGCAGAGTGTGTATGGGGGGCAGTATGTGTGTGAGGGGGAGGGACAATGTGTGTGTCGGGTGTGAGTGTGTGTGTGATAAGGCTAGGGGGGGCTTTTTATAATATACTTTTTTTTTAAATTTATTTAATTAAAATAAATATATTTATGTCCCCCCTCCCTTCTTACCTTTACTGGGAGGAGGGGGGGCATTTCTTAGTCCCTGGTGGTCTGGTGGGTATACCCTGGTGGTCCCAGTGGTGGTGAGGTGAACTCTAGCCCGCGCTCCAGGTCTAAAATTCTGAGAGAGTAGGACTCGGAGGAGCTGCAGGCTGAGCTCCCGGGTCCTCTCTCCCTCCCCTGCCGGCTGCCAGCACAGTGCCTGCAGACTGCGGAGGGAGATCTCTGATCTCCCTCCTCCCTCTCCAGTCCATGAACACACATTGCAGGGCTAGCGCCTGCATGTGCTGGCAGGGGAGAGGGAGACCCTCGGTTTTCTCGGGGGGGGGGGGGCAATTGCCACTGTCTCCTGCTATAATCCTTCCCATCGTACACGCAATCCTTCACCTTTATATTCCTTATCCAGCCCCTACGTTTTCACTCGTAATCCCTGCTACTGGAATAAGCTACTTGAAATAAGATACACCTCTCTACAAATGACTTCACTGGCCTTTTTTTTTTAACTAAATCCACCAGTGGCGGCTCTAGACTTTATGAGCCCTTAGGTGAAACTCAAACAAGAGGCCTCCACTAACACTCATAGTAAAAAAAACATATAGGGGTTGCATTGAGTGTAAAAGGAGCTGTAGTTATATTGAAGAACAGGCTTGCAGTGCTCGATACAGAGAGCTAGTCTCTGTATTCACTGTTGGGGTGAGTGTGGCACAGTTGGAGTAGGGAGTGTGACAGGGCGAGAGGAGGTGAGAGTGACAGGATGAGAGAGGGTTATGTGACAGGGTGAGTGTGGCATTGCTAGGCAGGATGAGTGACAGGATAGGAGGAGTTAATATAATAGTGTGAGTGTGGCAGGGTGAAGGCGGATGAGTTTGACAGGGTTGGGGTTATCTGTTAGACGGCTGGAGGAGGGAGTGTGACAGGGCGAGGAAAAGTGACAGGACTGAAAAGATTAATGTGAAAAAGGATGAGTGTGAAAGGGTTGGGGGTGAGTGTGACAGTATGAGAGAAGATGAGTGTGATAGGATAAGGGGGATTAATGTGATAGGGTGAGTGTGGAAGAGAGAGGGCAGGTAATTGTGGTATGGAGGGAGGGGTTGAGAGCGACAAGCTGTGTGAGCGAGGCTGGCTAAAGGGGGCATGACAGCATGTGGGGGGTGACAGTGTGTGTGTTAGAGGGTGACAGTGTGGGGGGTGACTGTATGTGTGTGGAATTGACAGTGGGTGAGAGTGTGGGAGGTAGTTTTGGAAAGGGTGACAGTGTGTGCAGGGGCAGTGTGTGGGAGGGGTGACTGTATGTATTGGTGAGTGTTGGGGGCTGACAATATGGGGTGCAAGTGTGTGAAAGGGTTACAGGGTGAGGGAGCAGTGTGGAGGAATGTGACAGTTTAGGGGGCAGGGTGTGGGTGGGTGACAGTGAGGAGGAAGATGACAGTGTGGGGTGGCAGTGTGGAGGAAGGTGACAGTGTGGGGGGAGGGTGGAGGATGGTGGCAGTGTGTGACAGTGTGAGGGAACAGGGTGTGTGGGAGACAGTGTAGCGGGGGCAGTGTGTGTGACCGTGTGGGCGGCAGAGTGTGGGGGAGAGAGTGTGTGGGAGCAGGGTGTGTGACAGTGTGTGTGACAGTGGGAGGGGCAGTGTGTGTGACAGTGGTGGGAATTTTGTGTGAGACACAGTGTAGGGGGACAGAGTGTGTGGGAGACAGTGTAAGGGGGAAATATTTGGGAAAGAGTGAGTGGGAGGATGGGGCAATGTATGACAGTGTGGGGTGGCAGTGTGGAGGAAGGTGACAGTGTGGGGGGAGGGTGGAGGATGGTGGCAGTGTGTGACAGTGTGAGGGAACAGGGTGTGTGGGAGACAGTGTAGCGGGGGCAGTGTGTGTGACCGTGTGGGCGGCAGAGTGTGGGGGAGAGAGTGTGTGGGAGCAGGGTGTGTGACAGTGTGTGTGACAGTGGGAGGGGCAGTGTGTGTGACAGTGGTGGGAATTTTGTGTGAGACACAGTGTAGGGGGACAGAGTGTGTGGGAGACAGTGTAAGGGGGAAATATTTGGGAAAGAGTGAGTGGGAGTCAGAGTGGGGGCAGGATGTATGGGAGTCAGTGTGGGGGCAGTGTGTATGACAGTGTGGGGTGCAGTGTGTGTGGGAGTCAGTGTGGGGACAGTGTGTGTGACAGTGAGGGAGTCAGTGGAGGAGGCAGAGTGTGTGGGGGACAGTGTGGGGGGCAGGGTATGTGGTGGTCAGTGTGGGGGTAGGGCATGTGGGTGTCAGTGTGCGGGTCAGGGTATGTGGTGGTCAATGTAGGGGACAGTGTCTGTTGTGGTCAATGTGGGAAACAGTGGCTGTGGTGGTCAGTGTGGGGGCAGTGTATGTGGTGGTCAGTGTGTGGGTCACGGTATGTGGGGGCAGTGT